>JAILWY010000028.1:0-1232500 GCA_022113835.1 Atopsyche davidsoni
TGTAAAATCTTAATACGAATATAGAAATTCCAATATTGATGGCAATTAATCGAGAATCAAAATCAAATTCTTGAGAATATAAATTTGTATAAGTATGATGCATAAGCAACAGATATTGCTGATTTATTTAATAATAAGTTATCGTTGAGCTGGTAGGGATAGTTTTGAACCAATCAATCAAATTATTAATCACTTGGAGTGCGGGAACCGACTTAAGTCGGCTCGCATGAATTACGCGTAGACAGCGGTTCGTATAGATTAGGGGTGGGATGCGATAAAAGTGTCAACGCGGACCGATTACAACTGCGTATTACGAAATATTTGTTTGTTTGTCTTTCACAGAAATACCTATCTGCCTAGGCGAACCGTTTAAAACCGGCTGGGGCAACAGGGATCATAAAAATCCCTTATAAGTAGACTACACTTTATGGCGCTGGTGGAATGCAGTACCGTTAGGGTACGAATGTATTGTTTACGAGTTTTATGACCGATATCCCAGTGTGCAAAGAGAACAGTTATTGAGAAATACTTCTTGTGTCCTGACGTCTTTATTTTTGAGCTTCGTGGATTTACGCGTTTAAATATTTAAATAGATTGTGATATAGACATTTATATGGAAAATTTTAACCTAACAAAATAACATCGTTCCGCAAAGTGTTCGCATAATACATAGATTATTTTTTATATATCTAAAGCCTTTCAGAGTACCTCTATTTTTTAATCGTTGCCCTAGATACGAGTTCATATCGCCTTCGGAGCTAAAACAAATTCTGCATCAATCAGCATAAGACGTCAACATTAGACGATAAGGTCACAACATAAACAAAACCCTGCAGCGACCCCCAGGCGGAAACAATTGCCGAGTGACAATAACCTCAGCGACCTCCAGGCGGGATGCGTACGATTTAGTCATTTCTCACAACGTTAAAATGTGGCCTGAAATAAGGGCCTTACTCGTAGCAAACTATGCTGATATACGGAATCATACGATTCTCATTAAGGAATTAAATGCAATGTTCCAAAATCACGGGGAAACCGCCCGAGAATTCGCAAAGCGTATCACTTCGAACGTCGTCGCATACGTGAATTTCGTACAAATTCATGTGAGCGAAGAGAGCCAAGGGTTATCAATAAATAACTGTCATAGCATTGCACTCGATTGTTTCGTTAGCAATCTAAGGCAATACGGGAGGATTGTCAGGGCTAGAAACCCTCAGACAATCAACGAAGCGTTAGAAATAATAGATAAAGAAGAAATTATTGCTAAATGTAGCAATCTAAACATAAATAGGATCGGTCCAAGAAGTGACGGTATCAATAAGAACAACTACTCAAATCAAGGTAGAAATTATCATGGCAACCAAAATAGAAACTGCAATACGAACCAGAATAATAATTACATCAGGAATAACCAACTTCCTAACAATCGAAACGGAAACTTCCCGAACAATAATTATAATAGAAATAATAATAACTTTAATCGACCGGGTTTTAACAATTTTAACAACACAAATTTTAATAATAATTATGGACAAAATTTCAATCGTCCTAACAATTATCATAACAGACCATTTGAACAAAAGAACGTACCAACACCGACCCCCGTGTCAGGCGTGCAATCTCATAGAAGTAACCGCGTAAAACCTGTCCGAAATTTTAATGCAGGACCCAGTAATTTCCGAACAAATAGACCTAATTTTGTCGCCGAAGAACTGTTTAACGCAGAAATAAACGAAAATAGTTCGGCAGAAGAAAATTTTCAATTCATGCCTCAACGAAAGAAAGCTACTTGATCGAAGTAAATAATCACGATCAATTTCGACAGTTACCTTACATTACAATTAATGAACCTCCGATAATCTTACTTATAGACACGGGATCTAGTAAATCATTCCTTGACTCGAGCATAATTAACAAATATTTTAAAGACTTCATTAAACCTGGGAAGTTTAACGTAAGAACCGTAGCAGGAGAAAGCTGCCATGAAAATAGCATTCAAATAATTTAAAACACCTGTTAAATTAAAATTTTATTCATATAAATTCCACAACACACTAGATGGATTAATTGGGATCGAAACCATGAAATTATTAAAAATGCAGTTCGACTTTGAAATACACATAGTAACCACTCCGAATGCATACATACCAATGAAATGGTATACCATCCCTTTAAAATCGTTAAAAACAATTACGATTCCGGCTAACGGATCAGTCATTGCGGACGTACCGACAAATAAAAACGGTGACGTTATATTCCCAAGACAGGAATACCGATTCGTGTTTATTCCCGAAAGTGTAACTAAAGCCGAGAATTTTAAATGCTACGTCGAAATCTTTAATAAAACTAACGAAGATATTCCTATGCGCATATATGCGCATTTTAAGGTAGATTCTTTAAATACGCATGAAGTATTCTCGATAGATACAATTAGACCTCAAAATATAACAAACTTAATTCGCACAGAACATATGAATTTAGAAGAAAAACCGCACATACAGAGATTGTGCAATAAGTATCCAGACATTTTTTATATGGAGTCAACTGACCTATCCTTCACAAATCAAGTTAAGCATCAGATAAAGACTACAGACGACTTACCCGTTCATGGTAAAACATACAGATACCCATTCATACATAAAGAGGAAGTAGAACGGCAAATTCAGGAGATGCTGGACCCGAAAATAATAAGACCTTCAGAGAGTCCATGGAGTTCTCCCATTTGGATAGTCCCGAAAAAATCTGATGCCAAACAAGATTAAATGGCGTTTAGTCATAGGTTACAGAAAGTTGAATGAAAAAACAATAGATGATCGTTACCCTATTCCAAATATCACGGATGTTTTAGACAAATTAGGGAAATCCTAATATTTTTCAACGATCGATTTAAAACCTGGTTTCCACCAAATCGAGTTAGACCCTAATGATATGTGCAAGGCGGCGTTTAACGTAGAGAATGGACATTACGAGTTCACTCGTCTGCCATTCGGATTAAAAAATGCACCAAGTAGTTTCCAACGCGTAATGGAATACATTTTGAAAGGACTATTAAATAAAGTATGTATGCCTTGTCTACTTGGATGACATAATTATCTTCTCCACGTCACTGCAAGAACACATAATAAATCTACAGAAGGTATACCTAAAACTCAGGGAAACTAACTTCAAATTCAATTAGATAATCTGAATTTTTAAAGAAAGAGATAGCTTACTTAGGGCATATCGTCACTACAGACGGGATCAAACCGAACCCTGATAAAATAGACGTGATACAAAGGTATCAGATACCAAAAACTACAAAGCAGATAAAAGAATTCCTAGGATTATTAGGATATTACAGAAAGTTTATCAAAGACTTTGCGAAGCTGACCTAGCCGCTGACGTCATGTCTAAAAAAGGGTGCAGTCATATCCCTAACGCCGGAATATGTCAAATGTTTCGAGAACTGTAAACAGCTACTATGCAACAACCGCTATTACAATACCCAGATTTCACTAAACCTTTTCTGCTAACGACCGATGCATCAAATTATGCAATCGGAGCTGTACTATCACAAGGACCCATAGGTAGTGATAAACCGATCGCATAAGCATCGCGAACTTTAAACCTAAGTGAAACCAATTACTCGACAATAGAAAAATAATGCCTAGCAACTGTGTTTGGCACAAAAATGTTTAGACCCTATCTTTATGGAAGCACGTTCACAATAATCGCCGACCTCAAACCCTTACAATGGTTGATGTCGTTAAAGGAACCAAATTCTAGACTTGTTCGATGGAGACTGAAATTGGAAGAATACGAGTATACCATACAGTACAAAGAGGGAACTTTAAACAGTAACGCTGACGCATTGTCACGGATAGAAATAAACGCTAATGAATTGTACGATTTAATAGAAGACTATACAGATGATATCTCAATGTTACCCCAGGTGGCCGACGATCCGATATTAGAAGACTTTGATAGTCAAACAAACGATACGGTACATACAAGTGTAGAGGACCCGATATTCGAAATACCATCGTCAGAAAAATCTATAAATACGTTTAAAAATCAAATAATATTCAAATTTTCAAACAAAATAATCAAAACAATAAAACCTTTCCCGGATGTTTCGAGAATTATTTTGAACATACCTAAAGAAGACAAGGCAATTATTAAAGTTTTTAAAGAATTCATCAAACCAAAGATAACTTACGGAATACAGTTTAACGACAATTACTTAACCACAACCGTGCAAAAACACTTCAAAAACAACGGATACAAATTAGTTAAGTGTAACACAATACTTGAAGACGTTGTTGATACAGACCGACGAGAAATTATCTTAAAAAATTACCATGTAGGAAAAACGAATCATAGAGGCATCAACGAAACATTAGAACATTTAAAAAGAAGGTACTATTGGCCTAAAATGAAGGACTTCATTTCTAATTTTATAAATAACTGCGACGAATGTAATGTGAACAAATATGACAGAAACCCTCTGAATATTAAACTTAATATAACTCCCACACCTAGTAAACCATTCAAAATAATCGTAATGGATACGTTTACGTGTAAATCCCAGAGATTCCTAACGTTAATAGATAAATTTTCAAAATATGCACAAGCAGTTAACATGATCAATGTTATAGTCATTAAATGTATACTTTTCACATCATGGCTTACCATTAGCAATAGAGTGCGACTCAGGCAAAGAGTTCGATAACCACACTCTAAGAGAATTCTTAAAGTTACATAAAATCAAAATTCATTACGGCACACCAATTCATCATGAATCACAAGGTACAATAGAAAGATTACATTCAACACTTATCGAACACCTTAGGATTTTAAATGCAAACACTTCAAACATACAACAAGAAACGACCGAAGCAATTTTAGCATACAACCATACCATACATTCTAGTCACAAAACTACACCATTAGAAATAACATTAGGACACATTAATAAATCGGATTATGTCGACATTAACACCGAACAATTAGTAACTCAAAATTACGTAGAAAGACACAAGGAAGCTACCCGATTAATGTACCAAACAATTAACGAAAAATTAACCAATAAAAAAAAAGAAATGATTAATAAGGCGAATTTAAATACAGAAACTTTAGATACAATAGATTTAGAAGAACCCGTATACATTAAGAATAGTGGGGAAATTAGAAATAAATTAGCTAAGAAGTTTAAAAAATCTAGATTTAGTAATCAAACTAGCAATAAAGTATTTAGCGAAGGCCTTACGAGGCATAAGAACGAAGTTAAACGTCCTAAAAAGAAATATTGATTTCAGAATGATCCTGGCGGCAGCCTTCGTGATCATGCTGATAACGATCGGCAAAGGACAAATTAAACTGAGCAAAATAGAAGATAACAACCCCGGAATATTACCTTTTAAACTAGGGATAGCGAGAGTACAAAGAGCTAACCATATATGTATCCATTATGTAGAATTAAAACCCTTCAGGACTCAACTTTACGTTATTAAAGACCAATTTGAACGATTAAAAAACATAGCTAGTAATAACTTGCATGCGATCAGAAAGAATGAACTCAGGACTCTTTCCGAAACGATTGAGTATAAGTTAACTAAAACAATTAATAAAATAAATGTATATGTTAAGGATATGAGATCCAAGAGAGGTCTGATTAACAGTCTCGGAAATATAATTAAGAGCATAACAGGGAACTTGGATGCTAGTGATATAGAACATTTTAATTCCTTAATACAATCCCTTCAGGAAAATCAAAATAAAATTATAAGAAACACTAAATCAAGCGTATCTCTTCACCTAAAAATAATCGAAGATTTTAACATAACCCTCAATTCAATCAAACATAATGAAAATATAATTCGTAATATGCACGATATAATATCAGATATTGAAAACGCTATGTTGTTTTCAAAACTTAGAATCCCACATCCGTCGTTAATTAGTGTTGAATATGTTAAAAAGATGATAGCGTTAATTGAGAAAAGCGAAATTTCACCGTATCTTGTTGAACCAAAAGAATATTATAATGTTTTAAAAGTAGACAGTTACCTGTCGAACGATCGAATAATTTTCCTTATAAAATTTCCCATCATGACCAATAGAGAATTTAATTACTACCATTTGTACCCCATTCCTAATAAAAATAATGAAACCGTCTTACCAAAAATTAACTTCCTTATCCACGAGAGTGAATACTATAGATACACAAAAAATGAATGTGACCTCCTAAACAAAGAATATTTATGTCAGGAAGATTCCCTAACTCAAGATGACAATACATGCCTAGGGCAAATATTCGAAATGAAATACCCAATAAATTGTAAGACGACGCCAATTCGAATTAAAGATTCAATCGTGCAAGCCTTTCACAGTGCAAATTATATATTAATTGATTTTACCGGAAACAGTACGCTTACGAATCCTAAGACAATATAAACCTAGTACTTAAACATATATCTTATTGATTTAAAACTATTAAACATATTTAAAATTAAACTTTTTTAAGCTACGTATCTGACTTTATGTATTAAAATAAAAATCCGTTTACATTTTTTTGCTGGCAACTCACGTATGTAACAACAATTTTGAGGTACACAAAAACCCTTATAGCAAGCCGAGAACTCCGAGAACAAGGTGTCTGTTGTCCTTTTTTTGTAGTTTCATCCTAATTTTCAAGTGTGACATATCTACAAATTAAAACTTGTATTTACGATCAGACAGTAAAAAAATAAAAAATAAATAAAGACTACATTTTTTTTCTTCTTTTAAATCCTATATTGTTAAAGAGAAATCGTGAAAATAAAGTCCCGTTAAATCGGGAGATAGGTGTCCATATCAAATGATTAATCTTAAATAGAATATTTATTTCAGTATAAATTTATGCATGTTAAATATATGCACAATATATGTGCTAATGATAACGTTCACAGAAGCAGAAGCTTTTAGAGTGTTCGGAACTACATGGGAACTAAAAAAATTAGATTCTTTATTGCTCTGCTTATAAGGCAAAAAGTACAGAAATTAAAGAAAGAAATCCTATACGTGGCGAACAAAATGGATAAATTTAGAATCAAATTTAGGTTGACATCTGACGTATGTAGTAAATGGACTTGCCTATTAAGGAAAGTATGAGAGACGAGAAGATTTAACTGCACATGGAGAATTCTATATTCTCAAGCTGATGAAACCGTTCTCAGGTCGCAGAATATGTGACATTAAAAAAAGTTTAAGCCTCATTATGATTAAATAAAAGAAAACCTTTAAAAAGATCAGTGCGGTCAACATTATAATGTTGATTTCTTCTAAAATACTATTTTATATAATGGTACTTCATTTTTAAAATATATATTCACCTTTCCCCCGATTTACACTGAGGATGAGTTTCTTAGAAAACCGTGTAAATAGAAATCAAACATACATGTGCATAATTCAATTATTTCAACATAAAATAAAACTGAATATATAATTTTTAAAAATTAAAAAAAACGGTCTGTTCATAAAATGACACATATAGAAAGGTATAATATGTGTGTAGTTCATTTTGCATATGGAAACAAGTAGAATTTATTTTTATATAACCGACAATTCAATTACTTTCGTAGACTGTTATTCTATTCATTGCGATTGGTACGACATCACTTTCATCACTCTATAGTATGGGATGAGGTTCAAGTTTTGACGTTAGTTTATTAATGTGAGAGTTCTTTCAACATTCGGGTCATTTTGTAAAAAATGATAATGAAAAATGAAATATAAGCGACGGTGTTAGCGAGGGAACTAATAAAAATGACTACTTGTTTCCTATATTTAAATCCAATATTTTAATAACCGTGTACAAAGGAAATTGTCTAAATATAGTACCGTTTAAATCGGGGGATCTGTGTATATATCAAATGATTAATCTCAAACATTGTAATTAATTCAGTATGAATTTATGAAGGTAAATTACCTAAGAATTAGGACAATTCGATATATTAATGAAAACTCTGCGCTCAGAATACTCATAAGGGATTTTCGAAATACACTAATTTTACACGGGTAAAGTCAAACGTCGACCGATTATTTGAAATTATATTATGAAAATTACGTTATTACATTAAGCAATGTAAAATTTATTTTAAATATACAATAAGATTGATCAAGTCTCAACAAACGCATATCTAACTCGTATTCTGTAACGAAACAAATCGAAACCTCACACAAATGCACCTAACATGTAAAAATTATAAAAAAATAATTTTAAAAAGCCTAACCAAACCTGGAGTAATAAAATCTGAAAGTAACGATACCGACAGTAGATAAAACGAATCCTGTATACCTTAATAAAATAAAACAAATAACGATTGAATAACTGATGATCGAACCTAATGTAATTTTAGTACAAATCAATAAAGATATGAACTCCTATATTAGTATATTTACTAATCTATATGAGTAACTAAAGAACGACTGCATAGCACTGAAACCTGACTGCATAGCAAATTTTGCTGGTAAATATATATCGATCTATATCCTACAATTATTTGATTAAAACATCCGTTTTAAAAATACTGTTCTACACATCTTTAACACATCAAAAAATCTTAAAATAAAAAACAATTTGTGAAGAACAACATAAGAAAATAATCTATCAAAAACACATAAAAGTAAAAGAAACAGGTGTTAAATTCTACAAGAAATGTAACATGCGTGCTGGCTTTTTGGAACATGACAGATTCATAAGAAAGTACACCGGAAGCGAGTGACACCTCGTGCAGTAGTTTATCTCACATGTTTATACCGGATTCGGATAGACAGATTCCATATTTTGGTATAAACAGACCGTTTATTAATTACTTATTCCTATTATTAGATTAATATTCATTTGAATTGTGTTAAGCACTTCTTAATATATAAACTTGTATAAGCCATACTACTCACGAGCAAAAAATAATATTAAGTTTGATTGTGTTTAAATAAATAAATTTTCGATAAAAATAATAAAATTATATGCTCAATTTCCACCATGAAATATTACCTAATGATCAAATGTCATTTTAGGACATGCTGTTCATTTTACTGCAAACAAATCCTTTTCTTCAATTTTTTTTTCACATCTAATAAAAATCTCAAACTTACTCATAAGATACTCAGATAAACAACAGCCTAAAATATTCAATTCTTACCTGCCGGTGGTAAGTGGTTGTGAATTGAGAAATTGATAAATAAATTAATAAAATTGTCTATCACAAAATGATAAAACAATGTAAAATTATTAAAGATGCAAGTCTCAAAGTAATTGGCTTATAAAACTCCACATGCATACTTATTTATATGCTTATGTTTCTGCATAGCAACAAAGAAGTAATTCTAATTTTTCTATACAAGGAATAGATGATGCTATGTGAAAATAAATTCTAATGTGAGAATCAGACATACGAGAGCAATAAAAATGTTGTATCAAATGTATTTAATTAAAATGCTGGCTCATATATTTTCTTAAATCTGTCACGTTCCGTCAACCGAAGGAATATGGTCGTTGGGTTAGAATGCTAAAACTCCATTCAACCTAAAAGCAACTTGTGACAGATGCAAAATACAGATTAAGCAATAATGAAAAGTGCTTTATAATGGAAAACAGTTATTAAATTTTGATGGAATACACAAAGCACTATCGAAAAATACTACTTTAAAATAAATTGAGTGGAATCGGTAACTCATGCTAACCGCACGACATTGTATTAGAGTAAAAACACTCACCGGCTGAAGCGCCTGCAGGCCCGATCAAGCTTTCCGCTGTCAATATCTTGCAGCTCAGGAAAGGCCGCATAACTCCTTACACACTGCTACCACATAACACTCTGTGAACCTGAAAAACAATAAATTCACTATTAATATTTTCTGGGTTTATTCAAGCTTTGTTTTTAAATAACCGTTGTTTTCAAAATGATGGTATACAAGTATATTTGTAACTAAAGGCTCTGTTATTATAATAATCTACCCTGAACTATTGTGATAATTAGTCTAATATTTTTGTATTACTTTTTTAAAAATTTTATTGATAAATGCAACTGTGTTAGATTAAAGTGACAGCTGTGATTCCACATTTGCCACAGATATATAATAATATGATGTGCTACTCTTACAGGCCTTGTAAAATCGGTGAAGTTGTTGTAATTTTTAAGAGTATTTATAAAAGATCTTAAATCTTCAATGTATAATTTAATTTATATTCATAAACAAGAGTAGTTTGAAAAGTGATATTAATTTAATTCAAAGTGACAAAAGAATGAAGGAATACAAATATATGATAATATATTTGTATGTTTATTACTTATAGCTGATTGCTGGATTTGCTGTTAAACTACCGTTTAGTGTTTACAGATTAAAGCAACTGGTAAAATTTAATAGATCTGTGGGATATTCTAGGATAATTTTACATTTGATCTACAGCAAATTTGTAACAATCATTTCTTTGATCGATAAATTTGAATGTACCTGTTTAAAGAGATCCTTGACACATTTTATGATTTCTTGTCCACTTCACCACTGAGTCTGAAAACTGTTAAACACTCTTCAAGGAGAATATTAATTCACCCCAAACACCACATCACTAGAACCACCACAAACACACATCACTAGAAGCACCCCAAACACACAACACCACTTTGAAGACTGCACTAAACTGGTCAAATGTGACCTCTGCTGCCACTGGCACAATACAGGCTGCCAAACATAATAAATTTATGGACTCAAGGAGGCAACTTGACCTGTCAAAAACGTCACTGTTCAGTAATTTTAACATATGCAACAGACAATAAATATTTGCCTGATTGAAACTTTTAACAATATTTATTATTAGGCTTCTTGAAAATATTACACATTTGCAGTCTGGCGAATACGCTACAGAGCTCTAGGTACATAGGAAAAACATGTCATTTCTAAACAATCCTTAGATAAATAAGCTCCCAGTAAACGATAAAAAAAATAATTAAAAAAAGACTGCTGATTGAAGAAAAATTTCACCTTCAGATTCCTGTCAATGTTACACACTACAACCTTTAAT
Source organism: Atopsyche davidsoni (assembly GCA_022113835.1). NCBI lineage: Eukaryota > Metazoa > Arthropoda > Insecta > Trichoptera > Hydrobiosidae > Atopsyche > Atopsyche davidsoni. The sequence continues at coordinate 11,045 of JAILWY010000028.1, forward strand.
CCTGAACTCTAATCACACGATCTGATGAAAGAGGTTGGTGCAGAAAATTTATCTGTCTGTAGTTTATAAATTCAAACACGATTTCTACTTTTAATTCAACAGTATGAAGAGAGATTAGAATCATAATTCGTGGAGTACAAGAACGATTCAAAATATCAGATTTTGATCTCAAATATCAATTAATCGCAGCGGTGTATTAATTAATTGTGTGACTTCTATAGCAGGAGAATCAGCCTTTTTGCAGCCCGCGTCAATTGATTGTAATTAGAATACCACTTGCAATTGTTTGAATAAAAGTTTTAAGATTTATCTCTTCCTGTATTTCAAATTCACATTCTCAGCGATCGTTGTTAACATATCCGCTAACTACATTATTCTTTTCCCATCTTTAAGTACTTGTATCTTCTGGTCCAACCTAAATAGATTATAAAATCCCGCCTTTCTGTAAAGAAATGTATTGAAAAATATGAAATAGTATATGAGAATAATTAATGAAATAGCACTTCAATTTGGATCTAGTAAAATAAAGCCTGACGGAAGATATATAATATAACACACAAAAATATATGCCGTTCAGTTTACAGAAAGCTTAGAATAAGAGTTTGACAACAACAGAGCCTGGAAATTCAATTCAGAGCGTAAATATACACATGATCCTGATTCAATCCTAAAAATGCAATCCAATAAAATACAAACCTAAAAATAATTACAAACTATTTTGTGACTTTCAATTATTGGCAACTTGGTGATATAATTAAATTCGGTTAGAGATAATTGATAATAATAATTAATAATTGATATTTTCAAGTACATGCTAAGTTATAACTTACGAAATGGAGATCCTTCGGAATGAAGATTTTTTATATGAAGACCTTCACACGGTCGTGAGTGAATTATTGTAAACTCCGAGATAAAACTGACTTAGCTGAATAATTCATGATTTGATATTTTAAGAAACATGTAAAACTCTTGAGATAAATAGTATAAATTTATTGCATACAGTTATGTGGGCACAAATATTTCATCTCGAGAGTTCCCTCTTAGTGAGTTAAGATGTCTTTTTGATTTATATAAATTTGGGTCTCACAAAAGCTATATATATTTTATGAGATCTAATATTTAATATAAACCTGCCCTTCTCCTAACAAGAGAAGTATCCAGAAGACTTCTCCAGTGATTGATTCTGTCTCCGCGCGATAGCGGCGTCCGTGCGTGATAATATACAGCCGCATGTCAGTGCGTGTTGTGACATACTTGTCACGATATAATAAATTAATGTTTGCATAGTTTAAAAGTAGATTAAATTGCTAACCTCCCTGGCAGGGTAACGAAAACTGTTTACCTGTCATGATAATATAAAAAGGTCTTAAAAAGTTAATAATGAAATAAGAATGTAAAGGTTAAGTTATCCGTAAATTTTATAATAAATTAGTATCTTATAAAAATGTATAGTAATATTATGTAATAAATAAAGTTTGAAAGAAAATAAAAGTATTTTTAAATAAAGTAATACAATCCACCGGCTTGTGACAGCCCTACCGAAAACGCATCATATGGGGATCTTCCCTCCACAAAGATTCACAGACTTTGGATAGCAAAAAATTTTAACCTTTCATATAATACTTATCAATATGTCCAGATATGATTTCAACGCACGCTTAAATATACCCATAAAATACTGTTTTATAATACACAATTGTCTAAGACATATCTGAGGATCATAATAAAATCGCTAATATTATCTTAATAATACATATATAGGGAAATAGCTAGTCTTAACCTATGATAATTCATGATATAATTAAACGTCAGATATAATTAAACATCAAATATAATTAAACGTCAAATATAATTAACATAAAACCGATCATAACCCGTCAAGAGTCGTATACTTTCATTAATATAATGCACACGACAGTAATTTAAGTGCCGGATTGCAAAAAGGAATCGAACTCGAGAATATGCAATTCAAATTAAACATAATGTTATTAAATTATCTACTAACATAGAATTTGGTGGCTTGAGATTAAACCTCCTGTTATTAGAAGTTATTAAGTTAATTAGTATTATGCCTGATAAAACACGATAAAATAATACGTAATTTCCTAAGAATCCCGTGAGTTACTTTAAATAAATTAAGAAAAATCTTAATTCTGCTGCAGCCTATTCGGCAGTTCAAAATCTGCATATCTGGCCTTCGAAGTCATGTAGGCAACCTTTTTCTAGAAAGAACCTGACACTTTGTCAAGATCTTCGCATCGCTTTTTAGATGTATGAAATTTTAAAATGCACCAAGCAGAATAAATCTATGATAAAATTCTATATTTTTCTGAGATGATTTGAGCATTGAATTGTCACAGCGTGTTAATCCTTAGATTGGACAATTTTTATTCTCTTTGTAAATCGTATAACAAATAGCATGTAAGTATTAGATATCATTTTAGGACAAGCGATGCGTTTTGCAACAAATATGTGCATTTCATCAATTATTTACCTGACATCTATGAGTGATCAAGTTAATAAATCCTAAAATGGTCAATTCTCGCTCATCAGTCGCAAGAGAAGTGATGTAAGTAATTAAAGAATCTAAATATAATTATAAAAAAATAACAATCCGTATGATTAATTAAACATTGTAAAATTACTAAAGATGCAACTCCACGGATATATTTGTTCATTGGCTATGTTTCTGCATAACAAAAGGAGGTAATTCTAATAATAAACATCGTAATCATTCCTTTTTAACTTCAAAGCCGTATCAAAAACTAATAATTGGATGTTTTTTTATAATTTTCTATGATTTTTGTTGAATATATCATTCAAACTCCACATAAAATTCAAAAATAGTCAACTCACTCGGGGTGATGTAACTATCCGGGTTTTACGATGCCGGTATCTTGCAGATCTTGAAATTCTAACGGCATGTTTCGGCAGACCTGAAAAACAATAATTCAATTATTTTATAATGTTTTATTTCTAAATATTCTCTTGGTTCATCTAAATATATATTTAAATCAACATTGTGGTGAAAGACATAGGGTATATTTTAAAATATCTTCCTTTTTGTGATATACGTGTACTTTATAATATCATTAAAGATCTAAATATCTGTGATAATTAAAGGTATTCAAATGGTGTGGAAAACAAGTTGCAGACTAATTAAAAATGGAAAAAAAAAACCTAAATTTATGAGTCACTCAAAATAATAGAATACAAAAACACAATCTCGTTAACATATTTGGCATTCATTTTTGAGATTAAAAATTAAGAAATTGAAGTGTCTGAAAGCAACAACTTATTTGTTTCGGTTTAAAAAATGAAGGCAGAGTTATTCATTGAAAATTGTATTAGCTCTTTGCACTCGAGAGGTGCGTCTCGGTCAACACATTGTTTGGTGTGTGGAAATTCGATGTGCGGTGACAAGTATTTATGATGATATCTTATTAATGTTTATGTGATCTTGTTTTTTCAAGTTCGTTCCTAAACACTGCCTATATAATTTTACAAAGATTATGTTATCTAGCTTTCAAACTACGTAAGAATTTCTTATCTAAGTGCAGCACCATTTAGGACTGCACCGTGGACTGCTGTTTCAGTTCGACCTTGACAGCCGTGGCAAAAGGACTAGATGTGTAACTAGTCAACCCTTATATTTCTTGCTTGTACTTCTTATCGTAATCATTCATTTGAAGGTCCTTATTTGTTAAAACTAATATTACACTGAGGATTAGACTTTTTTCTCCCCCACAATATTAATAAGCTTTCCATTCACTTATTACACCTTTATTTTGTTAGCTTTACAATATTTAATACCATTAAGATAATATGTATAAAAAAACCTAGCAAAAGACATCAAACGACATACTATTGTGATACTTGTCCAGAAAAGCCGGACATGCATCTTGACAATTGTTACATGAAATATCATCACAAAGCAAAATTACAGACTTATGTTTACGAAATTATCTTCATAAAGATGTAAATATACATTAAATATTAAAATATTAAAATTTTAATGTGTTAATTTGTGTGTGTGATCATTTTAAGGTAGAGGTAAGAAATTCACCAAAAGCGCTACCTAACGCTTCGAGTTGCTGATTAGTCCGAGCGGAAACGGTCTCGTGTGCAAAAGGTTAACGATTACATATAGATCAGTTTCCTGGAATCCATTAGGCAATTTTTCGATGCAATCATTAAGGTGGATTTAATGATTCGAAAGTAAAACATAGACTTTAAATTATGAGACTGATCACAGAAACTTATGATAATTGAGTATACACATACAGACAGTCTCAAAAGAATATAGGAGCTTCATGATAAGTTCTACAATCTCACTGGCTTTTTGCAAATACCTACTGAGTGAATTAGTGTCCGTGTCTGACCACCGCTGTTCGTCAAGCACTCTCACATTACACATAACAGAGAGCCTCTAGCGCTGCACACTGGCAAAACAGAAAGCTTTTAAATTTAGTCAATATGTGGACTTGAGGAATCAGATAATTATTGTACTATGCGATTTGTGTGAAATTTCACAATATGTAAATAATATTGTGAAATAGTGTCAAGTGTTACCTGGAACAGTTTATTTATTTTAACAATAATAATGATCCGACTTTTATATTTGAATCACTATATTCAATGTTGAAAAAAAATCTACCAACACAACTTGTGTGAAATGTCACAATACTTACTTGCTACAATAAAAAACAAAATAAATATTTTTAACCCTACATCTCTGTGTAAGTTGTCCGGTCAATGTGAAAATTAAATTTAGATCATAGATATAAACAAACAATGGATTATAAAAGCATTCAACCTTTTGATAGATTAAATGAAATTAATTGCTGGTGAAAAATCATTTAAATGCACGACATAAAATTTTATAAGAGTCAAAACTCACCAGATGATACACATGCTGATCTAGTAGTCAGGTTTTCTGATGCCGGTAAATGGATCATTTGGAATAGCACAGCTTAAATTCTGACAGCAATATTCAGTGGCCCTGAAAAACGATGATTACATTTTAACATTTCAGTTCACTAATGTTTTTTAAAAATATTTCATTGGATTAATTTGATACTGTTGTGAAAATTCTGGTAACTAATTTTTATATTCTATTCCATTACAAGACAAACACAATTTTTTTTATTATATTGAAGACTTTCATGAAGAAGTGGAACATTTTGCACCGTGTCTTGAGCCTAGCGGTACTCTTTATAATCTTGCAAACTCAAAAAGACAATAAACTGGGAACAAGCACAAGCCGAAAAAAGGAAGAATAATTACCCAGGTTTTATCAAGTCGCAGACTAAATATGAAAATTAAAAGACTGACCTTTTTCTAATATGTTATAACAATATTTACACTAGTTTCTCATTTCCTCGCCTGAAATAGAATTATTTTTAAACATACACATTTAAAAAAAACCTTTCTTTACGTACTATCTGTATTACATAGCACATCTTTAGCTTACGAGCATACTGAAGAGAAATTTATACCTCTTATTATTATTTGTGTCAAAATTATTACATTTTCAAATATCAAACGAGCATTTCCTTGCTAAAAGCATTCATTTACATAAATTCTTACATATGGTAAGAGGTCATCTTAACAGGAAGGAGAAAATTACAACTGTTTGCCTGGATATTTGCATTAAAGAACTTCTTTGGACATATACACTATTTGTGGCATTTGCTGCCTATATTTAAAAGTCAATTGAATACTATGACAATAAGGATGTCATTCTAAGGTTAGATAGATTTTATTAAAATTTGTAGAAAATTACAGAGGAAAAAAATTGTATGACTATTATTTCGAATATATATTATTCTCAAAGTCATTAATCATTTTTCCACCAATATTCGACTATAAGATACAATCTGTGGATACCTAACAAATTTCATGCAAACCGCATGTTCCAAAATAGTAGTAGTAGTAATTAAAAAAAAATAATAATAAATAAATGAAGAACAACAAAACACTTGCCTACTGAAGCCCCTGCAGGTACCGTCAAGCTTTCCAGTGCCTACATCTTACAGGTCAGGAAAACTCGTTAACTCCTTACAGAAACACTCAGTGAACCTGAAAAACAACAATTATTAATATTTTCTGGATTTATTCAAATTTTGTTTTTAAACAACCGTTGTTTTGAAAATGTTGGTATACAAGTACATTTGGATATGCTCTCTTATTATCATCATCTAAAGTGAACAATCAGCCTTGTTAACAATTGTGATAATTACAATCAAACTTTTTTTTTTAATTTTGTTCTATATTTTACTGTGATAAATTATTGTGATGGTTGTGATTTCATATTTTCCGAAAATATTTAATAATATGACTTACTACTTTTGTAGAACTTGTGAAATCTTTAGCTTGTGGGCTGTAATTTGTACTTTCAAAAGTGATAATACAAATATTTGGAAATCTCTACACACCACATCACTGGAAGTACCTCACTGCAGACTACATCACACAGCTCACATGTTGCCACTGGCACAATACAGGCTGCCAAACTTAATAAATAGATGGACTCAGGGAGGCAACTTGACCTGTCAAAAACGTCACAATTCGGTAATTTTAGAATATGCAACAGACAATAAATTATTGCCTGATTGAAACTTTTAACAATATATATTTTTGGGCTTCTTGAAAATATTACACATTTGCACTCTGGTGAATACACAACGGAGCTAGGTACATAGGAGAAACATGTCATTTCTAAACAATCCTTAGATAAATAAGCTCCCAGTAAACAATAAAAAAAAAAAATTAAAAAAATAATAATATAAAAAAAAGATTGCTGCTAGAAGAAAAATTTCATCTTCGGATTCCTGTCAATGTTACACACTCTAATCACACGATCTGATGAAAGAAGTTGGTGCAGAAAATTTATCTGTCTGTAGTTTATAAATTCAAACACGATTTCTACTTTTAATTCAACAGAATGAAGAGAGATTAGAATCATAATTCGTGGAGTACAAGAACGATTCAAAATATCTGATTTTGATCTCAAATATCAATTAATCGCAGCGGTGTGTTGATTAATTGTGTGACTTCTATAGCAGGAGGATCAGCTTTTTTGCAGCCCGCGTCGATTGATTGTAATTAGAATACAACTTGCAATTGTTTGAATAAAAGTTTTAAGATTTATCTCATCCTGTATTTCAAATTCACAGCGCTCGTTGTTAACATATCCACTAACTACATTATTTTTTTCCCATCTTTAAGTACTTGTATCTTCTGGTCCAACCTAGATAGATAATAAAAAACCAACATTCTGTAAAGAAATATATTGAAATATATGAATTAGTATATGAGAATAATAAATGAAATAGCACTTTAATTTGGATCTAGTAAAATAAAGCGTGACGGAAGCTATATAATATAACACACAAAAATATAAGCCATTCAGTTTACAGAAACCTAAAAATAAGAGTTCAACTACAACAAAGCCTGGAAATTCAATTCAGAGCATAAATAAACACACAATCCATTCAATCCTATCCGATTCAATCCTAAAAGTCATAACCTATGATAATTCATGATATAATTAAACGTCAGATATAATTAAACATCAAATATAATTAAACGTCAAATATAATTAACATAAAAACGATCATAATCCATCAAGAGTCGTATACTTTCATTAATATAATGCACTCGACAGGAATTTAAGTGCCGGATTGCATAAAGGAATCGAACCCGAAAATATACAATTCAAATTAAACATAATGTTATTAAATTATCTACAAACATAGAATTCGGTGGCTTGAGATTAAACCTCCTGTTATTAGAAGTTATTAGGTTTATTAGTATTAAGCCTGAAAAGATAAAACACAATATGATAATAAGTAAATTTCCTAAGAATCCCGTGTGTTTTACTTTAAATAAATTAAGAAAACTCATCATTCTGCTGCTGCCAATTCGGCTCTTGGCTCAGCAGCATATCTTCATCATAGAATTAAAATTAAGTCATCATTTCAAATAATCTATCTCTGAATATTCATTACTTAAAAGGGTACGTTTCTTCCCCTGAGGTCTCGTCCTATTAGCTTGGAAGTCAACCCACAATTGCCCCAGCAGCGTCATGAGACTCACATCGCAAGCAAGACAAGGAATGTCAAGTGTCCTGACAGTTCCAAATCAACATATCTGGCCATCGAAGTCATGCAGGCAACCTTTTCCTAGAAAGAACCTGACACTTTGTCCAGATCTTCTCATCGCTTGGTAGACATATGATATTTTAAAATGCACCTGGCAGAATAAATCTATGATAAAATTCTATATTTTTCTGATGATTTGAGCATTGAATTTTCACAATATTGTAATCCTTAGATTGTACAATTTTTATTCTCTTTGTAAATCGTATAACAAATAGCATGTCAAAAACTAATAATTAGATGTTTTTTACAATTTTCTATGATTTTTGTTAAATATATATCATTCAAACTCCACATAAAATTCAAAAATAGTCAACTCACCAGGGTTGATATAACTTTCCAGGTTTTACGATGCCGGTATCTTGCAGATCTTGAAATTCTAACGGCATGTTTCAGCAGACCTGAAAAACAATTATTAAATTATTTCATAATGTTTTAATTCTAAATATTCTCTTGGTTCATCAAAATATAGATTTAAATCAACATTGTGGTGAAAGTCAGAGTATATTTTAAAATATCTTCCTTTTTGTGATATACGTGTACGTTCTAATATCATCAAAGATCTAAATATCTCTGATAATTAAGGTATTCAAATGGTGTGGAACACAAGTTGCAGACTAATTAAAAATAAAGAAACAAAAAAAAAAATTTATGAGTCACTCTCAAAATAATAGAATACAAAAACACAACCTCGTTAACATATATGGCATTAATTTTTAAGATTAAAAATTAAGAAAATGGAGTGTCTGAAAGCAACAACTTATTTGTTTCGGTTTACTATGATGTAAGGCATAGTTTATTCATTGAAAATTGTATTAACTATCACATATAGATCAGTTTCCTGGAATCCGTAAGGCAATTTTTCAATGCAATCATTAAGGTGGATTAAATGATTTAAAAGTAAAACGTAGACTTTAAATTATGAGACTGATCACAGAAACTTATGAAAATTGAATATACACATACTGACAGTCTCAAAAGAATATAGGAGCTTCATGATAAGTTTTACAATCTCACTGGCTTTTTGTAAATACCTACCGAGTGAATTGGTGTCAGTCCCTGACCACCGCTGTACGTCAAACACTCTCACATTACACAAAACAGAGAGCCTTTAAGTGCTGCACACTGGCACAAGAGTAAGCTTTAAAATTCAGTCAATATGTGGACTTGAGGAATCAGATAATCGTTGTACTTTGCGATTCTATGGGTTGTGTGACATTTCAAAATATGTAAATAATATTGTTTTAAAAACAAAAAAAATATTTTTAACCCTATATCACTGTGTAAGTTGTCCGATCAATGTGAAAATTAAATTAAGATCATAGATATAAAGAAACAATGGATTATAAAAACATTCAAACTTTTGATAAATTAACCCTTTGCACTCGAGAGGTGCGGATTCCGCACCACACGATGTAATGCCGCAACTCGAGAGGTGCGGATTCCGCACCAATTTGCTTGGTGCGGAAATTCGATGTGCGGTGATAACTATTTATGGTTTTTTATCTGGTGATTTCTTGTTTATGTTTATGTGATCTTGTTCTTTAAAGTTCGTTACTAAGCACTGCCCATATAATTTTACAAAGATCATGTTATCCCCCTTTCAAACTACGCTAGAATTTCTTATCCAAGATTAGTGCGGCACCATAAAGCGAACTGCATTTTTGGTCTCAGTTCGACCTTGACAGCCATGGCAAAATGACTAGATGTGTACCTACCTAATCAACCCATATATTTTTTGCTTGTACTTCTTATCGTAATCATTCATTTGAGGGTCCTTATTTGCTTAAACTTATATTGCACTGAAGAATAGACTTTTTTCTCCCTCACAATATCAATAACCTTTCCATTCACTTATCGTACCATTATTTTGTTTGCTTTATAATATATAATAATATTATGATAATGTGTATCTCACTAAACAGCTGAGAGGAGAACAGCCGCTTAATCACTTGCGGTATATGAAAACCTTAGTTCGGCAATTGACTGGAGATTTTCGTCAGACACGTGCTAGAGCTTCACTTTCCGATTCCGAAAATCCGCCTAAGTGGAAGGCTGCATAACATTCTAACAGGAGTTAGGAAGGATTACAAAGTCTGTTCTCAAAAAAATAAACCCGGCAAAAGACATCAAACGACATACTTTTGTGATACTTGTCCCGAAAAGCCGGGCATGCATCTCGGCAATTGTTACATGAAATTACAAAATTACAAAGACTTATGTTTACGAACCTATCTTCGTAAAGATGTAAATATACATTAAATATTAAAATTAAAAAAATTATGTGTCAATTTGTGTGTGTGAACATTTTAAGTTAGAGGTAAAAAATTCACCGAAAGTGATACGAAACGCTTCGAGTTGCTGATTAGTCCGCGCGGAAACGGCCTCGAGCGCAAAGGGTTAAATGAAATTAATTGCTGGTGAAAAATCATTGAAATGCACGACATAAAATTTTATAAAAGTCAAAACTCACCGGATGATACACATGCTGATCTAGTAGTCAGGTTTTCTGATGCCGGTAAATGGATCATTTGGAATGGCAGCTTAAATTCTGACAGCAATATTCAGTGGCCCTGAAAAACGATGATTACATTTTAACATTTAAGTTCACTAATGTTTTTTTTTTAATATTTTATAGGATTAATTTGATACTGTTGTGAAAATTCTAGTAACTAATTTTTATATTCTATTCCATTAAAAGACAAACATATATTTTTTAAATATTATTGAAGACTTTGATGAAGAAATGGAACATTTTCCACTGTATGTCTTGAGCCTAGCAGTACATTTTATAGTCTTGTAAACTCAAAAAGACAATAAACTGGGAAAAAGCATGGGCCGAAAAAAGAAAGAAAAATTACTCATGTTTTATCAATTTGCAGACTAAATGTGGAAATTAAAAGACTGACCTTTTTCTTATATGTTATAACAATAGGAAAAAAGGGAAAAAAAGAACTTGTTTTGATTAAACCTTAGTTATGACTGATAATATGGTATATGTAGCCTTTTATAAATACATATATTATTTCCTTACTTGTGTGAGATCTAGTTTCATGGGGTTGGGCTCACCGTCCTCAGGCCCTTGACCGGATCTTCCAATCGGACTTTCTCCAATATATCTCCGAAGAGTTTCCGTGGTCCAAGTGCTGACGTCATCTTCCCGTGTACATCCTTCGCTTCCTCCTTTGATTACACGTTTGCCCATTGTCGGTACCTTATTTTCTCGCCTGAATTTTTAAAACATACACATTAAAATAAAAAACCTTTGCTTACATACATTCTGTATTACATAGCACATCTTTAGCTTACCGGCATACTGAAGAGAAATTTATACTTATCGTTATTTGTGTCAAAATTATTACATTTTCAAATATCAAACAAGGATTGCCTTGCTAAAAGCATTCACTTACATTATTCGTACGCATGATAAGGGATCATCGTAACAAGAAGGAAAAATTACAACTGTTTGCCCGGATATTTGCATTAAAGAATTTCTTTGGATATATACACTATTTGTAGCATTTGCTGCCTATATTTAAAAGTCAATTGAATATAGTGACAATAAGAATATCATTCACAGGTCTTGATAATTTTTATTAAACTTTGTAGAAAATTACAAAGGAAAAATATTGCATTAACTGTTGTTAGTAACAACAAACAAACCGCAACACCGCCAAAGTCCAGCCCTCGCTAGATGCAGTGACCTCCTGGTTCGGGGAGTGGAGAATCAAAACGTACTCCTCCAAAAGCGAGGCCTTAAACTTCAATATCCCTGACGCACAAACTTCCCCAGAGTACCACATCACTCTGGACAACGTCCCCATATCGCGGAAAAATGTATCAAATACCTCGGCCTTACACTAGACTGCAAACTCTCCTGGACACCGCATGGATAGATGACCGTACAAAAAGCAAGAGCCGCTTCAGCTATACTCTCCGACAAAATCCTCTTCCAGATAACCATGATCTGTCCAATCCTCACTTTCACCGGCCCCATCTGGGCCTACGTCCCGCCTGAGAGACACAAGCCTCTCCAGGTAATCCAAAAAAAAAAAATTCGCAACTGGGTATTAAATGCCCCATGGTTCATCCAAAACATCCGACTCCACCGAGACTTCCAAACGATCAAAGAGGTCATCATAGACGTCGTTCACTCCTTCCAATTTTACAACCTCGAGGACAGCTTCTTCATAATGAAGGCCGAAAGCCGTTCCAGCAATCCCTCCCCTCTCTTACTTTTTATTTCGAATTTAAAATACACCTGCTTACTTTAGATACACTCCACTTATCATTAAATTAAAAAAAAAAGAAATTAAAAAACCTGAAATTATGCAAAACTACATAAACTGTACATTGATACATTGTCAAAATTTTAATTTGACGAGATTATTATGGTATGGTATGGATTATTTGCTATAAAGAATAAAAATTTACAATATAATAAGGACTTACTTCATTGCTGTCAAACAGTTTTGAAAGTAGATAGAGGTTCATGCCAGATTCTCCAAACTCACTTACTTTTTTGCCAAAATGTACCTACTGAGTGAAGGGGCACTTGTACTAAATTATTATATTAGATAACATCCGAGAACCTCCGAGCACTGCATGGATTCAATGAATGTGTGTTAGAAAACCTTTCCTGAAATTATAGTGGCATTTCAAGCGGCACGGCTGGAATGTCACGGAACTTAAATATTGTGATATACGAGGAAATGTTACCTGACACTTGCAACAATTATTAATTTTTATTATACTACAAAAAGTAGGTACCTTTTGAAAAACAACGATAGGAAATTTCGTGACATGGTCATTTTGCGTAATAATAGGTCAGAGATATACGCACTTCTAAAAATTGGTACTTAACACACACTCGAGGTTAATACGAGGCAATACTTACTTCCCGCCCTCCTGTTCCGAGCCCACCTCTGGCGCCCCCGTCTGTGTAGTCAGTGGCGTCATTGCACGGTCGGATTTAATCGCATTAGATTTAGACACATTTAAAATATATTTAAACTTGGCAAAAACTTGTAATCACATTTATCTCTGCCGATCTAATTCATCGGTCCACTGATGGTAAAGCAGTGTAGACGATAATCTGTTCAAATCTCACACGACCGTCCAGTGCTACGAGATAATCGGAACTGACGCCGGTCACTTCAATGGGAAGCGGGAGTCTTGGCAGGAGGCGGGGAAATCTTCACTGGAAGCGGCGGGGAAGTCTCGGCCGCTACTGACTGCTCGGACGCAGCGCGGCTAGTGACGCTCGCAAAGGACCGGCTCCGGGACCGTGCGGATGGACGTGCTTTCGTGATTTCATTGAAATTGTCATAATTTGATTTTTAAATCGGGGAGAAATGTTTTATGCGTTGGGGTTGTGTGCTCAGAATAACTTGACAGAAGTTTATTGGTAACTTACTTTGATTCACTACCTACTGTCAGAATAAAAGCGTTAATTTTTTTATTCACAGTTTCTACATTACGATCGATCAACTCATTTTGGAATTGTAAATGATTTTGTCTTTCGAGACGGCGGCTAATAAAGGAGACGCCTTTTTTTGTTTTTGTGAGTAGGGATGATTAATTTTTTTTAATTCAAATTTCAGTGGAAATAACAAATCGAAAGGACTGTGGCACGTTCGGAATCTGCCGGTATAACTTCTTTTTATTTTTTTCTAAATATACCTTTTTGAGGATCTCGTGTTCGGGGTAGCCATTTTACAGGAGATAATTTTTGCATTAGGTTGAATAATAGCTGGATTCAATATTTGCATCGACTGTAGAGAAACCTAGAAAGCATTTAATAAATTTAACATGTCACTCTGGTGAATAATTCAAGTTTTTTTCAAATCTGAGAATCGTGGGTAACATATCGAATGAACAGAGTCGGATATATGATCGTTCTTTCTTGCCATGCCGTGGGGTTTTCCTTAGTAAATATCAGCATTGCAGGTGGGAAGACTCATTTTATAAACTTTACTCTTTTTGGTACTCTGATTTTCTGACAATTCATCTATCAGCTATTTGAGGATTGGTGAGAAAATATGAGTCAGAAGTAAATAAATCTGAAGATGATCTGGCGTTCGATGGTTATAGTTGCTCCTATAACAAGCATTAGACTGCGGTATCTGGATGATAAGTCAGAGAGAATTTTGATGAGAAGTAGCTAAAGTATATACCTGTCTGAAGGGTTCGGGAAAATGAGGACTAACTAATCTAATGGGTAATATAAACAATAGATTCAATATAAAAGTTGTTTAATTTTTAATACATCACCCAAGGTTAAACACATTCTCCTCCTGCAGCAGAAATAATTTTATTTAAATTATAAATAGATACACGTTGGTTTAACTTAATAGTAAATTATTACAGACTTGAGACTAGTAAATACGTCCTAGCTGAGAATAACGACAATTTCAAATAATCATTCCATACGCTGCACCTCGGACAGTGCCTTGAGCGTGTCATCTTTAAAAATGATTTGTGTGGGATCATATTAGTAAATATAATAAGCCCGTAATGGATAATAAATACGCATCTGATTGACTGATCCATAACATTAATATATATATTATTATACATAAGAGATACTTATCTCTATATTCTTATAAATAAGAGATAATCACATCCTTGTAGTAAACTTAATCACAACATTTTTATATTTATTGTTTAAGTTAATACTGAGAAATTACAACTTTGTATATAGAGACTCACACGATACAGTATAAATACTAAAATGATTTTCGTTAAAACAAGAAAATATAACATTTTTGTTTTTTAACAAATTACAAAGCCTCTGTGTATACTCACATTAGTCAAACATTAAAAAGTCAATAAATTTGAGAGCCTGTAGGGGAGACCCCAGGGGTCCTCGTCAATCTGATGCTCCCTTCCGGAATGTGCTGGCGCCGTCGTTGCACACGACGAGGCCTAGTCTGGCCTAGTGCTGCTCCTCTCTTGGTCGTCATCCGCGCTCACCATTCGGCGGCCCTGGCGTTGAAGTCGCCAGCGAGGAGAACCTCGTCTGCGTTCGCCCTGATGTCTTCCTCGAGCGTAGCGAGGTACGATTCGTATACTGCAAACGCCACGTTTGGCAAAACGTAGCAAGAGTACTCGCGTATGCCTCCGACCCGAATCCGGGTGAAGCCGTGCCCTATGGTGCCGATCTCTTCAATGGGGGTGTTGCCGGCTTTGGCTACTTCCACCACCCCTGTCGCGTCGCCCTTCAGTGGTTGAGGTTAATCTGCAGGATGCGCAGTGACATTGGTGTGCTTACAGTAGGCATTCAGGTACCTCCCGTATGCCTCGCACTGTCTGCTCCCTTGGGCGTGCTCACTTTTTTTTCCTTGTGTGGCGCACGTCTGGCACTTCGGCACTCTTTGGCATTATGTCCAAGCCGGCCACAGGTGAAGCGGTGCTTGCTTTTGTCCTGGCCTCTGCATTGGTGCGCCGCGTGGCCGTAGCCGAGGCACCTGAAACATCTAGGGATGGTCGGGTGCTATCGCACCCAGCAACTCACCCGTCCAACTAGGATGATCTTTGC
Source organism: Atopsyche davidsoni (assembly GCA_022113835.1). Taxonomy (NCBI): domain Eukaryota; kingdom Metazoa; phylum Arthropoda; class Insecta; order Trichoptera; family Hydrobiosidae; genus Atopsyche; species Atopsyche davidsoni. The sequence continues at coordinate 26,747 of JAILWY010000028.1, forward strand.
AGCGTCAATGGGGACGTCAGCTGGGCCTGTCCTAGTGCCGTTTCATGCCGGGAGGAACTTCACGGCTCTGAAAATGTCCTGCGTGCATGTCGCTTGAGTCACTAACTCAGCGGCCGGCTCTTCTTCGCTCGTTGACTCATCGAGTAGGTCGTTGAGTGGTTCAATATGACTGACAATTGTGTAACTGAACTCGTATAAACAAGGATTTATTATGTTAATACTGAGAAAATACAGAGATTGAAATCCTCTTTGAGAATCTATAATCTAAAAAATCTGTTTAAAAAGACTTGATCACTATTGTAATCTGATGGTTGTAAATTCATGACATCAAATGAGTGACCCGCGCTGAATTTGGATAGTAGAAAAATAATTTTTAATTATTACTTTCTTGGCCTATAGACTTTTTCAAAGGTGAACTATGCGCTATGGGTTGTCAGATCTAGGCACATATAGCTAACTATAACTAATATAGTCTTTTTAAAATATACCAACTATTCTAAGGCAGCTTAAATTTGCTTTTGATTGTTGTCTTTCGAGTTAGAGCTGCAGGTCGGCGGCACATCAGGGGTAAGACTGGATAGCTTGTTTGGACCGGGCTATCTTGGCATTGAATCTCTTGTAGGCAAATCTTGTAGACAGTCGATATCGCCTAATAATGTTTCTGGAATGGAAATGTAAAACCTCTTTTACACAGGAATGTTATGTAAAAATAAATATTAATAATCTATGTAAAGATGATCCGCATTTTTAATACAAAATTCAGATTCATAAATTTGACATATGCAATCTGATAATAATTCAAAGTCCTGTCTTTAAGTATTGTTTGATGCACTCTGTGTGGAAAGCTTCGACTTGTGAAGTATTTCTAAGGCTCTGTTTTTTATTATACCTACTGTAAGTGTTGAAAAGATAAAATAGCGGGAGTCTTTTCCAGACACTCGAGTAATAACATATTTTTTCAATATATCTAGGGATAAAACATTTTTAAGACCTAAATATTTAGAGTACATACCTTCTCCGTCTCTCAGTGCAAGGAGTCCGTAGTCCTAAGGGTTGGTAATTCTAGCGCGATGGGCAAGAGCCCTGCACAGGTCCCTAGCATGCGCCCCCGGTCTCCACGGTAAAGACACGCAGCACAAAACACCGGCCATTTCATCGGGAACCAGCACTGAATCAGTCATCTTTATTCAAATATGTAACGGTATAATGACTCCACTGTTACTTTACTTAAATTCAAAATAAGATGTGTAAAATAAGATTTTTACTGTCAATCATCATGACTCATGGATCCAATACCCAATGTTTACAACATAAAGAATATAATATTGTAACTTTTCAATATAATCACATCACTCACATCTAAATTTTTATCCTGTTCAGACGCAGCCAGCTGCTTCAGCACAGCTACAGCTCCACAGACAGTAGTGAGGTAGTAGCCCCCCTCACCGGGCGGGGGGGAGCAAGCCGGCCTTGAGGTCGGCCTCCAATTCGGCACCGCCCCACCCCAAGCCGGGCCTGCATGAGGACCGGCACCGGCAGAAAGTCGTCTGCTCCCAATGGACCGCCGCTATTAGACCCGCTGCCACCTGATTTCATCTAAAATACATTGTTATTTTAAAGAGTGGTCGAAAATACTTTATCTCTCTGCATTCTCTGTAGCTGGAGACACCCGAGTTTTATATATATATATATATATATATAGTTTATCTTTCATTATTTCTGTCAACATTATTAAATTTTCAAATATCTATGCATTTTCTTGTTAAAAACTCCTCACTTACATTATACGTACGGTAGTGAATTAACATTTGATAAGAAATTATCTTAACAGGATAGAGAAAATTACAACTGTTTGCCTGGATAATTACAATAACATTGAATGTTTGGTTGTTCTATTTCAAAATGAAGTACGGTGAGGCATTTGCTGCCTATATTTACCGGTCAATTGAATATTGTGACAGTAAGAACCTTATTCTAAGGTCTTGGTAATTTTTATTTAACTTTTGTTGAAAATTACCAAGGAAAAATATTGTGTTGACTGTTGTAATTTGGAATATTTAATTCTGTCATTAGACATTTTTCCATCAATATTCGATAATATGACATACAATCTGTAAGTACCTAACAAATTTCAAGAAAATATCTTGCGACTTACTTGCAACAACATATTTATAATGGATTTATTACGAGTTAATATAATAAATATATAATTCCAATGACTTTTTTATTGTCAAGCATTTATAGTTATGATTGCTTTCTTACAAATTTCGTATCATCGGCTCTTTGACAGGATCCTATCCAGGATCGTTAGGAGGTTAGGATCCAGGTCGATTCCATTTGAACAAGTCGAAGAAAAATAATTCAGTCGTAAACTTGACGTCGAAATCTGTAAAACAAGGATATTAAATGTCGAGAAAAACTTGCAGCATCGAGTGACATTGTCGTACTTGCTCAGACAGGAGACTCGACGAGGAGACCGCGACAGTCACGGGAAGCTGCTCCGGGCCGGGGAAGCAGGACACCGAGCAGTTGTGAGGTAAGCTGTTTTCACCATGTTTACACTTGAATGCTTAAATGCATGGCTCGAAACATCGGATACAAAAGAAAACAGATTTACCTGCACACAAAGCGAGTGACGGTCACTAATTTGATTTCCTAGAAATTTCTTTACTTGACACATACGCGCGAGAACTACCATTGCTGCCAATGACAAAATAATTGGTGTTGTCACTGCTACCAATGACAACAAATCAACAGGTTGACCTGAGAAAGCAACAGCGTAAAATATTTCAACAGGCCTGTGGGAAATGACACAATTCAGTATTTTTCGAACATCTACTATAATAATATCCATTGTGTGTGTGTGTGTGTGTGTAAGTTTAATTTTTTGGTTCCCTTTAAAATATTGTAAAAGATACAACGCTGATTTTTTGCACGTAACTTTTTTTTTCACACCATTTGATATTATATTCTAAGTACAAATAAAGTATTTAAAAATATTTCTTCAAATAATCATTTGAATCTACAACCTACCAAAGGAAGTGTGTTTTGTTTGTAACATATTTATGAAATTTCATTTTAAAAATCATGAACTTATATATGAAAATCAACTATTTAGTTTCCATAGAGCTATCAATATATATAAATGTCACTATTCATAAATCTGATCAATTTCCCGCGCACTTCACTTTTACGATAGAAATTCAATTTTATCATTTGACATATGCGAGTCTTCATTCTGTAAAGTCGATCAAAATTAACGCCTGACGCCATCTGTTAATTATTGTTTTAATGATTAAGATGGCATTAAAACGTCTCAAATGATCCTCAATAGGAGGATTTTAGTTCTCTACTATATTATATTCACCGCTTATATATAGGTCTTTCTAGTCCATGCAATAATTTTTTTTATAGAAATATAATATTAAACTTCTCAGATTTCAAAATAATTATTAAAAAACAGTAATTTCATTTATATTAGTAAATTTGAAACCATGTCATAAATGGTTAGATTACTTTGAATCGTCCTCTCTGGGTTTCATTTATTATATTTTGTTAAATCAGTATCTCAAATTACAGTAGTGCGGCTTTAATCAGCTATTGATTTAATAATACTGTGCATCAACGTTTTAAATACATAAATTACTTGCATTCATTCATGTCATGAGTCATCGCAACTCCAGTGGCACACTTTTATTCAATATTATAGAGCTGCAACGATTTCATACTTTTAAATAACAATCAAAACTATCTCTTAGTTACATGGCTACGATGCAGTTAGAAGGTGCAAAATCAAATCCCACTTTTGATCCTTAAAATAATTTTGTTCACACCGTAAACCTTAATTAATAAAAATGTGCATTTAATAAATAATTGTTTGTAATAGTTTCCAGATCACGGCATCAGCAGTCACCGCGCGCGCCCCGTGAGCGCTACTCTCCCTCGTGCCTCGGATCACACTCCTGTGAACCTGAACAACCACGAACACCAACGCAGAAGCTGTCCCGTAACTCTTTCTGGAGAGAATCTTATGGTAAATACTTATTAATGTAATTCTCAGTGAGAAATATAATTCATAAAATAATTTAGTCTTTTTTATCCAAAAAAACTAAGGGCAAAATTGCATATATTTTGAAATAGCATTGAATCAGTTTTTTCTTATGAATTTGTTGCCAATGTTGTAAGTGTTATAATTTGGTTATTTTGAATTTCAGTTATCGTGCAATGTATAAGTACCGGCCACAGAACCCCGACGAGTTGGAGCTGCAGGAAGGAGACACGGTGTATGTTCTGGAGAAATGCGACCGGCCAGGAAGGTGCTACTTGATGTCAAGAATCGCATTGTTCAAATGTGGGATAGAACTTTCTCAACAAAATAAATGGCCTAGCAATGCAAACTGAGTTGCGCTAAGTTTGTCAAGTTAAAATAACTCTGATGATCACCGTCGCATTTTATACTTATGTAGATAGATAGGTACTGTAATTATGAATAAATATATACCAAAAACTAGCAGTTTATAATAAAGTCTTCTCTCATTTGTTACATTTACTGAATACAGTGTAAGGTAAATTGATAAGATTTTTACATAAATTTTACATAAATGTATGTTCGTTTACAATGCAGTTGAGATTAACTCCTGCCCCAGTACTAGCACTTTACGGAACTACGGTCGGTTCATCCCGCGTCTTACAATCTCATTCGATGTTCTGCAGAAGCCCTGCATCATCTGTTCACAATTTACTTATTTAATTTGCTATTTATGTTTTTAAGATTATTTTTCTATGATTATTTATAAATCGTTTAGCACCCATTGATCATTTTGATTGTTGACAATACTATTGTTAATACATATTAATATTGTGTATTGTAAGGAAAAACCAAAATCTCAACTTATGATAACACCCTTAATACAGTCGGTCTAATTAACGGAATAAGTATAAAATATATTTGTGAATATGAAAGCCAATCGTCTGCGTAAGAAGAAAATATTTATTTTATTTTGGAACGCACAGTCTTAAATTATTTGCAGAAAAGAATTGAATTTTTCTTGTCTTTTTTTTATTTTTTTTATTATTATCGATATTTTCCCAGTGTTCTCCGTACTCTTTCAGTACACTTTATTTAGTTTTAAATAATTAGCTCTTTATTTTTATGTACATATTTAAATTTGAGATCGGTGTGGCTTGATGAATATTATTTTAGAGTTCTTATACCAGAAGAGGTGATTGGCGGTGCTGATATTAAATAACTGTAAATTACAAAAAGTAGGCCACGAATGTTGTCCTTTCCATAATGTCGTCTTGGAATATGTTATTGTAAAAACATATAAATGGTATAAAATATTATCACATCTTTAATGTAGAATACACAGTGTAATGTTTAATTTGCCTAGATCAGGATTTTTAATGGCATGTTTATTGTATCACGTGTCAGCTAAGCATACACATACCTCGTCCGGTCGGTACTTTTGTTTAAAAAATATTAAATTGTAAACACACAGCTGACAATTTAGGCATTGCCATCTTCTATACACTTGTATGAAAAAAGCTAATATGTAAGACTTTCACGGTTGGAGTGGTTCACCTGGTTAAGTGTGAAATTTAAACACAAAGGTATTTATATGTTTTTATAAATATCGTTCCGTGTGTTAGAGTATTTTGTTAATTTAATTGTGAATAATTGTATGAACGTAGCTTTCTTTCCAAAGATTTTAATAGTTTTTGTCCAAAACTATTCACAATCATCAAATTGGTTTTAAAAAATATTGTAAAGTTTTGTTATTTACTGTTAAAACTATAATAGCCGTTCAAGAGAATAATATATTCAAGTCTAATCAAATACCTAGCACCATTATTTGACTGATGTTTTTTTAACACATTTTCACCAAAAATATTTGCATTGGTTTTTTCTCATTATGAATGGATTTGTCGTGTAATGAGATTATATCACATTAGTCACAACACGTGCAACGTAGACTGTTTTGCATAAGTTGGAAAACAGCCGTGCGTAGATCTAGTCACTAAGCAGATGTAATGCTATCTATTAGTAACCTCCTAGAGTAAGACTGCGCAGCGTTCGAGACCCGGGATGGAAAAATCTAAATATCTAAATCGCAGGAAACGTTCAGAATTTTATCCTCGCTGGATCCATACTTAATCGTAGATTTATTTATCTGCTTTAGAATAACTGTTACTAAAATGTGTGTTCTTCCAATAATCGTATGATAATTTATGTATGTAAACGTAATTTTCCAAACTGAATTTTAAAATAAACTACTAATTTTAAATAAAGCAGAAGATTACACGTTCTTGTTGTATTCCATAACCATATTTTCTCTAAACTGAAATACGGTAATTTATTTAGACTCGTAGATAATATATACCAAATTTGCAAATGACGATACACTATTTCGTTGATATTTTACCGATATTACCGTATCGATGTTGCCTGAATGAATTGACAAATATAAAGACAAATAATATTTATTTAACATCATTGGATGAATATACTTTATAACTGATTTTTGTCACTCAGGCATATATGTTTTTTATTAGTTATGTTAAATACGAAACCAAAAATATTGTCAACCTATCATTTGAATGTAAATTATTTTATCTATTATCGTTTTGTTCTGTTAAGCCAGCGTGATAAATTTAATTATTGTATGGATGTACAGTGCTTTTAACCTCTTATTTGTTTATTTGATATTTATTTTAATTTTGTAATACTTGAATCATTTCATCACAATAAATATTGTCTCTTTAAGATATCTGTATTATTGACTCTCCAATTCCCGTTCCCTCCGTGAGCAGGCGACGGAGGTAGACGCTGGAATGTGCGAAAAAATTTTAAATTTAAAAATTTCTCTTCATACATTCCTCCAGCCTAATACATTTACCTGTGCTGGGCAGTGTTTACTAAAATACCTAATTACCTTCAGTTTCTATAAAAAAATGCTATTTCCTGATAAGAATTGTGATTTCAATGAAAATAATCATCTCCCAGCTGTGTCCTGCCTTCCAGGTTCTATTCCCAAGTATGAATATATGAATAATAAATTTGTTCAATTTCCGACCTAAAGACATGATTTTCTATAGGAATTTGCTGATTTGAATAAAAAAATATTTATCTCCTCAGTCAGTCTGCAATCCTGGTACTTTTGAGCCGTTTTCCATGGTTGGGTTGAGTATTTGAAAAAAAATTACCTCCTGCAGCGTTCTGCTGCCCTGGTACAAAACCTAAGTTTTACTTGGACGGTAATTTTAAATTTCAAATTTCTCTTCATACATTCCTCCAGCCTAATGTGCTGGGCAGTGTTTACTAAAATACCTATTAAACTTCAGTTTCTATTGAATAAATGCTATTTCCTGATAAGGATTGTGATTTCTATGAAAATAATCATCTCCCAGCTGAGTCCTGCCTTCCAGGTTCTATTCCCAAGTATGAATATATGAATAATAAATATGTTCAATTTCCGACCTAAAGACATGATTTTCTATAGGAATTTGCTGATTTGAATAAAAAAATATTTATCTCCTCAGTCAGTCTGAAATCCTGGTACTTTTGAGCCGTTTTCCATGGTTGGGTTGAGTATTTGAAAAAAAATTACCTCCTGCAGCGTTCTGCTGCCCTGGTACAAAACCTAAGTTTTACTTGGACGGTAATTTTAAATTTCAAATTTCTCTTCATACATTCCTCCAGCCTAATGTGCTGGGCAGTGTTTACTAAAATACCTATTAAACTTCAGTTTCTATTGAATAAATGCTATTTCCTGATAAGGATTGTGATTTCTATGAAAATAATCATCTCCCAGCTGAGTCCTGCCTTCCAGGTTCTATTCCCAAGTATGAATATATGAATAATAAATATGTTCACTTTCCGACCAAAAGACATGATTTTCTGTAGGAATTTGCTGATTCGAATAAAAAAATATTTAACTCCTCAGTCAGTCTGCAATCCTGGTACTTTTGAGCCGTTTTCCATGGTTGGGTTGAGTATTTGAAAAAAAATTACCTCCTGCAGCGTTCTGCTGCCCTGGTACAAAACCTAAGTTTTACTTGGACGGTAATTTTAAATTTCAAATTTCTCTTCATACAATCCTCCAGCCTAATGTGCTGGGCAGTGTTTACTAAAATACCTATTAAACTTCAGTTTCTATTGAATAAATGCTATTTACTGATAAGAATTGTGATTTCTATGAAAATAATCATCTCCCAGCTGAGTCCTGCCTTCCAGGTTCTATTCCCAAGTATGAATATATGAATAATAAATATGTTCATTTTACGACCAAAAGACATGATTTTCTATAGGAATTTGCTGATTTGAATAAAAAAATATTTATCTCCTCAGTCAGTCTGCAATCCTGGTATTTTTGAGCCGTTTTCCATGGTTGGGTTGAGTATCTGAAAAAAAATTACCTCCTGCAGCGTTCTGCTGCCCTGGTACAAAACCTAAGTTTTACTTGGACGGTAATTTTAAATTTCAAATTTCTCTTCATACATTCCTCCAGCCTAATGTGCTGGGCAGTGTTTACTAAAATACCAATTAAACTTCAGTTTCTATTGAATAAATGCTATTTCCTGATAAGAATTGTGATTTCTATGAAAATAATCATCTCCCAGCTGAGTCCTGCCTTCCAGGTTCTATTCCCAAGTATGAATATATGAATAATAAATATGTTCATTTTACGACCAAAGACATGATTTTCTATAGGAATTTGCTGATTTGAATAAAAAAATATTTATCTCCTCAGTCAGTCTGAAATCCTGGTACTTTTGAGCCGTTTTCCATGGTTGGGTTGAGTATTTGAAAAAAAATTACCTCCTGCAGCGTTCTGCTGCCCTGGTACAAAACCTAAGTTTTACTTGGACGGTAATTTTAAATTTCAAATTTCTCTTCATACAATCCTCCAGCCTAATGTGCTGGGCAGTGTTTACTAAAATACCTATTAAACTTCAGTTTCTATTGAATAAATGCTATTTCCTGATAAGAATTGTGATTTCTATGAAAATAATCATCTCCCAGCTGAGTCCTGCCTTCCAGGTTCTATTCCCAAGTATGAATATATGAATAATAAATATGTTCATTTTACGACCAAAAGACATGATTTTCTATAGGAATTTGCTGATTTGAATAAAAAAATATTTATCTCCTCAGTCAGTCTGCAATCCTGGTATTTTTGAGCCGTTTTCCATGGTTGGGTTGAGTATCTGAAAAAAAATTACCTCCTGCAGCGTTCTGCTGCCCTGGTACAAAACCTAAGTTTTACTTGGACGGTAATTTTAAATTTCAAATTTCTCTTCATACATTCCTCCAGCCTAATGTGCTGGGCAGTGTTTACTAAAATACCAATTAAACTTCAGTTTCTATTAAATAAATGCTATTTCCTGATAAGAATTGTGATTTCTATGAAAATAATCATCTCCCAGCTGAGTCCTGCCTTCCAGGTTCTATTCCCAAGTATGAATATATTAATAATAAATATGTTCAATTTCCGACCTAAAGACATGATTTTCTATAGGAATTTGCTGATTTGAATAAAAAATATTTATCTCCTCAGTCAGTCTGCAATCCTGGTACTTTTGAGCCGTTTTCCATTGTTGGGTTGAGTATTTGAAAAAAAATTACATCCTGCAGCGTTCTGCTGCCATGGTACAAAACCTAAGTTTTACTTGGACGGTAATTTTAAATTTCAAATTTCTCTTCATACATTCCTCCAGCCTAATGTGCTGGGCAGTGTTTACTAAAATACCAATTAAACTTCAGTTTCTATTGAATAAATGCTATTTCCTGATAAGAATTGTGATTTCTATGAAAATAATCATCTCCCAGCTGAGTCCTGCCTTCCAGGTTCTATTCCCAAGTATGAATATATGAATAATAAATATGTTCAATTTCCGACCAAAAGACATGATTTTCTATAGGAATTTGCTGATTTGAATAAAAAAATATTTATCTCCTCAGTCAGTCTGCAATCCTGGTACTTTTGAGCCGTTTTCCATTGTTGGGTTGAGTATTTGAAAAAAAATTACATCCTGCAGCGTTCTGCTGCCCTGGTACAAAACCTAAGTTTTACTTGGACGGTAATTTTAAATTTCAAATTTCTCTTCATACATTCCTCCAGCCTAATGTGCTGGGCAGTGTTTACTAAAATACCAATTAAACTTCAGTTTCTATTGAATAAATGCTATTTCCTGATAAGAATTGTGATTTCTATGAAAATAATCATCTCCCAGCTGAGTCCTGCCTTCCAGGTTCTATTCCCAAGTATGAATATATGAATAATAAATATGTTCAATTTCCGACCAAAAGACATGATTTTCTATAGGAATTTGCTGTTTTCAAAGAAAAAATATTTATCTCCTCAGTCATTCTGCAATCCTGGTACTTTTGAGCCGTTTCCCATGGTAGGGTTGAGTATTTGAAAAAAAATTACCTCCTGCAGCGTTCTGCTGCCCTGGTACAAAACCTAAGTTTTACTTGGACGGTAATTTTAAATTTCAAATTTCTCTTCATACAATCCTCCAGCCTAATGTGCTGGGCAGTGTTTACTAAAATACCTATTAAACTTCAGTTTCTATTGAATAAATGCTATTTCCTGATAAGAATTGTGATTTCTATGAAAATAATCATCTCCCAGCTGAGTCCTGCCTTCCAGGTTCTATTCCCAAGTATGAATATATGAATAATAAATATGTTCATTTTACGACCAAAAGACATGATTTTCTATAGGAATTTGCTGATTTGAATAAAAAAATATTTATCTCTTCAGTCATTCTGCAATCCTGGTACTTTTGAGCCGTTTTCCATGGTTGGGTTGAGTATCTGAAAAAAAATTACCTCCTGCAGCGTTCTGCTGCCCTGGTACAAAACCTAAGTTTTACTTGGACGGTAATTTTAAATTTCAAATTTCTCTTCATACATTCCTCCAGCCTAATGTGCTGGGCAGTGTTTACTAAAATACCAATTAAACTTCAGTTTCTATTGAATAAATGCTATTTACTGATAAGAATTGTGATTTCTATAAAAATAATCATCTCCCAGCTGAGTCCTGCCTTCCAGGTTCTATTCCCAAGTATGAATATATGAATAATAAATATGTTCATTTTACGACCAAAAGACATGATTTTCTATAGGAATTTGCTGATTTGAATAAAAAAATATTTATCTCCTCAGTCAGTCTGCAATCCTGGTACTTTTGAGCCGTTTTCCATTGTTGGGTTGAGTATTTGAAAAAAAATTACATCCTGCAGCGTTCTGCTGCCCTGGTACAAAACCTAAGTTTTACTTGGACGGTAATTTTAAATTTCAAATTTCTCTTCATACATTCCTCCAGCCTAATGTGCTGGGCAGTGTTTACTAAAATACCAATTAAACTTCAGTTTCTATTGAATAAATGCTATTTCCTGATAAGAATTGTGATTTCTATGAAAATAATCATCTCCCAGCTGAGTCCTGCCTTCCAGGTTCTATTCCCAAGTATGAATATATGAATAATAAATATGTTCAATTTCCGACCAAAAGACATGATTTTCTATAGGAATTTGCTGATTTGAATAAAAAAATATTTATCTCCTCAGTCAGTCTGCAATCCTGGTATTTTTGAGCCGTTTTCCATGGTTGGGTTGAGTATCTGAAAAAAAATTACCTCCTGCAGCGTTCTGCTGCCCTGGTACAAAACCTAAGTTTTACTTGGACGGTAATTTTAAATTTCAAATTTCTCTTCATACATTCCTCCAGCCTAATGTGCTGGGCAGTGTTTACTAAAATACCAATTAAACTTCAGTTTCTATTGAATAAATGCTATTTCCTGATAAGAATTGTGATTTCTATGAAAATAATCATCTCCCAGCTGAGTCCTGCCTTCCAGGTTCTATTCCCAAGTATGAATATATGAATAATAAATATGTTCAATTTCCGACCTAAAGACATGATTTTCTATAGGAATTTGCTGATTTGAATAAAAAAATATTTATCTCCTCAGTCAGTCTGTAATCCTGGTACTTTTGAGCCGTTTTCCATGGTTGGGTTGAGTATCTGAAAAAAAATTACCTCCTGCAGCGTTCTGCTGCCCTGGTACAAAACCTAAGTTTTACTTGGACGGTAATTTTAAATTTCAAATTTCTCTTCATACATTCCTCCAGCCTAATGTGCTGGGCAGTGTTTACTAAAATACCAATTAAACTTCAGTTTCTATTGAATAAATGCTATTTCCAGATAAGAATTGTGATTTCTATGAAAATAATCATCTCCCAGCTGAGTCCTGCCTTCCAGGTTCTATTCCCAAGTATGAATATATGAATAATAAATATGTTCAATTTCCGACCTAAAGACATGATTTTCTATAGGAATTTGCTGATTTGAATAAAAAAATATTTATCTCCTCAGTCAGTCTGAAATCCTGGTACTTTTGAGCCGTTTTCCATGGTTGGGTTGAGTATTTGAAAAAAAATTACCTCCTGCAGCGTTCTGCTGCCCTGGTACAAAACCTAAGTTTTACTTGGACGGTAATTTTAAATTTCAAATTTCTCTTCATACAATCCTCCAGCCTAATGTGCTGGGCAGTGTTTACTAAAATACCTATTAAACTTCAGTTTCTATTGAATAAATGCTATTTCCTGATAAGAATTGTGATTTCTATGAAAATAATCATCTCCCAGCTGAGTCCTGCCTTCCAGGTTCTATTCCCTAGTATGAATATATGAATAATAAATATGTTCAATTTCCGACCAAAAGACATGATTTTCTATAGGAATTTGCTGATTTGAATAAAAAAATATTTATCTCCTCAGTCAGTCTGCAATCCTGCATTTTTCCACGTACACGATGTAAAAAAAAAGCTATGAATTATATATGTTATCATACAAAATTACATCGTAATTTTCACTAAAAGTTTTGCATAGCGTCATCTGTTGGTTTTTGAAGCCTATAGAAGGAATCTACACATTTTACCTTTTGTTTTATTTATAAAAATTCGTTCATTCCTCAATAGATGTCTAAATAAAATTTTGCTTAGCGACATCTGTTGGTTTTTGAAGCCTATAGAAGGAATCTGTACATTTTAGCTTTTTTTTTATTTATAAAAATTCGTTCATTCCTCAATAGATGTCTAATTAAGATATTGCCTAGCGACATCTGTTGGTTTATATTTAAACTCTTTTTAGAAAGTGTCATAAATCACTGACAGGACCGACGCGTCCGCTGCTCACTGCACAGCCCTGCAGGACTTCCCGGGATTCTTGGCAGCAAGCTGTCACGCGAGCCGCGGAGATAATACTTTATTAACATTTTTTTCTACGTGCAGGATGTTAAAAAACCGAATTAAAGGTCGTAAAAATGTCGTGTAGCCTGATAACACAAAATCAGTATCCAATATTGAATGTGTTTCAGCACTTGTGAGTCGCGCAGCTCTGGTCCCATGAAAGAGTTGCTGGAGACCTGGACAGGAAACGTTCTGCCCCAGAAACTGCGACTTTTGGTGCGAGGAGAGCTTGTGCCTCGCCTGGCTGCCGCTGCATCACTGGGTACTGCCCTGACATGAGCTTGCAGGTATGTAACCTACTTAGTTTACAGATGATACTATTGTACTCTATAGTACTACATACATTAACTTTAAATATCAACTAGAGGATGGATGCTTGCTTGTATTAGTTTTAATCTGCTTTTCACTAATGTTTAACTTATTATATATCATTCCTTTTTATTATGGCAATATACTCTTAATATTAAACATATCGTGTGTGTTTTATTTTATTCATTAAATAAATTAAAAATAAAGTATACATGCATAGTTAATATAGGCACTATTGAATAACACAATCAAATAGTCATATCAAATCAACCTAATTTTGTAGTGTTATTGTAATTTGGAGTGTTTTTTTTTTACTATTATTGATTCATTGTAAATTGAAACATGTTTATTAAGTGATAAAAATTCACAAAATTATAAAATATATGATTTAGCTTAAACCAGGCCGGCATAATACATTTGATTGAATAGTTAAATGACAAATGTGTGCTTTTCAGGTTCTTTACTGGATGAGAGTGTGTATCCGTCACTGTGCTCGCGGCTGGTGAGGGCACTGGCAATGGCTCTGCTCTGTTCTGCTGCATCCATGGGCAGGCTCGTGGGCGCTGGCCCTGCCGGCCTTGGCGCCCTCCCTTGTCTTGAAGAGTGCATGCAGGCTATTCTCGTTAAACATGATTTCAGCCCTACAGGTTAGCTCACTGACTAGTTTCACATATGATACTCGTTGAAAATATATCAAAATAGAAAATGAATTGACCTTCATCCAAATAATCATATTGATAGTTGGGCACAATGATTACCTAACATCATTAAGAATGGCCACTAAAATTTATTTTTTCATGTACTCAGTCTATAAATATAGCTCTGACACGTTTATTAGTATGCTTTTGATTGTTTTTTATTTACCTTCTGATTGTGCTAAATTGTGCAGAACCTCTGGGACCGGTGTGCCAGCTGGGAACAGATTCTGGGAGCGCTGAACCGAGCACTACAGCCCCACCGGCTGTGTGGCTCAACCGCTGACCTCCTCATGCGCACATTGAGACCCATTACAGCTCCTGAAAGGTATGTCATGCTATCCTTATAACTCACCAGGCAGCCTCGGTTTGCCGTATTTAACGGTAATCCGGATGAAGTATTTATTGAGTTAGTTGAGTTAGTGAGTTAGGAATAGCACCTAGATTGCAGGACTTCCTTGTGAGATTTATTTAATTTTCATAATAAACACAATTTCTCACAGGAAATAGCTTTTTTCAATAGAAAGTGCAGTTTAATAGGAATTTTATATAGCAAACCTGTGCAGCACAGGCATAAGCTTAAGGATGGTAAAATGTATGAAAATATTAATGAAATTGATAATTACAAGCAATTACCTTTAGATAGTATCGTTTTTAGTAGGAATTTGAACATTTTTATAATTTCTATTAATACATTTGGTAATAGCACCTGGATTGGAAATCTTCCTTAATAGATTAATTTTATTTTCATAATAAACACAATTTCTCACAGGAAATAGCTTTTTTTCAATAGAAAGTGCAGTTTAATAGGAATTTTATATAGCAAACCTGTGCAGCACAGGCATAAGCTTAAGGATGGTAAAATGTATGAAAATATCAATGAAATTGATAATTACAAGCAAATACCTTTAGATAATATCGTTTTTAGTAGGAATTTGAACATTTTTATAATTTCTATTAATACATTTGGTAATAGCACCTGGATTGGAAATCTTCCTTAATAGATTAATTTTATTTTCATAATAAACACAATTTCTCACAGGAAATAGCTTTTTTTCAATAGAAAGTGCAGTTTAATAGGAATTTTATATAGCAAACCTGTGCAGCACAGGCATAAGCTTAAGGATGGTAAAATGTATGAAAATATTAATGAAATTGATAATTACAAGCAAATACCTTTAGATAATATCGTTTTTAGTTGGAATTTGAACATTTTTATAATTTCTATTTATACATTTGGTAATAGCACCTGGATTGGATATCTTACTCTTACTTACTCTTGTCAGCTCATTGCTATGATAGGTAACGGCTTGACCTTTTTTAAAATCCTGTGTGTCTTCACGTACCCAGGATATAGCTGTGTAAGATACTTACCGTGTCTCATCGAATCTTCCTTTTTATTCTATGGTTCAAACCTGGCATAAATTTTTAAACTGACCAAGATGGCATTATAACGTCTCAAATGATCATCAATAGGAGGATTTTAGTTCTCGTCGGGCTTGCTTCTCTACTATATTATATTCACCGCTTATATATAGGTCTTTCTAGTCCATGCAATATTTTTTTTTTATAGTCATTTATTATTAAACTTCTCAGATTTCAAAATAATTATTAAAAAACAGTAATTTCATTTATATTAGTAAATTTTAAACCATGTCATAAATGGTTAGATCTCAAATAGAATTTACTTTGAATCATCCTCTCTGGGTTTCATTTATTATATTTTGTTAAATCAGTTTCTCAAATTACAGTAGTGGTGCTTTTATCAGCTATTGATTTAATAATACTGTGTATCAACGTTTTAAATACTTAAATTACTTGCATTCATTCATGTCATGAGTCATCGCAACTCCAGTGGCACACTTTTATTCAATATTATAGAGCTGCAACGATTTCATACTTTTAAATAACAATCAAAACTATCTCTAAGTTACATGGCTACGATGCAGTTAGAAGGTGCAAAATCAAATCCCACTTTTGAACCTTAAAATAATTTTGTTCACACCGTAAACCTTAATTAATAAAAATATGCATTTAATAAGTAATTGTTTGTAATAATTTCCAGATCACGGCATCAGCAGTCACCGCGCGCGCCCCGTGAGCGCTACTCTCCCTCGTGCCTCGGATCACACTCCTGTGAACCTGAACAACCACGAACACCAACGCAGAAGCTGTCCCGTAACTCTTTCTGGAGAGAATCTTATGGTAAATACTTATTAATGTAATTCTCAGTGAGAAATATAATTCTTAAAATAATTTAGTCTTTTTTATCCAAAAAAACTAAGGGCAAAATTGCATATATTTTGAAATAGCATTGAATCAGTTTTTTCTTATGAATTTGTTGCCAATGTTGTAAGTGGTATAATTTGGTTATTTTGAATTTCAGTTATCGTGCAATGTATAAGTACCGGCCACAGAACCCCGACGAGTTGGAGCTGCAGGAAGGAGACACGGTGTATGTTCTGGAGAAATGCGACCGACCAGGAAGGTGCTACTTGATGTCAAGAATCGCATTGTTCAAATGTGGGATAGAACTTTCTCAGCGAAATAAATGGGCTAGCAAAGCAAACTGAGTTGCGCTAAGTTTGTCAATTTCAAATAACTCTGATGATCACCGTCGCATTTTATACTTATGTAGATAGATAGGTACTGTAATTATGAATAAATATATACCAAAAACTAGCAGTTTATAATAAAGTCTTCTCTCATTTGTTACATTTACTGAATACAGTGTAAGGTAAATTGATAAGATTTTTACATAAATTTTACATAAATGTATGTTCGTTTACAATGCAGTTGAGATTAACTCCTGCCCCAGTACTAGCACTTTACGGAACTACGGTCGGTTCATCCCGCGTCTTACAATCTCATTCGATGTTCTGCAGAAGCCCTGCATCATCTGTTCACAATTTACTTATTTAATTTGCTATTTATGTTTTTAAGATTATTTTTCTATGATTATTTATAAATCGTTTAGCACCCATTGATCATTTTGATTGTTGACAATACTATTGTTAATACATATTAATATTGTGTATTGTAAGGAAAAACCAAAATCTCAACTTATGATAACACCCTTAATACAGTCGGTCTAATTAACGGAATAAGTATAAAATATATTTGTGAATATGAAAGCCAATCGTCTGCGTAAGAAGAAAATATTTATTTTATTTTGGAACGCACAGTCTTAAATTATTTGCAGAAAAGAATTGAATTTTTCTTGTCTTTTTTTTATTTTTTTTATTATTATCGATATTTTCCCAGTGTTCTCCGTACTCTTTCAGTACACTTTATTTAGTTTTAAATAATTAGCTCTTTATTTTTATGTACATATTTAAATTTGAGATCGGTGTGGCTTGATGAATATTATTTTAGAGTTCTTATACCAGAAGAGGTGATTGGCGGTGCTGATATTAAATAACTGTAAATTACAAAAAGTAGGCCACGAATGTTGTCCTTTCCATAATGTCGTCTTGGAATATGTTATTGTAAAAACATATAAATGGTATAAAATATTATCACATCTTTAATGTAGAATACACAGTGTAATGTTTAATTTGCCTAGATCAGGATTTTTAATGGCATGTTTATTGTATCACGTGTCAGCTAAGCATACACATACCTCGACCGGTCGGTACTTTTGTTTAAAAAATATTAAATTGTAAACACACAGCTGACAATTTAGGCATTGCCATTTTCTATACACTTGTATGAAAAAAGCTAATATGTAAGACTTTCACGGTTGGAGAGGTTCACATGGTTAAGTGTGAAATTTAAACACAAAGGTATTTATATGTTTTTATAAATATCGTTCCGTGTGTTAGAGTATTTTGTTAATTTAATTGTGAATAATTGTATGAACGTAGCTTTCTTTCCAAAGATTTTAATAGTTTTTATCCAAAACTATTCACAATCATCAAATTGGTTTTAAAAAATATTGTAAAGTTTTGTTATTTACTGTTAAAACTATAATAGCCGTTCAAGAGAATAATATATTCAAGTCTAATCAAATACCTAGCACCATTATTGGACTGATGTTTTTTTAACACATTTTCACCAAAAATATTTGCATTGGTTATTTCTCATTATGAATGGATTTGTCGTGTAATGAGATTATATCACATTAGTCACAACACGTGCAACGTAGACTGTTTTGCATAAGTTGGAAAACAGCCGTGCGTAGATCTAGTCACTAAGCAAATGTAATGCTATCTATTAGTAACCTCCTAGAGTAAGACTGCGCAGCGTTCGAGACCCGGGATGGAAAAATCTAAATATCTAAATCGCAGGAAACGTTCAGAATTTTATCCTCGCTGGATCCATACTTAATCGTAGATTTATTTATCTGCTTTAGAATAACTGTTACTAAAATGTGTGTTCTTCCAATAATCGTATGATAATTTATGTATGTAAACGTAATTTTCCAAACTGAATTTTAAAATAAACTACTAATTTTAAATAAAGCAGAAGATTACACGTTCTTGTTGTATTCCATAACCATATTTTCTCTAAACTGAAATACGGTAATTTATTTAGACTCGTAGATAATATATACCAAATTTGCAAATGACGATACACTATTTCGTTGATATTTTACCGATATTACCGTATCGATGTTGCCTGAATGAATTGACAAATATAAAGACAAATAATATTTATTTAACATCATTGGATGAATATACTTTATAACTGATTTTTGTCACTCAGGCATATATGTTTTTTATTAGTTATGTTAAATACGAAACCAAAAATATTGTCAACCTATCATTTGAATGTAAATTATTTTATCTATTATCGTTTTGTTCTGTTAAGCCAGCGTGATAAATTTAATTATTGTATGGATGTACAGTGCTTTTAACCTCTTATTTGTTTATTTGATATTTATTTTAATTTTGTAATACTTGAATCATTTCATCACAATAAATATTGTCTCTTTAAGATATCTGTATTATTGACTCTCCAATTCCCGTTCCCTCCGTGAGCAGGCGACGGAGGTAGACGCTGGAATGTGCGAAAAAATTTTAAATTTAAAAATTTCTCTTCATACATTCCTCCAGCCTAATACATTTACCTGTGCTGGGCAGTGTTTACTAAAATACCTAATTACCTTCAGTTTCTATAAAAAAATGCTATTTCCTGATAAGAATTGTGATTTCAATGAAAATAATCATCTCCCAGCTGTGTCCTGCCTTCCAGGTTCTATTCCCAAGTATGAATATATGAATAATAAATTTGTTCAATTTCCGACCTAAAGACATGATTTTCTATAGGAATTTGCTGATTTGAATAAAAAAATATTTATCTCCTCAGTCAGTCTGCAATCCTGGTACTTTTGAGCCGTTTTCCATGGTTGGGTTGAGTATTTGAAAAAAAATTACCTCCTGCAGCGTTCTGCTGCCCTGGTACAAAACCTAAGTTTTACTTGGACGGTAATTTTAAATTTCAAATTTCTCTTCATACATTCCTCCAGCCTAATGTGCTGGGCAGTGTTTACTAAAATACCTATTAAACTTCAGTTTCTATTGAATAAATGCTATTTCCTGATAAGGATTGTGATTTCTATGAAAATAATCATCTCCCAGCTGAGTCCTGCCTTCCAGGTTCTATTCCCAAGTATGAATATATGAATAATAAATATGTTCAATTTCCGACCTAAAGACATGATTTTCTATAGGAATTTGCTGATTTGAATAAAAAAATATTTATCTCCTCAGTCAGTCTGAAATCCTGGTACTTTTGAGCCGTTTTCCATGGTTGGGTTGAGTATTTGAAAAAAAATTACCTCCTGCAGCGTTCTGCTGCCCTGGTACAAAACCTAAGTTTTACTTGGACGGTAATTTTAAATTTCAAATTTCTCTTCATACATTCCTCCAGCCTAATGTGCTGGGCAGTGTTTACTAAAATACCTATTAAACTTCAGTTTCTATTGAATAAATGCTATTTCCTGATAAGGATTGTGATTTCTATGAAAATAATCATCTCCCAGCTGAGTCCTGCCTTCCAGGTTCTATTCCCAAGTATGAATATATGAATAATAAATATGTTCACTTTCCGACCAAAAGACATGATTTTCTGTAGGAATTTGCTGATTCGAATAAAAAAATATTTAACTCCTCAGTCAGTCTGCAATCCTGGTACTTTTGAGCCGTTTTCCATGGTTGGGTTGAGTATTTGAAAAAAAATTACCTCCTGCAGCGTTCTGCTGCCCTGGTACAAAACCTAAGTTTTACTTGGACGGTAATTTTAAATTTCAAATTTCTCTTCATACAATCCTCCAGCCTAATGTGCTGGGCAGTGTTTACTAAAATACCTATTAAACTTCAGTTTCTATTGAATAAATGCTATTTACTGATAAGAATTGTGATTTCTATGAAAATAATCATCTCCCAGCTGAGTCCTGCCTTCCAGGTTCTATTCCCAAGTATGAATATATGAATAATAAATATGTTCATTTTACGACCAAAAGACATGATTTTCTATAGGAATTTGCTGATTTGAATAAAAAAATATTTATCTCCTCAGTCAGTCTGCAATCCTGGTATTTTTGAGCCGTTTTCCATGGTTGGGTTGAGTATCTGAAAAAAAATTACCTCCTGCAGCGTTCTGCTGCCCTGGTACAAAACCTAAGTTTTACTTGGACGGTAATTTTAAATTTCAAATTTCTCTTCATACAATCCTCCAACCTAATGTGCTGGGAGGTGTTTACTAAAATACCTATTAAACTTCAGTTTCTATTGAATAAATTCTATTTCTTGATAAGAATTGTGATTTCTATGAAAATAATCATCTCCCAGCTGAGTCCTGCCTTCCAGGTTCTATTCCCAAGTATGAATATATGAATAATAAATATGTTCATTTTCCGACCAAAAGACATGATTTTCTATAGGAATTTGCTGTTTTCAAAGAAAAAATATTTATCTCCTCAGTCATTCTGCAATCCTGGTACTTTTGAGCCGTTTCCCATGGTTGGGTTGAGTATTTGAAAAAAAATTACCTCCTGCAGCGTTCTGCTGCCCTGGTACAAAACCTTAGTTTTACTTGGACGGTAATTTTAAATTTCAAATTTCTCTTCATACAATCCTCCAGCCTAATGTGCTGGGCACTGTTTACTAAAATACCTATTAAACTTCAGTTTCTATTGAATAAATGCTATTTCCTGAAAAGAATTGTGTTTTCTATGAAAATAATCATCTCCCAGCTTAGTCCTGCCTTCCAGGTTCTATTCCCAAGTATGAATATATGAATAATAAATATGTTCAATTTCCGACCAAAAGACATGATTTTCTATAGGAACTTGCTGTTTTCAAAGAAAAAATATTTATCTCCTCAGTCATTCTGCAATCCTGGTACTTTTGAGCCGTTTCCCATGGTTGGGTTGAGTATTTGAAAAAAAATTACCTCCTGCAGCGTTCTGCTGCCCTGGTACAAAACCTAAGTTTTACTTGGACGGTAATTTTAAATTTCAAATTTCTCTTCATACAATCCTCCAGCCTAATGTGCTGGGCAGTGTTTACTAAAATACCTATTAAACTTCAGTTTCTATTGAATAAATGCTATTTCCTGATAAGAATTGTGATTTCTATGAAAATAATCATCTCCCAGCTGAGTCCTGCCTTCCAGGTTCTATTCCCAAGTATGAATATATGAATAATAAATATGTTCATTTTACGACCAAAAGACATGATTTTCTATAGGAATTTGCTGATTTGAATAAAAAAATATTTATCTCCTCAGTCAGTCTGAAATCCTGGTACTTTTGAGCCGTTTTCCATGGTTGGGTTGAGTATTTGAAAAAAAATTACCTCCTGCAGCGTTCTGCTGCCCTGGTACAAAACCTAAGTTTTACTTGGACGGTAATTTTAAATTTCAAATTTCTCTTCATACAATCCTCCAGCCTAATGTGCTGAGCAGTGTTTACTAAAATACCTATTAAACTTCAGTTTCTATTGAATAAATGCTATTTCCTGATAAGAATTGTGATTTCTATGAAAATAATCATCTCCCAGCTGAGTCCTGCCTTCCAGGTTCTATTCCCAAGTATGAATATATGAATAATAAATATGTTCATTTTACGACCAAAAGACATGATTTTCTATAGGAATTTGCTGAATTGAATAAAAAAATATTTATCTCCTCAGTCAGTCTGCAATCCTGGTATTTTTGAGCCGTTTTCCATGGTTGGGTTGAGTATCTGAAAAAAAATTACCTCCTGCAGCGTTCTGCTGCCCTGGTACAAAACCTAAGTTTTACTTGGACGGTAATTTTAAATTTCAAATTTCTCTTCATACATTCCTCCAGCCTAATGTGCTGGGCAGTGTTTACTAAAATACCAATTAAACTTCAGTTTCTATTGAATAAATGCTATTTCCTGATAAGAATTGTGATTTCTATGAAAATAATCATCTCCCAGCTGAGTCCTGCCTTCCAGGTTCTATTCCCAAGTATGAATATATGAATAATAAATATGTTCAATTTCCGACCTAAAGACATGATTTTCTATAGGAATTTGCTGATTTGAATAAAAAAATATTTATCTCCTCAGTCAGTCTGAAATCCTGGTACTTTTGAGCCGTTTTCCATGGTTGGGTTGAGTATTTGAAAAAAAATTACCTCCTGCAGCGTTCTGCTGCCCTGGTACAAAACCTAAGTTTTACTTGGACGGTAATTTTAAATTTCAAATTTCTCTTCATACAATCCTCCAGCCTAATGTGCTAGGCAGTGTTTACTAAAATACCTATTAAACTTCAGTTTCTATTGAATAAATGCTATTTCCTGATAAGAATTGTGATTTCTATGAAAATAATCATCTCCCAGCTGAGTCCTGCCTTCCAGGTTCTATTCCCAAGTATGAATATATGAATAATAAATATGTTCAATTTCCGACCAAAAGACATGATTTTCTATAGGAATTTGCTGATTTGAATAAAAAAATATTTATCTCCTCAGTCATTCTGCAATCCTGGTACTTTTGAGCCGTTTCCCATGGTTGGGTTGAGTATCTGAAAAAAAATTACCTCCTGCAGCGTTCTGCTGCCCTGGTACAAAACCTAAGTTTTACTTGGACGGTAATTTTAAATTTCAAATTTCTCTTCATACAATCCTCCAGCCTAATGTGCTGGGCAGTGTTTACTAAAATACCTATTAAACTTCAGTTTCTATTGAATAAATGCTATTTCCTGAAAAGAATTGTGTTTTCTATGAAAATAATCATCTCCCAGCTTAGTCCTGCCTTCCAGGTTCTATTCCCAAGTATGAATATATGAATAATAAATATGTTCATTTTCCGACCAAAAGACATGATTTTCTATAGGAATTTGCTGTTTTCAAAGAAAAAATATTTATCTCCTCAGTCATTCTGCAATCCTGGTACTTTTGAGCCGTTTCCCATGGTTGGGTTGAGTATTTGAAAAAAAATTACCTCCTGCAGCGTTCTGCTGCCCTGGTACAAAACCTAAGTTTTACTTGGACGGTAATTTTAAATTTCAAATTTCTCTTCATACAATCCTCCAGCCTAATGTGCTGGGCAGTGTTTACTAAAATACCAATTAAACTTCAGTTTCTATTGAATAAATGCTATTTCCTGATAAGAATTGTGATTTCTATGAAAATAATCATCTCCCGGCTGAGTCCTGCCTTCCAGGTTCTATTCCCAAGTATGAATATATGAATAATAAATATGTTCATTTTCCGACCAAAAGACATGATTTTCTATAGGAATTTGCTGTTTTCAAAGAAAAAATATTTATCTCCTCAGTCATTCTGCAATCCTGGTACTTTTGAGCCGTTTCCCATGGTTGGGTTGAGTATTTGAAAAAAAATTACCTCCTGCAGCGTTCTGCTGCCCTGGTACAAAACCTAAGTTTTACTTGGACGGTAATTTTAAATTTCAAATTTCTCTTCATACAATCCTCCAGCCTAATGTGCTGGGAGGTGTTTACTAAAATACCTATTAAACTTCAGTTTCTATTGAATAAATGCTATTTCTTGATAAGAATTGTGATTTCTATGAAAATAATCATCTCCCAGCTGAGTCCTGCCTTCCAGGTTCTATTCCCAAGTATGAATATATGAATAATAAATATGTTCATTTTCCGACCAAAAGACATGATTTTCTATAGGAATTTGCTGTTTTCAAAGAAAAAATATTTATCTCCTCAGTCATTCTGCAATCCTGGTACTTTTGAGCCGTTTCCCATGGTTGAGTTGAGTATTTGAAAAAAAATTACCTCCTGCAGCGTTCTGCTGCCCTGGTACAAAACCTTAGTTTTACTTGGACGGTAATTTTAAATTTCAAATTTCTCTTCATACAATCCTCCAGCCTAATGTGCTGGGCACTGTTTACTAAAATACCTATTAAACTTCAGTTTCTATTGAATAAATGCTATTTCCTGAAAAGAATTGAGTTTTCTATGAAAATAATCATCTCCCAGCTGAGTCCTGCCTTCCAGGTTCTATTCCCAAGTATGAATATATGAATAATAAATATGTTCATTTTCCGACCAAAAGACATGATTTTCTATAGGAACTTGCTGTTTTCAAAGAAAAAATATTTATCTCCTCAGTCATTCTGCAATCCTGGTACTTTTGAGCCGTTTCCCATGGTTGGGTTGAGTATTTGAAAAAAAATTACCTCCTGCAGCGTTCTGCTGCCCTGGTACAAAACCTAAGTTTTACTTGGACGGTAATTTTAAATTTCAAATTTCTCTTCATACAATCCTCCAGCTTAATGTGCTGGGCAGTGTTTACTAAAATACCTATTAAACTTCAGTTTCTATTGAATAAATGCTATTTCCTGATAAGAATTGTGATTTCTATGAAAATAATCATCTCCCAGCTGAGTCCTGCCTTCCAGGTTCTATTCCCAAGTATGAATATATGAATAATAAATATGTTCATTTTACGACCAAAGACATGATTTTCTATAGGAATTTGCTGATTTGAATAAAAAAATATTTATCTCCTCAGTCAGTCTGAAATCCTGGTACTTTTGAGCCGTTTTCCATGGTTGGGTTGAGTATTTGAAAAAAAATTACCTCCTGCAGCGTTCTGCTGCCCTGGTACAAAACCTAAGTTTTACTTGGACGGTAATTTTAAATTTCAAATTTCTCTTCATACAATCCTCCAGCCTAATGTGCTGGGCAGTGTTTACTAAAATACCTATTAAACTTCAGTTTCTATTGAATAAATGCTATTTCCTGATAAGAATTGTGATTTCTATGAAAATAATCATCTCCCAGCTGAGTCCTGCCTTCCAGGTTCTATTCCCAAGTATGAATATATGAATAATAAATATGTTCATTTTACGACCAAAGACATGATTTTCTATAGGAATTTGCTGATTTGAATAAAAAAATATTTATCTCCTCAGTCAGTCTGAAATCCTGGTACTTTTGAGCCGTTTTCCATGGTTGGGTTGAGTATTTGAAAAAAAATTACCTCCTGCAGCGTTCTGCTACCCTGGTACAAAACCTAAGTTTTACTTGGACGGTAATTTTAAATTTCAAATTTCTCTTCATACAATCCTCCAGCCTAATGTGCTGGGCAGTGTTTACTAAAATACCTATTAAACTTCAGTTTCTATTGAATAAATGCTATTTCCTGAAAAGAATTGTGTTTTCTATGAAAATAATCATCTCCCAGCTTAGTCCTGCCTTCCAGGTTCTATTCCCAAGTATGAATATATGAATAATAAATATGTTCATTTTCCGACCAAAAGACATGATTTTCTATAGGAATTTGCTGTTTTCAAAGAAAAAATATTTATCTCCTCAGTCATTCTGCAATCCTGGTACTTTTGAGCCGTTTCCCATGGTTGGGTTGAGTATTTGAAAAAAAATTACCTCCTGCAGCGTTCTGCTGCCCTGGTACAAAACCTAAGTTTTACTTGGACGGTAATTTTAAATTTCAAATTTCTCTTCATACAATCCTCCAGCCTAATGTGCTGGGCAGTGTTTACTAAAATACCAATTAAACTTCAGTTTCTATTGAATAAATGCTATTTCCTGATAAGAATTGTGATTTCTATGAAAATAATCATCTCCCGGCTGAGTCCTGCCTTCCAGGTTCTATTCCCAAGTATGAATATATGAATAATAAATATGTTCATTTTCCGACCAAAAGACATGATTTTCTATAGGAATTTGCTGTTTTCAAAGAAAAAATATTTATCTCCTCAGTCATTCTGCAATCCTGGTACTTTTGAGCCGTTTCCCATGGTTGGGTTGAGTATTTGAAAAAAAATTACCTCCTGCAGCGTTCTGCTGCCCTGGTACAAAACCTAAGTTTTACTTGGACGGTAATTTTAAATTTCAAATTTCTCTTCATACAATCCTCCAGCCTAATGTGCTGGGAGGTGTTTACTAAAATACCTATTAAACTTCAGTTTCTATTGAATAAATGCTATTTCTTGATAAGAATTGTGATTTCTATGAAAATAATCATCTCCCAGCTGAGTCCTGCCTTCCAGGTTCTATTCCCAAGTATGAATATATGAATAATAAATATGTTCATTTTCCGACCAAAAGACATGATTTTCTATAGGAATTTGCTGTTTTCAAAGAAAAAATATTTATCTCCTCAGTCATTCTGCAATCCTGGTACTTTTGAGCCGTTTCCCATGGTTGAGTTGAGTATTTGAAAAAAAATTACCTCCTGCAGCGTTCTGCTGCCCTGGTACAAAACCTTAGTTTTACTTGGACGGTAATTTTAAATTTCAAATTTCTCTTCATACAATCCTCCAGCCTAATGTGCTGGGCACTGTTTACTAAAATACCTATTAAACTTCAGTTTCTATTGAATAAATGCTATTTCCTGAAAAGAATTGAGTTTTCTATGAAAATAATCATCTCCCGGCTGAGTCCTGCCTTCCAGGTTCTATTCCCAAGTATGAATATATGAATAATAAATATGTTCATTTTCCGACCAAAAGACATGATTTTCTATAGGAATTTGCTGTTTTCAAAGAAAAAATATTTATCTCCTCAGTCATTCTGCAATCCTGGTACTTTTGAGCCGTTTCCCATGGTTGGGTTGAGTATTTGAAAAAAAATTACCTCCTGCAGCGTTCTGCTGCCCTGGTACAAAACCTAAGTTTTACTTGGACGGTAATTTTAAATTTCAAATTTCTCTTCATACAATCCTCCAGCTTAATGTGCTGGGCAGTGTTTACTAAAATACCTATTAAACTTCAGTTTCTATTGAATAAATGCTATTTCCTGATAAGAATTGTGATTTCTATGAAAATAATCATCTCCCAGCTGAGTCCTGCCTTACAGGTTCTATTCCCAAGTATGAATATATGAATAATAAATATGTTCATTTTACGACCAAAGACATGATTTTCTATAGGAATTTGCTGATTTGAATAAAAAAATATTTATCTCCTCAGTCAGTCTGAAATCCTGGTACTTTTGAGCCGTTTTCCATGGTTGGGTTGAGTATTTGAAAAAAAATTACCTCCTGCAGCGTTCTGCTGCCCTGGTACAAAACCTAAGTTTTACTTGGACGGTAATTTTAAATTTCAAATTTCTCTTCATACAATCCTCCAGCCTAATGTGCTGGGCAGTGTTTACTAAAATACCTATTAAACTTCAGTTTCTATTGAATAAATGCTATTTCCTGATAAGAATTGTGATTTCTATGAAAATAATCATCTCCCAGCTGAGTCCTGCCTTCCAGGTTCTATTCCCAAGTATGAATATATGAATAATAAATATGTTCATTTTACGACCAAAGACATGATTTTCTATAGGAATTTGCTGATTTGAATAAAAAAATATTTATCTCCTCAGTCAGTCTGAAATCCTGGTACTTTTGAGCCGTTTTCCATGGTTGGGTTGAGTATTTGAAAAAAAATTACCTCCTGCAGCGTTCTGCTACCCTGGTACAAAACCTAAGTTTTACTTGGACGGTAATTTTAAATTTCAAATTTCTCTTCATACAATCCTCCAGCCTAATGTGCTGGGCAGTGTTTACTAAAATACCTATTAAACTTCAGTTTCTATTGAATAAATGCTATTTCCTGATAAGAATTGTGATTTCTATGAAAATAATCATCTCCCAGCTGAGTCCTGCCTTCCAGGTTCTATTCCCAAGTATGAATATATGAATAATAAATATGTTCATTTTACGACCAAAGACATGATTTTCTATAGGAATTTGCTGATTTGAATAAAAAAATATTTATCTCCTCAGTCAGTCTGAAATCCTGGTACTTTTGAGCCGTTTTCCATGGTTGGGTTGAGTATTTGAAAAAAAATTACCTCCTGCAGCGTTCTGCTACCCTGGTACAAAACCTAAGTTTTACTTGGACGGTAATTTTAAATTTCAAATTTCTCTTCATACAATCCTCCAGCCTAATGTGCTGGGCAGTGTTTACTAAAATACCTATTAAACTTCAGTTTCTATTGAATAAATGCTATTTCCTGAAAAGAATTGTGTTTTCTATGAAAATAATCATCTCCCAGCTTAGTCCTGCCTTCCAGGTTCTATTCCCAAGTATGAATATATGAATAATAAATATGTTCATTTTCCGACCAAAAGACATGATTTTCTATAGGAATTTGCTGTTTTCAAAGAAAAAATATTTATCTCCTCAGTCATTCTGCAATCCTGGTACTTTTGAGCCGTTTCCCATGGTTGGGTTGAGTATTTGAAAAAAAATTACCTCCTGCAGCGTTCTGCTGCCCTGGTACAAAACCTAAGTTTTACTTGGACGGTAATTTTAAATTTCAAATTTCTCTTCATACAATCCTCCAGCCTAATGTGCTGGGCAGTGTTTACTAAAATACCAATTAAACTTCAGTTTCTATTGAATAAATGCTATTTCCTGATAAGAATTGTGATTTCTATGAAAATAATCATCTCCCGGCTGAGTCCTGCCTTCCAGGTTCTATTCCCAAGTATGAATATATGAATAATAAATATGTTCATTTTCCGACCAAAAGACATGATTTTCTATAGGAATTTGCTGTTTTCAAAGAAAAAATATTTATCTCCTCAGTCATTCTGCAATCCTGGTACTTTTGAGCCGTTTCCCATGGTTGGGTTGAGTATTTGAAAAAAAATTACCTCCTGCAGCGTTCTGCTGCCCTGGTACAAAACCTAAGTTTTACTTGGACGGTAATTTTAAATTTCAAATTTCTCTTCATACAATCCTCCAGCCTAATGTGCTGGGAGGTGTTTACTAAAATACCTATTAAACTTCAGTTTCTATTGAATAAATGCTATTTCTTGATAAGAATTGTGATTTCTATGAAAATAATCATCTCCCAGCTGAGTCCTGCCTTCCAGGTTCTATTCCCAAGTATGAATATATGAATAATAAATATGTTCATTTTCCGACCAAAAGACATGATTTTCTATAGGAATTTGCTGTTTTCAAAGAAAAAATATTTATCTCCTCAGTCATTCTGCAATCCTGGTACTTTTGAGCCGTTTCCCATGGTTGAGTTGAGTATTTGAAAAAAAATTACCTCCTGCAGCGTTCTGCTGCCCTGGTACAAAACCTTAGTTTTACTTGGACGGTAATTTTAAATTTCAAATTTCTCTTCATACAATCCTCCAGCCTAATGTGCTGGGCACTGTTTACTAAAATACCTATTAAACTTCAGTTTCTATTGAATAAATGCTATTTCCTGAAAAGAATTGAGTTTTCTATGAAAATAATCATCTCCCAGCTTAGTCCTGCCTTCCAGGTTCTATTCCCAAGTATGAATATATGAATAATAAATATGTTCATTTTCCGACCAAAAGACATGATTTTCTATAGGAATTTGCTGTTTTCAAAGAAAAAATATTTATCTCCTCAGTCATTCTGCAATCCTGGTACTTTTGAGCCGTTTCCCATGGTTGGGTTGAGTATTTGAAAAAAAATTACCTCCTGCAGCGTTCTGCTGCCCTGGTACAAAACCTAAGTTTTACTTGGACGGTAATTTTAAATTTCAAATTTCTCTTCATACAATCCTCCAGCTTAATTTGCTGGGCAGTGTTTACTAAAATACCTATTAAACTTCAGTTTCTATTGAATAAATGCTATTTCCTGATAAGAATTGTGATTTCTATGAAAATAATCATCTCCCAGCTGAGTCCTGCCTTCCAGGTTCTATTCCCAAGTATGAATATATGAATAATAAATATGTTCATTTTACGACCAAAGACATGATTTTCTATAGGAATTTGCTGATTTGAATAAAAAAATATTTATCTCCTCAGTCAGTCTGAAATCCTGGTACTTTTGAGCCGTTTTCCATGGTTGGGTTGAGTATTTGAAAAAAAATTACCTCCTGCAGCGTTCTGCTGCCCTGGTACAAAACCTAAGTTTTACTTGGACGGTAATTTTAAATTTCAAATTTCTCTTCATACAATCCTCCAGCCTAATGTGCTGGGCAGTGTTTACTAAAATACCTATTAAACTTCAGTTTCTATTGAATAAATGCTATTTCCTGATAAGAATTGTGATTTCTATGAAAATAATCATCTCCCAGCTGAGTCCTGCCTTCCAGGTTCTATTCCCAAGTATGAATATATGAATAATAAATATGTTCATTTTCCGACCAAAAGACATGATTTTCTATAGGAATTTGCTGTTTTCAAAGAAAAAATATTTATCTCCTCAGTCATTCTGCAATCCTGGTACTTTTGAGCCGTTTCCCATGGTTGGGTTGAGTATTTGAAAAAAAATTACCTCCTGCAGCGTTCTGCTGCCCTGGTACAAAACCTAAGTTTTACTTGGACGGTAATTTTAAATTTCAAATTTCTCTTCATACAATCCTCCAGCCTAATGTGCTGGGAGGTGTTTACTAAAATACCTATTAAACTTCAGTTTCTATTGAATAAATGCTATTTCTTGATAAGAATTGTGATTTCTATGAAAATAATCATCTCCCAGCTGAGTCCTGCCTTCCAGGTTCTATTCCCAAGTATGAATATATGAATAATAAATATGTTCATTTTCCGACCAAAAGACATGATTTTCTATAGGAATTTGCTGTTTTCAAAGAAAAAATATTTATCTCCTCAGTCATTCTGCAATCCTGGTACTTTTGAGCCGTTTCCCATGGTTGAGTTGAGTATTTGAAAAAAAATTACCTCCTGCAGCGTTCTGCTGCCCTGGTACAAAACCTTAGTTTTACTTGGACGGTAATTTTAAATTTCAAATTTCTCTTCATACAATCCTCCAGCCTAATGTGCTGGGCACTGTTTACTAAAATACCTATTAAACTTCAGTTTCTATTGAATAAATGCTATTTCCTGAAAAGAATTGAGTTTTCTATGAAAATAATCATCTCCCGGCTGAGTCCTGCCTTCCAGGTTCTATTCCCAAGTATGAATATATGAATAATAAATATGTTCATTTTCCGACCAAAAGACATGATTTTCTATAGGAACTTGCTGTTTTCAAAGAAAAAATATTTATCTCCTCAGTCATTCTGCAATCCTGGTACTTTTGAGCCGTTTCCCATGGTTGGGTTGAGTATTTGAAAAAAAATTACCTCCTGCAGCGTTCTGCTGCCCTGGTACAAAACCTAAGTTTTACTTGGACGGTAATTTTAAATTTCAAATTTCTCTTCATACAATCCTCCAGCCTAATGTGCTGGGCAGTGTTTACTAAAATACCTATTAAACTTCAGTTTCTATTGAATAAATGCTATTTCCTGATAAGAATTGTGATTTCAATGAAAATAATCATCTCCCAGCTGAGTCCTGCCTTCCAGGTTCTATTCCCAAGTATGAATATATGAATAATAAATATGTTCATTTTACGACCAAAGACATGATTTTCTATAGGAATTTGCTGATTTGAATAAAAAAATATTTATCTCCTCAGTCAGTCTGAAATCCTGGTACTTTTGAGCCGTTTTCCATGGTTGGGTTGAGTATTTGAAAAAAAATTACCTCCTGCAGCGTTCTGCTACCCTGGTACAAAACCTAAGTTTTACTTGGACGGTAATTTTAAATTTCAAATTTCTCTTCATACAATCCTCCAGCCTAATGTGCTGGGCAGTGTTTACTAAAATACCTATTAAACTTCAGTTTCTATTGAATAAATGCTATTTCCTGATAAGAATTGTGATTTCTATGAAAATAATCATCTCCCAGCTGAGTCCTGCCTGCCAGGTTCTATTCCCAAGTATGAATATATGAATAATAAATATGTTCATTTTACGACCAAAAGACATGATTTTCTATAGGAATTTGCTGAATTGAATAAAAAAATATTTATCTCCTCAGTCAGTCTGCAATCCTGGTATTTTTGAGCCGTTTTCCATGGTTGGGTTGAGTATCTGAAAAAAAATTACCTCCTGCAGCGTTCTGCTGCCCTGGTACAAAACCTAAGTTTTACTTGGACGGTAATTTTAAATTTCAAATTTCTCTTCATACATTCCTCCAGCCTAATGTGCTGGGCAGTGTTTACTAAAATACCAATTAAACTTCAGTTTCTATTGAATAAATGCTATTTCCTGATAAGAATTGTGATTTCTATGAAAATAATCATCTCCCAGCTGAGTCCTGCCTTCCAGGTTCTATTCCCAAGTATGAATATATGAATAATAAATATGTTCAATTTCCGACCTAAAGACATGATTTTCTATAGGAATTTGCTGATTTGAATAAAAAAATATTTATCTCCTCAGTCAGTCTGAAATCCTGGTACTTTTGAGCCGTTTTCCATGGTTGGGTTGAGTATTTGAAAAAAAATTACCTCCTGCAGCGTTCTGCTGCCCTGGTACAAAACCTAAGTTTTACTTGGACGGTAATTTTAAATTTCAAATTTCTCTTCATACAATCCTCCAGCCTAATGTGCTAGGCAGTGTTTACTAAAATACCTATTAAACTTCAGTTTCTATTGAATAAATGCTATTTCCTGATAAGAATTGTGATTTCTATGAAAATAATCATCTCCCAGCTGAGTCCTGCCTTCCAGGTTCTATTCCCAAGTATGAATATATGAATAATAAATATGTTCATTTTACGACCAAAAGACATGATTTTTTATAGGAATTTGCTGATTTGAATAAAAAAATATTTATCTCCTCAGTCAGTCTGCAATCCTGGTATTTTTGAGCCGTTTTCCATGGTTGGGTTGAGTATCTGAAAAAAAATTACCTCCTGCAGCGTTCTGCTGCCCTGGTACAAAACCTAAGTTTTACTTGGACGGTCATTTTAAATTTCAAATTTCTCTTCATACAATCCTCCAGCCTAATGTGCTGGGCAGTGTTTACTAAAATACCTATTAAACTTCAGTTTCTATTGAATAAATGCTATTTCCTGAAAAGAATTGTGTTTTCTATGAAAATAATCATCTCCCAGCTTAGTCCTGCCTTCCAGGTTCTATTCCCAAGTATGAATATATGAATAATAAATATGTTCACTTTCCGACCAAAAGACATGATTTTCTGTAGGAATTTGCTGATTCGAATAAAAAAATATTTAACTCCTCAGTCAGTCTGCAATCCTGGTACTTTTGAGCCGTTTTCCATTGTTGGGTTGAGTATTTGAAAAAAAATTACATCCTGCAGCGTTCTGCTGCCCTGGTACAAAACCTAAGTTTTACTTGGACGGTAATTTTAAATTTCAAATTTCTCTTCATACATTCCTCCAGCCTAATGTGCTGGGCAGTGTTTACTAAAATACCAATTAAACTTCAGTTTCTATTGAATAAATGCTATTTCCTGATAAGAATTGTGATTTCTATGAAAATAATCATCTCCCAGCTGAGTCCTGCCTTCCAGGTTCTATTCCCAAGTATGAATATATGAATAATAAATATGTTCATTTTCCGACCAAAAGACATGATTTTCTATAGGAATTTGCTGTTTTCAAAGAAAAAATATTTATCTCCTCAGTCATTCTGCAATCCTGGTACTTTTGAGCCGTTTCCCATGGTTGGGTTGAGTATTTGAAAAAAAATTACCTCCTGCAGCGTTCTGCTGCCCTGGTACAAAACCTAAGTTTTACTTGGACGGTCATTTTAAATTTCAAATTTCTCTTCATACAATCCTCCAGCCTAATGTGCTGGGCAGTGTTTACTAAAATACCTATTAAACTTCAGTTTCTATTGAATAAATGCTATTTCCTGAAAAGAATTGTGTTTTCTATGAAAATAATCATCTCCCAGCTTAGTCCTGCCTTCCAGGTTCTATTCCCAAGTATGAATATATGAATAATAAATATGTTCATTTTCCGACCAAAAGACATGATTTTCTATAGGAATTTGCTGATTTGAATAAAAAAATATTTATCTCCTCAGTCATTCTGCAATCCTGGTACTTTTGAGCCGTTTCCCATGGTTGGGTTGAGTATCTGAAAAAAAATTACCTCCTGCAGCGTTCTGCTGCCCTGGTACAAAACCTAAGTTTTACTTGGACGGTCATTTTAAATTTCAAATTTCTCTTCATACAATCCTCCAGCCTAATGTGCTGGGCAGTGTTTACTAAAATACCTATTAAACTTCAGTTTCTATTGAATAAATGCTATTTCCTGAAAAGAATTGTGTTTTCTATGAAAATAATCATCTCCCAGCTTAGTCCTGCCTTCCAGGTTCTATTCCCAAGTATGAATATATGAATAATAAATATGTTCATTTTCCGACCAAAAGACATGATTTTCTATAGGAATTTGCTGTTTTCAAAGAAAAAATATTTATCTCCTCAGTCATTCTGCAATCCTGGTACTTTTGAGCCGTTTTCCATGGTTGGGTTGAGTATTTGAAAAAAAATTACCTCCTGCAGCGTTCTGCTGCCCTGGTACAAAACCTAAGTTTTACTTGGACGGTAATTTTAAATTTCAAATTTCTCTTCATACAATCCTCCAGCCTAATGTGTTGGGCAGTGTTTACTAAAATACCTATTAAACTTCAGTTTCTATTGAATAAATGCTATTTCCTGATAAGAATTGTGATTTCTATGAAAATAATCATCTCCCAGCTGAGTCCTGCCTTCCAGGTTCTATTCCCAAGTATGAATATATGAATAATAAATATGTTCATTTTCCGACCAAAAGACATGATTTTCTATAGGAATTTGCTGTTTTCAAAGAAAAAATATTTATCTCCTCAGTCATTCTGCAATCCTGGTACTTTTGAGCCGTTTCCCATGGTTGGGTTGAGTATTTGAAAAAAAATTACCTCCTGCAGCGTTCTGCTGCCCTGGTACAAAACCTAAGTTTTACTTGGACGGTAATTTTAAATTTCAAATTTCTCTTCATACAATCCTCCAGCCTAATGTGCTGGGCAGTGTTTACTAAAATACCTATTAAACTTCAGTTTCTATTGAATAAATGCTATTTCCTGATAAGAATTGTGATTTCTATGAAAATAATCATCTCCCAGCTGAGTCCTGCCTTCCAGGTTCTATTCCCAAGTATGAATATATGAATAATAAATATGTTCATTTTACGACCAAAGACATGATTTTCTATAGGAATTTGCTGATTTGAATAAAAAAATATTTATCTCCTCAGTCAGTCTGAAATCCTGGTACTTTTGAGCCGTTTTCCATGGTTGGGTTGAGTATTTGAAAAAAAATTACCTCCTGCAGCGTTCTGCTGCCCTGGTACAAAACCTAAGTTTTACTTGGACGGTAATTTTAAATTTCAAATTTCTCTTCATACAATCCTCCAGCCTAATGTGCTGGGCAGCGTTTACTAAAATACCTATTAAACTTCAGTTTCTATTGAATAAATGCTATTTCCTGATAAGAATTGTGATTTCTATGAAAATAATCATCTCCCAGCTGAGTCCTGCCTTCCAGGTTCTATTCCCAAGTATGAATATATGAATAATAAATATGTTCATTTTACGACCAAAAGACATGATTTTCTATAGGAATTTGCTGAATTGAATAAAAAAATATTTATCTCCTCAGTCAGTCTGCAATCCTGGTATTTTTGAGCCGTTTTCCATGGTTGGGTTGAGTATCTGAAAAAAAATTACCTCCTGCAGCGTTCTGCTGCCCTGGTACAAAACCTAAGTTTTACTTGGACGGTAATTTTAAATTTCAAATTTCTCTTCATACATTCCTCCAGCCTAATGTGCTGGGCAGTGTTTACTAAAATACCAATTAAACTTCAGTTTCTATTGAATAAATGCTATTTCCTGATAAGAATTGTGATTTCTATGAAAATAATCATCTCCCAGCTGAGTCCTGCCTTCCAGGTTCTATTCCCAAGTATGAATATATGTGTACGATTTTAAGGATGGTACCACCATCTATGTATGAGCTATCAAAGTGGTGATAGCTCAGGGAACTGTTTTGCGAGCCATGTGACATATGAGTCATATGACGGCGAATTTATGGCCTAGAGAGGGGGGGGCAGTGGCGTATAAAAGAGCGGGCTGGCCTGCAGCTCATGCTCTTTTTCTCCTCTATTTCTCTCTATTCTCAGTTCTTCCCTATTCTCTGATTGTTATGTGATATTTATATTGTAATTAAAAACGGAAATCATAAAATCCGAATTTTATTGAAGAACGAGACGTGCATCATAACCTTAAAGTAAAGAATAACGACCATTAATCCCGGTCGAGTAACGAGCCGAAGATCGTACATGTGTGGGCTGAATTTACAACTCAGCAGGATCCACGCATGCTGCGGATCGGCGCGAACATGGTCCTTCGAACTCAGATGTTGGAACAGTTTGTAACTGCATCAGGATGTCCCAAAACAAGACATCGTAACCGGAGCAGCGCAGTGCACGCATCATGATCAGACGAGTCATCACCAGGAGCCAGACGAGTGGAAGTCGAACTGAACGTGAGTACCGATCTCCTTGTATCACGTCCTATCATCGGAAATAATGCAATCTCATTATTGTCAGCATCGGACTTCCCGTCATTAGTTTTTTGTAATCAGTAGGTAGGTGATAGTTTTTTGAACAAGTGCACGTCGTTAGTTGAATTTATTGTTTTTAAAAAAGTTTTAAGGTTAAAATGTATATGTTCGTCTCTCGTCGATAATTTTAAATGTTACAAAGTAAGTAGGTAGAACACGTGGAGCACGTGTAGATAATTATTTGGATCAATGCTTTGGTTGAAGAAATGTCATAATTAGAACACAGATGACGTTCGCGTAAGCGTGGCAAAATTAAAAAAATTTATTATATTATTTTTAAAAAAATATTATATTAGTTGGAACATAAATAACTAATATAACGGAAATTAAGTAAAAATAAAGTAAAGGACTCGGTGATTATTAAAATAATAACGGATTCATTTGTCAATTTTAAAAATGGCGGAATTAAAAGAACTCATAATGAAGCGAAGATGTATTATGGGCCAAATAACGAGTTGTGGTAGTTACTTCGCTTCAGAATCCAGTAGCCTAGCACAAATACCTTTAAGATTGAAAAAAATGGAAGAATGTTACGAGGAGATCTATAAGATACAATCGAAAATAGAGTCAATCTCAGGTGTTGACGATGACGAATGGGAAACAATTGATGCCGCGTACTATGATACAATAGCGTTAGGGAAGAAGAGATTTAAAGGATTAGAGCCACCAGTTAAAGGAATAACCGGTGTGAAGGCGGTCGTCAAGTTAGAGCGACCGCAGCCAGGATTATTTCCTGGAGTTGAGGAAGGGAACCGCGTCGTCAAGTTAGAGCGACCGCAGCCAGGATTATTTCCTGGAGTTGAGGAAGGGAACCGCGTCGTCAAGTTAGAGCGACCGCAGCCAGGATTATTTCCTGGAGCTGAGGAAGGGAACCGCGTCGTCAAGTTAGAGCGACCGCAGCCAGGATTATTTCCTGGAGTTGAGGAAGGGAACCGCGTCGTCAAGTTAGAGCGACCGCAGCCAGGATTATTTCCTGGAGTTGAGGAAGGGAACCGCGTCGTCAAGTTAGAGCGACCGCAGCCAGGATTATTTCCTGGAGCTGAGGAAGGGAACCGCGTCGTCAAGTTAGAGCGACCGCAGCCAGGATTATTTCCTGGAGCTGAGGAAGGGAACCGCGTCGTCAAGTTAGAGCGACCGCAGCCAGGATTATTTCCTGGAGTTGAGGAAGGGAACCGCGTCGTCAAGTTAGAGCGACCGCAGCCAGGATTATTTCCTGGAGTTGAGGAAGGTAACCGCGTCGTCAAGTTAGAGCGACCGCAGCCAGGATTATTTCCTGGAGCTGAGGAAGGGAACCGCGTCGTCAAGTTAGAGCGACCGCAGCCAGGATTATTTCCTGGAGTTGAGGAAGGGAACCGCGTCGTCAAGTTAGAGCGACCGCAGCCAGGATTATTTCCTGGAGTTGAGGAAGGGAACCGAGTCGTCAAGTTAGAGCGATGGCAGCCAGGATTAGTTTCTGGAGTTGAGGAAGGGAACCGCGTCGTCAAGTTAGAGCGACCGCAGCCAGGATTAGTTTCTGGAGTTGAGGAAGGGAACCGAGTCGTCAAGTTAGAGCGACCGCAGCCAGGATTATTTCCTGGAGTTGAGGAAGGGAACCGCGTCGTCAAGTTAGAGCGACCGCAACCAGGATTATTTCCTGGAGTTGAGGAAGGGAACCGCGTCGTCAAGTTAGAGCGACCGCAACCAGGATTATTTCCTGGAGTTGAGGAAGGGAACCGCGTCGTCAAGTTAGAGCGACCGCAGCCAGGATTATGTCCTGGAGTTGAGAAAGGGGACTGCGTTGTCAAGTTGGAACGATCGCAGGAAACGGAAGCGGTGTCAAAACAAGATGACGGTTCATCATGTGTAGTGGCGCCAGCAAAGCGACATTTTTCATTAAAGGAAAAAAGTCGAAATTTAAGAGAAACATATCTTGCGGTTAGAAAAAGATTTCTCGACTTAGAACTTCGGACTCAAGATAATAAAAGGAGAGTAGAATATTCAATATTCAGGTTAGGACATTTGCTGGAGTGCGACCCTCCCAGTGAAGATGAGATCGTATCATCTTTACCTCGTCATGCGGCGTACAAACAGTTAACTGTTTGTACACCGCACGTTGTACGTAAGTACAACTACAAGGTTCAGGTAATTTTAAATTCATTCTACGTAGACAAGTTAATTACGGGAACTGACACCATTGAACAAGCGAAAAAATTAAAATCGGATTTAGTTGAAATTTTAAGTATTATAGAAAAATCATTAGGTAGTTTCCGACCTCCTTCCCTTAACACCAGCCCAATCCTGATCGGTACGTCACTAGTAAGCACGCCGCAAAAAGACGTACGGGAGACATCTTTCAATCGACAAGATCGATACAAAATGTTTACACACATGATTTTTTGTTTTTGGAATCGATGGAAACGGAGTATTTGGGACAACTACAGGAGCGGTCCAAATGGACCAACAAGGGGAGACGAGAGATCCAGCAAGGGGACTTGGTCATCCTGAAGGAAGACAACGTTCAGCCACTACACTGGCCGATGGGGCGTGTCACGAGCCTACATCCAAGAGCAGACGGCTGTGTGCGAGTAGTTGATATTCGCACAGCCAAGGGGAGTACTACACGAGTCCACAGAGTTGTTTTGTTGCCAATGGACGACGTAGAAAACAAGTCAGTGGAAGAAAACTCTAAAGTGAACGTCATCAAAAATGACAAGTGTTTATAAATCAGTGCTGATGCACTCAGTGCAATCCAAGAGGGATTGGAGACTCATAAGTGGAAAAGGGACCACAGTTTTAGATTTATTTTACTTTGTAATTTATTTCATGTTAGGTTAAGCTTTATGATTACGAAATAACGTAACGAAATAACTTTAAAGTGAAACAAACAGTGAACGTCATCAAAGATGACAAGTGTTTATAAATCAGGTGCTGATGCACTCAGTGAAATTCAGGATGGATTAGAGACCACGGAATGGACTCCTAAGTGGAAAAAGGACCACGGTTTTAGTGATTATCGTTTTGACTTTGTAATTTATTTTCCATGTTAGGTTAAGCTTTATGATTTATGAAATAACGCGGATGTAATGTCGATTAAGGAAGAAAAAACTATGAGATAGTGATTTCTTGGGGGGAAGTATGTACGATTTTAAGGATGGTACCACCATCTATGTATGAGCTATCAAAGTGGTGATAGCTCAGGGAACTGTTTTGCGAGCCATGTGACATATGAGTCATATGACGGCGAATTTATGGCCTAGAGAGGGGGGGGCAGTGGCGTATAAAAGAGCGGGCTGGCCTGCAGCTCATGCTCTTTTTCTCCTCTATTTCTCTCTATTCTCAGTTCTTCCCTATTCTCTGATTGTTATGTGATATTTATATTGTAATTAAAAACGGAAATCATAAAATCCGAATTTTATTGAAGAACGAGACGTGCATCATAACCTTAAAGTAAAGAATAACGACCATTAATCCCGGTCGAGTAACGAGCCGAAGATCGTACATGTGTGGGCTGAATTTACAACTCAGCAGGATCCACGCATGCTGCGGATCGGCGCGTCCAATATGAATAATAAATATGTTCAATTTCCGACCTAAAGACATGATTTTCTATAGGAATTTGCTGATTTGAATAGAAAAATATTTATCTCCTCAGTCAGTCTGAAATCCTGGTACTTTGGAGCCGTTTTCCATGGTTGGGTTGAGTATTTGAAAAAAAATTACCTCCTGCAGCGTTCTGCTGCCCTGGTACAAAACCTAAGTTTTACTTGGACGGTAATTTTAAATTTCAAATTTCTCTTCATACAATCCTCCAGCCTAATGTGCTGGGCAGTGTTTACTAAAATACCTATTAAACTTCAGTTTCTATTGAATAAATGCTATTTCCTGAAAAGAATTGTGTTTTCTATGAAAATAATCATCTCCCAGCTTAGTCCTGCCTTCCAGGTTCTATTCCCAAGTATGAATATATGAATAATAAATATGTTCACTTTCCGACCAAAAGACATGATTTTCTGTAGGAATTTGCTGATTCGAATAAAAAAATATTTAACTCCTCAGTCAGTCTGCAATCCTGGTACTTTTGAGCCGTTTTCCATTGTTGGGTTGAGTATTTGAAAAAAAATTACATCCTGCAGCGTTCTGCTGCCCTGGTACAAAACCTAAGTTTTACTTGGACGGTAATTTTAAATTTCAAATTTCTCTTCATACATTCCTCCAGCCTAATGTGCTGGGCAGTGTTTACTAAAATACCAATTAAACTTCAGTTTCTATTGAATAAATGCTATTTCCTGATAAGAATTGTGATTTCTATGAAAATAATCATCTCCCAGCTGAGTCCTGCCTTCCAGGTTCTATTCCCAAGTATGAATATATGAATAATAAATATGTTCATTTTCCGACCAAAAGACATGATTTTCTATAGGAATTTGCTGTTTTCAAAGAAAAAATATTTATCTCCTCAGTCATTCTGCAATCCTGGTACTTTTGAGCCGTTTCCCATGGTTGGGTTGAGTATTTGAAAAAAAATTACCTCCTGCAGCGTTCTGCTGCCCTGGTACAAAACCTAAGTTTTACTTGGACGGTCATTTTAAATTTCAAATTTCTCTTCATACAATCC
Source organism: Atopsyche davidsoni (assembly GCA_022113835.1). Classification (NCBI taxonomy): domain Eukaryota; kingdom Metazoa; phylum Arthropoda; class Insecta; order Trichoptera; family Hydrobiosidae; genus Atopsyche; species Atopsyche davidsoni. Next base: position 68,436 of record JAILWY010000028.1, read on the forward strand.
TCCAGCCTAATGTGCTGGGCAGTGTTTACTAAAATACCTATTAAACTTCAGTTTCTATTGAATAAATGCTATTTCCTGAAAAGAATTGTGTTTTCTATGAAAATAATCATCTCCCAGCTTAGTCCTGCCTTCCAGGTTCTATTCCCAAGTATGAATATATGAATAATAAATATGTTCATTTTCCGACCAAAAGACATGATTTTCTATAGGAATTTGCTGATTTGAATAAAAAAATATTTATCTCCTCAGTCATTCTGCAATCCTGGTACTTTTGAGCCGTTTCCCATGGTTGGGTTGAGTATCTGAAAAAAAATTACCTCCTGCAGCGTTCTGCTGCCCTGGTACAAAACCTAAGTTTTACTTGGACGGTCATTTTAAATTTCAAATTTCTCTTCATACAATCCTCCAGCCTAATGTGCTGGGCAGTGTTTACTAAAATACCTATTAAACTTCAGTTTCTATTGAATAAATGCTATTTCCTGAAAAGAATTGTGTTTTCTATGAAAATAATCATCTCCCAGCTTAGTCCTGCCTTCCAGGTTCTATTCCCAAGTATGAATATATGAATAATAAATATGTTCATTTTCCGACCAAAAGACATGATTTTCTATAGGAATTTGCTGTTTTCAAAGAAAAAATATTAAACTCCTCAGTCATTCTGCAATCCTGGTACTTTTGAGCCGTTTCCCATGGTTGGGTTGAGTATTTGAAAAAAAATTACCTCCTGCAGCGTTCTGCTGCCCTGGTACAAAACCTAAGTTTTACTTGGACGGTAATTTTAAATTTCAAATTTCTCTTCATACAATCCTCCAGCCTAATGTGCTGGGCAGTGTTTACTAAAATACCAATTAAACTTCAGTTTCTATTGAATAAATGCTATTTCCTGATAAGAATTGTGATTTCTATGAAAATAATCATCTCCCGGCTGAGTCCTGCCTTCCAGGTTCTATTCCCAAGTATGAATATATGAATAATAAATATGTTCATTTTCCGACCAAAAGACATGATTTTCTATAGGAATTTGCTGTTTTCAAAGAAAAAATATTTATCTCCTCAGTCAGTCTGTAATCCTGGTACTTTTGAGCCGTTTTCCATGGTTGGGTTGAGTATCTGAAAAAAAATTACCTCCTGCAGCGTTCTGCTGCCCTGGTACAAAACCTAAGTTTTACTTGGACGGTCATTTTAAATTTCAAATTTCTCTTCATACATTCCTCCAGCCTAATGTGCTGGGCAGTGTTTACTAAAATACCAATTAAACTTCAGTTTCTATTGAATAAATGCTATTTCCTGATAAGAATTGTGATTTCTATGAAAATAATCATCTCCCAGCTGAGTCCTGCCTTCCAGGTTCTATTCCCAAGTATGAATATATGAATAATAAATATGTTCAATTTCCGACCTAAAGACATGATTTTCTATAGGAATTTGCTGATTTGAATAAAAAAATATTTATCTCCTCAGTCAGTCTGAAATCCTGGTACTTTTGAGCCGTTTTCCATGGTTGGGTTGAGTATTTGAAAAAAAATTACCTCCTGCAGCGTTCTGCTGCCCTGGTACAAAACCTAAGTTTTACTTGGACGGTAATTTTAAATTTCAAATTTCTCTTCATACATTCCTCCAGCCTAATGTGCTGGGCAGTGTTTACTAAAATACCAATTAAACTTCAGTTTCTATTGAATAAATGCTATTTCCTGATAAGAATTGTGATTTCTATGAAAATAATCATCTCCCAGCTGAGTCCTGCCTTCCAGGTTCTATTCCCAAGTATGAATATATGAATAATAAATATGTTCATTTTCCGACCAAAAGACATGATTTTCTATAGGAATTTGCTGTTTTCAAAGAAAAAATATTTATCTCCTCAGTCATTCTGCAATCCTGGTACTTTTGAGCCGTTTCCCATGGTTGGGTTGAGTATTTGAAAAAAAATTACCTCCTGCAGCGTTCTGCTGCCCTGGTACAAAACCTAAGTTTTACTTGGACGGTCATTTTAAATTTCAAATTTCTCTTCATACAATCCTCCAGCCTAATGTGCTGGGCAGTGTTTACTAAAATACCTATTAAACTTCAGTTTCTATTGAATAAATGCTATTTCCTGAAAAGAATTGTGTTTTCTATGAAAATAATCATCTCCCAGCTTAGTCCTGCCTTCCAGGTTCTATTCCCAAGTATGAATATATGAATAATAAATATGTTCATTTTCCGACCAAAAGACATGATTTTCTATAGGAATTTGCTGTTTTCAAAGAAAAAATATTAAACTCCTCAGTCATTCTGCAATCCTGGTACTTTTGAGCCGTTTCCCATGGTTGGGTTGAGTATTTGAAAAAAAATTACCTCCTGCAGCGTTCTGCTGCCCTGGTACAAAACCTAAGTTTTACTTGGACGGTAATTTTAAATTTCAAATTTCTCTTCATACAATCCTCCAGCCTAATGTGCTGGGCAGTGTTTACTAAAATACCAATTAAACTTCAGTTTCTATTGAATAAATGCTATTTCCTGATAAGAATTGTGATTTCTATGAAAATAATCATCTCCCGGCTGAGTCCTGCCTTCCAGGTTCTATTCCCAAGTATGAATATATGAATAATAAATATGTTCATTTTCCGACCAAAAGACATGATTTTCTATAGGAATTTGCTGTTTTCAAAGAAAAAATATTTATCTCCTCAGTCAGTCTGTAATCCTGGTACTTTTGAGCCGTTTTCCATGGTTGGGTTGAGTATCTGAAAAAAAATTACCTCCTGCAGCGTTCTGCTGCCCTGGTACAAAACCTAAGTTTTACTTGGACGGTAATTTTAAATTTCAAATTTCTCTTCATACATTCCTCCAGCCTAATGTGCTGGGCAGTGTTTACTAAAATACCAATTAAACTTCAGTTTCTATTGAATAAATGCTATTTCCTGATAAGAATTGTGATTTCTATGAAAATAATCATCTCCCAGCTGAGTCCTGCCTTCCAGGTTCTATTCCCAAGTATGAATATATGAATAATAAATATGTTCATTTTACGACCAAAAGACATGATTTTCTATAGGAATTTGCTGATTTGAATAAAAAAATATTTATCTCCTCAGTCAGTCTGCAATCCTGGTATTTTTGAGCCGTTTTCCATGGTTGGGTTGAGTATCTGAAAAAAAATTACCTCCTGCAGCGTTCTGCTGCCCTGGTACAAAACCTAAGTTTTACTTGGACGGTAATTTTAAATTTCAAATTTCTCTTCATACATTCCTCCAGCCTAATGTGCTGGGCAGTGTTTACTAAAATACCAATTAAACTTCAGTTTCTATTGAATAAATGCTATTTCCTGATAAGAATTGTGATTTCTATGAAAATAATCATCTCCCGGCTGAGTCCTGCCTTCCAGGTTCTATTCCCAAGTATGAATATATGAATAATAAATATGTTCATTTTACGACCAAAAGACATGATTTTCTATAGGAATTTGCTGATTTGAATAAAAAAATATTTATCTCCTCAGTCAGTCTGCAATCCTGGTATTTTTGAGCCGTTTTCCATGGTTGGGTTGAGTATCTGAAAAAAAATTACCTCCTGCAGCGTTCTGCTGCCCTGGTACAAAACCTAAGTTTTACTTGGACGGTAATTTTAAATTTCAAATTTCTCTTCATACATTCCTCCAGCCTAATGTGCTGGGCAGTGTTTACTAAAATACCAATTAAACTTCAGTTTCTATTGAATAAATGCTATTTCCTGATAAGAATTGTGATTTCTATGAAAATAATCATCTCCCAGCTGAGTCCTGCCTTCCAGGTTCTATTCCCAAGTATGAATATATGAATAATAAATATGTTCAATTTCCGACCTAAAGACATGATTTTCTATAGGAATTTGCTGATTTGAATAAAAAAATATTTATCTCCTCAGTCAGTCTGTAATCCTGGTACTTTTGAGCCGTTTTCCATGGTTGGGTTGAGTATCTGAAAAAAAATTACCTCCTGCAGCGTTCTGCTGCCCTGGTACAAAACCTAAGTTTTACTTGGACGGTAATTTTAAATTTCAAATTTCTCTTCATACATTCCTCCAGCCTAATGTGCTGGGCAGTGTTTACTAAAATACCAATTAAACTTCAGTTTCTATTGAATAAATGCTATTTCCTGATAAGAATTGTGATTTCTATGAAAATAATCATCTCCCAGCTGAGTCCTGCCTTCCAGGTTCTATTCCCAAGTATGAATATATGAATAATAAATATGTTCATTTTACGACCAAAAGACATGATTTTCTATAGGAATTTGCTGATTTGAATAAAAAAATATTTATCTCCTCAGTCAGTCTGCAATCCTGGTATTTTTGAGCCGTTTTCCATGGTTGGGTTGAGTATCTGAAAAAAAATTACCTCCTGCAGCGTTCTGCTGCCCTGGTACAAAACCTAAGTTTTACTTGGACGGTCATTTTAAATTTCAAATTTCTCTTCATACAATCATCCAGCCTAATGTGCTGGGCAGTGTTTACTAAAATACCTATTAAACTTCAGTTTCTATTGAATAAATGCTATTTCCTGATAAGAATTGTGATTTCTATGAAAATAATCATCTCCCAGCTGAGTCCTGCCTTCCAGGTTCTATTCCCAAGTATGAATATATGAATAATAAATATGTTCATTTTCCGACCAAAAGACATGATTTTCTATAGGAATTTGCTGTTTTCAAAGAAAAAATATTTATCTCCTCAGTCATTCTGCAATCCTGGTACTTTTGAGCCGTTTCCCATGGTTGGGTTGAGTATTTGAAAAAAAATTACCTCCTGCAGCGTTCTGCTGATCGGTACAAAACCTAAGTTTTACTTGGACGGTAATTTTAAATTTCAAATTTCTCTTCATACAATCCTCCAGCCTAATGTGCTGGGAGGTGTTTACTAAAATACCTATTAAACTTCAGTTTCTATTGAATAAATGCTATTTCCTGATAAGAATTGTGATTTCTATGAAAATAATCATCTCCCAGCTGAGTCCTGCCTTCCAGGTTCTATTCCCAAGTATGAATATATGAATAATAAATATGTTCATTTTACGACCAAAAGACATGATTTTCTATAGGAATTTGCTGATTTGAATAAAAAAATATTTATCTCCTCAGTCAGTCTGAAATCCTGGTACTTTTGAGCCGTTTTCCATGGTTGGGTTGAGTATTTGAAAAAAAATTACCTCCTGCAGCGTTCTGCTGCCCTGGTACAAAACCTAAGTTTTACTTGGACGGTAATTTTAAATTTCAAATTTCTCTTCATACAATCCTCCAGCCTAATGTGCTGGGCAGTGTTTACTAAAATACCTATTAAACTTCAGTTTCTATTGAATAAATGCTATTTCCTGATAAGAATTGTGATTTCTATGAAAATAATCATCTCCCGGCTGAGTCCTGCCTTCCAGGTTCTATTCCCAAGTATGAATATATGAATAATAAATATGTTCATTTTCCGACCAAAAGACATGATTTTCTATAGGAATTTGCTGTTTTCAAAGAAAAAATATTTATCTCCTCAGTCATTCTGCAATCCTGGTACTTTTGAGCCGTTTCCCATGGTTGGGTTGAGTATTTGAAAAAAAATTACCTCCTGCAGCGTTCTGCTGCCCTGGTACAAAACCTAAGTTTTACTTGGACGGTAATTTTAAATTTCAAATTTCTCTTCATACAATCCTCCAGCCTAATGTGCTGGGAGGTGTTTACTAAAATACCTATTAAACTTCAGTTTCTATTGAATAAATGCTATTTCCTGATAAGAATTGTGATTTCTATGAAAATAATCATCTCCCAGCTGAGTCCTGCCTTCCAGGTTCTATTCCCAAGTATGAATATATGAATAATAAATATGTTCATTTTACGACCAAAAGACATGATTTTCTATAGGAATTTGGTGATTTGAATAAAAAAATATTTATCTCCTCAGTCAGTCTGCAATCCTGGTATTTTTGAGCCGTTTTCCATGGTTGGGTTGAGTATCTGAAAAAAAATTACCTCCTGCAGCGTTCTGCTGCCCTGGTACAAAACCTAAGTTTTACTTGGACGGTAATTTTAAATTTCAAATTTCTCTTCATACATTCCTCCAGCCTAATGTGCTGGGCAGTGTTTACTAAAATACCAATTAAACTTCAGTTTCTATTGAATAAATGCTATTTCCTGATAAGAATTGTGATTTCTATGAAAATAATCATCTCCCAGCTGAGTCCTGCCTTCCAGGTTCTATTCCCAAGTATGAATATATGAATAATAAATATGTTCAATTTCCGACCTAAAGACATGATTTTCTATAGGAATTTGCTGATTTGAATAAAAAAATATTTATCTCCTCAGTCAGTCTGTAATCCTGGTACTTTTGAGCCGTTTTCCATGGTTGGGTTGAGTATCTGAAAAAAAATTACCTCCTGCAGCGTTCTGCTGCCCTGGTACAAAACCTAAGTTTTACTTGGACGGTAATTTTAAATTTCAAATTTCTCTTCATACATTCCTCCAGCCTAATGTGCTGGGCAGTGTTTACTAAAATACCAATTAAACTTCAGTTTCTATTGAATAAATGCTATTTCCTGATAAGAATTGTGATTTCTATGAAAATAATCATCTCCCAGCTGAGTCCTGCCTTCCAGGTTCTATTCCCAAGTATGAATATATGAATAATAAATATGTTCAATTTCCGACCTAAAGACATGATTTTCTATAGGAATTTGCTGATTTGAATAAAAAAATATTTATCTCCTCAGTCAGTCTGAAATCCTGGTACTTTTGAGCCGTTTTCCATGGTTGGGTTGAGTATTTGAAAAAAAATTACCTCCTGCAGCGTTCTGCTGCCCTGGTACAAAACCTAAGTTTTACTTGGACGGTAATTTTAAATTTCAAATTTCTCTTCATACAATCCTCCAGCCTAATGTGCTGGGCAGTGTTTACTAAAATACCTATTAAACTTCAGTTTCTATTGAATAAATGCTATTTCCTGATAAGAATTGTGATTTCTATGAAAATAATCATCTCCCAGCTGAGTCCTGCCTTCCAGGTTCTATTCCCAAGTATGAATATATGAATAATAAATATGTTCATTTTACGACCAAAAGACATGATTTTCTATAGGAATTTGCTGATTTGAATAAAAAAATATTTATCTCCTCAGTCAGTCTGCAATCCTGGTATTTTTGAGCCGTTTTCCATAGTTGGGTTGAGTATCTGAAAAAAAATTACCTCCTGCAGCGTTCTGCTGCCCTGGTACAAAACCTAAGTTTTACATGGACGGTCATTTTAAATTTCAAATTTCTCTTCATACAATCCTCCAGCCTAATGTGCTGGGCAGTGTTTACTAAAATACCTATTAAACTTCAGTTTCTATTGAATAAATGCTATTTCCTGAAAAGAATTGTGTTTTCTATGAAAATAATCATCTCCCAGCTTAGTCCTGCCTTCCAGGTTCTATTCCCAAGTATGAATATATGAATAATAAATATGTTCACTTTCTGACCAAAAGACATGATTTTCTGTAGGAATTTGCTGATTCGAATAAAAAAATATTTAACTCCTCAGTCAGTCTGAAATCCTGGTACTTTTGAGCCGTTTTCCATTGTTGGGTTGAGTATTTGAAAAAAAATTACATCCTGCAGCGTTCTGCTGCCCTGGTACAAAACCTAAGTTTTACTTGGACGGTAATTTTAAATTTCAAAAATCTCTTCATACATTCCTCCAGCCTAATGTGCTGGGCAGTGTTTACTAAAATACCAATTAAACTTCAGTTTCTATTGAATAAATGCTATTTCCTGATAAGAATTGTGATTTCTATGAAAATAATCATCTCCCAGCTGAGTCCTGCCTTCCAGGTTCTATTCCCAAGTATGAATATATGAATAATAAATATGTTCATTTTACGACCAAAAGACATGATTTTCTATAGGAATTTGCTGATTTGAATAAAAAAATATTTATCTCCTCAGTCAGTCTGCAATCCTGGTATTTTTGAGCCGTTTTCCATGGTTGGGTGGGGTATCTGAAAAAAAATTACCTCCTGCAGCGTTCTGCTGCCCTGGTACAAAACCTAAGTTTTACTTGGACGGTAATTTTAAATTTCAAATTTCTCTTCATACATTCCTCCAGCCTAATGTGCTGGGCAGTGTTTACTAAAATACCAATTAAACTTCAGTTTCTATTGAATAAATGCTATTTCCTGATAAGAATTGTGATTTCTATGAAAATAATCATCTCCCAGCTGAGTCCTGCCTTCCAGGTTCTATTCCCAAGTATGAATATATGAATAATAAATATGTTCAATTTCCGACCTAAAGACATGATTTTCTATAGGAATTTGCTGATTTGAATAAAAAAATATTTATCTCCTCAGTCAGTCTGAAATCCTGGTACTTTTGAGCCGTTTTCCATGGTTGGGTTGAGTATTTGAAAAAAAATTACCTCCTGCAGCGTTCTGCTGCCCTGGTACAAAACCTAAGTTTTACTTGGACGGTAATTTTAAATTTCAAATTTCTCTTCATACAATCCTCCAGCCTAATGTGCTGGGCAGTGTTTACTAAAATACCTATTAAACTTCAGTTTCTATTGAATAAATGCTATTTCCTGATAAGAATTGTGATTTCTATGAAAATAATCATCTCCCAGCTGAGTCCTGCCTTCCAGGTTCTATTCCCAAGTATGAATATATGAATAATAAATATGTTCATTTTACGACCAAAAGACATGATTTTCTATAGGAATTTGCTGATTTGAATAAAAAAATATTTATCTCCTCAGTCAGTCTGCAATCCTGGTATTTTTGAGCCGTTTTCCATGGTTGGGTTGAGTATCTGAAAAAAAATTACCTCCTGCAGCGTTCTGCTGCCCTGGTACAAAACCTAAGTTTTACTTGGACGGTAATTTTAAATTTCAAATTTCTCTTCATACATTCCTCCAGCCTAATGTGCTGGGCAGTGTTTACTAAAATACCTATTAAACATCAGTTTCTATTGAATAAATGCTATTTCCTGAAAAGAATTGTGTTTTCTATGAAAATAATCATCTCCCAGCTTAGTCCTGCCTTCCAGGTTCTATTCCCAAGTATGAATATATGAATAATAAATATGTTCATTTTCCGACCAAAAGACATGATTTTCTATAGGAATTTGCTGTTTTCAAAGAAAAAATATTTATCTCCTTAGTCAGTCTGCAATCCTGGTATTTTTGAGCCGTTTTCCATGGTTGGGTTGAGTATCTGAAAAAAAATTATCTCCTGCAGCGTTCTGCTGCCCTGGTACGAAACCTAAGTTTTACTTGGACGGTAATTTTAAATTTCAAATTTCTCTTCATACATTCCTCCAGCCTAATGTGCTGGGCAGTGTTTACTAAAATACCAATTAAACTTCAGTTTCTATTGAATAAATGCTATTTCCTGATAAGAATTGTGATTTCTATGAAAATAATCATCTCCCAGCTGAGTCCTGCCTTCCAGGTTCTATTCCCAAGTATGAATATATGAATAATAAATATGTTCAATTTCCGACCTAAAGACATGATTTTCTATAGGAATTTGCTGATTTGAATAAAAAAGTATTTATCTCCTCAGTCAGTCTGAAATCCTGGTACTTTTGAGCCGTTTTCCATGGTTGGGTTGAGTATTTGAAAAAAAATTACCTCCTGCAGCGTTCTGCTGCCCTGGTACAAAACCTAAGTTTTACTTGGACGGTAATTTTAAATTTCAAATTTCTCTTCATACAATCCTCCAGCCTAATGTGCTGGGCAGTGTTTACTAAAATACCTATTAAACTTCAGTTTCTATTGAATAAATGCTATTTCCTGATAAGAATTGTGATTTCTATGAAAATAATCATCTCCCAGCTGAGTCCTGCCTTCCAGGTTCTATTCCCAAGTATGAATATATGAATAATAAATATGTTCATTTTACGACCAAAAGACATGATTTTCTATAGGAATTTGCTGATTTGAATAAAAAAATATTTATCTCCTCAGTCAGTCTGCAATCCTGGTATTTTTGAGCCGTTTTCCATGGTTGGGTTGAGTATCTGAAAAAAAATTACCTCCTGCAGCGTTCTGCTGCCCTGGTACAAAACCTAAGTTTTACTTGGACGGTAATTTTAAATTTCAAATTTCTCTTCATACATTCCTCCAGCCTAATGTGCTGGGCAGTGTTTACTAAAATACCAATTAAACTTCAGTTTCTATTGAATAAATGCTATTTCCTGATAAGAATTGTGATTTCTATGAAAATAATCATCTCCCAGCTGAGTCCTGCCTTCCAGGTTCTATTCCCAAGTATGAATATATGAATAATAAATATGTTCAATTTCCGACCTAAAGACATGATTTTCTATAGGAATTTGCTGATTTGAATAAAAAAATATTTATCTCCTCAGTCAGTCTGAAATCCTGGTACTTTTGAGCCGTTTTCCATGGTTGGGTTGAGTATTTGAAAAAAAATTACCTCCTGCAGCGTTCTGCTGCCCTGGTACAAAACCTAAGTTTTACTTGGACGGTAATTTTAAATTTCAAATTTCTCTTCATACAATCCTCCAGCCTAATGTGCTGGGCAGTGTTTACTAAAATACCTATTAAACTTCAGTTTCTATTGAATAAATGCTATTTCCTGATAAGAATTGTGATTTCTATGAAAATAATCATCTCCCAGCTGAGTCCTGCCTTCCAGGTTCTATTCCCAAGTATGAATATATGAATAATAAATATGTTCATTTTACGACCAAAAGACATGATTTTCTATAGGAATTTGCTGATTTGAATAAAAAAATATTTATCTCCTCAGTCAGTCTGCAATCCTGGTATTTTTGAGCCGTTTTCCATGGTTGGGTTGAGTATCTGAAAAAAATTACCTCCTGCAGCGTTCTGCTGCCCTGGTACAAAACCTAAGTTTTACTTGGACGGTCATTTTAAATTTCAAATTTCTCTTCATACAATCCTCCAGCCTAATGTGCTGGGCAGTGTTTACTAAAATACCTATTAAACTTCAGTTTCTATTGAATAAATGCTATTTCCTGAAAAGAATTGTGTTTTCTATGAAAATAATCATCTCCCAGCTTAGTCCTGCCTTCCAGGTTCTATTCCCAAGTATGAATATATGAATAATAAATATGTTCACTTTCCGACCAAAAGACATGATTTTCTGTAGGAATTTGCTGATTCGAATAAAAAAATATTTAACTCCTCAGTCAGTCTGCAATCCTGGTACTTTTGAGCCGTTTTCCATTGTTGGGTTGAGTATTTGAAAAAAAATTACATCCTGCAGCGTTCTGCTGCCCTGGTACAAAACCTAAGTTTTACTTGGACGGTAATTTTAAATTTCAAATTTCTCTTCATACATTCCTCCAGCCTAATGTGCTGGGCAGTGTTTACTAAAATACCAATTAAACTTCAGTTTCTATTAAATAAATGCTATTTCCTGATAAGAATTGTGATTTCTATGAAAATAATCATCTCCCAGCTGAGTCCTGCCTTCCAGGTTCTATTCCCAAGTATGAATATATGAATAATAAATATGTTCATTTTCCGACCAAAAGACATGATTTTCTATAGGAATTTGCTGTTTTCAAAGAAAAAATATTTATCTCCTCAGTCATTCTGCAATCCTGGTACTTTTGAGCCGTTTCCCATGGTTGGGTTGAGTATTTGAAAAAAAATTACCTCCTGCAGCGTTCTGCTGCCCTGGTACAAAACCTAAGTTTTACTTGGACGGTCATTTTAAATTTCAAATTTCTCTTCATTCATTCCTCCAGCCTAATGTGCTGGGCAGTGTTTACTAAAATACCAATTAAACTTCAGTTTCTATTGAATAAATGCTATTTCCTGATAAGAATTGTGATTTCTATGAAAATAATCATCTCCCAGCTGAGTCCTGCCTTCCAGGTTCTATTCCCAAGTATGAATATATGAATAATAAATATGTTCATTTTACGACCAAAAGACATGATTTTCTATAGGAATTTGCTGATTTGAATAAAAAAATATTTATCTCCTCAGTCAGTCTGCAATCCTGGTACTTTTGAGCCGTTTTCCATTGTTGGGTTGAGTATTTGAAAAACAATTACCTCCTGCAGCGTTCTGCTGCCCTGGTACAAAACCTAAGTTTTACTTGGACGGTCATTTTAAATTTCAAATTTCTCTTCATACAATCCTCCAGCCTAATGTGCTGGGCAGTGTTTACTAAAATACCTATTAAACTTCAGTTTCTATTGAATAAATGCTATTTCCTGAAAAGAATTGTGTTTTCTATGAAAATAATCATCTCCCAGCTTAGTCCTGCCTTCCAGGTTCTATTCCCAAGTATGAATATATGAATAATAAATTTGTTCATTTTCCGACCAAAAGACATGATTTTCTATAGGAATTTGCTGTTTTCAAAGAAAAAATATTTATCTCCTCAGTCATTCTGCAATCCTGATACTTTTGAGCCGTTTCCCATGGTTGGGTTGAGTATTTGAAAAAAAATTACCTCCTGCAGCGTTCTGCTGCCCTGGTACAAAACCTAAGTTTTACTTGGACGGTAATTTTAAATTTCAAATTTCTCTTTATACAATCCTCCAGCCTTATGTGCTGGGCAGTGTTTACTAAAATACCTATTAAACTTCAGTTTCTATTGAATAAATGCTATTTCCTGATAAGAATAGGCATGACGACAGTATCAAAGAATCAAAGAAATAATTATTTTAAGGGAAAATACATATTAAAAGGATTCAAAAAACTGATTTAGTTTTATTTAAAAATCTAAGATTAATAAGATTTTCAACAAATTAAAAGGTTAAAATACTGCAATCGGCCATTTTGACTGAAACACCAATCACAGCGCATGACGTCATACCACCGTAAGCAACTCTATGGTATTCAAACTTCACTGTGTTTTGTTGTGACCTCCGTATTGCTTGCGAATTTGGATTGATTTTTTAATAATCTCAAGTGTGCTAATCTTGCAAACAAACTTCGCTGTGTTTTGTTGTGACCGTATACGCATTTGGATTGCTTTTTTAAAAGTCTAAAGTGTGTTAATCTTGCAAACAAACTTCGCTGTTTTATTGTGACCGTATTATTTACTCTCTAACAATGGAATCAGGCTTTGTTAAAGCAAACAGCTCAAATTTGCCCAGGATTGATACATCGATGGTGAGAGATTTCTTTATAACTGATAAAGAATTTTGCTCACCCGAGTTCCGAAACGTCAAAATTTCCTTGTAAGTACATTTTGTTTATATTTATCTTTAGCACTAGATACAATCAACTTAGTAAAAATTAAACTCGTTTGAACTCATAGGAGTTTATTTTAATTAAATTACTCTCTACTCAACTAAATTATTAGTCTAGTCCGAACTAGCCTTTACGAAGCACTTCACTTATTTGGTAGACACCTAATATCTGATAATCACCAAGGCAGTGTGTATATATTTATTATAATTAATTTCATTTCTTTCAGGTCTTCAAGACCATCATATGGGGATGATGCAATCAGTTACGTAGAACTAAAACGGGAAGGAAACATCTGTGTAGTAAAATGCAAGATTTGCCCAGAGCATAAAGTCCATGCAAAATTATATGCTGTAACATTGATGGTTGATGAATATGAAGAAAGGGTAATATCAATCCAATGCCATGATTGTGTTGCTGCCCAGGGCGGATGTAAGCATGCCGCAGCGCTGCTTACGTGGGTCCATAGACGAAGCGAAGAACCTTCTTGCACTGAAGTTCTATGTTACTGGCAGAAATCGAAGTTATCAAGAGTTGGCACTACCTTGAAATTCAAATCTGCAAAAGATGTATCTAATGGTAGCCCTATACTGCCTTCTAACTCTGCAGGTCTTGAAATTTTTTTAGAAGAAGTAAAAACAAGGAATTTAAACAACTGCGAGCTATTAGTGTATCATCATGATTGTAATAGTGATAAACTACGTAGTGTCTCAATGCACCAACTTGTGCTTACATATAAAGAAGAGTGCTGTGACTTATTTTTAAGTAAAGTGAGTTTGACAGTAGGACTTATCAAAAATATTGAAAATTTAACCAGGGACCAGTTCAACAATAACCTTTGGTATGAACTGAGGTACGGCAGGGTAACAGCTTCTAGAGCTTACGAAGTGAGTCGGTGCCAGACCGCTGATGGGACTCTGATTTCTACTATCATGGGGGGGAAGATACCAGACACACCAGCAATGAAACGAGGAAGATTTTTAGAAAATAAAGTAAAACAAGTAATTAGCAAGAAACTAGGGAAAAAAATCACGAGTGCTGGACTTTTCATATCGCAAAAACATCCAATGTTAGCAGGTTCCCCTGATGGAATATGTGGAGATAGTATTGTGGAGATAAAATGTCCCATGAGCGACAAAACATATCTCCAGTATATAAAAGATGGAAAACCCACCAAGAAATGCTTTGCCCAGATACAAATGCAAATGTATCTTAGTGGTCTTAAAAATTGTTACTTTTGCGTTGCAGACCCAAATTTTTCCACTAGTCAAGATGTTGAAATTTTATTTATATCTTATAATGATCAATATATGTCAGGCTTTCTTGAAAGTGTAATAATGTTTTGGAAATCCCATGTTTACCCGTTATTATATAAAAGTATAAAATAGAAATTAAAAAGGCAAAAATTTCATGTGTTTTATTTAATAAGAGAATCTTGTATATTAACCAAACCACAAGCTATAGTTATCACATCATCAATAACTTTAACCAAACTTAAGTTAAGACAGTCATGTGATTTTAACATTTTGTGGTCTTCACAGAAATAAATTGATGAATTCGTGACTACGTTTTTCGTGTTTCGCCGTGCGAGCTTAAACCACTTATATCTTATAATTTTCTTATTTGGAACATATATAAACAGCTTGTTGGGTGTTACTATCGAAGTGTTCGTACACTGAGGTACTGCACACCACTTATAGAATTTGGAATTCATTTATACGAATTTCGTTTACTGTCTTCAATGCAAACACAATGACATGTCAGTTAACAATGATAGTCGACAGGTGGTGTGACGTCAGAGCGGACGCGATGACACTAGCGAGCGTTTTCGCGCACTTTTGAAAAAATATTATAAAAATGGCTTTAAACTTCGTTAAACTCAAGTTTTTTAACGAAATAAAGTTTTTTTCGTAAATAGTAAACGTGTACCCCCATTATGGAAGAGGATTTGAAAATCTTTCGTCATGCCTATTGTGATTTCTATGAAAATAATCATCTCCCGGCTGAGTCCTGCCTTCCAGGTTCTATTCCCAAGTATGAATATATGAATAATAAATATGTTCATTTTCCGACCAAAAGACATGATTTTCTATAGGAATTTGCTGTTTTCAAAGAAAAAATATTAATCTCCTCAGTCATTCTGCAATCCTGGTACTTTTGAGCCGTTTCCCATGGTTGGGTTGAGTATTTGAAAAAAAATTACCTCCTGCAGCGTTCTGCTGCCCTGGTACAAAACCTAAGTTTTACTTGGACGGTAATTTTAAATTTCAAATTTCTCTTCATACAATCCTCCAGCCTAATGTGCTGGGAGGTGTTTACTAAAATACCTATTAAACTTCAGTTTCTATTGAATAAATGCTATTTCCTGATAAGAATTGTGATTTCTATGAAAATAATCATCTCCCAGCTGAGTCCTGCCTTCCAGGTTCTATTCCCAAGTATGAATATATGAATAATAAATATGTTCATTTTCCGACCAAAAGACATGATTTTCTATAGGAATTTGCTGTTTTCAAAGAAAAAATATTTATCTCCTCAGTCATTCTGCAATCCTGGTACTTTTGAGCCGTTTCCCATGGTTGGGTTGAGTATTTGAAAAAAAATTACCTCCTGCAGCGTTCTGCTGCCCTGGTACAAAACCTAAGTTTTACTTGGACGGTAATTTTAAATTTCAAATTTCTCTTCATACAATCCTCCAGCCTAATGTGCTGGGCAGTGTTTACTAAAATACCTATTAAACATCAGTTTCTATTGAATAAATGCTATTTCCTGAAAAGAATTGTGTTTTCTATGAAAATAATCATCTCCCAGCTTAGTCCTGCCTTCCAGGTTCTATTCCCAAGTATGAATATATGAATAATAAATATGTTCATTTTCCGACCAAAAGACATGATTTTCTATAGGAATTTGCTGTTTTCAAAGAAAAAATATTTATCTCCTCAGTCATTCTGCAATCCTGGTACTTTTGAGCCGTTTCCCATGGTTGGGTTGAGTATTTGAAAAAAAATTACCTCCTGCAGCGTTCTGCTGCCCTGGTACAAAACCTAAGTTTTACTTGGACGGTAATTTTAAATTTCAAATTTCTCTTCATACAATCCTCCAGCCTATTAAGCTGGACAGTGTTTACTAAAATACCTATTAAACTTCAGTTTCTATTGAATAAATGCTATTTCCTGATAAGAATTGTGATTTCTATGAAAATAATCATCTCCCAGCTGAGTCCTGCCTTCCAGGTTCTATTCCCAAGTATGAATATATGAATAATAAATATGTTCATTTTACGACCAAAGACATGATTTTCTATAGGAATTTGCTGATTTGAATAAAAAAATATTTATCTCCTCAGTCAGTCTGAAATCCTGATACTTTTGAGCCGTTTCCCATGGTTGGGTTGAGTATTTGAAAAAAAATTACCTCCTGCAGCGTTCTGCTGCCCTGGTACAAAACCTAAGTTTTACTTGGACGGTAATTTTAAATTTCAAATTTCTCTTCATACAATCCTCCAGCCTTATGTGCTGGGCAGTGTTTACTAAAATACCTATTAAACTTCAGTTTCTATTGAATAAATGCTATTTCCTGATAAGAATTGTGATTTCTATGAAAATAATCATCTCCCGGCTGAGTCCTGCCTTCCAGGTTCTATTCCCAAGTATGAATATATGAATAATAAATATGTTCATTTTCCGACCAAAAGACATGATTTTCTATAGGAATTTGCTGTTTTCAAAGAAAAAATATTAATCTCCTCAGTCATTCTGCAATCCTGGTACTTTTGAGCCGTTTCCCATGGTTGGGTTGAGTATTTGAAAAAAAATTACCTCCTGCAGCGTTCTGCTGCCCTGGTACAAAACCTAAGTTTTACTTGGACGGTAATTTTAAATTTCAAATTTCTCTTCATACAATCCTCCAGCCTAATGTGCTGGTCAGTGTTTACTAAAATACCTATTAAACTTCAGTTCCTTTTGAATAAATGCTATTTCCTGATAAGAATTGTGATTTCTATGAAAATAATCATCTCCCAGCTGAGTCCTGCCTTCCAGGTTCTATTCCCAAGTATGAATATATGAATAATAAATATGTTCATTTTACGACCAAAAGACATGATTTTCTATAGGAATTTGCTGATTTGAATAAAAAAATATTTATCTCCTCAGTCAGTCTGCAATCCTGGTATTTTTGAGCCGTTTTCCATGGTTGGGTTGAGTATCTGAAAAAAAATTACCTCCTGCAGCGTTCTGCTGCCCTGGTACAAAACCTAAGTTTTACTTGGACGGTAATTTTAAATTTCAAATTTCTCTTCATACATTCCTCCAGCCTAATGTGCTGGGCAGTGTTTACTAAAATACCAATTAAACTTCAGTTTCTATTGAATAAATGCTATTTCCTGATAAGAATTGTGATTTCTATGAAAATAATCATCTCCCAGCTGAGTCCTGCCTTCCAGGTTCTATTCCCAAGTATGAATATATGAATAATAAATATGTTCAATTTCCGACCTAAAGACATGATTTTCTATAGGAATTTGCTGATTTGAATAAAAAAATATTTATCTCCTCAGTCAGTCTGAAATCCTGGTACTTTTGAGCCGTTTTCCATGGTTGGGTTGAGTATTTGAAAAAAAATTACCTCCTGCAGCGTTCTGCTGCCCTGGTACAAAACCTAAGTTTTACTTGGACGGTAATTTTAAATTTCAAATTTCTCTTCATACATTCCTCCAGCCTAATGTGCTGGGCAGTGTTTACTAAAATACCAATTAAACTTCAGTTTCTATTGAATAAATGCTATTTCCTGATAAGAATTGTGATTTCTATGAAAATAATCATCTCCCGGCTGAGTCCTGCCTTCCAGGTTCTATTCCCAAGTATGAATATATGAATAATAAATATGTTCAATTTCCGACCTAAAGACATGATTTTCTATAGGAATTTGCTGATTTGAATAAAAAAATATTTATCTCCTCAGTCAGTCTGAAATCCTGGTACTTTTGAGCCGTTTTCCATGGTTGGGTTGAGTATTTGAAAAAAAATTACCTCCTGCAGCGTTCTGCTGCCCTGGTACAAAACCTAAGTTTTACTAGGACGGTAATTTTAAATTTCAAATATCTCTTCATACAATCATCCAGCCTAATGTGCTGGGCAGTGTTTACTAAAATACCTATTAAACTTCAGTTTCTATTGAATAAATGCTATTTCCTGATAAGAATTGTGATTTCTATGAAAATAATCATCTCCCAGCTGAGTCCTGCCTTCCAGGTTCTATTCCCAAGTATGAATATATGAATAATAAATATGTTCATTTTACGACCAAAGACATGATTTTCTATAGGAATTTGCTGATTTGAATAAAAAAATATTTATCTCCTCAGTCAGTCTGAAATCCTGGTACTTTTGAGCCGTTTTCCATGGTTGGGTTGAGTATTTGAAAAAAAATTACCTCCTTCAGCGTTCTGCTGCCCTGGTACAAAACCTAAGTTTTACTTGGACGGTAATTTTAAATTTCAAATTTCTCTTCATACAATCCTCCAGCCTAATGTGCTGGGCAGTGTTTACTAAAATACCTATTAAACTTCAGTTTCTATTGAATAAATGCTATTTCCTGATAAGAATTGTGATTTCTATGAAAATAATCATCTCCCAGCTGAGTCCTGCCTTCCAGGTTCTATTCCCAAGTATGAATATATGAATAATAAATATGTTCATTTTACGTCCAAAAGACATGATTTTCTATAGGAATTTGCTGAATTGAATAAAAAAATATTTATCTCCTCAGTCAGTCTGCAATCCTGGTATTTTTGAGCCGTTTTCCATGGTTGGGTTGAGTATCTGAAAAAAAATTACCTCCTGCAGCGTTCTGCTGCCCTGGTACAAAACCTAAGTTTTACTTGGACGGTAATTTTAAATTTCAAATTTCTCTTCATACATTCCTCCAGCCTAATGTGCTGGGCAGTGTTTACTAAAATACCAATTAAACTTCAGTTTCTATTGAATAAATGCTATTTCCTGATAAGAATTGTGATTTCTATGAAAATAATCATCTCCCAGCTGAGTCCTGCCTTCCAGGTTCTATTCCCAAGTATGAATATATGAATAATAAATATGTTCATTTTACGACCAAAAGACATGATTTTCTATAGGAATTTGCTGATTTGAATAAAAAAATATTTATCTCCTCAGTCAGTCTGCAATCCTGGTATTTTTGAGCCGTTTTCCATGGTTGGGTTGAGTATCTGAAAAAAAATTACCTCCTGCAGCGTTCTGCTGCCCTGGTACAAAACCTAAGTTTTACTTGGACGGTCATTTTAAATTTCAAATTTCTCTTCATACAATCCTCCAGCCTAATGTGCTGGGCAGTGTTTACTAAAATACCTATTAAACTTCAGTTTCTATTGAATAAATGCTATTTCCTGAAAAGAATTGTGTTTTCTATGAAAATAATCATCTCCCAGCTTAGTCCTGCCTTCCAGGTTCTATTCCCAAGTATGAATATATGAATAATAAATATGTTCACTTTCCGACCAAAAGACATGATTTTCTGTAGGAATTTGTTGATTCGAATAAAAAAATATTTAACTCCTCAGTCAGTCTGCAATCCTGGTACTTTTGAGCCGTTTTCCATTGTTGGGTTGAGTATTTGAAAAAAAATTACATCCTGCAGCGTTCTGCTGCCCTGGTACAAAACCTAAGTTTTACATGGACGGTAATTTTAAATTTCAAATTTCTCTTCATACATTCCTCCAGCCTAATGTGCTGGGCAGTGTTTACTAAAATACCAATTAAACTTCAGTTTCTATTGAATAAATGCTATTTCCTGATAAGAATTGTGATTTCTATGAAAATAATCATCTCCCAGCTGAGTCCTGCCTTCCAGGTTCTATTCCCAAGTATGAATATATGAATAATAAATATGTTCATTTTCCGACCAAAAGACATGATTTTCTATAGGAATTTGCTGATTTGAATAAAAAAATATTTATCTCCTCAGTCATTCTGCAATCCTGGTACTTTTGAGCCGTTTCCCATGGTTGGGTTGAGTATTTGAAAAAAAATTACCTCCTGCAGCGTTCTGCTGCCCTGGTACAAAACCTAAGTTTTACTTGGACGGTCATTTTAAATTTCAAATTTCTCTTCATACAATCCTCCAGCCTAATGTGCTGGGCAGTGTTTACTAAAATACCTATTAAACTTCAGTTTCTATTGAATAAATGCTATTTCCTGAAAAGAATTGTGTTTTCTATGAAAATAATCATCTCCCAGCTTAGTCCTGCCTTCCAGGTTCTATTCCCAAGTATGAATATATGAATAATAAATATGTTCATTTTCCGACCAAAAGACATGATTTTCTATAGGAATTTGCTGTTTTCAAAGAAAAAATATTTATCTCCTCAGTCATTCTGCAATCCTGGTACTTTTGAGCCGTTTCCCATGGTTGGGTTGAGTATTTGAAAAAAAATTACCTCCTGCAGCGTTCTGCTGCCCTGGTACAAAACCTAAGTTTTACTTGGACGGTAATTTTAAATTTCAAATTTCTCTTCATACAATCCTCCAGCCTAATGTGCTGGACAGTGTTTACTAAAATACCTATTAAACTTCAGTTTCTATTGAATAAATGCTATTTCCTGATAAGAATTGTGATTTCTATGAAAATAATCATCTCCCAGCTGAGTCCTGCCTTCCAGGTTCTATTCCCAAGTATGAATATATGAATAATAAATATGTTCATTTTACGACCAAAAGACATGATTTTCTATAGGAATTTGCTGATTTGAATAAAAAAATATTTATCTCTTCAGTCATTCTGCAATCCTGGTACTTTTGAGCCGTTTTCCATGGTTGGGTTGAGTATCTGAAAAAAAATTACCTCCTGCAGCGTTCTGCTGCCCTGGTACAAAACCTAAGTTTTACTTGGACGGTAATTTTAAATTTCAAATTTCTCTTCATACATTCCTCCAGCCTAATGTGCTGGGCAGTGTTTACTAAAATACCAATTAAACTTCAGTTTCTATTGAATAAATGCTATTTCCAGATAAGAATTGTGATTTCTATGAAAATAATCATCTCCCAGCTGAGTCCTGCCTTCCAGGTTCTATTCCCAAGTATGAATATATGAATAATAAATATGTTCATTTTACGACCAAAAGACATGATTTTCTATAGGAATTTGCTGATTTGAATAAGAAATAATTTATCTCCTCAGTCAGTCTGCAATCCTGGTACTTTTGAGCCGTTTTCCATTGTTGGGTTGAGTATTTGAAAAAAAATTACATCCTGCAGCGATCTGCTGCCCTGGTACAAAACCTAAGTTTTACTTGGACGGTAATTTTAAATTTCAAATTTCTCTTCATACATTCCTCCAGCCTAATGTGCTGGGCAGTGTTTACTAATATACCTATTAAACTTCAGTTTCTATTGAATAAATGCTATTTCCTGATAAGAATTGTGATTTCTATGAAAATAATCATCTCCCAGCTGAGTCCTGCCTTCCAGGTTCTATTCCCAAGTATGAATATATGAATAATAAATATGTTCAATTTCCGAACAAAAGACATGATTTTCTATAGGAATTTGCTGATTTGAATAAAAAAATATTTATCTCCTCAGTCAGTCTGCAATCCTGGTATTTTTGAGCCGTTTTCCATGGTTGGGTTGAGTATCTGAAAAAAAATTACCTCCTGCAGCGTTCTGCTGCCCTGGTACAAAACCTAAGTTTTACTTGGACGGTAATTTTAAATTTCAAATTTCTCTTCATACATTCCTCCAGCCTAATGTGCTGGGCAGTGTTTACTAAAATACCAATTAAACTTCAGTTTCTATTGAATAAATGCTATTTCCTGATAAGAATTGTGATTTCTATGAAAATAATCATCTCCCAGCTGAGTCCTGCCTTCCAGGTTCTATTCCCAAGTATGAATATATGAATAATAAATATGTTCATTTTACGACCAAAAGACATGATTTTCTATAGGAATTTGCTGATTTGAATAAAAAAATATTTATCTCCTCAGTCAGTCTGCAATCCTGGTATTTTTGAGCCGTTTTCCATGGTTGGGTTGAGTATCTGAAAAAAAATTACCTCCTGCAGCGTTCTGCTGCCCTGGTACAAAACCTAAGTTTTACTTGGACGGTCATTTTAAATTTCAAATTTCTCTTCATACAATCATCCAGCCTAATGTGCTGGGCAGTGTTTACTAAAATACCTATTAAACTTCAGTTTCTATTGAATAAATGCTATTTCCTGATAAGAATTGTGATTTCTATGAAAATAATCATCTCCCAGCTGAGTCCTGCCTTCCAGGTTCTATTCCCAAGTATGAATATATGAATAATAAATATGTTCATTTTCCGACCAAAAGACATGATTTTCTATAGGAATTTGCTGTTTTCAAAGAAAAAATATTTATCTCCTCAGTCATTCTGCAATCCTGGTACTTTTGAGCCGTTTCCCATGGTTGGGTTGAGTATTTGAAAAAAAATTACCTCCTGCAGCGTTCTGCTGATCGGTACAAAACCTAAGTTTTACTTGGACGGTAATTTTAAATTTCAAATTTCTCTTCATACAATCCTCCAGCCTAATGTGCTGGGAGGTGTTTACTAAAATACCTATTAAACTTCAGTTTCTATTGAATAAATGCTATTTCCTGATAAGAATTGTGATTTCTATGAAAATAATCATCTCCCAGCTGAGTCCTGCCTTCCAGGTTCTATTCCCAAGTATGAATATATGAATAATAAATATGTTCATTTTACGACCAAAAGACATGATTTTCTATAGGAATTTGCTGATTTGAATAAAAAAATATTTATCTCCTCAGTCAGTCTGAAATCCTGGTACTTTTGAGCCGTTTTCCATGGTTGGGTTGAGTATTTGAAAAAAAATTACCTCCTGCAGCGTTCTGCTGCCCTGGTACAAAACCTAAGTTTTACTTGGACGGTAATTTTAAATTTCAAATTTCTCTTCATACAATCCTCCAGCCTAATGTGCTGGGCAGTGTTTACTAAAATACCTATTAAACTTCAGTTTCTATTGAATAAATGCTATTTCCTGATAAGAATTGTGATTTCTATGAAAATAATCATCTCCCGGCTGAGTCCTGCCTTCCAGGTTCTATTCCCAAGTATGAATATATGAATAATAAATATGTTCATTTTCCGACCAAAAGACATGATTTTCTATAGGAATTTGCTGTTTTCAAAGAAAAAATATTTATCTCCTCAGTCATTCTGCAATCCTGGTACTTTTGAGCCGTTTCCCATGGTTGGGTTGAGTATTTGAAAAAAAATTACCTCCTGCAGCGTTCTGCTGCCCTGGTACAAAACCTAAGTTTTACTTGGACGGTAATTTTAAATTTCAAATTTCTCTTCATACAATCCTCCAGCCTAATGTGCTGGGAGGTGTTTACTAAAATACCTATTAAACTTCAGTTTCTATTGAATAAATGCTATTTCCTGATAAGAATTGTGATTTCTATGAAAATAATCATCTCCCAGCTGAGTCCTGCCTTCCAGGTTCTATTCCCAAGTATGAATATATGAATAATAAATATGTTCATTTTACGACCAAAAGACATGATTTTCTATAGGAATTTGGTGATTTGAATAAAAAAATATTTATCTCCTCAGTCAGTCTGCAATCCTGGTATTTTTGAGCCGTTTTCCATGGTTGGGTTGAGTATCTGAAAAAAAATTACCTCCTGCAGCGTTCTGCTGCCCTGGTACAAAACCTAAGTTTTACTTGGACGGTAATTTTAAATTTCAAATTTCTCTTCATACATTCCTCCAGCCTAATGTGCTGGGCAGTGTTTACTAAAATACCAATTAAACTTCAGTTTCTATTGAATAAATGCTATTTCCTGATAAGAATTGTGATTTCTATGAAAATAATCATCTCCCAGCTGAGTCCTGCCTTCCAGGTTCTATTCCCAAGTATGAATATATGAATAATAAATATGTTCAATTTCCGACCTAAAGACATGATTTTCTATAGGAATTTGCTGATTTGAATAAAAAAATATTTATCTCCTCAGTCAGTCTGTAATCCTGGTACTTTTGAGCCGTTTTCCATGGTTGGGTTGAGTATCTGAAAAAAAATTACCTCCTGCAGCGTTCTGCTGCCCTGGTACAAAACCTAAGTTTTACTTGGACGGTAATTTTAAATTTCAAATTTCTCTTCATACATTCCTCCAGCCTAATGTGCTGGGCAGTGTTTACTAAAATACCAATTAAACTTCAGTTTCTATTGAATAAATGCTATTTCCTGATAAGAATTGTGATTTCTATGAAAATAATCATCTCCCAGCTGAGTCCTGCCTTCCAGGTTCTATTCCCAAGTATGAATATATGAATAATAAATATGTTCAATTTCCGACCTAAAGACATGATTTTCTATAGGAATTTGCTGATTTGAATAAAAAAATATTTATCTCCTCAGTCAGTCTGAAATCCTGGTACTTTTGAGCCGTTTTCCATGGTTGGGTTGAGTATTTGAAAAAAAATTACCTCCTGCAGCGTTCTGCTGCCCTGGTACAAAACCTAAGTTTTACTTGGACGGTAATTTTAAATTTCAAATTTCTCTTCATACAATCCTCCAGCCTAATGTGCTGGGCAGTGTTTACTAAAATACCTATTAAACTTCAGTTTCTATTGAATAAATGCTATTTCCTGATAAGAATTGTGATTTCTATGAAAATAATCATCTCCCAGCTGAGTCCTGCCTTCCAGGTTCTATTCCCAAGTATGAATATATGAATAATAAATATGTTCATTTTACGACCAAAAGACATGATTTTCTATAGGAATTTGCTGATTTGAATAAAAAAATATTTATCTCCTCAGTCAGTCTGCAATCCTGGTATTTTTGAGCCGTTTTCCATAGTTGGGTTGAGTATCTGAAAAAAAATTACCTCCTGCAGCGTTCTGCTGCCCTGGTACAAAACCTAAGTTTTACATGGACGGTCATTTTAAATTTCAAATTTCTCTTCATACAATCCTCCAGCCTAATGTGCTGGGCAGTGTTTACTAAAATACCTATTAAACTTCAGTTTCTATTGAATAAATGCTATTTCCTGAAAAGAATTGTGTTTTCTATGAAAATAATCATCTCCCAGCTTAGTCCTGCCTTCCAGGTTCTATTCCCAAGTATGAATATATGAATAATAAATATGTTCACTTTCTGACCAAAAGACATGATTTTCTGTAGGAATTTGCTGATTCGAATAAAAAAATATTTAACTCCTCAGTCAGTCTGAAATCCTGGTACTTTTGAGCCGTTTTCCATTGTTGGGTTGAGTATTTGAAAAAAAATTACATCCTGCAGCGTTCTGCTGCCCTGGTACAAAACCTAAGTTTTACTTGGACGGTAATTTTAAATTTCAAAAATCTCTTCATACATTCCTCCAGCCTAATGTGCTGGGCAGTGTTTACTAAAATACCAATTAAACTTCAGTTTCTATTGAATAAATGCTATTTCCTGATAAGAATTGTGATTTCTATGAAAATAATCATCTCCCAGCTGAGTCCTGCCTTCCAGGTTCTATTCCCAAGTATGAATATATGAATAATAAATATGTTCATTTTACGACCAAAAGACATGATTTTCTATAGGAATTTGCTGATTTGAATAAAAAAATATTTATCTCCTCAGTCAGTCTGCAATCCTGGTATTTTTGAGCCGTTTTCCATGGTTGGGTGGGGTATCTGAAAAAAAATTACCTCCTGCAGCGTTCTGCTGCCCTGGTACAAAACCTAAGTTTTACTTGGACGGTAATTTTAAATTTCAAATTTCTCTTCATACATTCCTCCAGCCTAATGTGCTGGGCAGTGTTTACTAAAATACCAATTAAACTTCAGTTTCTATTGAATAAATGCTATTTCCTGATAAGAATTGTGATTTCTATGAAAATAATCATCTCCCAGCTGAGTCCTGCCTTCCAGGTTCTATTCCCAAGTATGAATATATGAATAATAAATATGTTCAATTTCCGACCTAAAGACATGATTTTCTATAGGAATTTGCTGATTTGAATAAAAAAATATTTATCTCCTCAGTCAGTCTGAAATCCTGGTACTTTTGAGCCGTTTTCCATGGTTGGGTTGAGTATTTGAAAAAAAATTACCTCCTGCAGCGTTCTGCTGCCCTGGTACAAAACCTAAGTTTTACTTGGACGGTAATTTTAAATTTCAAATTTCTCTTCATACAATCCTCCAGCCTAATGTGCTGGGCAGTGTTTACTAAAATACCTATTAAACTTCAGTTTCTATTGAATAAATGCTATTTCCTGATAAGAATTGTGATTTCTATGAAAATAATCATCTCCCAGCTGAGTCCTGCCTTCCAGGTTCTATTCCCAAGTATGAATATATGAATAATAAATATGTTCATTTTACGACCAAAAGACATGATTTTCTATAGGAATTTGCTGATTTGAATAAAAAAATATTTATCTCCTCAGTCAGTCTGCAATCCTGGTATTTTTGAGCCGTTTTCCATGGTTGGGTTGAGTATCTGAAAAAAAATTACCTCCTGCAGCGTTCTGCTGCCCTGGTACAAAACCTAAGTTTTACTTGGACGGTAATTTTAAATTTCAAATTTCTCTTCATACATTCCTCCAGCCTAATGTGCTGGGCAGTGTTTACTAAAATACCTATTAAACATCAGTTTCTATTGAATAAATGCTATTTCCTGAAAAGAATTGTGTTTTCTATGAAAATAATCATCTCCCAGCTTAGTCCTGCCTTCCAGGTTCTATTCCCAAGTATGAATATATGAATAATAAATATGTTCATTTTCCGACCAAAAGACATGATTTTCTATAGGAATTTGCTGTTTTCAAAGAAAAAATATTTATCTCCTTAGTCAGTCTGCAATCCTGGTATTTTTGAGCCGTTTTCCATGGTTGGGTTGAGTATCTGAAAAAAAATTATCTCCTGCAGCGTTCTGCTGCCCTGGTACGAAACCTAAGTTTTACTTGGACGGTAATTTTAAATTTCAAATTTCTCTTCATACATTCCTCCAGCCTAATGTGCTGGGCAGTGTTTACTAAAATACCAATTAAACTTCAGTTTCTATTGAATAAATGCTATTTCCTGATAAGAATTGTGATTTCTATGAAAATAATCATCTCCCAGCTGAGTCCTGCCTTCCAGGTTCTATTCCCAAGTATGAATATATGAATAATAAATATGTTCAATTTCCGACCTAAAGACATGATTTTCTATAGGAATTTGCTGATTTGAATAAAAAAGTATTTATCTCCTCAGTCAGTCTGAAATCCTGGTACTTTTGAGCCGTTTTCCATGGTTGGGTTGAGTATTTGAAAAAAAATTACCTCCTGCAGCGTTCTGCTGCCCTGGTACAAAACCTAAGTTTTACTTGGACGGTAATTTTAAATTTCAAATTTCTCTTCATACAATCCTCCAGCCTAATGTGCTGGGCAGTGTTTACTAAAATACCTATTAAACTTCAGTTTCTATTGAATAAATGCTATTTCCTGATAAGAATTGTGATTTCTATGAAAATAATCATCTCCCAGCTGAGTCCTGCCTTCCAGGTTCTATTCCCAAGTATGAATATATGAATAATAAATATGTTCATTTTACGACCAAAAGACATGATTTTCTATAGGAATTTGCTGATTTGAATAAAAAAATATTTATCTCCTCAGTCAGTCTGCAATCCTGGTATTTTTGAGCCGTTTTCCATGGTTGGGTTGAGTATCTGAAAAAAAATTACCTCCTGCAGCGTTCTGCTGCCCTGGTACAAAACCTAAGTTTTACTTGGACGGTAATTTTAAATTTCAAATTTCTCTTCATACATTCCTCCAGCCTAATGTGCTGGGCAGTGTTTACTAAAATACCAATTAAACTTCAGTTTCTATTGAATAAATGCTATTTCCTGATAAGAATTGTGATTTCTATGAAAATAATCATCTCCCAGCTGAGTCCTGCCTTCCAGGTTCTATTCCCAAGTATGAATATATGAATAATAAATATGTTCAATTTCCGACCTAAAGACATGATTTTCTATAGGAATTTGCTGATTTGAATAAAAAAATATTTATCTCCTCAGTCAGTCTGAAATCCTGGTACTTTTGAGCCGTTTTCCATGGTTGGGTTGAGTATTTGAAAAAAAATTACCTCCTGCAGCGTTCTGCTGCCCTGGTACAAAACCTAAGTTTTACTTGGACGGTAATTTTAAATTTCAAATTTCTCTTCATACAATCCTCCAGCCTAATGTGCTGGGCAGTGTTTACTAAAATACCTATTAAACTTCAGTTTCTATTGAATAAATGCTATTTCCTGATAAGAATTGTGATTTCTATGAAAATAATCATCTCCCAGCTGAGTCCTGCCTTCCAGGTTCTATTCCCAAGTATGAATATATGAATAATAAATATGTTCATTTTACGACCAAAAGACATGATTTTCTATAGGAATTTGCTGATTTGAATAAAAAAATATTTATCTCCTCAGTCAGTCTGCAATCCTGGTATTTTTGAGCCGTTTTCCATGGTTGGGTTGAGTATCTGAAAAAAATTACCTCCTGCAGCGTTCTGCTGCCCTGGTACAAAACCTAAGTTTTACTTGGACGGTCATTTTAAATTTCAAATTTCTCTTCATACAATCCTCCAGCCTAATGTGCTGGGCAGTGTTTACTAAAATACCTATTAAACTTCAGTTTCTATTGAATAAATGCTATTTCCTGAAAAGAATTGTGTTTTCTATGAAAATAATCATCTCCCAGCTTAGTCCTGCCTTCCAGGTTCTATTCCCAAGTATGAATATATGAATAATAAATATGTTCACTTTCCGACCAAAAGACATGATTTTCTGTAGGAATTTGCTGATTCGAATAAAAAAATATTTAACTCCTCAGTCAGTCTGCAATCCTGGTACTTTTGAGCCGTTTTCCATTGTTGGGTTGAGTATTTGAAAAAAAATTACATCCTGCAGCGTTCTGCTGCCCTGGTACAAAACCTAAGTTTTACTTGGACGGTAATTTTAAATTTCAAATTTCTCTTCATACATTCCTCCAGCCTAATGTGCTGGGCAGTGTTTACTAAAATACCAATTAAACTTCAGTTTCTATTAAATAAATGCTATTTCCTGATAAGAATTGTGATTTCTATGAAAATAATCATCTCCCAGCTGAGTCCTGCCTTCCAGGTTCTATTCCCAAGTATGAATATATGAATAATAAATATGTTCATTTTCCGACCAAAAGACATGATTTTCTATAGGAATTTGCTGTTTTCAAAGAAAAAATATTTATCTCCTCAGTCATTCTGCAATCCTGGTACTTTTGAGCCGTTTCCCATGGTTGGGTTGAGTATTTGAAAAAAAATTACCTCCTGCAGCGTTCTGCTGCCCTGGTACAAAACCTAAGTTTTACTTGGACGGTCATTTTAAATTTCAAATTTCTCTTCATTCATTCCTCCAGCCTAATGTGCTGGGCAGTGTTTACTAAAATACCAATTAAACTTCAGTTTCTATTGAATAAATGCTATTTCCTGATAAGAATTGTGATTTCTATGAAAATAATCATCTCCCAGCTGAGTCCTGCCTTCCAGGTTCTATTCCCAAGTATGAATATATGAATAATAAATATGTTCATTTTACGACCAAAAGACATGATTTTCTATAGGAATTTGCTGATTTGAATAAAAAAATATTTATCTCCTCAGTCAGTCTGCAATCCTGGTACTTTTGAGCCGTTTTCCATTGTTGGGTTGAGTATTTGAAAAACAATTACCTCCTGCAGCGTTCTGCTGCCCTGGTACAAAACCTAAGTTTTACTTGGACGGTCATTTTAAATTTCAAATTTCTCTTCATACAATCCTCCAGCCTAATGTGCTGGGCAGTGTTTACTAAAATACCTATTAAACTTCAGTTTCTATTGAATAAATGCTATTTCCTGAAAAGAATTGTGTTTTCTATGAAAATAATCATCTCCCAGCTTAGTCCTGCCTTCCAGGTTCTATTCCCAAGTATGAATATATGAATAATAAATTTGTTCATTTTCCGACCAAAAGACATGATTTTCTATAGGAATTTGCTGTTTTCAAAGAAAAAATATTTATCTCCTCAGTCATTCTGCAATCCTGATACTTTTGAGCCGTTTCCCATGGTTGGGTTGAGTATTTGAAAAAAAATTACCTCCTGCAGCGTTCTGCTGCCCTGGTACAAAACCTAAGTTTTACTTGGACGGTAATTTTAAATTTCAAATTTCTCTTTATACAATCCTCCAGCCTTATGTGCTGGGCAGTGTTTACTAAAATACCTATTAAACTTCAGTTTCTATTGAATAAATGCTATTTCCTGATAAGAATAGGCATGACGACAGTATCAAAGAATCAAAGAAATAATTATTTTAAGGGAAAATACATATTAAAAGGATTCAAAAAACTGATTTAGTTTTATTTAAAAATCTAAGATTAATAAGATTTTCAACAAATTAAAAGGTTAAAATACTGCAATCGGCCATTTTGACTGAAACACCAATCACAGCGCATGACGTCATACCACCGTAAGCAACTCTATGGTATTCAAACTTCACTGTGTTTTGTTGTGACCTCCGTATTGCTTGCGAATTTGGATTGATTTTTTAATAATCTCAAGTGTGCTAATCTTGCAAACAAACTTCGCTGTGTTTTGTTGTGACCGTATACGCATTTGGATTGCTTTTTTAAAAGTCTAAAGTGTGTTAATCTTGCAAACAAACTTCGCTGTTTTATTGTGACCGTATTATTTACTCTCTAACAATGGAATCAGGCTTTGTTAAAGCAAACAGCTCAAATTTGCCCAGGATTGATACATCGATGGTGAGAGATTTCTTTATAACTGATAAAGAATTTTGCTCACCCGAGTTCCGAAACGTCAAAATTTCCTTGTAAGTACATTTTGTTTATATTTATCTTTAGCACTAGATACAATCAACTTAGTAAAAATTAAACTCGTTTGAACTCATAGGAGTTTATTTTAATTAAATTACTCTCTACTCAACTAAATTATTAGTCTAGTCCGAACTAGCCTTTACGAAGCACTTCACTTATTTGGTAGACACCTAATATCTGATAATCACCAAGGCAGTGTGTATATATTTATTATAATTAATTTCATTTCTTTCAGGTCTTCAAGACCATCATATGGGGATGATGCAATCAGTTACGTAGAACTAAAACGGGAAGGAAACATCTGTGTAGTAAAATGCAAGATTTGCCCAGAGCATAAAGTCCATGCAAAATTATATGCTGTAACATTGATGGTTGATGAATATGAAGAAAGGGTAATATCAATCCAATGCCATGATTGTGTTGCTGCCCAGGGCGGATGTAAGCATGCCGCAGCGCTGCTTACGTGGGTCCATAGACGAAGCGAAGAACCTTCTTGCACTGAAGTTCTATGTTACTGGCAGAAATCGAAGTTATCAAGAGTTGGCACTACCTTGAAATTCAAATCTGCAAAAGATGTATCTAATGGTAGCCCTATACTGCCTTCTAACTCTGCAGGTCTTGAAATTTTTTTAGAAGAAGTAAAAACAAGGAATTTAAACAACTGCGAGCTATTAGTGTATCATCATGATTGTAATAGTGATAAACTACGTAGTGTCTCAATGCACCAACTTGTGCTTACATATAAAGAAGAGTGCTGTGACTTATTTTTAAGTAAAGTGAGTTTGACAGTAGGACTTATCAAAAATATTGAAAATTTAACCAGGGACCAGTTCAACAATAACCTTTGGTATGAACTGAGGTACGGCAGGGTAACAGCTTCTAGAGCTTACGAAGTGAGTCGGTGCCAGACCGCTGATGGGACTCTGATTTCTACTATCATGGGGGGGAAGATACCAGACACACCAGCAATGAAACGAGGAAGATTTTTAGAAAATAAAGTAAAACAAGTAATTAGCAAGAAACTAGGGAAAAAAATCACGAGTGCTGGACTTTTCATATCGCAAAAACATCCAATGTTAGCAGGTTCCCCTGATGGAATATGTGGAGATAGTATTGTGGAGATAAAATGTCCCATGAGCGACAAAACATATCTCCAGTATATAAAAGATGGAAAACCCACCAAGAAATGCTTTGCCCAGATACAAATGCAAATGTATCTTAGTGGTCTTAAAAATTGTTACTTTTGCGTTGCAGACCCAAATTTTTCCACTAGTCAAGATGTTGAAATTTTATTTATATCTTATAATGATCAATATATGTCAGGCTTTCTTGAAAGTGTAATAATGTTTTGGAAATCCCATGTTTACCCGTTATTATATAAAAGTATAAAATAGAAATTAAAAAGGCAAAAATTTCATGTGTTTTATTTAATAAGAGAATCTTGTATATTAACCAAACCACAAGCTATAGTTATCACATCATCAATAACTTTAACCAAACTTAAGTTAAGACAGTCATGTGATTTTAACATTTTGTGGTCTTCACAGAAATAAATTGATGAATTCGTGACTACGTTTTTCGTGTTTCGCCGTGCGAGCTTAAACCACTTATATCTTATAATTTTCTTATTTGGAACATATATAAACAGCTTGTTGGGTGTTACTATCGAAGTGTTCGTACACTGAGGTACTGCACACCACTTATAGAATTTGGAATTCATTTATACGAATTTCGTTTACTGTCTTCAATGCAAACACAATGACATGTCAGTTAACAATGATAGTCGACAGGTGGTGTGACGTCAGAGCGGACGCGATGACACTAGCGAGCGTTTTCGCGCACTTTTGAAAAAATATTATAAAAATGGCTTTAAACTTCGTTAAACTCAAGTTTTTTAACGAAATAAAGTTTTTTTCGTAAATAGTAAACGTGTACCCCCATTATGGAAGAGGATTTGAAAATCTTTCGTCATGCCTATTGTGATTTCTATGAAAATAATCATCTCCCGGCTGAGTCCTGCCTTCCAGGTTCTATTCCCAAGTATGAATATATGAATAATAAATATGTTCATTTTCCGACCAAAAGACATGATTTTCTATAGGAATTTGCTGTTTTCAAAGAAAAAATATTAATCTCCTCAGTCATTCTGCAATCCTGGTACTTTTGAGCCGTTTCCCATGGTTGGGTTGAGTATTTGAAAAAAAATTACCTCCTGCAGCGTTCTGCTGCCCTGGTACAAAACCTAAGTTTTACTTGGACGGTAATTTTAAATTTCAAATTTCTCTTCATACAATCCTCCAGCCTAATGTGCTGGGAGGTGTTTACTAAAATACCTATTAAACTTCAGTTTCTATTGAATAAATGCTATTTCCTGATAAGAATTGTGATTTCTATGAAAATAATCATCTCCCAGCTGAGTCCTGCCTTCCAGGTTCTATTCCCAAGTATGAATATATGAATAATAAATATGTTCATTTTCCGACCAAAAGACATGATTTTCTATAGGAATTTGCTGTTTTCAAAGAAAAAATATTTATCTCCTCAGTCATTCTGCAATCCTGGTACTTTTGAGCCGTTTCCCATGGTTGGGTTGAGTATTTGAAAAAAAATTACCTCGTGCAGCGTTCTGCTGCCCTGGTACAAAACCTAAGTTTTACTTGGACGGTAATTTTAAATTTCAAATTTCTCTTCATACAATCCTCCAGCCTAATGTGCTGGGCAGTGTTTACTAAAATACCTATTAAACATCAGTTTCTATTGAATAAATGCTATTTCCTGAAAAGAATTGTGTTTTCTATGAAAATAATCATCTCCCAGCTTAGTCCTGCCTTCCAGGTTCTATTCCCAAGTATGAATATATGAATAATAAATATGTTCATTTTCCGACCAAAAGACATGATTTTCTATAGGAATTTGCTGTTTTCAAAGAAAAAATATTTATCTCCTCAGTCATTCTGCAATCCTGGTACTTTTGAGCCGTTTCCCATGGTTGGGTTGAGTATTTGAAAAAAAATTACCTCCTGCAGCGTTCTGCTGCCCTGGTACAAAACCTAAGTTTTACTTGGACGGTAATTTTAAATTTCAAATTTCTCTTCATACAATCCTCCAGCCTATTAAGCTGGACAGTGTTTACTAAAATACCTATTAAACTTCAGTTTCTATTGAATAAATGCTATTTCCTGATAAGAATTGTGATTTCTATGAAAATAATCATCTCCCAGCTGAGTCCTGCCTTCCAGGTTCTATTCCCAAGTATGAATATATGAATAATAAATATGTTCATTTTACGACCAAAGACATGATTTTCTATAGGAATTTGCTGATTTGAATAAAAAAATATTTATCTCCTCAGTCAGTCTGAAATCCTGATACTTTTGAGCCGTTTCCCATGGTTGGGTTGAGTATTTGAAAAAAAATTACCTCCTGCAGCGTTCTGCTGCCCTGGTACAAAACCTAAGTTTTACTTGGACGGTAATTTTAAATTTCAAATTTCTCTTCATACAATCCTCCAGCCTTATGTGCTGGGCAGTGTTTACTAAAATACCTATTAAACTTCAGTTTCTATTGAATAAATGCTATTTCCTGATAAGAATTGTGATTTCTATGAAAATAATCATCTCCCGGCTGAGTCCTGCCTTCCAGGTTCTATTCCCAAGTATGAATATATGAATAATAAATATGTTCATTTTCCGACCAAAAGACATGATTTTCTATAGGAATTTGCTGTTTTCAAAGAAAAAATATTAATCTCCTCAGTCATTCTGCAATCCTGGTACTTTTGAGCCGTTTCCCATGGTTGGGTTGAGTATTTGAAAAAAAATTACCTCCTGCAGCGTTCTGCTGCCCTGGTACAAAACCTAAGTTTTACTTGGACGGTAATTTTAAATTTCAAATTTCTCTTCATACAATCCTCCAGCCTAATGTGCTGGTCAGTGTTTACTAAAATACCTATTAAACTTCAGTTCCTTTTGAATAAATGCTATTTCCTGATAAGAATTGTGATTTCTATGAAAATAATCATCTCCCAGCTGAGTCCTGCCTTCCAGGTTCTATTCCCAAGTATGAATATATGAATAATAAATATGTTCATTTTACGACCAAAAGACATGATTTTCTATAGGAATTTGCTGATTTGAATAAAAAAATATTTATCTCCTCAGTCAGTCTGCAATCCTGGTATTTTTGAGCCGTTTTCCATGGTTGGGTTGAGTATCTGAAAAAAAATTACCTCCTGCAGCGTTCTGCTGCCCTGGTACAAAACCTAAGTTTTACTTGGACGGTAATTTTAAATTTCAAATTTCTCTTCATACATTCCTCCAGCCTAATGTGCTGGGCAGTGTTTACTAAAATACCAATTAAACTTCAGTTTCTATTGAATAAATGCTATTTCCTGATAAGAATTGTGATTTCTATGAAAATAATCATCTCCCAGCTGAGTCCTGCCTTCCAGGTTCTATTCCCAAGTATGAATATATGAATAATAAATATGTTCAATTTCCGACCTAAAGACATGATTTTCTATAGGAATTTGCTGATTTGAATAAAAAAATATTTATCTCCTCAGTCAGTCTGAAATCCTGGTACTTTTGAGCCGTTTTCCATGGTTGGGTTGAGTATTTGAAAAAAAATTACCTCCTGCAGCGTTCTGCTGCCCTGGTACAAAACCTAAGTTTTACTTGGACGGTAATTTTAAATTTCAAATTTCTCTTCATACATTCCTCCAGCCTAATGTGCTGGGCAGTGTTTACTAAAATACCAATTAAACTTCAGTTTCTATTGAATAAATGCTATTTCCTGATAAGAATTGTGATTTCTATGAAAATAATCATCTCCCGGCTGAGTCCTGCCTTCCAGGTTCTATTCCCAAGTATGAATATATGAATAATAAATATGTTCAATTTCCGACCTAAAGACATGATTTTCTATAGGAATTTGCTGATTTGAATAAAAAAATATTTATCTCCTCAGTCAGTCTGAAATCCTGGTACTTTTGAGCCGTTTTCCATGGTTGGGTTGAGTATTTGAAAAAAAATTACCTCCTGCAGCGTTCTGCTGCCCTGGTACAAAACCTAAGTTTTACTAGGACGGTAATTTTAAATTTCAAATATCTCTTCATACAATCATCCAGCCTAATGTGCTGGGCAGTGTTTACTAAAATACCTATTAAACTTCAGTTTCTATTGAATAAATGCTATTTCCTGATAAGAATTGTGATTTCTATGAAAATAATCATCTCCCAGCTGAGTCCTGCCTTCCAGGTTCTATTCCCAAGTATGAATATATGAATAATAAATATGTTCATTTTACGACCAAAGACATGATTTTCTATAGGAATTTGCTGATTTGAATAAAAAAATATTTATCTCCTCAGTCAGTCTGAAATCCTGGTACTTTTGAGCCGTTTTCCATGGTTGGGTTGAGTATTTGAAAAAAAATTACCTCCTTCAGCGTTCTGCTGCCCTGGTACAAAACCTAAGTTTTACTTGGACGGTAATTTTAAATTTCAAATTTCTCTTCATACAATCCTCCAGCCTAATGTGCTGGGCAGTGTTTACTAAAATACCTATTAAACTTCAGTTTCTATTGAATAAATGCTATTTCCTGATAAGAATTGTGATTTCTATGAAAATAATCATCTCCCAGCTGAGTCCTGCCTTCCAGGTTCTATTCCCAAGTA
Organism: Atopsyche davidsoni; assembly: GCA_022113835.1. Lineage (NCBI taxonomy): Eukaryota > Metazoa > Arthropoda > Insecta > Trichoptera > Hydrobiosidae > Atopsyche > Atopsyche davidsoni. Next base: position 105,175 of record JAILWY010000028.1, read on the forward strand.
TGAATATATGAATAATAAATATGTTCATTTTACGTCCAAAAGACATGATTTTCTATAGGAATTTGCTGAATTGAATAAAAAAATATTTATCTCCTCAGTCAGTCTGCAATCCTGGTATTTTTGAGCCGTTTTCCATGGTTGGGTTGAGTATCTGAAAAAAAATTACCTCCTGCAGCGTTCTGCTGCCCTGGTACAAAACCTAAGTTTTACTTGGACGGTAATTTTAAATTTCAAATTTCTCTTCATACATTCCTCCAGCCTAATGTGCTGGGCAGTGTTTACTAAAATACCAATTAAACTTCAGTTTCTATTGAATAAATGCTATTTCCTGATAAGAATTGTGATTTCTATGAAAATAATCATCTCCCAGCTGAGTCCTGCCTTCCAGGTTCTATTCCCAAGTATGAATATATGAATAATAAATATGTTCATTTTACGACCAAAAGACATGATTTTCTATAGGAATTTGCTGATTTGAATAAAAAAATATTTATCTCCTCAGTCAGTCTGCAATCCTGGTATTTTTGAGCCGTTTTCCATGGTTGGGTTGAGTATCTGAAAAAAAATTACCTCCTGCAGCGTTCTGCTGCCCTGGTACAAAACCTAAGTTTTACTTGGACGGTCATTTTAAATTTCAAATTTCTCTTCATACAATCCTCCAGCCTAATGTGCTGGGCAGTGTTTACTAAAATACCTATTAAACTTCAGTTTCTATTGAATAAATGCTATTTCCTGAAAAGAATTGTGTTTTCTATGAAAATAATCATCTCCCAGCTTAGTCCTGCCTTCCAGGTTCTATTCCCAAGTATGAATATATGAATAATAAATATGTTCACTTTCCGACCAAAAGACATGATTTTCTGTAGGAATTTGTTGATTCGAATAAAAAAATATTTAACTCCTCAGTCAGTCTGCAATCCTGGTACTTTTGAGCCGTTTTCCATTGTTGGGTTGAGTATTTGAAAAAAAATTACATCCTGCAGCGTTCTGCTGCCCTGGTACAAAACCTAAGTTTTACATGGACGGTAATTTTAAATTTCAAATTTCTCTTCATACATTCCTCCAGCCTAATGTGCTGGGCAGTGTTTACTAAAATACCAATTAAACTTCAGTTTCTATTGAATAAATGCTATTTCCTGATAAGAATTGTGATTTCTATGAAAATAATCATCTCCCAGCTGAGTCCTGCCTTCCAGGTTCTATTCCCAAGTATGAATATATGAATAATAAATATGTTCATTTTCCGACCAAAAGACATGATTTTCTATAGGAATTTGCTGATTTGAATAAAAAAATATTTATCTCCTCAGTCATTCTGCAATCCTGGTACTTTTGAGCCGTTTCCCATGGTTGGGTTGAGTATTTGAAAAAAAATTACCTCCTGCAGCGTTCTGCTGCCCTGGTACAAAACCTAAGTTTTACTTGGACGGTCATTTTAAATTTCAAATTTCTCTTCATACAATCCTCCAGCCTAATGTGCTGGGCAGTGTTTACTAAAATACCTATTAAACTTCAGTTTCTATTGAATAAATGCTATTTCCTGAAAAGAATTGTGTTTTCTATGAAAATAATCATCTCCCAGCTTAGTCCTGCCTTCCAGGTTCTATTCCCAAGTATGAATATATGAATAATAAATATGTTCATTTTCCGACCAAAAGACATGATTTTCTATAGGAATTTGCTGTTTTCAAAGAAAAAATATTTATCTCCTCAGTCATTCTGCAATCCTGGTACTTTTGAGCCGTTTCCCATGGTTGGGTTGAGTATTTGAAAAAAAATTACCTCCTGCAGCGTTCTGCTGCCCTGGTACAAAACCTAAGTTTTACTTGGACGGTAATTTTAAATTTCAAATTTCTCTTCATACAATCCTCCAGCCTAATGTGCTGGACAGTGTTTACTAAAATACCTATTAAACTTCAGTTTCTATTGAATAAATGCTATTTCCTGATAAGAATTGTGATTTCTATGAAAATAATCATCTCCCAGCTGAGTCCTGCCTTCCAGGTTCTATTCCCAAGTATGAATATATGAATAATAAATATGTTCATTTTACGACCAAAAGACATGATTTTCTATAGGAATTTGCTGATTTGAATAAAAAAATATTTATCTCTTCAGTCATTCTGCAATCCTGGTACTTTTGAGCCGTTTTCCATGGTTGGGTTGAGTATCTGAAAAAAAATTACCTCCTGCAGCGTTCTGCTGCCCTGGTACAAAACCTAAGTTTTACTTGGACGGTAATTTTAAATTTCAAATTTCTCTTCATACATTCCTCCAGCCTAATGTGCTGGGCAGTGTTTACTAAAATACCAATTAAACTTCAGTTTCTATTGAATAAATGCTATTTCCAGATAAGAATTGTGATTTCTATGAAAATAATCATCTCCCAGCTGAGTCCTGCCTTCCAGGTTCTATTCCCAAGTATGAATATATGAATAATAAATATGTTCATTTTACGACCAAAAGACATGATTTTCTATAGGAATTTGCTGATTTGAATAAGAAATAATTTATCTCCTCAGTCAGTCTGCAATCCTGGTACTTTTGAGCCGTTTTCCATTGTTGGGTTGAGTATTTGAAAAAAAATTACATCCTGCAGCGATCTGCTGCCCTGGTACAAAACCTAAGTTTTACTTGGACGGTAATTTTAAATTTCAAATTTCTCTTCATACATTCCTCCAGCCTAATGTGCTGGGCAGTGTTTACTAATATACCTATTAAACTTCAGTTTCTATTGAATAAATGCTATTTCCTGATAAGAATTGTGATTTCTATGAAAATAATCATCTCCCAGCTGAGTCCTGCCTTCCAGGTTCTATTCCCAAGTATGAATATATGAATAATAAATATGTTCAATTTCCGAACAAAAGACATGATTTTCTATAGGAATTTGCTGATTTGAATAAAAAAATATTTATCTCCTCAGTCAGTCTGCAATCCTGGTATTTTTGAGCCGTTTTCCATGGTTGGGTTGAGTATCTGAAAAAAAATTACCTCCTGCAGCGTTCTGCTGCCCTGGTACAAAACCTAAGTTTTACTTGGACGGTAATTTTAAATTTCAAATTTCTCTTCATACATTCCTCCAGCCTAATGTGCTGGGCAGTGTTTACTAAAATACCAATTAAACTTCAGTTTCTATTGAATAAATGCTATTTCCTGATAAGAATTGTGATTTCTATGAAAATAATCATCTCCCAGCTGAGTCCTGCCTTCCAGGTTCTATTCCCAAGTATGAATATATGAATAATAAATATGTTCAATTTCCGACCTAAAGACATGATTTTCTATAGGAATTTGCTGATTTGAATAAAAAAATATTTATCTCCTCAGTCAGTCTGTAATCCTGGTACTTTTGAGCCGTTTTCCATGGTTGGGTTGAGTATCTGAAAAAAAATTACCTCCTGCAGCGTTCTGCTGCCCTGGTACAAAACCTAAGTTTTACTTGGACGGTAATTTTAAATTTCAAATTTCTCTTCATACATTCCTCCAGCCTAGTGTTTACTAAAATACCAATTAAACTTCAGTTTCTATTGAATAAATGCTATTTCCTGATAAGAATTGTGATTTCTATGAAAATAATCATCTCCCAGCTGAGTCCTGCCTTCCAGGTTCTATTCCCAAGTATGAATATATGAATAATAAATATGTTCAATTTCCGACCTAAAGACATGATTTTCTATAGGAATTTGCTGATTTGAATAAAAAAATATTTATCTCCTCAGTCAGTCTGAAATCCTGGTACTTTTGAGCCGTTTTCCATGGTTGGGTTGAGTATTTGAAAAAAAATTACCTCCTGCAGCGTTCTGCTGCCCTGGTACAAAACCTAAGTTTTACTTGGACGGTCATTTTAAATTTCAAATTTCTCTTCATACAATCCTCCAGCCTAATGTGCTGGGCAGTGTTTACTAAAATACCTATTAAACTTCAGTTTCTATTGAATAAATGCTATTTCCTGAAAAGAATTGTGTTTTCTATGAAAATAATCATCTCCCAGCTTAGTCCTGCCTTCCAGGTTCTATTCCCAAGTATGAATATTTGAATAATAAATATGTTCATTTTCCGACCAAAAGACATGATTTTCTATAGGAATTTGCTGTTTTCAAAGAAAAAATATTTATCTCCTCAGTCATTCTGCAATCCTGGTACTTTTGAGCCGTTTCCCATGGTTGGGTTGAGTATCTGAAAAAAAATTACCTCCTGCAGCGTTCTGCTGCCCTGGTACAAAACCTAAGTTTTACTTGGACGGTCATTTTAAATTTCAAATTTCTCTTCATACAATCCTCCAGCCTAATGTGCTGGGCAGTGTTTACTAAAATACCTATTAAACTTCAGTTTCTATTGAATAAATGCTATTTCCTGAAAAGAATTGTGTTTTCTATTAAAATAATCATCTCCCAGCTTAGTCCTGCCTTCCAGGTTCTATTCCCAAGTATGAATATATGAATAATAAATATGTTCATTTTCCGACCAAAAGACATGATTTTCTATAGGAATTTGCTGTTTTCAAAGAAAAAATATTTATCTCCTCAGTCATTCTGCAATCCTGGTACTTTTGAGCCGTTTCCCATGGTTGGGTTGAGTATTTGAAAAAAAATTACCTCCTGCAGCGTTCTGCTGCCCTGGTACAAAACCTTAGTTTTACTTGGACGGTAATTTTAAATTTCAAATTTCTCTTCATACAATCCTCCAGCCTAATGTGCTGGGCAGTGTTTACTAAAATACCTATTAAACTTCAGTTTCTATTGAATAAATGCTATTTCCTGAAAAGAATTGTGTTTTCTATGAAAATAATCATCTCCCAGCTTAGTCCTGCCTTCCAGGTTCTATTCCCAAGTATGAATATTTGAATAATAAATATGTTCATTTTCCGACCAAAAGACATGATTTTCTATAGGAATTTGCTGTTTTCAAAGAAAAAATATTTATCTCCTCAGTCATTCTGCAATCCTGGTACTTTTGAGCCGTTTCCCATGGTTGGGTTGAGTATCTGAAAAAAAATTACCTCCTGCAGCGTTCTGCTGCCCTGGTACAAAACCTAAGTTTTACTTGGACGGTCATTTTAAATTTCAAATTTCTCTTCATACAATCCTCCAGCCTAATGTGCTGGGCAGTGTTTACTAAAATACCTATTAAACTTCAGTTTCTATTGAATAAATGCTATTTCCTGAAAAGAATTGTGTTTTCTATGAAAATAATCATCTCCCAGCTTAGTCCTGCCTTCCAGGTTCTATTCCCAAGTATGAATATATGAATAATAAATATGTTCATTTTCCGACCAAAAGACATGATTTTCTATAGGAATTTGCTGTTTTCAAAGAAAAAATATTTATCTCCTCAGTCATTCTGCAATCCTGGTACTTTTGAGCCGTTTCCCATGGTTGGGTTGAGTATTTGAAAAAAATTACCTCCTGCAGCGTTCTGCTGCCCTGGTACAAAACCTAAGTTTTACTTGGACGGTAATTTTAAATTTCAAATTTCTCTTCATACATTCCTCCAGCCTAATGTGCTGGGCAGTGTTTACTAAAATACCAATTAAACTTCAGTTTCTATTGAATAAATGCTATTTCCTGATAAGAATTGTGATTTCTATGAAAATAATCATCTCCCAGCTGAGTCCTGCCTTCCAGGTTCTATTCCCAAGTATGAATATATGAATAATAAATATGTTCAATTTCCGACCTAAAGACATGATTTTCTATAGGAATTTGCTGATTTGAATAAAAAAATATTTATCTCCTCAGTCAGTCTGAAATCCTGGTACTTTTGAGCCGTTTTCCATGGTTGGGTTGAGTATTTGAAAAAAAATTACCTCCTGCAGCGTTCTGCTGCCCTGGTACAAAACCTAAGTTTTACTTGGACGGTAATTTTAAATTTCAAATATCTCTTCATACAATCATCCAGCCTAATGTGCTGGGCAGTGTTTACTAAAATACCTATTAACCCTTTCCACTCCTATGTCGAGCTGGACTCGACATCGCGTTTCTTCACGCCAACTCCTATGTCGAGCTGGGCTCGACATTTTACAGTGTTTGGCAAAAGTATATTTATTATTATTGTTATTACTTTTATTTTATCAAATCTTTTTTGTATGTATTGTGAAAGACATACATTAGTAATTTCGTGATATTTTGGTAAGTTATTCAAAAGTATTATTAGCTAAATATTTACGAGAATGTAGCACTTTTTACGATATTGTCACTCGACGGAGGCGGGCGGTTGCCGCCATAAAGAGTCAGGTAGCAAGACCCTGCAAACAATAACAGGTACCGAGTATGTTTGTTATTTATGAACAGTTAGTTAATCAGATAATATAAATATGGGCGAGGTGGTTGTCGCAGACCAATACGCAACATCCTATTCTTTTATGCGAAAAACATTAAAATGGTGGAGAAAACTGTTTTTCTAGGGTCTAGAAACCTCCATAGAAAATGCATATATATTGTATAAAGAATGCAATAATAATGCAAATCCAATAAGCTATAAAGCATTTAGAGAAAAGTTGTTACTGGAGCTCATAGGAGACTTTCGTGCTCCGATATCAAAATCAGGGCGATTGTCCACAGGTGACACTGTTCAGCGCTTAGATGGAAAAAGTCATTTTATATTTTCTAATTCTCAGAAAAAACATAAAAATTGCATGATGTGTTCCAATAGGAATGTTCATGGAGGAAGAAGAGAAAGCACATTCTGTTGCGAGACCTGTGAAAGGAAACCGGGCCTCCATCCAGGAGAATCTTTAAAAAAATACCACACCAAAATAAATTTTAAACTTTAAATTGTACGCAAAATAAATTATTGATAGACTCTTATCTCTTTTTTTTTACTACCTTACAACTAAACAATCATAACAATATCATAAAAATATGTTATTAATTTGTTTTATGATTATAAGCTATTGTGTAACAATAACATCTAATTTATTAACAAAAATCTCATAATTACCTCGGAGTTGGTAAACGGAAAAATTTAAAAAATCAAAGAGTGCAAAGGGTTAAACTTCAGTTTCTATTGAATAAATGCTATTTCCTGATAAGAATTGTGATTTCTATGAAAATAATCATCTCCCAGCTGAGTCCTGCCTTCCAGGTTCTATTCCCAAGTATGAATATATGAATAATAAATATGTTCATTTTACGACCAAAAGACATGATTTTCTATAGGAATTTGCTGATTTGAATAAAAAAATATTTATCTCCTCAGTCAGTCTGCAATCCTGGTACTTTTGAGCCGTTTTCCATTGTTGGGTTGAGTATTTGAAAAAAAATTACATCCTGCAGCGTTCTGCTGCCCTGGTACAAAACCTAAGTTTTACTTGGACGGTAATTTTAAATTTCAAATTTCTCTTCATACAATCCTCCAGCCTAATGTGCTGGGAGGTGTTTACTAAAATACCTATTAAACTTCAGTTTCTATTGAATAAATGCTATTTCCTGAAAAGAATTGTGATTTCTATGAAAATAATCATCTCCCAGCTGAGTCCTGCCTTCCAGGTTCTATTCCCAAGTATGAATATATGAATAATAAATATGTTCATTTTACGACCAAAAGACATGATTTTCTATAGGAATTTGCTGATTTGAATAAAAAAATATTTATCTCCTCAGTCAGTCTGCAATCCTGGTATTTTTGAGCCGTTTTCCATGGTTGGGTTAAGTATCTGAAAAAAAATTACCCCCTGCAGCGTTCTGCTGCCCTGGTACAAAACCTAAGTTTTACTTGGACGGTCATTTTAAATTTCAAATTTCTCTTCATACAATCCTCCAGCCTAATGTGCTGGGCAGTGTTTACTAAAATACCTATTAAACTTCAGTTTCTATTGAATAAATGCTATTTCCTGAAAAGAATTGTGTTTTCTATGAAAATAATCATCTCCCAGCTTAGTCCTGCCTTCCAGGTTCTATTCCCAAGTATGAATATATGAATAATAAATATGTTCACTTTCCGACCAAAAGACATGATTTTCTGTAGGAATTTGCTGATTCGAATAAAAAAATATTTAACTCCTCAGTCAGTCTGCAATCCTGGTACTTTTGAGCCGTTTTCCATTGTTGGGTTGAGTATTTGAAAAAAAATTACATCCTGCAGCGTTCTGCTGCCCTGGTACAAAACCTAAGTTTTACTTGGACGGTCATTTTAAATTTCAAATTTCTCTTCATACATTCCTCCAGCCTAATGTGCTGGGCAGTGTTTACTAAAATACCAATTAAACTTAAGTTTCTATTGAATAAATGCTATTTCCTGATAAGAATTGTGATTTCTATGAAAATAATCATCTCCCAGCTGAGTCCTGCCTTCCAGGTTCTATTCCCAAGTATAAATATATGAGTAATAAATATGTTCATTTTACGACCAAAAGACATGATTTTCTATAGGAATTTGCTGATTTGAATAAAAAAATATTTATCTCCTCAGTCATTCTGCAATCCTGGTATTTTTGAGCCGTTTTCCATGGTTGGGTTGAGTATCTGAAAAAAAATTACCTCCTGCAGCGTTCTGCTGCCCTGGTACAAAACCTAAGTTTTACTTGGACGGTCATTTTAAATTTCAAATTTCTCTTCATACATTCCTCCAGCCTAATGTGCTGGGCAGTGTTTACTAAAATACCAATTAAACTTCAGTTTCTATTGAATAAATGCTATTTCCTGATAAGAATTGTGATTTCTATGAAAATAATCATCTCCCAGCTGAGTCCTGCCTTACAGGTTCTATTCCCAAGTATGAATATATGAATAATAAATATGTTCATTTTCCGACCAAAAGACATGATTTTCTATAGGAATTTGCTGTTTTCAAAGAAAAAATATTTATCTCCTCAGTTATTCTGCAATCCTGGTACTTTTGAGCCGTTTCCCATGGTTGGGTTGAGTATTTGAAAAAAAATTACCTCCTGCAGCGTTCTGCTGCCCTGGTACAAAACCTAAGTTTTACTTGGACGGTCATTTTAAATTTCAAATTTCTCTTCATACAATCCTCCAGCCTAATGTGCTGGGCAGTGTTTACTAAAATACCTATTAAACTTCAGTTTCTATTGAATAAATGCTATTTCCTGAAAAGAATTGTGTTTTCTATGAAAATAATCATCTCCCAGCTTAGTCCTGCCTTCCAGGTTCTATTCCCAAGTATGAATATTTGAATAATAAATATGTTCATTTTCCGACCAAAAGACATGATTTTCTATAGGAATTTGCTGTTTTCAAAGAAAAAATATTTATCTCCTCAGTCATTCTGCAATCCTGGTACTTTTGAGCCGTTTCCCATGGTTGGGTTGAGTATCTGAAAAAAAATTACCTCCTGCAGCGTTCTGCTGCCCTGGTACAAAACCTAAGTTTTACTTGGACGGTCATTTTAAATTTCAAATTTCTCTTCATACAATCCTCCAGCCTAATGTGCTGGGCAGTGTTTACTAAAATACCTATTAAACTTCAGTTTCTATTGAATAAATGCTATTTCCTGAAAAGAATTGTGTTTTCTATTAAAATAATCATCTCCCAGCTTAGTCCTGCCTTCCAGGTTCTATTCCCAAGTATGAATATATGAATAATAAATATGTTCATTTTCCGACCAAAAGACATGATTTTCTATAGGAATTTGCTGTTTTCAAAGAAAAAATATTTATCTCCTCAGTCATTCTGCAATCCTGGTACTTTTGAGCCGTTTCCCATGGTTGGGTTGAGTATTTGAAAAAAAATTACCTCCTGCAGCGTTCTGCTGCCCTGGTACAAAACCTAAGTTTTACTTGGACGGTAATTTTAAATTTCAAATTTCTCTTCATACAATCCTCCAGCCTAATGTGCTGGGCAGTGTTTACTAAAATACCTATTAAACTTCAGTTTCTATTGAATAAATGCTATTTCCTGATAAGAATTGTGATTTCTATGAAAATAATCATCTCCCAGCTGAGTCCTGCCTTCCAGGTTCTATTCCCGAGTATGAATATATGAATAATAAATATGTTCATTTTACGACCAAAGACATGATTTTCTATAGGAATTTGCTGATTTGAATAAAAAAATATTTATCTCCTCAGTCAGTCTGAAATCCTGGTACTTTTGAGCCGTTTTCCATGGTTGGGTTGAGTATTTGAAAAAAAATTACCTCCTGCAGCGTTCTGCAGCCCTGGTACAAAACCTAAGTTTTACTTGGACGGTAATTTTAAATTTCAAATTTCTCTTCATACAATCCTCCAGCCTAATGTGCTGGGCAGTGTTTACTAAAATACCTATTAAACTTCAGTTTCTATTGAATAAATGCTATTTCCTGATAAGAATTGTGATTTCTATGAAAATAATCATCTCCCAGCTGAGTCCTGCCTTCCAGGTTCTATTCCCAAGTATGAATATATGAATAATAAATATGTTCATTTTCCGACCAAAAGACATGATTTTCTATAGGAATTTGCTGTTTTCAAAGAAAAAATATTTATCTCCTCAGTCATTCTGCAATCCTGGTACTTTTGAGCCGTTTCCCATGGTTGGGTTGAGTATTTGAAAAAAAATTACCTCCTGCAGCGTTCTGCTGCCCTGGTACAAAACCTTAGTTTTACTTGGACGGTAATTTTAAATTTCAAATTTCTCTTCATACAATCCTCCAGCCTAATGTGCTGGGCAGTGTTTACTAAAATACCTATTAAACTTCAGTTTCTATTGAATAAATGCTATTTCCTGAAAAGAATTGTGTTTTCTATGAAAATAATCATCTCCCAGCTTAGTCCTGCCTTCCAGGTTCTATTCCCAAGTATGAATATATGAATAATAAATATGTTCATTTTCCGACCAAAAGACATGATTTTCTATAGGAATTTGCTGTTTTCAAAGAAAAAATATTTATCTCCTCAGTCATTCTGCAATCCTGGTACTTTTGAGCCGTTTCCCATGGTTGGGTTGAGTATCTGAAAAAAAATTACCTCCTGCAGCGTTCTGCTGCCCTGGTACAAAACCTAAGTTTTACTTGGACGGTCATTTTAAATTTCAAATTTCTCTTCATACAATCCTCCAGCCTAATGTGCTGGGCAGTGTTTACTAAAATACCTATTAAACTTCAGTTTCTATTGAATAAATGCTATTTCCTGAAAAGAATTGTGTTTTCTATGAAAATAATCATCTCCCAGCTTAGTCCTGCCTTCCAGGTTCTATTCCCAAGTATGAATATATGAATAATAAATATGTTCATTTTCCGACCAAAAGACATGATTTTCTATAGGAATTTGCTGTTTTCAAAGAAAAAATATTTATCTCCTCAGTCATTCTGCAATCCTGGTACTTTTGAGCCGTTTCCCATGGTTGGGTTGAGTATTTGAAAAAAAATTACCTCCTGCAGCGTTCTGCTGCCCTGGTACAAAACCTAAGTTTTACTTGGACGGTAATTTTAAATTTCAAATTTCTCTTCATACAATCCTCCAGCCTAATGTGCTGGGCAGTGTTTACTAAAATACCTATTAAACTTCAGTTTCTATTGAATAAATGCTATTTCCTGAAAAGAATTGTGTTTTCTATGAAAATAATCATCTCCCAGCTTAGTCCTGCCTTCCAGGTTCTATTCCCAAGTATGAATATATGAATAATAAATATGTTCATTTTCCGACCAAAAGACATGATTTTCTATAGGAATTTGCTGTTTTCAAAGAAAAAATATTTATCTCCTCAGTCATTCTGCAATCCTGGTACTTTTGAGCCGTTTCCCATGGTTGGGTTGAGTATTTGAAAAAAATTACCTCCTGCAGCGTTCTGCTGCCCTGGTACAAAACCTAAGTTTTACTTGGACGGTAATTTTAAATTTCAAATTTCTCTTCATACATTCCTCCAGCCTAATGTGCTGGGCAGTGTTTACTAAAATACCAATTAAACTTCAGTTTCTATTGAATAAATGCTATTTCCTGATAAGAATTGTGATTTCTATGAAAATAATCATCTCCCAGCTGAGTCCTGCCTTCCAGGTTCTATTCCCAAGTATGAATATATGAATAATAAATATGTTCAATTTCCGACCTAAAGACATGATTTTCTATAGGAATTTGCTGATTTGAATAAAAAAATATTTATCTCCTCAGTCAGTCTGAAATCCTGGTACTTTTGAGCCGTTTTCCATGGTTGGGTTGAGTATTTGAAAAAAAATTACCTCCTGCAGCGTTCTGCTGCCCTGGTACAAAACCTAAGTTTTACTTGGACGGTAATTTTAAATTTCAAATATCTCTTCATACAATCATCCAGCCTAATGTGCTGGGCAGTGTTTACTAAAATACCTATTAACCCTTTCCACTCCTATGTCGAGCTGGACTCGACATCGCGTTTCTTCACGCCAACTCCTATGTCGAGCTGGGCTCGACATTTTACAGTGTTTGGCAAAAGTATATTTATTATTATTGTTATTACTTTTATTTTATCAAATCTTTTTTGTATGTATTGTGAAAGACATACATTAGTAATTTCGTGATATTTTGGTAAGTTATTCAAAAGTATTATTAGCTAAATATTTACGAGAATGTAGCACTTTTTACGATATTGTCACTCGACGGAGGCGGGCGGTTGCCGCCATAAAGAGTCAGGTAGCAAGACCCTGCAAACAATAACAGGTACCGAGTATGTTTGTTATTTATGAACAGTTAGTTAATCAGATAATATAAATATGGGCGAGGTGGTTGTCGCAGACCAATACGCAACATCCTATTCTTTTATGCGAAAAACATTAAAATGGTGGAGAAAACTGTTTTTCTAGGGTCTAGAAACCTCCATAGAAAATGCATATATATTGTATAAAGAATGCAATAATAATGCAAATCCAATAAGCTATAAAGCATTTAGAGAAAAGTTGTTACTGGAGCTCATAGGAGACTTTCGTGCTCCGATATCAAAATCAGGGCGATTGTCCACAGGTGACACTGTTCAGCGCTTAGATGGAAAAAGTCATTTTATATTTTCTAATTCTCAGAAAAAACATAAAAATTGCATGATGTGTTCCAATAGGAATGTTCATGGAGGAAGAAGAGAAAGCACATTCTGTTGCGAGACCTGTGAAAGGAAACCGGGCCTCCATCCAGGAGAATCTTTAAAAAAATACCACACCAAAATAAATTTTAAACTTTAAATTGTACGCAAAATAAATTATTGATAGACTCTTATCTCTTTTTTTTTACTACCTTACAACTAAACAATCATAACAATATCATAAAAATATGTTATTAATTTGTTTTATGATTATAAGCTATTGTGTAACAATAACATCTAATTTATTAACAAAAATCTCATAATTACCTCGGAGTTGGTAAACGGAAAAATTTAAAAAATCAAAGAGTGCAAAGGGTTAAACTTCAGTTTCTATTGAATAAATGCTATTTCCTGATAAGAATTGTGATTTCTATGAAAATAATCATCTCCCAGCTGAGTCCTGCCTTCCAGGTTCTATTCCCAAGTATGAATATATGAATAATAAATATGTTCATTTTACGACCAAAAGACATGATTTTCTATAGGAATTTGCTGATTTGAATAAAAAAATATTTATCTCCTCAGTCAGTCTGCAATCCTGGTACTTTTGAGCCGTTTTCCATTGTTGGGTTGAGTATTTGAAAAAAAATTACATCCTGCAGCGTTCTGCTGCCCTGGTACAAAACCTAAGTTTTACTTGGACGGTAATTTTAAATTTCAAATTTCTCTTCATACAATCCTCCAGCCTAATGTGCTGGGCAGTGTTTACTAAAATACCTATTAAACTTCAGTTTCTATTGAATAAATGCTATTTCCTGAAAAGAATTGTGATTTCTATGAAAATAATCATCTCCCAGCTGAGTCCTGCCTTCCAGGTTCTATTCCCAAGTATGAATATATGAATAATAAATATGTTCATTTTACGACCAAAAGACATGATTTTCTATAGGAATTTGCTGATTTGAATAAAAAAATATTTATCTCCTCAGTCAGTCTGCAATCCTGGTATTTTTGAGCCGTTTTCCATGGTTGGGTTAAGTATCTGAAAAAAAATTACCCCCTGCAGCGTTCTGCTGCCCTGGTACAAAACCTAAGTTTTACTTGGACGGTCATTTTAAATTTCAAATTTCTCTTCATACAATCCTCCAGCCTAATGTGCTGGGCAGTGTTTACTAAAATACCTATTAAACTTCAGTTTCTATTGAATAAATGCTATTTCCTGAAAAGAATTGTGTTTTCTATGAAAATAATCATCTCCCAGCTTAGTCCTGCCTTCCAGGTTCTATTCCCAAGTATGAATATATGAATAATAAATATGTTCACTTTCCGACCAAAAGACATGATTTTCTGTAGGAATTTGCTGATTCGAATAAAAAAATATTTAACTCCTCAGTCAGTCTGCAATCCTGGTACTTTTGAGCCGTTTTCCATTGTTGGGTTGAGTATTTGAAAAAAAATTACATCCTGCAGCGTTCTGCTGCCCTGGTACAAAACCTAAGTTTTACTTGGACGGTAATTTTAAATTTCAAATTTCTCTTCATACATTCCTCCAGCCTAATGTGCTGGGCAGTGTTTACTAAAATACCAATTAAACTTCAGTTTCTAATGAATAAATGCTATTTCCTGATAAGAATTGTGATTTCTATGAAAATAATCATCTCCCAGCTGAGTCCTGCCTTCCAGGTTCTATTCCCAAGTATAAATATATGAATAATAAATATGTTCATTTTACGACCAAAAGACATGATTTTCTATAGGAATTTGCTGATTTGAATAAAAAAATATTTATCTCCTCAGTCATTCTGCAATCCTGGTATTTTTGAGCCGTTTTCCATGGTTGGGTTGAGTATCTGAAAAAAAATTACCTCCTGCAGCGTTCTGCTGCCCTGGTACAAAACCTAAGTTTTACTTGGACGGTCATTTTAAATTTCAAATTTCTCATCATACATTCCTCCAGCCTAATGTGCTGGGCAGTGTTTACTAAAATACCAATTAAACTTCAGTTTCTATTGAATAAATGCTATTTCCTGATAAGAATTGTGATTTCTATGAAAATAATCATCTCCCAGCTGAGTCCTGCCTTCCAGGTTCTATTCCCAAGTATGAATATATGAATAATAAATATGTTCATTTTCCGACCAAAAGACATGATTTTCTATAGGAATTTGCTGTTTTCAAAGAAAAAATATTTATCTCCTCAGTCATTCTGCAATCCTGGTACTTTTGAGCCGTTTCCCATGGTTGGGTTGAGTATTTGAAAAAAAATTACCTCCTGCAGCGTTCTGCTGCCCTGGTACAAAACCTAAGTTTTACTTGGACGGTCATTTTAAATTTCAAATTTCTCTTCATACAATCCTCCAGCCTAATGTGCTGGGCAGTGTTTACTAAAATACCTATTAAACTTCAGTTTCTATTGAATAAATGCTATTTCCTGAAAAGAATTGTGTTTTCTATGAAAATAATCATCTCCCAGCTTAGTCCTGCCTTCCAGGTTCTATTCCCAAGTATGAATATATGAATAATAAATATGTTCATTTTCCGACCAAAAGACATGATTTTCTATAGGAATTTGCTGTTTTCAAAGAAAAAATATTTATCTCCTCAGTCATTCTGCAATCCTGGTACTTTTGAGCCGTTTCCCATGGTTGGGTTGAGTATTTGAAAAAAAATTACCTCCTGCAGCGTTCTGCTGCCCTGGTACAAAACCTAAGTTTTACTTGGACGGTAATTTTAAATTTCAAATTTCTCTTCATACAATCCTCCAGCCTTATGTGCTGGGCAGTGTTTACTAAAATACCAATTAAACTTCAGTTTCTATTGAATAAATGCTATTTCCTGATAAGAATTGTGATTTCTATGAAAATAATCATCTCCCGGCTGAGTCCTGCCTTCCAGGTTCTATTCCCAAGTATGAATATATGAATAATAAATATGTTCATTTTCCGACCAAAAGACATGATTTTCTATAGGAATTTGCTGTTTTCAAAGAAAAAATATTTATCTCCTCAGTCATTCTGCAATCCTGGTACTTTTGAGCCGTTTCCCATGGTTGGGTTGAGTATTTGAAAAAAAATTACCTCCTGCAGCGTTCTGCTGCCCTGGTACAAAACCTAAGTTTTACTTGGACGGTAATTTTAAATTTCAAATTTCTCTTCATACAATCCTCCAGCCTAATGTGCTGGGAGGTGTTTACTAAAATACCTATTAAACTTCAGTTTCTATTGAATAAATGCTATTTCCTGATAAGAATTGTGATTTCTATGAAAATAATCATCTCCCAGCTGAGTCCTGCCTTCCAGGTTCTATTCCCAAGTATGAATATATGAATAATAAATATGTTCATTTTACGACCAAAAGACATGATTTTCTATAGGAATTTGCTGATTTGAATAAAAAAATATTTATCTCCTCAGTCAGTCTGCAATCCTGGTATTTTTGAGCCGTTTTCCATGGTTGGGTTGAGTATCTGAAAAAAAATTACCTCCTGCAGCGTTCTGCTGCCCTGGTACAAAACCTAAGTTTTACTTGGACGGTAATTTTAAATTTCAAATTTCTCTTCATACATTCCTCCAGCCTAATGTGCTGGGCAGTGTTTACTAAAATACCAATTAAACTTCAGTTTCTATTGAATAAATGCTATTTCCTGATAAGAATTGTGATTTCTATGAAAATAATCATCTCCCAGCTGAGTCCTGCCTTCCAGGTTCTATTCCCAAGTATGAATATATGAATAATAAATATGTTCAATTTCCGACCTAAAGACATGATTTTCTATAGGAATTTGCTGATTTGAATAAAAAAATATTTATCTCCTCAGTCAGTCTGAAATCCTGGTACTTTTGAGCCGTTTTCCATGGTTGGGTTGAGTATTTGAAAAAAAATTACCTCCTGCAGCGTTCTGCTGCCCTGGTACAAAACCTAAGTTTTACTTGGACGGTAATTTTAAATTTCAAATTTCTCTTCATACAATCCTCCAGCCTAATGTGCTGGGCAGTGTTTACTAAAATACCTATTAAACTTCAGTTTCTATTGAATAAATGCTATTTCCTGAAAAGAATTGTGATTTCTATGAAAATAATCATCTCCCAGCTGAGTCCTGCCTTCCAGGTTCTATTCCCAAGTATGAATATATGAATAATAAATATGTTCATTTTACGACCAAAAGACATGATTTTCTATAGGAATTTGCTGATTTGAATAAAAAAATATTTATCTCCTCAGTCAGTCTGCAATCCTGGTATTTTTGAGCCGTTTTCCATGGTTGGGTTAAGTATCTGAAAAAAAATTACCCCCTGCAGCGTTCTGCTGCCCTGGTACAAAACCTAAGTTTTACTTGGACGGTCATTTTAAATTTCAAATTTCTCTTCATACAATCCTCCAGCCTAATGTGCTGGGCAGTGTTTACTAAAATACCTATTAAACTTCAGTTTCTATTGAATAAATGCTATTTCCTGAAAAGAATTGTGTTTTCTATGAAAATAATCATCTCCCAGCTTAGTCCTGCCTTCCAGGTTCTATTCCCAAGTATGAATATATGAATAATAAATATGTTCACTTTCCGACCAAAAGACATGATTTTCTGTAGGAATTTGCTGATTCGAATAAAAAAATATTTAACTCCTCAGTCAGTCTGCAATCCTGGTACTTTTGAGCCGTTTTCCATTGTTGGGTTGAGTATTTGAAAAAAAATTACATCCTGCAGCGTTCTGCTGCCCTGGTACAAAACCTAAGTTTTACTTGGACGGTCATTTTAAATTTCAAATTTCTCTTCATACAATCCTCCAGCCTAATGTGCTGGGCAGTGTTTACTAAAATACCTATTAAACTTCAGTTTCTATTGAATAAATGCTATTTCCTGAAAAGAATTGTGTTTTCTATGAAAATAATCATCTCCCAGCTTAGTCCTGCCTTCCAGGTTCTATTCCCAAGTATGAATATATGAATAATAAATATGTTCATTTTCCGACCAAAAGACATGATTTTCTATAGGAATTTGCTGTTTTCAAAGAAAAAATATTTATCTCCTCAGTCATTCTGCAATCCTGGTACTTTTGAGCCGTTTCCCATGGTTGGGTTGAGTATTTGAAAAAAAATTACCTCCTGCAGCGTTCTGCTGCCCTGGTACAAAACCTAAGTTTTACTTGGACGGTAATTTTAAATTTCAAATTTCTCTTCATACAATCCTCCAGCCTAATGTGCTGGGCAGTGTTTACTAAAATACCTATTAAACTTCAGTTTCTATTGAATAAATGCTATTTCCTGAAAAGAATTGTGTTTTCTATGAAAATAATCATCTCCCAGCTTAGTCCTGCCTTCCAGGTTCTATTCCCAAGTATGAATATATGAATAATAAATATGTTCATTTTCCGACCAAAAGACATGATTTTCTATAGGAATTTGCTGTTTTCAAAGAAAAAATATTTATCTCCTCAGTCATTCTGCAATCCTGGTACTTTTGAGCCGTTTCCCATGGTTGGGTTGAGTATTTGAAAAAAAATTACCTCCTGCAGCGTTCTGCTGCCCTGGTACAAAACCTAAGTTTTACTTGGACGGTAATTTTAAATTTCAAATTTCTCTTCATACAATCCTCCAGCCTTATGTGCTGGGCAGTGTTTACTAAAATACCAATTAAACTTCAGTTTCTATTGAATAAATGCTATTTCCTGATAAGAATTGTGATTTCTATGAAAATAATCATCTCCCGGCTGAGTCCTGCCTTCCAGGTTCTATTTCCAAGTATGAATATATGAATAATAAATATGTTCATTTTCCGACCAAAAGACATGATTTTCTATAGGAATTTGCTGTTTTCAAAGAAAAAATATTTATCTCCTCAGTCATTCTGCAATCCTGGTACTTTTGAGCCGTTTCCCATGGTTGGGTTGAGTATTTGAAAAAAAATTACCTCCTGCAGCGTTCTGCTGCCCTGGTACAAAACCTAAGTTTTACTTGGACGGTAATTTTAAATTTCAAATTTCTCTTCATACAATCCTCCAGCCTAATGTGCTGGGAGGTGTTTACTAAAATACCTATTAAACTTCAGTTTCTATTGAATAAATGCTATTTCCTGATAAGAATTGTGATTTCTATGAAAATAATCATCTCCCAGCTGAGTCCTGCCTTCCAGGTTCTATTCCCAAGTATGAATATATGAATAATAAATATGTTCATTTTACGACCAAAAGACATGATTTTCTATAGGAATTTGCTGATTTGAATAAAAAAATATTTATCTCCTCAGTCAGTCTGCAATCCTGGTATTTTTGAGCCGTTTTCCATGGTTGGGTTGAGTATCTGAAAAAAAATTACCTCCTGCAGCGTTCTGCTGCCCTGGTACAAAACCTAAGTTTTACTTGGACGGTCATTTTAAATTTCAAATTTCTCTTCATACAATCCTCCAGCCTAATGTGCTGGGCAGTGTTTACTAAAATACCTATTAAACTTCAGTTTCTATTGAATAAATGCTATTTCCTGAAAAGAATTGTGTTTTCTATGAAAATAATCATCTCCCAGCTTAGTCCTGCCTTCCAGGTTCTATTCCCAAGTATGAATATATGAATAATAAATATGTTCACTTTCCGACCAAAAGACATGATTTTCTGTAGGAATTTGCTGATTCGAATAAAAAAATATTTAACTCCTCAGTCAGTCTGCAATCCTGGTACTTTTGAGCCGTTTTCCATTGTTGGGTTGAGTATTTGAAAAAAAATTACATCCTGCAGCGTTCTGCTGCCCTGGTACAAAACCTAAATTTTACTTGGACGGTAATTTTAAATTTCAAATTTCTCTTCATACATTCCTCCAGCCTAATGTGCTGGGCAGTGTTTACTAAAATACCAATTAAACTTCAGTTTCTATTGAATAAATGCTATTTCCTGATAAGAATTGTGATTTCTATGAAAATAATCATCTCCCAGCTGAGTCCTGCCTTCCAGGTTCTATTCCCAAGTATAAATATATGAATAATAAATATGTTCATTTTACGACCAAAAGACATGATTTTCTATAGGAATTTGCTGATTTGAATAAAAAAATATTTATCTCCTCAGTCATTCTGCAATCCTGGTATTTTTGAGCCGTTTTCCATGGTTGGGTTGAGTATCTGAAAAAAAATTACCTCCTGCAGCGTTCTGCTGCCCTGGTACAAAACCTAAGTTTTACTTGGACGGTCATTTTAAATTTCAAATTTCTCTTCATACATTCCTCCAGCCTAATGTGCTGGGCAGTGTTTACTAAAATACCAATTAAACTTCAGTTTCTATTGAATAAATGCTATTTCCTGATAAGAATTGTGATTTCTATGAAAATAATCATCTCCCAGCTGAGTCCTGCCTTCCAGGTTCTATTCCCAAGTATGAATATATGAATAATAAATATGTTCATTTTCCGACCAAAAGACATGATTTTCTATAGGAATTTGCTGTTTTCAAAGAAAAAATATTTATCTCCTCAGTCATTCTGCAATCCTGGTACTTTTGAGCCGTTTCCCATGGTTGGGTTGAGTATTTGAAAAAAAATTACCTCCTGCAGCGTTCTGCTGCCCTGGTACAAAACCTAAGTTTTACTTGGACGGTCATTTTAAATTTCAAATTTCTCTTCATACAATCCTCCAGCCTAATGTGCTGGGCAGTGTTTACTAAAATACCTATTAAACTTCAGTTTCTATTGAATAAATGCTATTTCCTGAAAAGAATTGTGTTTTCTATGAAAATAATCATCTCCCAGCTTAGTCCTGCCTTCCAGGTTCTATTCCCAAGTATGAATATATGAATAATAAATATGTTCATTTTCCGACCAAAAGACATGATTTTCTATAGGAATTTGCTGTTTTCAAAGAAAAAATATTTATCTCCTCAGTCATTCTGCAATCCTGGTACTTTTGAGCCGTTTCCCATGGTTGGGTTGAGTATTTGAAAAAAAATTACCTCCTGCAGCGTTCTGCTGCCCTGGTACAAAACCTAAGTTTTACTTGGACGGTAATTTTAAATTTCAAATTTCTCTTCATACATTCCTCCAGCCTAATGTGCTGGGCAGTGTTTACTAAAATACCAATTAAACTTCAGTTTCTATTGAATAAATGCTATTTCCTGATAAGAATTGTGATTTCTATGAAAATAATCATCTCCCAGCTGAGTCCTGCCTTCCAGGTTCTATTCCCAAGTATGAATATATGAATAATAAATATGTTCAATTTCCGACCTAAAGACATGATTTTTTATAGGAATTTGCTGATTTGAATAAAAAAATATTTATCTCCTCAGTCAGTCTGAAATCCTGGTACTTTTGAGCCGTTTTCCATGGTTGGGTTGAGTATTTGAAAAAAAATTACCTCCTGCAGCGTTCTGCTGCCCTGGTACAAAACCTAAGTTTTACTTGGACGGTAATTTTAAATTTCAAATTTCTCTTCATACAATCCTCCAGCCTTATGTGCTGGGCAGTGTTTACTAAAATACCAATTAAACTTCAGTTTCTATTGAATAAATGCTATTTCCTGATAAGAATTGTGATTTCTATGAAAATAATCATCTCCCGGCTGAGTCCTGCCTTCCAGGTTCTATTCCCAAGTATGAATATATGAATAATAAATATGTTCATTTTCCGACCAAAAGACATGATTTTCTATAGGAATTTGCTGTTTTCAAAGAAAAAATATTTATCTCCTCAGTCATTCTGCAATCCTGGTACTTTTGAGCCGTTTCCCATGGTTGGGTTGAGTATTTGAAAAAAAATTACCTCCTGCAGCGTTCTGCTGCCCTGGTACAAAACCTAAGTTTTACTTGGACGGTAATTTTAAATTTCAAATTTCTCTTCATACAATCCTCCAGCCTTATGTGCTGGGCAGTGTTTACTAAAATACCTATTAAACTTCAGTTTCTATTGAATAAATGCTATTTCCTGATAAGAATTGTGATTTCTATGAAAATAATCATCTCCCAGCTGAGTCCTGCCTTCCAGGTTCTATTCCCAAGTATGAATATATGAATAATAAATATGTTCATTTTACGACCAAAAGACATGATTTTCTATAGGAATTTGCTGATTTGAATAAAAAAATATTTATCTCTTCAGTCATTCTGCAATCCTGGTACTTTTGAGCCGTTTCCCATGGTTGGGTTGAGTATTTGAAAAAAAATTACCTCCTGCAGCGTTCTGCTGCCCTGGTACAAAACCTAAGTTTTACTTGGACGGTAATTTTAAATTTCAAATTTCTCTTCATACAATCCTCCAGCCTAATGTGCTGGGCAGTGTTTACTAAAATACCTATTAAACATCAGTTTCTATTGAATAAATGCTATTTCCTGAAAAGAATTGTGTTTTCTATGAAAATAATCATCTCCCAGCTTAGTCCTGCCTTCCAGGTTCTATTCCCAAGTATGAATATATGAATAATAAATATGTTCATTTTCCGACCAAAAGACATGATTTTCTATAGGAATTTGCTGTTTTCAAAGAAAAAATATTTATCTCCTCAGTCAGTCTGCAATCCTGGTATTTTTGAGCCGTTTTCCATGGTTGGGTTGAGTATCTGAAAAAAAATTATCTCCTGCAGCGTTCTGCTGCCCTGGTACGAAACCTAAGTTTTACTTGGACGGTAATTTTAAATTTCAAATTTCTCTTCATACATTCCTCCAGCCTAATGTGCTGGGCAGTGTTTACTAAAATACCAATTAAACTTCAGTTTCTATTGAATAAATGCTATTTCCTGATAAGAATTGTGATTTCTATGAAAATAATCATCTCCCAGCTGAGTCCTGCCTTCCAGGTTCTATTCCCAAGTATGAATATATGAATAATAAATATGTTCATTTTACGACCAAAGACATGATTTTCTATAGGAATTTGCTGATTTGAATAAAAAAATATTTATCTCCTCAGTCAGTCTGAAATCCTGGTACTTTTGAGCCGTTTTCCATGGTTGGGTTGAGTATTTGAAAAAAAATTACCTCCTGCAGCGTTCTGGTGCCCTGGTACAAAACCTAAGTTTTACTTGGACGGTAATTTTAAATTTCAAATTTCTCTCCATACAATCCTCCAGCCTAATGTGCTGGGCAGTGTTTACTAAAATACCTATTAAACTTCAGTTTCTATTGAATAAATGCTATTTCCTGATAAGAATTGTGATTTCTATGAAAATAATCATCTCCCAGCTGAGTCCTGCCTTCCAGGTTCTATTCCCAAGTATGAATATATGAATAATAAATATGTTCATTTTACGACCAAAAGACATGATTTTCTATAGGAATTTGCTGATTTGAATAAAAAAATATTTATCTCCTCAGTCAGTCTGCAATCCTGGTATTTTTGAGCCGTTTTCCATGGTTGGGTTGAGTATCTGAAAAAAAATTACCTCCTGCAGCGTTCTGCTGCCCTGGTACAAAACCTAAGTTTTACTTGGACGGTCATTTTAAATTTCAAATTTCTCTTCATACATTCCTCCAGCCTAATGTGCTGGGCAGTGTTTACTAAAATACCTATTAAACTTCAGTTTCTATTGAATAAATGCTATTTCCTGATAAGAATTGTGATTTCTATGAAAATAATCATCTCCCAGCTGAGTCCTGCCTTCCAGGTTCTATTCCCAAGTATGAATATATGAATAATAAATATGTTCATTTTCCGACCAAAAGACATGATTTTCTATAGGAATTTGCTGATTTGAATAAAAAAATATTTATCTCCTCAGTCAGTCTGAAATCCTGGTACTTTTGAGCCGTTTTCCATGGTTGGGTTGAGTATTTGAAAAAAAATTACCTCCTGCAGCGTTCTGCTGCCCTGGTACAAAACCTAAGTTTTACTTGGACGGTAATTTTAAATTTCAAATATCTCTTCATACAATCATCCAGCCTAATGTGCTGGGCAGTGTTTACTAAAATACCTATTAAACTTCAGTTTCTATTGAATAAATGCTATTTCCTGATAAGAATTGTGATTTCTATGAAAATAATCATCTCCCAGCTGAGTCCTGCCTTCCAGGTTCTATTCCCAAGTATGAATATATGAATAATAAATATGTTCATTTTACGACCAAAAGACATGATTTTCTATAGGAATTTGCTGATTTGAATAAAAAAATATTTATCTCCTCAGTCAGTCTGCAATCCTGGTACTTTTGAGCCGTTTTCCATTGTTGGGTTGAGTATTTGAAAAAAAATTACATCCTGCAGCGTTCTGCTGCCCTGGTACAAAACCTAAGTTTTACTTGGACGGTAATTTTAAATATCAAATTTCTCTTCATACATTCCTCCAGCCTAATGTGCTGGGCAGTGTTTACTAAAATACCAATTAAACTTCAGTTTCTATTGAATAAATGCTATTTCCTGATAAGAATTGTGATTTCTATGAAAATAATCATCTCCCAGCTGAGTCCTGCCTTCCAGGTTCTATTCCCAAGTATGAATATATGAATAATAAATATGTTCATTTTCCGACCAAAAGACATGATTTTCTATAGGAATTTGCTGTTTTCAAAGAAAAAATATTTATCTCCTCAGTCATTCTGCAATCCTGGTACTTTTGAGCCGTTTCCCATGGTTGGGTTGAGTATTTGAAAAAAAATTACCTCCTGCAGCGTTCTGCTGCCCTGGTACAAAACCTAAGTTTTACTTGGACGGTCATTTTAAATTTCAAATTTCTCTTCATACAATCCTCCAGCCTAATGTGCTGGGCAGTGTTTACTAAAATACCTATTAAACTTCAGTTTCTATTGAATAAATGCTATTTCCTGAAAAGAATTGTGTTTTCTATGAAAATAATCATCTCCCAGCTTAGTCCTGCCTTCCAGGTTCTATTCCCAAGTATGAATATATGAATAATAAATATGTTCATTTTCCGACCAAAAGACATGATTTTCTATAGGAATTTGCTGTTTTCAAAGAAAAAATATTTATCTCCTCAGTCATTCTGCAATCCTGGTACTTTTGAGCCGTTTCCCATGGTTGGGTTGAGTATTTGAAAAAAAATTACCTCCTGCAGCGTTCTGCTGCCCTGGTACAAAACCTAAGTTTTACTTGGACGGTAATTTTAAATTTCAAATTTCTCTTCATACAATCCTCCAGCCTTATGTGCTGGGCAGTGTTTACTAAAATACCAATTAAACTTCAGTTTCTATTGAATAAATGCTATTTCCTGATAAGAATTGTGATTTCTATGAAAATAATCATCTCCCGGCTGAGTCCTGCCTTCCAGGTTCTATTCCCAAGTATGAATATATGAATAATAAATATGTTCATTTTCCGACCAAAAGACATGATTTTCTATAGGAATTTGCTGTTTTCAAAGAAAAAATATTTATCTCCTCAGTCATTCTGCAATCCTGGTACTTTTGAGCCGTTTCCCATGGTTGGGTTGAGTATTTGAAAAAAAATTACCTCCTGCAGCGTTCTGCTGCCCTGGTACAAAACCTAAGTTTTACTTGGACGGTAATTTTAAATTTCAAATTTCTCTTCATACAATCCTCCAGCCTTATGTGCTGGGCAGTGTTTACTAAAATACCTATTAAACTTCAGTTTCTATTGAATAAATGCTATTTCCTGATAAGAATTGTGATTTCTATGAAAATAATCATCTCCCGGCTGAGTCCTGCCTTCCAGGTTCTATTCCCAAGTATGAATATATGAATAATAAATATGTTTATTTTCCGACCAAAAGACATGATTTTCTATAGGAATTTGCTGTTTTCAAAGAAAAAATATTTATCTCCTCAGTCATTCTGCAATCCTGGTACTTTTGAGCCGTTTCCCATGGTTGGGTTGAGTATTTGAAAAAAAATTACCTCCTGCAGCGTTCTGCTGCCCTGGTACAAAACCTAAGTTTTACTTGGACGGTCATTTTAAATTTCAAATTTCTCTTCATACAATCCTCCAGCCTAATGTGCTGGGCAGTGTTTACTAAAATACCTATTAAACTTCAGTTTCTATTGAATAAATGCTATTTCCTGAAAAGAATTGTGTTTTCTATGAAAATAATCATCTCCCAGCTTAGTCCTGCCTTCCAGGTTCTATTCCCAAGTATGAATATATGAATAATAAATATGTTCATTTTCCGACCAAAAGACATGATTTTCTATAGGAATTTGCTGTTTTCAAAGAAAAAATATTTATCTCCTCAGTCATTCTGCAATCCTGGTACTTTTGAGCCGTTTCCCATGGTTGGGTTGAGTATTTGAAAAAAAATTACCTCCTGCAGCGTTCTGCTGCCCTTGTACAAAACCTAAGTTTTACTTGGACGGTAATTTTAAATTTCAAATTTCTCTTCATACAATCCTCCAGCCTTATGTGCTGGGCAGTGTTTACTAAAATACCAATTAAACTTCAGTTTCTATTGAATAAATGCTATTTCCTGATAAGAATTGTGATTTCTATGAAAATAATCATCTCCCGGCTGAGTCCTGCCTTCCAGGTTCTATTCCCAAGTATGAATATATGAATAATAAATATGTTCATTTTCCGACCAAAAGACATGATTTTCTATAGGAATTTGCTGTTTTCAAAGAAAAAATATTTATCTCCTCAGTCATTCTGCAATCCTGGTACTTTTGAGCCGTTTCCCATGGTTGGGTTGAGTATTTGAAAAAAAATTACCTCCTGCAGCGTTCTGCTGATCGGTACAAAACCTAAGTTTTACTTGGACGGTAATTTTAAATTTCAAATTTCTCTTCATACAATCCTCCAGCCTAATGTGCTGGGAGGTGTTTACTAAAATACCTATTAAACTTCAGTTTCTATTGAATAAATGCTATTTCCTGATAAGAATTGTGATTTCTATGAAAATAATCATCTCCCGGCTGAGTCCTGCCTTCCAGGTTCTATTCCCAAGTATGAATATATGAATAATAAATATGTTCATTTTCCGACCAAAAGACATGATTTTCTATAGGAATTTGCTGTTTTCAAAGAAAAAATATTTATCTCCTCAGTCATTCTGCAATCCTGGTACTTTTGAGCCGTTTCCCATGGTTGGGTTGAGTATTTGAAAAAAAATTACCTCCTGCAGCGTTCTGCTGCCCTGGTACAAAACCTAAGTTTTACTTGGACGGTAATTTTAAATTTCAAATTTCTCTTCATACAATCCTCCAGCCTAATGTGCTGGGCAGTGTTTACTAAAATACCTATTAAACATCAGTTTCTATTGAATAAATGCTATTTCCTGAAAAGAATTGTGTTTTCTATGAAAATAATCATCTCCCAGCTTAGTCCTGCCTTCCAGGTTCTATTCCCAAGTATGAATATATGAATAATAAATATGTTCATTTTCCGACCAAAAGACATGATTTTTTATAGGAATTTGCTGTTTTCAAAGAAAAAATATTTATCTCCTCAGTCATTCTGCAATCCTGGTACTTTTGAGCCGTTTCCCATGGTTGGGTTGAGTATTTGAAAAAAAATTACCTCCTGCAGCGTTCTGCTGCCCTGGTACAAAACCTAAGTTTTACTTGGACGGTAATTTTAAATTTCAAATTTCTCTTCATACAATCCTCCAGCCTAATGTGCTGGGCAGTGTTTACTAAAATACCTATTAAACTTCAGTTTCTATTGAATAAATGCTATTTCCTGATAAGAATTGTGATTTCTTTGAAAATAATCATCTCCCAGCTGAGTCCTGCCTTCCAGGTTCTATTCCCAAGTATGAATATATGAATAATAAATATGTTCATTTTACGACCAAAGACATGATTTTCTATAGGAATTTGATGATTTGAATAAAAAAATATTTATCTCCTCAGTCAGTCTGAAATCCTGGTACTTTTGAGCCGTTTTCCATGGTTGGGTTGAGTATTTGAAAAAAAATTACCTCCTGCAGCGTTCTGCTGCCCTGGTACAAAACCTAAGTTTTACTTGGACGGTAATTTTAAATTTCAAATTTCTCTTCATACAATCCTCCAGCCTAATGTGCTGGGCAGTGTTTACTAAAATACCTATTAAACTTCAGTTTCTATTGAATAAATGCTATTTCCTGATAAGAATTGTGATTTCTATGAAAATAATCATCTCCCAGCTGAGTCCTGCCTTCCAGGTTCTATTCCCAAGTATGAATATATGAATAATAAATATGTTCATTTTACGACCAAAAGACATGATTTTCTATAGGAATTTGCTGATTTGAATAAAAAAATATTTATCTCCTCAGTCAGTTTGCAATCCTGGTATTTTTGAGCCGTTTTCCATGGTTGGGTTGAGTATCTGAAAAAAAATTACCTCCTGCAGCGTTCTGCTGCCCTGGTACAAAACCTAAGTTTTACTTGGACGGTCATTTTAAATTTCAAATTTCTCTTCATACATTCCTCCAGCCTAATGTGCTGGGCAGTGTTTACTAAAATACCAATTAAACTTCAGTTTCTATTGAATAAATGCTATTTCCTGATAAGAATTGTGATTTCTATGAAAATAATCATCTCCCAGCTGAGTCCTGCCTTCCAGGTTCTATTCCCAAGTATGAATATATGAATAATAAATATGTTCAATTTCCGACCTAAAGACATGATTTTCTATAGGAATTTGCTGATTTGAATAAAAAAATATTTATCTCCTCAGTCAGTCTGAAATCCTGGTACTTTTGAGCCGTTTTCCATGGTTGGGTTGAGTATTTGAAAAAAAATTACCTCCTGCAGCGTTCTGCTGCCCTGGTACAAAACCTAAGTTTTACTTGGACGGTAATTTTAAATTTCAAATTTCTCTTCATACATTCCTCCAGCCTAATGTGCTGGGCAGTGTTTACTAAAATACCAATTAAACTTCAGTTTCTATTGAATAAATGCTATTTCCTGATAAGAATTGTGATTTCTATGAAAATAATCATCTCCCGGCTGAGTCCTGCCTTCCAGGTTCTATTCCCAAGTATGAATATATGAATAATAAATATGTTCATTTTCCGACCAAAAGACATGATTTTCTATAGGAATTTGCTGTTTTCAAAGAAAAAATATTTATCTCCTCAGTCATTCTGCAATCCTGGTACTTTTGAGCCGTTTCCCATGGTTGGGTTGAGTATTTGAAAAAAAATTACCTCCTGCAGCGTTCTGCTGTCCTGGTACAAAACCTAAGTTTTACTTGGACGGTAATTTTAAATTTCAAATTTCTCTTCATACATTCCTCCAGCCTAATGTGCTGGGCAGTGTTTACTAAAATACCTATTAAACTTCAGTTTCTATTGAATAAATGCTATTTCCTGATAAGAATTGTGATTTCTATGAAAATAATCATCTCCCAGCTGAGTCCTGCCTTCCAGGTTCTATTCCCAAGTATGAATATATGAATAATAAATATGTTCAATTTCCGACCAAAAGACATGATTTTCTATAGGAATTTGCTGATTTGAATAAAAAAATATTTATCTCCTCAGTCAGTCTGCAATCCTGGTATTTTTGAGCCGTTTTCCATGGTTGGGTTGAGTATCTGAAAAAAAATTACCTCCTGCAGCGTTCTGCTGCCCTGGTACAAAACCTAAGTTTTACTTGGACGGTAATTTTAAATTTCAAATTTCTCTTCATACATTCCTCCAGCCTAATGTGCTGGGCAGTGTTTACTAAAATACCAATTAAACTTCAGTTTCTAT
Organism: Atopsyche davidsoni; assembly: GCA_022113835.1. Taxonomy (NCBI): domain Eukaryota; kingdom Metazoa; phylum Arthropoda; class Insecta; order Trichoptera; family Hydrobiosidae; genus Atopsyche; species Atopsyche davidsoni. The sequence continues at coordinate 134,646 of JAILWY010000028.1, forward strand.
TGAATAAATGCTATTTCCTGATAAGAATTGTGATTTCTATGAAAATAATCATCTCCCAGCTGAGTCCTGCCTTCCAGGTTCTATTCCCAAGTATGAATATATGAATAATAAATATGTTCATTTTACGACCAAAAGACATGATTTTCTATAGGAATTTGCTGATTTGAATAAAAAAATATTTATCTCCTCAGTCAGTCTGCAATCCTGGTATTTTTGAGCCGTTTTCCATGGTTGGGTTGAGTATCTGAAAAAAAATTACCTCCTGCAGCGTTCTGCTGCCCTGGTACAAAACCTAAGTTTTACTTGGACGGTCATTTTAAATTTCAAATTTCTCTTCATACATTCCTCCAGCCTAATGTGCTGGGCAGTGTTTACTAAAATACCTATTAAACTTCAGTTTCTATTGAATAAATGCTATTTCCTGAAAAGAATTGTGTTTTCTATGAAAATAATCATCTCCCAGCTTAGTCCTGCCTTCCAGGTTCTATTCCCGAGTATGAATATATGAATAATAAATATGTTCATTTTCCGACCAAAAGACATGATTTTCTATAGGAATTTGCTGTTTTCAAAGAAAAAATATTTATCTCCTCAGTCATTCTGCAATCCTGGTACTTTTGAGCCGTTTCCCATGGTTGGGTTGAGTATTTGAAAAAAAATTACCTCCTGCAGCGTTCTGCTGCCCTGGTACAAAACCTAAGTTTTACTTGGACGGTAATTTTAAATTTCAAATTTCTCTTCATACAATCCTCCAGCCTAATGTGCTGGGCAGTGTTTACTAAAATACCTATTAAACTTCAGTTTCTATTGAATAAATGCTATTTCCTGATAAGAATTGTGATTTCTATGAAAATAATCATCTCCCAGCTGAGTCCTGCCTTCCAGGTTCTATTCCCAAGTATGAATATATGAATAATAAATATGTTCATTTTACGACCAAAGACATGATTTTCTATAGGAATTTGCTGATTTGAATAAAAAAATATTTATCTCCTCAGTCAGTCTGAAATCCTGGTACTTTTGAGCCGTTTCCCATGGTTGGGTTGAGTATTTGAAAAAAAATTACCTCCTGCAGCGTTCTGCTGCCCTGGTACAAAACCTAAGTTTTACTTAGACGGTAATTTTAAATTTCAAATTTCTCTTCATACAATCCTCCAGCCTAATGTGCTGGGCAGTGTTTACTAAAATACCTATTAAACTTCAGTTTCTATTGAATAAATGCTATTTCCTGAAAAGAATTGTGATTTCTATGAAAATAATCATCTCCCAGCTGAGTCCTGCCTTCCAGGTTCTATTCCCAAGTATGAATATATGAATAATAAATATGTTCATTTTCCGACCAAAAGACATGATTTTCTATAGGAATTTGCTGATTTGAATAAAAAAATATTTATCTCCTCAGTCAGTCTGCAATCCTGGTACTTTTGAGCCGTTTTCCATTGTTAGGTTGAGTATTTGAAAAAAAATTACATCCTGCAGCGTTCTGCTGCCCTGGTACAAAACCTATGTTTTACTTGGACGGTAATTTTAAATTTCAAATTTCTCTTCATACATTCCTCCAGCCTAATGTGCTGGGCAGTGTTTACTAAAATACCAATTAAACTTCAGTTTCTATTGAATAAATGCTATTTCCTGATAAGAATTGTGATTTCTATGAAAATAATCATCTCCCAGCTGAGTCCTGCCTTCCAGGTTCTATTCCCAAGTATGAATATATGAATAATAAATATGTTCATTTTCCGACCAAAAGACATGATTTTCTATAGGAATTTGCTGTTTTCAAAGAAAAAATATTTATCTCCTCAGTCATTCTGCAATCCTGGTACTTTTGAGCCGTTTCCCATGGTTGGGTTGAGTATTTGAAAAAAAATTACCTCCTGCAGCGTTCTGCTGCCCTGGTACAAAACCTATGTTTTACTTGGACGGTCATTTTAAATTTCAAATTTCTCTTCATACAATCCTCCAGCCTAATGTGCTGGGCAGTGTTTACTAAAATACCTATTAAACTTCAGTTTCTATTGAATAAATGCTATTTCCTGAAAAGAATTGTGTTTTCTATGAAAATAATCATCTCCCAGCTGAGTCCTGCCTTCCAGGTTCTATTCCCAAGTATGAATATATGAATAATAAATATGTTCATTTTACGACCAAAAGACATGATTTTCCATAGGAATTTGCTGATTTGAATAAAAAAATATTTATCTCCTCAGTCAGTCTGCAATCCTGGTATTTTTGAGCCGTTTTCCATGGTTGGGTTGAGTATCTGAAAAAAAATTACCTCCTGCAGCGTTCTGCTGCCCTGGTACAAAACCTAAGTTTTACTTGGACGGTAATTTTAAATTTCAAATTTCTCTTCATACATTCCTCCAGCCTAATGTGCTGGGCAGTGTTTACTAAAATACCAATTAAACTTCAGTTTCTATTGAATAAATGCTATTTCCTGATAAGAATTGTGATTTCTATGAAAATAATCATCTCCCAGCTGAGTCCTGCCTTCCAGGTTCTATTCCCAAGTATGAATATATGAATAATAAATATGTTCAATTTCCGACCTAAAGACATGATTTTCTATAGGAATTTGCTGATTTGAATAAAAAAATATTTATCTCCTCAGTCAGTCTGTAATCCTGGTACTTTTGAGCCGTTTTCCATGGTTGGGTTGAGTATCTGAAAAAAAATTACCTCCTGCAGCGTTCTGCTGCCCTGGTACAAAACCTAAGTTTTACTTGGACGGTAATTTTAAATTTCAAATTTCTCTTCATACATTCCTCCAGCCTAATGTGCTGGGCAGTGTTTACTAAAATACCAATTAAACTTCAGTTTCTATTGAATAAATGCTATTTCCTGATAAGAATTGTGATTTCTATGAAAATAATCATCTCCCAGCTGAGTCCTGCCTTCCAGGTTCTATTCCCAAGTATGAATATATGAATAATAAATATGTTCAATTTCCGACCTAAAGACATGATTTTCTATAGGAATTTGCTGATTTGAATAAAAAAATATTTATCTCCTCAGTCAGTCTGAAATCCTGGTACTTTTGAGCCGTTTTCCATGGTTGGGTTGAGTATTTGAAAAAAAATTACCTCCTGCAGCGTTCTGCTGCCCTGGTACAAAACCTAAGTTTTACTTGGACGGTAATTTTAAATTTCAAATTTCTCTTCATACAATCCTCCAGCCTAATGTGCTGGGAGGTGTTTACTAAAATACCTATTAAACTTCAGTTTCTATTGAATAAATGCTATTTCCTGATAAGAATTGTGATTTCTATGAAAATAATCATCTCCCAGCTGAGTCCTGCCTTCCAGGTTCTATTCCCAAGTATGAATATATGAATAATAAATATGTTCATTTTACGACCAAAAGACATGATTTTCTATAGGAATTTGCTGATTTGAATAAAAAAATATTTATCTCCTCAGTCAGTCTGCAATCCTGGTATTTTTGAGCCGTTTTCCATGGTTGGGTTGAGTATCTGAAAAAAAATTACCTCCTGCAGCGTTCTGCTGCCCTGGTACAAAACCTAAGTTTTACTTGGACGGTCATTTTAAATTTCAAATTTCTCTTCATACAATCCTCCAGCCTAATGTGCTGGGCAGTGTTTACTAAAATACCTATTAAACTTCAGTTTCTATTGAATAAATGCTATTTCCTGAAAAGAATTGTGTTTTCTATGAAAATAATCATCTCCCAGCTTAGTCCTGCCTTCCAGGTTCTATTCCCAAGTATGAATATATGAATAATAAATATGTTCACTTTCCGACCAAAAGACATGATTTTCTGTAGGAATTTGCTGATTCGAATTAAAAAATATTTAACTCCTCAGTCAGTCTGCAATCCTGGTACTTTTGAGCCGTTTTCCATGGTTGGGTTGAGTATTTGAAAAAAAATTACCTCCTGCAGCGTTCTGCTGCCCTGGTACAAAACCTAAGTTTTACTTGGACGGTAATTTTAAATTTCAAATTTCTCTTCATACATTCCTCCAGCCTAATGTGCTGGGCAGTGTTTACTAAAATACCAATTAAACTTCAGTTTCTATTGAATAAATGCTATTTCCTGATAAGAATTGTGATTTCTATGAAAATAATCATCTCCCAGCTGAGTCCTGCCTTCCAGGTTCTATTCCCAAGTATGAATATATGAATAATAAATATGTTCAATTTCCGACCTAAAGACATGATTTTCTATAGGAATTTGCTGATTTGAATAAAAAAATATTTATCTCCTCAGTCAGTCTGAAATCCTGGTACTTTTGAGCCGTTTTCCATGGTTGGGTTGAGTATTTGAAAAAAAATTACCTCCTGCAGCGTTCTGCTGCCCTGGTACAAAACCTAAGTTTTACTTGGACGGTAATTTTAAATTTCAAATTTCTCTTCATACATTCCTCCAGCCTAATGTGCTGGGCAGTGTTTACTAAAATACCAATTAAACTTCAGTTTCTATTGAATAAATGCTATTTCCTGATAAGAATTGTGATTTCTATGAAAATAATCATCTCCCAGCTGAGTCCTGCCTTCCAGGTTCTATTCCCAAGTATGAATATATGAATAATAAATATGTTCATTTTCCGACCAAAAGACATGATTTTCTATAGGAATTTGCTGTTTTCAAAGAAAAAATATTTATTTCCTCAGTCATTCTGCAATCCTGGTACTTTTGAGCCGTTTCCCATGGTTGGGTTGAGTATTTGAAAAAAAATTACCTCCTGCAGCGTTCTGCTGCCCTGGTACAAAACCTAAGTTTTACTTGGACGGTAATTTTAAATTTCAAATTTCTCTTCATACAATCCTCCAGCCTAATGTGCTGGGCAGTGTTTACTAAAATACCTTTTAAACTTCAGTTTCTATTGAATAAATGCTATTTCCTGATAAGAATTGTGATTTCTATGAAAATAATCATCTCCCAGCTGAGTCCTGCCTTCCAGGTTCTATTCCCAAGTATGAATATATGAATAATAAATATGTTCATTTTCCGACCAAAAGACATGATTTTCTATAGGAATTTGCTGTTTTCAAAGAAAAAATATTTATCTCCTCAGTCATTCTGCAATCCTGGTACTTTTGAGCCGTTTCCCATGGTTGGGTTGAGTATTTGAAAAAAAATTACCTCCTGCAGCGTTCTGCTGCCCTGGTACAAAACCTAAGTTTTACTTGGACGGTAATTTTAAATTTCAAATTTCTCTTCATACAATCCTCCAGCCTAATGTGCTGGGCAGTGTTTACTAAAATACCTTTTAAACTTCAGTTTCTATTGAATAAATGCTATTTCCTGATAAGAATTGTGATTTCTATGAAAATAATCATCTCCCAGCTGAGTCCTGCCTTCCAGGTTCTATTCCCTAGTATGAATATATGAATAATAAATATGTTCAATTTCCGACCAAAAGACATGATTTTCTATAGGAATTTGCTGATTTGAATAAAAATATATTTATCTCCTCAGTCAGTCTGCAATCCTGCATTTTTCCACGTACACGATGTAAAAAAAAAGCTATGAATTATATATGTTATCATACAAAATTACATCGTAATTTTCACTAAAAGTTTTGCATAGCGTCATCTGTTGGTTTTTGAAGCCTATAGAAGGAATCTACACATTTTACCTTTTGTTTTATTTATAAAAATTCGTTCATTCCTCAATAGATGTCTAAATAAAATTTTGCTTAGCGACATCTGTTGGTTTTTGAAGCCTATAGAAGGAATCTGTACATTTTAGCTTTTTTTTTATTTATAAAAATTCGTTCATTCCTCAATAGATGTCTAATTAAGATATTGCCTAGCGACATCTGTTGGTTTATATTTAAACTCTTTTTAGAAAGTGTCATAAATCACTGACAGGACCGACGCGTCCGCTGCTCACTGCACAGCCCTGCAGGACTTCCCGGGATTCTTGGCAGCAAGCTGTCACGCGAGCCGCGGAGATAATACTTTATTAACATTTTTTTCTACGTGCAGGATGTTAAAAAACCGAATTAAAGGTCGTAAAAATGTCGTGTAGCCTGATAACACAAAATCAGTATCCAATATTGAATGTGTTTCAGCACTTGTGAGTCGCGCAGCTCTGGTCCCATGAAAGAGTTGCTGGAGACCTGGACAGGAAACGTTCTGCCCCAGAAACTGCGACTTTTGGTGCGAGGAGAGCTTGTGCCTCGCCTGGCTGCCGCTGCATCACTGGGTACTGCCCTGACATGAGCTTGCAGGTATGTAACCTACTTAGTTTACAGATGATACTATTGTACTCTATAGTACTACATACATTAACTTTAAATATCAACTAGAGGATGGATGCTTGCTTGTATTAGTTTTAATCTGCTTTTCACTAATGTTTAACTTATTATATATCATTCCTTTTTATTATGGCAATATACTCTTAATATTAAACATATCGTGTGTGTTTTATTTTATTCATTAAATAAATTAAAAATAAAGTATACATGCATAGTTAATATAGGCACTATTGAATAACACAATCAAATAGTCATATCAAATCAACCTAATTTTGTAGTGTTATTGTAATTTGGAGTGTTTTTTTTTTACTATTATTGATTCATTGTAAATTGAAACATGTTTATTAAGTGATAAAAATTCACAAAATTATAAAATATATGATTTAGCTTAAACCAGGCCGGCATAATACATTTGATTGAATAGTTAAATGACAAATGTGTGCTTTTCAGGTTCTTTACTGGATGAGAGTGTGTATCCGTCACTGTGCTCGCGGCTGGTGAGGGCACTGGCAATGGCTCTGCTCTGTTCTGCTGCATCCATGGGCAGGCTCGTGGGCGCTGGCCCTGCCGGCCTTGGCGCCCTCCCTTGTCTTGAAGAGTGCATGCAGGCTATTCTCGTTAAACATGATTTCAGCCCTACAGGTTAGCTCACTGACTAGTTTCACATATGATACTCGTTGAAAATATATCAAAATAGAAAATGAATTGACCTTCATCCAAATAATCATATTGATAGTTGGGCACAATGATTACCTAACATCATTAAGAATGGCCACTAAAATTTATTTTTTCATGTACTCAGTCTATAAATATAGCTCTGACACGTTTATTAGTATGCTTTTGATTGTTTTTTATTTACCTTCTGATTGTGCTAAATTGTGCAGAACCTCTGGGACCGGTGTGCCAGCTGGGAACAGATTCTGGGAGCGCTGAACCGAGCACTACAGCCCCACCGGCTGTGTGGCTCAACCGCTGACCTCCTCATGCGCACATTGAGACCCATTACAGCTCCTGAAAGGTATGTCATGCTATCCTTATAACTCACCAGGCAGCCTCGGTTTGCCGTATTTAACGGTAATCCGGATGAAGTATTTATTGAGTTAGTTGAGTTAGTGAGTTAGGAATAGCACCTAGATTGCAGGACTTCCTTGTGAGATTTATTTAATTTTCATAATAAACACAATTTCTCACAGGAAATAGCTTTTTTCAATAGAAAGTGCAGTTTAATAGGAATTTTATATAGCAAACCTGTGCAGCACAGGCATAAGCTTAAGGATGGTAAAATGTATGAAAATATTAATGAAATTGATAATTACAAGCAATTACCTTTAGATAGTATCGTTTTTAGTAGGAATTTGAACATTTTTATAATTTCTATTAATACATTTGGTAATAGCACCTGGATTGGAAATCTTCCTTAATAGATTAATTTTATTTTCATAATAAACACAATTTCTCACAGGAAATAGCTTTTTTTCAATAGAAAGTGCAGTTTAATAGGAATTTTATATAGCAAACCTGTGCAGCACAGGCATAAGCTTAAGGATGGTAAAATGTATGAAAATATCAATGAAATTGATAATTACAAGCAAATACCTTTAGATAATATCGTTTTTAGTAGGAATTTGAACATTTTTATAATTTCTATTAATACATTTGGTAATAGCACCTGGATTGGAAATCTTCCTTAATAGATTAATTTTATTTTCATAATAAACACAATTTCTCACAGGAAATAGCTTTTTTTCAATAGAAAGTGCAGTTTAATAGGAATTTTATATAGCAAACCTGTGCAGCACAGGCATAAGCTTAAGGATGGTAAAATGTATGAAAATATTAATGAAATTGATAATTACAAGCAAATACCTTTAGATAATATCGTTTTTAGTTGGAATTTGAACATTTTTATAATTTCTATTTATACATTTGGTAATAGCACCTGGATTGGATATCTTACTCTTACTTACTCTTGTCAGCTCATTGCTATGATAGGTAACGGCTTGACCTTTTTTAAAATCCTGTGTGTCTTCACGTACCCAGGATATAGCTGTGTAAGATACTTACCGTGTCTCATCGAATCTTCCTTTTTATTCTATGGTTCAAACCTGGCATAAATTTTTAAACTGACCAAGATGGCATTATAACGTCTCAAATGATCATCAATAGGAGGATTTTAGTTCTCGTCGGGCTTGCTTCTCTACTATATTATATTCACCGCTTATATATAGGTCTTTCTAGTCCATGCAATATTTTTTTTTTATAGTCATTTATTATTAAACTTCTCAGATTTCAAAATAATTATTAAAAAACAGTAATTTCATTTATATTAGTAAATTTTAAACCATGTCATAAATGGTTAGATCTCAAATAGAATTTACTTTGAATCATCCTCTCTGGGTTTCATTTATTATATTTTGTTAAATCAGTTTCTCAAATTACAGTAGTGGTGCTTTTATCAGCTATTGATTTAATAATACTGTGTATCAACGTTTTAAATACTTAAATTACTTGCATTCATTCATGTCATGAGTCATCGCAACTCCAGTGGCACACTTTTATTCAATATTATAGAGCTGCAACGATTTCATACTTTTAAATAACAATCAAAACTATCTCTAAGTTACATGGCTACGATGCAGTTAGAAGGTGCAAAATCAAATCCCACTTTTGAACCTTAAAATAATTTTGTTCACACCGTAAACCTTAATTAATAAAAATATGCATTTAATAAGTAATTGTTTGTAATAATTTCCAGATCACGGCATCAGCAGTCACCGCGCGCGCCCCGTGAGCGCTACTCTCCCTCGTGCCTCGGATCACACTCCTGTGAACCTGAACAACCACGAACACCAACGCAGAAGCTGTCCCGTAACTCTTTCTGGAGAGAATCTTATGGTAAATACTTATTAATGTAATTCTCAGTGAGAAATATAATTCTTAAAATAATTTAGTCTTTTTTATCCAAAAAAACTAAGGGCAAAATTGCATATATTTTGAAATAGCATTGAATCAGTTTTTTCTTATGAATTTGTTGCCAATGTTGTAAGTGGTATAATTTGGTTATTTTGAATTTCAGTTATCGTGCAATGTATAAGTACCGGCCACAGAACCCCGACGAGTTGGAGCTGCAGGAAGGAGACACGGTGTATGTTCTGGAGAAATGCGACCGACCAGGAAGGTGCTACTTGATGTCAAGAATCGCATTGTTCAAATGTGGGATAGAACTTTCTCAGCGAAATAAATGGGCTAGCAAAGCAAACTGAGTTGCGCTAAGTTTGTCAATTTCAAATAACTCTGATGATCACCGTCGCATTTTATACTTATGTAGATAGATAGGTACTGTAATTATGAATAAATATATACCAAAAACTAGCAGTTTATAATAAAGTCTTCTCTCATTTGTTACATTTACTGAATACAGTGTAAGGTAAATTGATAAGATTTTTACATAAATTTTACATAAATGTATGTTCGTTTACAATGCAGTTGAGATTAACTCCTGCCCCAGTACTAGCACTTTACGGAACTACGGTCGGTTCATCCCGCGTCTTACAATCTCATTCGATGTTCTGCAGAAGCCCTGCATCATCTGTTCACAATTTACTTATTTAATTTGCTATTTATGTTTTTAAGATTATTTTTCTATGATTATTTATAAATCGTTTAGCACCCATTGATCATTTTGATTGTTGACAATACTATTGTTAATACATATTAATATTGTGTATTGTAAGGAAAAACCAAAATCTCAACTTATGATAACACCCTTAATACAGTCGGTCTAATTAACGGAATAAGTATAAAATATATTTGTGAATATGAAAGCCAATCGTCTGCGTAAGAAGAAAATATTTATTTTATTTTGGAACGCACAGTCTTAAATTATTTGCAGAAAAGAATTGAATTTTTCTTGTCTTTTTTTTATTTTTTTTATTATTATCGATATTTTCCCAGTGTTCTCCGTACTCTTTCAGTACACTTTATTTAGTTTTAAATAATTAGCTCTTTATTTTTATGTACATATTTAAATTTGAGATCGGTGTGGCTTGATGAATATTATTTTAGAGTTCTTATACCAGAAGAGGTGATTGGCGGTGCTGATATTAAATAACTGTAAATTACAAAAAGTAGGCCACGAATGTTGTCCTTTCCATAATGTCGTCTTGGAATATGTTATTGTAAAAACATATAAATGGTATAAAATATTATCACATCTTTAATGTAGAATACACAGTGTAATGTTTAATTTGCCTAGATCAGGATTTTTAATGGCATGTTTATTGTATCACGTGTCAGCTAAGCATACACATACCTCGACCGGTCGGTACTTTTGTTTAAAAAATATTAAATTGTAAACACACAGCTGACAATTTAGGCATTGCCATTTTCTATACACTTGTATGAAAAAAGCTAATATGTAAGACTTTCACGGTTGGAGAGGTTCACATGGTTAAGTGTGAAATTTAAACACAAAGGTATTTATATGTTTTTATAAATATCGTTCCGTGTGTTAGAGTATTTTGTTAATTTAATTGTGAATAATTGTATGAACGTAGCTTTCTTTCCAAAGATTTTAATAGTTTTTATCCAAAACTATTCACAATCATCAAATTGGTTTTAAAAAATATTGTAAAGTTTTGTTATTTACTGTTAAAACTATAATAGCCGTTCAAGAGAATAATATATTCAAGTCTAATCAAATACCTAGCACCATTATTGGACTGATGTTTTTTTAACACATTTTCACCAAAAATATTTGCATTGGTTATTTCTCATTATGAATGGATTTGTCGTGTAATGAGATTATATCACATTAGTCACAACACGTGCAACGTAGACTGTTTTGCATAAGTTGGAAAACAGCCGTGCGTAGATCTAGTCACTAAGCAAATGTAATGCTATCTATTAGTAACCTCCTAGAGTAAGACTGCGCAGCGTTCGAGACCCGGGATGGAAAAATCTAAATATCTAAATCGCAGGAAACGTTCAGAATTTTATCCTCGCTGGATCCATACTTAATCGTAGATTTATTTATCTGCTTTAGAATAACTGTTACTAAAATGTGTGTTCTTCCAATAATCGTATGATAATTTATGTATGTAAACGTAATTTTCCAAACTGAATTTTAAAATAAGCTACTAATTTTAAATAAAGCAGTAGATTACACGTTCTTGTTGTATTCAAAAACCATATTTTCTCTAAACTGAAATACGGTAATTTATTTAGACTCGTAGATAATATATACCAAATTTGCAAATGACGATGCACTATTTCGTTGATATTTTACCGATATTACCGTATCGATGTTGCCTGAATGAATTGACAAAAATAAAGACAAATAATATTTATTTAACATCATTGGATGAATATACTTTATAACTGATTTTTGTCACTCAGGCATATATGTTTTATATTAGTTATGTTAAATACGAAACCAAAAATATTGTCAACCTATCATTTGAATGTAAATTATTTTATCTATTATCGTTTTGTTCTGTTAAGCCAGCGTGTAAGATTTAATTATTGTATGGATGTACAGTGCTTTTTACCTCTTATTTGTTTATACGATATTTATTTTAATTTTGTAATACTTGAATCATTTCATCACAATAAATATTGTCTCTTTAAGATATCTGTATTATTGACTCTCCAATTCCCGTTCCCTCCGTGAGCAGGCGACGGAGGTAGATGCCGGAATGTGCGAAGGAATTATAATTTAAAAATTTCTCTACATACATTCCTCCAGCCTAATACATTAACCTGTGCTGGGCAGTGTTTACTAAAATACCTATTAAGCTTCAGTTTCTATTGAAAAAATGCTATTTCCTGAAAAGAATTGTGTTTTCTATGAAAATTATCATCTCCCAGCTCAGTCCTGCCTTCCAGGTTCTATTCCCAAGTATGAATATATGAATAATAAATATGTTCAATTTCCGACCAAAAGACATGATTTTCTATAGGAATTTGCTGAAATGAATAAAAAAATATTTATCTCCTCAGTCAGTCTGCAATCCTGGTACTTTTGAGCCGTTTTCCATGGTTGGGTTGAGTATTTGAAAAAAAATTACCTCCTGCAGCGTTCTGCTGCCCTGGTACAAAACCTAAGTTTTACTTGGACGGTCATTTTAAATTTCAAATTTCTCTTCATACATTCCTCCAGCCTAATGTGCTGGGCAGTGTTTACTAAAATACCTATTAAACTTCAGTTTCTATTGAAAAAATGCTATTTCCTGATAAGAATTGTGATTTCTATGAAAATAATCAACAGCTGATTTGAATGAGATGAATGATTTGGCGGCAAAATTTCTTTCAATATTTATGTATATATTTATTTATTTACTCGTCAGGCCTGCGATCCTAGTACATTTCATCTAAACTCCACGGTTGGGTTGAAATTTTGAAAAAAATTTAAAAATATATACCTCCTGTGTCGTGCTGCTCTCCTAATACTAAACCCAAGTATTCCAGAATGCGAATATGAAAAATTAAAAAATATATATTTAGGCAGGCATGACTTGCGAACTGAACGGCACCAACAGAACCTACAATATCAATTTAGATTTTTAGAGTGATCAAATCACTAGCCGCCTTGACGGTAGAATTTATCACTTTAAAAAAGTTATGGACAGTTTAGACGTGATGATATATCAATTTAATTGATTAGTGATAAATAAGTTACGGTGCCTATCCTTAAAAATAAAATATGTCATTATTAAAAACTACTTATAATAAAAATCTATAACATCTCTTCCGTCATACATCTAAAATTCAATATCAATGTACCGACCCAGATAATAACAACCCACATTGAACTAAAGGTATTGTATTACCAGAGCAGCATAACACAACCTATTATAGACAAATCACAAAAAAGGTTTATTTGAAAGACAAAATTTTAAGATCAATAAAATCGCTGCCTTCCGTAACGGTAAAATTAGTTAAAGATGATAATCCGTGAGTAAAAAACTTAAGATTGACATCTATTAAGGTGGTGGCATATCAATTTTGATTTTTAGAGTGATAAGATCGGTAAAATCAGTTTTTAAAAGGTTGTAGAAAGTCGGAAACAAAATCAACAGATGTCTATAGTAGACACTTGAAGAATGACATCTATCGATGTGCTTACATATCAACTGAGGGGCGTATGATTGATAACACCGCTGCCTGTTTTAAAAATTTGTTTAAGTATAAACAAAATCACTAGATGTCTATAGTTGACACATGAAGAGTGACATCTATCGATGTGCATAAATATCAATCCTGATTTTAAAATTTTTTAAATCGCTGCCTGCCATAACAGAAAAAAAAGTTATCGACGAAATCACCAGATGTCGATAGTATAGGTTTTTATGAGTGACATCTATCGAGGTGATGAAATATCAATTTAATTGGTAGGTGATAAATTAGTTTCTATGCCTATGTTTAGAAGTAAAATATGTAACTATTTTAAACTAGTAAGATATAACAACGCAATATCTTTACAATATTTTTGTCAGTAATACATCATACATTCAATATCAATATAAAAACCAATGTAAAAAAAAACATGGGACTAGTAAAAGGATTAGAGAATGACCGAAGTTAAATTGTTAAATTCATACAAAAACACACTTCTTCAAAGTAAATGTAAGTCTCATGGGAGTTAAAGTAATAAAGTAACCCTTCAGGTTCAAATCAGGAAAGACAGGTAAAAAGAATAGGGAGGCAGAATAAATAAAGAAATATATGAAATAAATATTTTTTTATTAAACATATTCAAATTAAGTAAGCGAATTCCTTTAGAAAATCGTGTTTTTAGTAGGAAATTGAAGATATTTATTATTCATATAAAATAGCATTTTTTCAATAGAAATTGAAGTTTATTAGGAATTTAAGTAAACACAAGCTGCCGAGCACAGGCAAAAGTATCAGGATCGCAGAATGTATGAAGAGATATTTGAAATTGAAAATGACCGTAGAAGTAAAACTTAGGTTTTACATCAGGGCAGCAGAACGCTGCAGGCGGTAACTTTTTTTCAAATTTGTCAACACAACTATGGAAATTGGGTGAAAAGTACCAGGATTGCAGACTGACTGAGGAGATAAATATTTTTTATTCAAGTAAGCGAATTACTCTAGAAAACCATGTTATTAGTAGGAATATAAAGATTTTTTCAATTCATGTCTTTATATCTGGGAATAGCTCCAGGATTGCAGGATACCTTGGGAGATTGAATTCATATTTATATATTTGAGAATAGCACAGAACCGCAGACTGACTGAGGAGATAAATATATTTTTATTGCAATGGCACAGGAGGCATATTTTTGAAAAATTTCACCCCAACTTTGGAGTTTCGATGAAAAGATCGCAGACCTTTCGAGGAGATATATATATATTTAAAAAAACATGGGACTAGTAAAAGGATTAGAGAATGACCGAAGTAAAATTGTTATATTCATACAATAAAAAAAAAAAATAAACAATAAAATAAATGAAATGCCACGCCCTGACCCAACCAAGCTCTGGTCCGACAAAGTCAAACTTGAAAAAAATGCAGCCAAAGGACGTCTTGGGGAAACCTATGGAATGCCTCTTCTTAAACTTCCTGTGAGTCCTTGCGTCAGGGCTTGACCTGGGCCAGGATTTGAGCTGGCCCCGGGCTTGAGTGGACTCAGATCTTGACCTGACCCAGAGCTTGAGTAAGGCCAGGCCTTGAATTGACCAGGGTTTAACCTGACCCAGAGCTTAAGTAAGGCAAGGCTTTGAGTTAAGCCAAGGCTAGAGTTAATCCTGGGCTTAAGTTATGCCAGTGCTTGTATTAAGCCAGGGCTTGAGTTATGCCAGGAATTGAGTTAAACTAGGACTTAAGTTAAGCAAGGGCTTGAGTTATGCCAGGGCTTGAGTTTAGCCAGGGATTGAGTTAAGCCGGGGCTTGAGTTAAGCCGGGGCTTGAGTTAGGCTAGAGCTTGAGATGACTGGGTCTTGACCTGACCCAGAGCTTGAGTAAGGCAAGGCGTTGAGTTGCCCCAGGGCTTGACCTGGGCCAAGACTTAAGTTGGCCCAGGAATTGAGCTGGCCCCGGGCTTGAGTTGACCCAGGGCTTGACCTGACCTAGAGCTTGAGTAAGGCTAGGTTTTGAGTTGTCCCAGGGCTTGATCTGACCCAGAGCTTGAGTAAGGCAAGGCTTTGAGTTAAGCCAAGCCTAAAGTTAATCCTGGGCTTAAGTTATGCCAGTGCTTGAGTTAAGCCAGGGCGTAGGTTAAGCCAGGGCTTAGGTTTTACCAGGACTTGTGTTAAGCCAGGGCTAAGGTTACCAGGGCTTGTGTTATGCCAGGGCTTGAGTTAAGCCAGGGCTTGAGTTAAGCCAGGGCTTGAGTTAAGCCAGGGCTTGAGTTAAGCCAGGGCTTGAGTTAAGCCAGGGCTTGAGTTAAGCCAGGGCTTGAGTTAAGCCAGGGCTTGAGTTATGCCAGGGCTTGAGTTAAGCCAGGGCTTGAGTTAAGCCAGGGCTTGAGTTAAGCCAGGGCTTGAGTTAAGCCAGGGCTTGAGTTAAGCCAGGGCTTGAGTTATGCCAGGGCTTGAGTTATGCCAGGGCTTGAGTTAAGCCAGGGCTTGAGTTAAGCCAGGGCTTGAGTTATGCCAGGGCTTGAGTTATGCCAGGGCTTAAGTTATGCCAGGGCTTGAGTTATGCCAGGGCTTGAGTTAAGCCAGGGCTTAAGTTAAGCCAGGGCTTGAGTTATGCCAGGGCTTGAGTTAAACCAGGGCTTGAGTTAAGCCAGGGCTTGAGTTATGCCAGGGCTTGAGTTAAGCCAAGGCTTGAGTTAAGCCAGGGCTTGAGTTAAACCAGGGCTTGAGTTATGCCAGGGCTTGAGTTATGCCAGGGCTTGAGTTAAGCCAGGGCTTGAGTTATGCCAGGGCTTGAGTTATGCCAGGGCTTGAGTTATGCCAGGGCTTGAGTTAAGCCAGGGCTTAAGTTAAGCCAGGGCTTGAGTTATGCCAGGGCTTGAGTTTTGCCAGGGCTTGAGTTATGCCAGGGCTTGAGTTTTGCCAGGGCTTGAGTTATGCCAGGGCTTGAGTTAAGCCAGGGCTTGAGTGAGGCCAGGGCTTGAGTTAGGCCATGCTTTGAGTTAGGCCAGGGCCCTGGCTGGCCCTGGGCTTAGGCTAGGCCAGGGCTTTGGCCGGGCCAGGGCCTAAGTTGTACCTGGACTTAAGTTGGGCCAGGACTTGAGCTGGCCCTGGGCTTAGGCTGGGCCAGGCCTTTGGCTGAGCCAGGGCTTTAGTTGGGCTAGGGCTTTGAATTTGGCCAGGATTTGAGTTTGGCCAAGACTTGAGTTTTGCCAGGACTTGAGTTTGGCCAAGGCATGAGTTAGGCCAGGGCTTGAGCTTCCCTGGGCTTAGGCTGGGCCAGGGCTTTGGCCGGGCCAGGGCTTAAGTTGTACCTGGACTTATGTTGGGCCAGGACTTTAGTTGGTGACATCTGGTCACTTGGTGACATCACGGCTTGCTGGTGACGTCACGGCGGGTCGATGGCGTCACGGCGGGTCGATGGCGTCACGACGGTTTGATGACGTCACAGCGGGTCAATGACGTCATGGCGGGTCGATGACGTCACGTGGGATCGATGACGTCACGGCGGGTCGATGACGTCACGGGAGGTCTATGACGTCAAGGCGGGTTGATGACGTCACGGCCGCCTGATGACGTCACGGCTGGTCGATGACGTCACGGCGCGTCGATGACGTCACGTGGGATCGATGACGTCACGGCTTGCTGGTGACGTCCTGGCTGGTCGATGACGTCACGGCGGTTTGATGACGTCATGGCGGCCTGGTGACGTCACGGCTAGTCGATGTCGTCACGGCGGGCCGGTAACGTCACGGCCTGTCACGGATCTTTATAATTTATAAAAAAAGTAAGTATGTCCAGATTTCTTCTCTCGGCTGTAGAAATTTGTCACTTCTAAATCTTGTTTCTACAATAATTAACAGATTACGTTAAGCGTTCATTTTGATCGTCTTTTCAGAATGATGTCTTTTATATGTCAAATGATAAAATTGAATTTCTATATTAAATGTCAAGTGCGCGCGAAATTCATTAGATTAATAAGTGTGATCTTTTGATAGTTCTATTGAAACCAAACAATTTATTTTTAAATATGTATATGTATAAAATTAATTCGGACGGTTGGACGGACCGGATGTTCATGTTCATGTCTCATGTTTTATATGGTGACATTTAACTTGAATTTGTTTGTATTAGAATAAAATTCTTAAATGTGTCTATATTTGCTTATGTTGGTTAACATGTTTATTTGCTCTCATATATTCCGATTTTATATGGTGATGTTTTACTTAAATTAATTTGTATTAAAATAAAATCTTCAAATGTTACATGCTTTTTGTGGTAAATGTGTGTATATTGACTTATGTTTTCCGAAATTATATAGTGATGTCTAACTTAAATTAATTTGTGTGAAAAAAGTCCTTAAATATTTACATTTTTATTTTGGTAATGTGAGTATTTTGTTTCAATTTTTATTTGGTGATGTTTAACTTGAATTAGGTTGTATGAGAATAAAATCCTTCAATGTTTCTTGCTTATCTTGGTTTATTTATATATTCCGTCTTATATTTTCCGATATTATATGGTGATGTAGCACCCTAATTAGTTTGTATTAGAATAAAATCCTTAAATGCTATTTGCTTGTTTTGGTACAGCCGTGTATTTTGTTTCATGTTTCCCATATTATATAGTGATGTCTAACTTGACTTAATTTGTGTTTTGAAGCTATTTAACTTAAAGTGTGAATTTGTTGAATTATTATTATTATGCCGTTCTCCAAACAAATATTTTTGGGAATAAAATTTTTCTCTTCGTCAAGGGTATACACAAAAAACGTTAATCATTAAAAACTTCGTTGTCTGTGGTCGCTCGCGAGCCCGTCTCTTGTCTATTGCTGGAAACTTCAAACGTCGAATACGCGGGCGTTGCGGTCAAATAAATTTAACCTGTAATTACCTCACAAACGACAATATATCACAAGTGCAGCTGCCCTGGAAGTGGATTTATTATAAATTGATGGAGACGGAAACCGAGCATGATTATATCGATCGCGATGAACTATACCTACCCGTGATAACGGGCAGGTTTACCGTTAGCCGAAAAGTATATTCTATTGACAGTCTCGAGAATAATGAGTCCGATAGTGAACCGCCACATGGAAGAGACTCGTCTCCTTCCAGTGCGGGCGTCGAGCCCGACATTAAAATTGAAGATTATGCAGAAAGCAAAGTCGAAGAATCGAATGAAATTAAAACCGAAGCCATCAATATAGAAAACACGCTTCTACTTGGACAAAAATCATTAACTATTGTCCTTGAGCGCTGTGATCAGGTAATGTATGACCTTATATATATATATATATATTTATAAAAACACCTTAAATCATCAAATATCAACCTCTATAATGAGTAATGAATTTGTGCTTAATTGCAAAACTCATCCAAAACCTATGGATTAAAAATAGATAGTAATAACTTTTTGGTCTTAAACAAGTGTGACCCACGAATCTCTTGAGCTATGTGATGTGACACACCAATAGCTGGTGTGTCATATCACACTGATGACAACCCCTGCTATGCTCGGCCACAGGGAATCTCGGAGGGTCCCAGAGAGCTCTGCATTCTGCATGTCAACTAGACATTTCAGGCACACTAGACTGAAAAAGTGAACCTGATATATAATTATAGCTACCTGTTATGTGCGGAAAATAATGTAATCGGGTGTCATGTAAATCTATTTCTGTAAATTATAATTGAAAATAAAAACAAAAAAATTTAAATGATAAATTATGGATTTTTTAAATTGGTTTAGTAGACTTGTGTTGCTTGTGCGGTTGAATGCCTGAGCCTCTGGTACCATTCCGAGATGTTGCATACTGTTACACTCCTGTGCTCTGGTGAGTGGCTGCCTCCAGTAAATCTAATTATCGAGTAATGTAAATACTGAACTGTTTCAGGGATGCAGCACAACTTCTGGTGCAACGACTGAGGCTCATTATGAATACGATATTAATCTGGCACTCTTGGCCAGGCAAGGAACTATTGATGATAAAGGGACCTCGAGTGATGTGGCGGATGCTGAACAACTGTCCCAGAAATGCAGCACAACTTCTGATTCAATACCGACCGAGGCTTATTATGATTGCGATGATGTCAAAGTGGAAGATTTCCATATTAATCCGGCTTTCTTGGTCAGCCAAGGAACTATTAATAATAAAGGGACCTCGAGTGATGTGGCGGATGCTGAACAACTGTCCCAGATGTGCAGCACAACTTCTGATTCAATACCGACCGAGGCTTATTATGACTGCGATGAAGTCAAAGTGGAAGATTTCCATATTAATCCGGCACTCTTTATCAGCCAAGGAACTATTGATGATAAAGGGACCTCGAGTGATGTGGAGGATGCCAAACAACTATTCCAGGCTTATTGTGACTATGATGAAATCAAAATAGAAGAATTTGATATTGATGCAGCACTTTTGGCCAGGCGAATGGCCTTAAGTATCGCTGCTCCTGAATGCTATGAACAGGTAACGGCCCATGTTCCATATCCACAGCTAGTCAAGCTCAACCTGTCTTTATCTAAATTTCTCGAAACATCTATATTTCTTTACATTTCTTCAATTGGAAACAGTAAAAAAAATATTACGTGTCATGATTCCAGGGCCGCAGCGCAACTCCCTCCGATGCCCCTGCCGAAGATTGTGATTATAAGATTATCAAAATTGATGATAATTTTGATTGTGAAATGGGACTTTTAGCCACAGAACCAACAATTATTAACGCCCTTGAACACAATGATTTGGTAATCACAACTTTTTTTTTTAAAATGTTTTTTAATCCCACAAGCCGGAGACATCTAAGCTCCAGTACAATGTAAACACTTCTGTTGCACAAGGTCACTGTAGCGACTCTGTTGTCTAGAAAGAACCTCGAGTAGTCATTTAACTAGTGAGTTGCTAACTGTTTTGTTCAATTCTGTAAAAATTACAATTGTCTCGATAGAAAGAGAAAGAAAATTGTAGAAAAAAACAAAAGCTCCTCGGGCAAGTGCCATAGATGTGCCAAGTTGAGCACAGCCGCAATTGCCTCTGAAAGGCTGCCTACCTAACTTTTGCTTAGTGACTTTCTCATCTTACTGTATGATTGCTAACTCCTCGCTCAGTTTATTAGTTGTCTGGTCGTTATTTATTATTTACTATCTTTGTAAAGGTCCTTAATCTAGAAATAACCATCCCTCTGGAAATCAAATATTCCGACTATTCACCAAATAAATTCTGGTAGATAAAACAAACATTTTTACATTCCAGGAACACAGCACGATCCCTTCTGTTGAGACTCTAGATTACGATCGCATCGATGATGCACTTCTGATGACCGGACAGAAAACGCTAATTATCGTCCTTGAACGCTGCGATCAGGTAATAAATAGTAAAAACCCTTTTATTTTACATTGATTGTTATGAATTGAATATTGTTATATGCGCTTGCAGTCTTTTTTTTTTTTTGAGGTAGACCCGTTTTTATTGTGCCTCTCAATTAGTCTGGTTTAAAACTAATATTCCAGATGTTACTGAAAATTTGATTTGATTAAATAAAAAGTAATTATTGCTGAAACGATACAGATACAACACTGGCGACTCATTTCAGGGATGTGACTCAGCCCCTGCGGGGAATCTTGTAGAGACTCACAGCCCAGAGCATGTGGAAGGAGCACTTCGGGAAGTGCAGAGAACCTTGACGATTAACCTTAGACGCTGTGATCAGGTAACACCATCACACTTTTTGATTTTACTTTTCACTTAATTATTTATGATCATATCATCTTTTAATGGATGATATTTTAAAAATAGTTACACGCAATTTCATTCTGCTAGTTTGTTTGTTTCAGGCTGAAGTGAATGAGATCCGATCCAAATTATCGAGCGCCCACCTGGGATCATCCCCCACCGAGAGATCTTCACTCACAATAACTGAACAACTCGTGACCGCTCATAATCCAAAGAAGACGCTCGCTCGCACTCCATGCTCCAGATCTGGAGAAAATACTGGCGAAAAAAAACATTTTGCTTGTGATCAATGTTCGTATTCGTGCCATCAGATAAAAGCCTTAAAAAGACACAAGCTGATACATACTGGCGAAAAGCCTTTTGCTTGTGATCTTTGCTCATACAAATCTAATCAGAATATCAATTTGAAAAGACACAAACTCAAGCATACCAGCAAGAAGCCCTTTGCCTGTGACCAATGTTCATTCTCATCCAATCAAAAGAGCAATTTAACCTCACACCTGCTCGTACACTCTATCGACAAGCCATTTTCTTGCGATCTATGTGCGTACAAGTGTAACCAAAAGAAATATTTAATTAAACACATGGGGACACACACTGGAAAAGATAATTATACTTGTAATCAATGTCCGTATGCGTGTATTCAAAAGTATGATTTAAAAAGACATGCACTGATACACTCTGACAAGAGGCTCCATGCTTGCGATCAATGTTCGTATACGTGCAATCAGAAGAACGATTTGAAAAAACATAATCTTCTGCACACTGGAGAGAAGCCCTTTGCATGCCAACAATGTTTGTTCAAATGCAATCAAAAAATTAATTTAAAAAGACACATACTCACACATATTGGCAAGAATCTCTTTCTTTGTGATCAATGTGCATACACGTGTAAAAATAAAAAATTACTAGCAAAACATATGCTGATGTGTGGGATGCAATTTTCTTGTGGTCAATGTTCATACTCGTCCAATCTTAAATGTAATTTAAAGAGACACTCCCTTCTACATGATGTTGAAAATTCATTTGCGTGCGATCACTGTTCATACACGTCTAAATATAAAACTTCTTTAAAGATACACAAACGTAATCATATTGACATAAGAGAATTACGAAGCAATCACAAGGGCAGTTCGACTGACCCCAGGTTGTTTATATGCGATGGCTGTAGTTTCCGATGCTACACCAGAAACGTGTTGGAGCAACACATGCATGTGTGTGTATATATAAGAAAAAATGTATGTTTTGACTATTAGAATCGTATCGCAG
Organism: Atopsyche davidsoni; assembly: GCA_022113835.1. Lineage (NCBI taxonomy): Eukaryota > Metazoa > Arthropoda > Insecta > Trichoptera > Hydrobiosidae > Atopsyche > Atopsyche davidsoni. Next base: position 156,974 of record JAILWY010000028.1, read on the forward strand.
TATTAATATGTTTACTACTACGTTACAGGCACTGAAATAACTAACCAGACACTCGCCTAGTCAGTCACTATACAAAAACTACGGTCACTACGCAAAATAAAATAACATTGTAAAGGCGACTGCAATATATATTTATTTATTTTAAAAAATATTATATTTTAATTCTGTCTCATACATTTGATAAAAAATTATGAATAAACATTTAAATAAAACCTCAAAACTGCAATCATTTCATTTTGAATTAAATTTTATGAACCCTCAACACGTATAACTGTGGCTGTGACAGGTGTGGCGGGAGAAATCTGCTGAGAAGTCACCCCCCATGACCCTAATGACCATGGTTACACCGTCAGTTCTAAATCTAATTTCGCACCTTGCTTTGCAAAGCGGCACACAAACGATGCAATGATTTTTGTGCAAGCAGACCGGCACACCTTGGAACTTCATTAGATGTTCTTGGTCTTGATGAGCTCCACCAGAGTTCTCGTAGGTCGTCCAGTCATTCCTAAAGGTTAAATATTATATTATATTAAAAACAATGATGCGTGTAGCCCCCGTGATAAGTAGAACTTATATATTACAAAATTATGGTCAGTATGAGTCGTATAGTTTGTTAGTCAAATACTTATTACGTTAGTTGCGGAACCTTTTTTAAGATACGGCTGGTCCTCTGTGCCGTCCATGACACCTGCAATGTCCAGGTGCATCCACGGACAAGTGGGTGCAAACTCTGCCAGGAAGGCGGCCGCTGTGCAGGACCCCCCGCCCGTGCCCTGTCCCACATTATGGACGTCCACGTTGCGGTAATCTAGAAAATAAATAGAATTATTAGTACTAATATGATTAGGCACATTAGTTCATACATAGAAGATGATTTAAAGAAACTCTCAGAAAAATATCATCGTGATTTGTGTGGGATTTGAACTCACATCCCCTGGCTTATATGGCCGGTGTGCTAACCCTTGTACTAACAAATCAATTCCGTTTATCGAGAATTTTTAGATCGGATTGCTTGGATGTTTTATTATTTTTTATATTAAATTAGCTCCACAAGCTAAAGAGACATTCAAGTTTTGGGTACAAACACAGCCAATGTCGCCCCTAATTGCTTTTTAAACTGCCTTTTCCACTCACAGCATCTTATTATTATTATTACTACTGAAGAGTGCAGTTTAAGGTACGACTGGTTAGATCGTCGTGATCAAATTATAAAATGTATTAGACTTCTCTTGGTTGATACAAATTGTCACCCTAACGAGGAAGGTATTTTATCATGCATGTAATGAAGAATCACCTGTCATGCGCTTGGTGTAGTGCCTCCACAATGGCATCCTCCACAGGCGGTCTCCAGATTTCGCTGAGGCGTCATGAGCTGCCTTCCACAGGGAGTGGCTGCGAGTGAATGCGCCTGAGGCACAGCCTCCCAATGCCACGCGCATCGCCCCCGTCAGTGTGGCGAGATCCACCGTCCACAAAGGATCAAAACTGAAAATATTCAAATTCAGATTACACAATACCCCTCTGCGGGCCACAAGCGGAAGAGAGGAAAGTAGACTGAGGCCGTGCTGGACCTGTTGGATGTCAGTGTGTGCGCACAGAAATTCAATTATTACTCATCTTTAACATTAGAAATTAAATTTTAAAATGCTGAAGGCGTGCAACCGGGAACTTTATGCTGGTGTGACGGTATGTAGACTTCATTGTGCAATATACATTGGTACACATGTTACTTTCTCATGACATCTCTCGGCGTGCATGGTTTTCATGGGTGATGGTTTTTGGTTGGGTTATGTTAGCAGGGTGGTGGCATAAGTCAATAACCAATAATACACATGATGCGTTTGTGAAGTGTCAATATTTACGATTGCGCGTAGCAGAGGGCGTCAGCTAGTATGAGACGACCTTCAGCATCAGTATTGTCGACGAGTATGGACTTCCCATTCATGGCATAAACGACATCCCCAGGCTTGGTGGCACTCCCGCTGGGCATGTTTTCCGTCAGTGGAATCAGACCTGGAAAAGGTATTAAAATGCAAAGAACTATTGATTTGTTGATATCAATGTTACTGATTCTACACTCGGAGAGCACGCACTCACTTACTGATAATGATAAGATTTGAAAACAGTATGCGGTGTAAATTTTTTGATGAAATTTTCCTCTCGTAGCAACAATGCAATGTGGGTAACAGCGTAGGCAGCACATAAGAATAGTTTTACCTATGATATTAGCTGGCAACTTGAGGGCTGCAGCAGCTTGCATCGCCGCCACCACGCATGCCGCTCCTCCCATGTCAGCACGCATGGCCGCCATGTTAGCCGACGGCTTGATGCTGATGCCACCAGAATCGAAAGTCACCCCCTTACCCACCAAGACTATCGGTTTTTCATCTAGAACCGATGAATTATATATTATGAAATAAGTAAGGCTGAGTTCGGATAAAAAGTGTAAGGTTTCAGGACTTGCCGGACTGATACAACATATAAAATAACTTCAAGTTTTAGTAGTAACTAAATCACGAGTACATAATATTAAGTGTACAACAAACTAATGTGTAATATATTGATGTCTGAGGCAGAATTTCAAATTGATTTCGAAAGATAATAAGATAAAAAATAAACTAATGAGATATTCAATAAAATTTGTGTGTAGATCTTGTCATCTTTGGTTCCACAATTCATATAAAATCTAGTGAATTTATCTGAACAATGATGTTTCTCGCGGCTGACCTTTCTTTTGGGCGTTGGAATAAACTAACTCCAGAAAGACTGGAGGCTCATCGGAGCCTCTCGCAACCGACAGGAACGAGAACATCTTTTTACTGGCAGCCCATTTTTGATCTCTGTAAAGAAAGAAATAATTAATGAGATGCAACTTTGTTAATTCATTGACTGCAGGAAATCACAAGACATGCACACAGATAACAAAAATTAAGTACCTAGCGATAACCCTGACATTTAAGGTTTCCAATTCTACCGCGGCTGTTTTCGCGAAGATAGTCGGCGTCATAAGATTAGCTGGAGTCTCCATGAGACGACGGGCAAGATTCTGCGCTGTTGCCACTGTGACGCCCTCTGTCCAGTCTCGGAGATGATCTGAAATATTAAATGATAATGTTGAAAACAACACAAAGAGAAAGTGGTCTTGACTATGATATTTTAAATGATTTATTCAACTGCGCTTCGCGCTCATATTAAAATGATAACATTCTAGAAAACGCGGAGTAGCATTAGTAGAAGTAGTAGTAGTAGTAGTAGTAAACAAAGTAACACATCGACTAAAGCGAGAAACCCTTCTTGTTACCTTTATCGGTAGAGTGCAACGACAGCGAAGGCGGGTTTTTCCTGTCGTTCTCTCGGCGCTGGTCCTGGTAGGTATACAGGGACAGGGTGGCCCCCTCGGCCGCAGCCCCGGCACCCCCCAACGCTTCCACGGCCAAGTCTGTCATGCCGACTCCCTGCAGCGCCTTGCATCCGGCTACACAGAGCAAGCACCAGGATAGAGAGTGTCCTTCGGTAGTATTTGACACAGGCGAACAAAAGCCACAATCCACTGCGGCACTGTTTAATGATTTCCCTGTGAGTCAGCACTGACCGCCACAATGTTTACTAACAAAATCCAACAACAACCCCAGATGACAAGTAAGTTTGTGTCTTGGCTAATCGAGCTAGAGTTTAAAAAATTAAATATGCACTTATAAATCAAAAGTGCTACCTTTATATTCAAACTATTCAAGATTGTTTGCAGGTTGTCAAATCTTACGTGTAGGGACTCACACTGCACTCTCAAACACTCCTAACCCGGCTCAATTGCGTGTACAGCTGAAAGCTCAACCACAGTGGTCGAAAGAAACACTCCTGGTTCTAATCCTGCTCGAGTTTTGTATTTCTTTTTCCTTAATATATCCCTCAAGATCAGCTCCTACGAGTGAGGAACTATTGAGCATTCAATAATTTCCAGTTAAAAGCTGGTGCCCCAATCTGACATTAAAAACTAGAGTGGATAAATCTAGCGAAAAATATTTTAGTTTGAAAGTCGTTACATACATAATTGCCTAAATTCCGAAAGACGGGATTGTATAAAGCAATATTTTATTAATTCACTTACAAAATAAAGCATTTGTTTCAATCAACCTCACCCATCAGTCAGGCAATGAATCATTGTTTATAATGATAATTAGTATTTCTGACAAAGTCCTACCTGCGGCAGCGATTCGGATATTCTCTTTGGCATCATCCAGCTCTTCTTCAACATTGTACTTTGCAGACAAGGATCCCAGGCCAGTCAGGGCCACGGCCGGGAAGGCCGAGTGCAAGCCCCAGAAGACGCGAGTCGATCCGGCCTTAAGTGTGGACCCTCTGATAACACAAAAGTTCAACCTCAATGCATGACATATATATATAATTCTCTCGACCTATCGAGAGTAATATATCTTTTTATCTCGGACCTACCCGAGATAAAAATGGTTATATATTACAATTTTAAAATAAGGCTGAACCGCCCACGTAAGTTGAACGCTTCTAACGCCATTCTGGGAAAGTAAACTTAAAAGATTTATTTGAAAATCAGACGAGACTTAACTCTAAAATCATTTTCTGGTTTCAATTTTATGATCTTACAGTATTCACGCTTCAAATCCTGTCACCTGACGAGATGGTTAGTTAGTCTCACATGAGTCAGTGCAGCTGAGCTCTTCCCGTGTTGCTCTGAGAGACATCAAGCTCAGGTTGCTGTAGGACATGATATATTGTTTTGGAAGCGTACCGAGTACACGTACTGTAAACAATTCAGGCTGCGGCGACCAGAGACGGGCAGTTTTCAGTAGCAACGAAACAAACGGGTTAAATAAAAAATGCACTCATAGATTACAAATAACATATTTATTCACTTCATACAACTAAATACGGCGCTTGACCAGTTAACCGTCACATCAAAACTAAATATAGAGTACATTTTATTCTTACCCGCTAACATGTTATCAAATGCAAGCTTAAGGGTGACTTCCTCCATCGCATTTTTATTAAAAAAAATAATAAAATTCATTCTAAGGCAGTGCAGTCGTTTACTTACCCACTCATCAAAGTAAAATAATAATAAAAATAAGACACACTATTGAAATCTGCACGCAGGCTGCTGCCTCTCCCTTCCGGTATGGACCCATAAAAACTACGACACACCGCACATTTGATACAATCTCCTAACATATGAGAATAATTTAATATTCAATAGATTCACTTTACAAACTCGTACAAGCTTATTGAATTTTAAATCATTTCACGTGTTTGCACGGCACACACGTGAGTCAAGACTATTTACCCACATATATTTTGTACATTCATTTAATAAAAATTGCCATTTTTTCTATAGCATTTAATAATTCCTTTAACCCTTTGAACTCCGGACTTTTGTTTTTAAATTAAACAATGTGAATACGTCCGAATGGCAGCAATTACTTTGCGAAACTGACAAAAAGGGTTTATACCTGCTCTAATACGCATCTAGACTTCTTATAGGGTAAATAATAAAAGGTGCACCTATAGTCGCCAACGGAGTTACAAAGGAATTAACCATGTCGACACATTGCCGCCAACGGAGTAGAAAGGGTTAATATCAAAAATATGCAATTGTTCAGTCCCATATAAACACGCACCACCCCCCATATTTTTGAGGTTCGAGCCTGAACTCTAGGCTCGTGCTTGCTGGAGCCTCAGTGCTTCGACCCCGGCGGCTTAGAGAGAATTTAATTGTTGTACGCAAGTGCTTACCTGCGTCAGGTTTTTTCTCGTTGTTTTATATGTGAACTGACCACCCAATAAAAACACAGTGGAATCGGTGCCCCTCAAATATTGCATCTGGACTGGGTAACAACAACAAAATAAGTCATATTTTAATTAACATTAACCTAACCACCTATCCTGATCCAAAGCGTGACTTCTTTCTAGCTGACGAGCATGGCCAACCTAAAGGCAGGGCGGGTACTAGTACCCGTTTCGCGGACTGCTGTCTAAAGGCGTAGCGCGTATTAAGTATTAAAAGCGGCAGAAGGTCATTTTACTCTTTAGGTTTACAGCTCGTAATGTTTGTTTAGGACTTGTCAACGTTACTTCTACCAATACTGTCCAGTGATTCTGAACAAAGTGACAATGAAGAAGTGGAGTGGCCAGAGAATGATAATCCTCCAATTATTGAACAATTTTTAGGACAAAGTGGTGTTGTTGTGATGCCAAGTAATCTGCAAAGTGTGTATGAAGTGGTTCAACTTTTTATAGGAAACGATTTGACTACATGCAAATCAAAAAGTGTATAGACTAGATTTCACACGTGCAATATTACGCGTAATTTGTAAAATGCAATAGTTTCCAAACACTATATGAAGGACATGTGTCAGAACTAAGCATTCACCTACTTTATCTGCGCTTAATACTTAATCTACATACTATAACGTCAGACATATTTAAATGACAGAACCTTGGCAATAAAGTTATTCAAATTGAACTTTGAATCTTACTTCTAATACAGCTTCTTTATACATATTTTTGGTGCGGTGACATCGTTTCCCTCGAGTCCTTGCACCGGAGACTTGATAATACAAGACTAAATAAAAATATTACAAGAGTAAATAAATATAAACAAAAGGGAAGAGGCAGGCGATGCAGAATGCTGCATTGATTATTTGAGACGTTTCCTTGAGTAGTAACGGAACCGCCACGTGGCCCAGCGGTTAACACGGCTCATTCATATTTCATGCTTGAATTTCCTGTTTGATGACTTGAAAATCTGACAAAATTATACTACATTAAAAAGGGACAAAAGTTTTCTGCGACATATTTTCTGTTATTTCTACGCATTAAGAATAACAGAAAATATCACAATGTTTCAAGAGACGCGCACCGAGCCAGGCGTGGTTACTCGCTTACCTGCCTCTTCTGCTTGCGGCCTCCCACTCTCGCTACATTTAAGCATTCGGGAGAAGCGAAATCGCTTTGCTCGAAAAAGTTGAACGGGAATTCAGGGATGTGGACCTCGGCACTCCAAAGGAATTCTTACAATACAAATAAAATAACAAAATAAAACATAAAATATATTTTCCAATTTGGCCCTTTAATAAGGAAATAATTCATATCTTTTTTAGATAAAATAATTTAAAAACCCCCGCACTTTCATTTGATTTCGATTTTTTTAAATAAAATATAATGTTGACTCGACTCATAAACCGATATAAAAGTATTCCATTTTAATATTTTAAACAGAATACTTTTGTGATTTTACTACATGTTTAGAAAGTAAACATGTGGAAAAATCACAAATTATTCTATTTCAAATATTAAACCGATATTCATATTTTATCATAAAAATTCATACCATTTTTATGTTATAGATTTCGGGAATTAGGTTTGCATGATAATCGATGCACACACGCTCTCGTGAGTGCCCCGACAGTGCCGCATGCAGCGATTCACCCCATCCTCAAAATCTACAACACCAACATCGGCCGTGATACATTACATACATCTCTAAAATAGCATAAATTAAGCATTGTCCTTTTAAAATACTTTACCCTTTAATTGCTACCATCATGACATACTTCAAGATGTACATATAAAAAATATAAATAATCGATACAGCATTATATACAGAAAAAAATTACACTTCCTAAATTATGCCCTTATTGACCTATAGAAATAATTTGATTACATTCAAATCAAGTGTTCGAATACTCAAAGCGTGTGGTTATTCATCAATAAATCCGCAATAAGCGCCCGCACGGGCTTTTCTGTCGTGGCAAAAAGAAGAAAGCAATTACTATTGCTCACATGAAATACAAAACGACGGGATACTCTCCAAATATTCATTCGGAAAAATATTACAAAAGCGCTTCTTACATTGTTCCTAAAGTTATGAACTAGAAAACTACACAAGTAAAGGAATAAACCGGCAAGAGATTAACTAATTATTTATAAAATTTTCAAAAGAGAAAATAATTCTTTCGTCATTAATTTTTTTGGAAATTATTTAAAATGTCAACAAAAAAAAAATGAAAGCACTTACCGTTGCAAATTTTATAAATCAGAGTGAAAATGGAAGGACGACACCGCCTCCCCGGAGGAATCGATCTACCCTGCGGCGTGTGCAAACCGAAGATTTCACGATTTCTTATTTAATTATACTTAACAGTATTTAAATGATTTAAAAACAATTAAAATGATCACAATCTAAACACTTAGATTTCAAATCATGATGTTTAAAAATACATTGATTATATTAGACATTTATACAATACTTTTCACTACATTTATACATTACGTTACAAAATCAGCCGACTATCACAAAGTGAACTCTCCTGGCTTTGGTGTGTTCCACTGTCATCGGTGAGTAACAAACTTGGTACACCGTACCGATCAAAAATAAGTTCCAAATTTCTGGCGTTTTGTGCAGATGAAAAAACCCATTCACAACAACGGTACCAAAAATCACACATTTGACACAACTTTAAGAGGAAAGCCTCTACGGGAACAACATCACACCTTTAATTATTTGACCTTTCAAAAAGGGACAAAACCTTAAGGGTTAATAAATTCCATTTTTCATTATTATAATGCAATAAAGTATGACTAAGGGTTTTCAATCGAAGGAAACGGGATAGCCAGCACATCTTACACAGCTATATACAAGCAATTCATTGAATTCTCCGACAAGAGGCATATCTCCGCTTACAGGTGATTTCCAATTCAGACTAACTCCAGGACCTTGATGGTGCCTTGGCTGTTGGCCGCGACGACTACGTTACTGTTCTGCCTCCAGCAAACTGCCGAAACAAACTCATTCTGCTCGTCATCCTTCTTCTCCTGCTCCAAAAAACTCCTGACCGGATCAAACTTGTAACTGAAGAGTTGCTTCGTCAGACCTTTGTAATACACGTAGAGGGCATTGTTCTCTGAACCGCATGCCACGTAGTCTCCGTCAGTTGCGAGTCCAACAAAATTTTTTTCATTGACGTGTCCGACAAACGATCTCAGACATCGCGGAGAATTGATATTCCAGATCTTGAGTTGGCTATCGGTGGATGCCGATACAATCTCTTCGGAATTCAAGAATGTGACATATGAAACAGCTTTTCTGTGATCTTTAAACACGGAAAGTGGATCTTTCATATTACGCAGATCGTAATAATGAACGCAGTGGTCGGCCGAACCGAATGCGAGATGGCAAGAACTCTTTGGATTGAAACGAACACAACAAACGTTGAATTTGGCTTCCAATGTCGCTATGGAATGGTCAACGTTCAACGACCATAGCTTGACGCGAGCATCATCCGACCCCGAAGCGATGAGCCTGACGTCGACAGCATTAAAATTGACACTCCAACAACGCTTATCGTGTTCTTGGAAAGCTTTCGTACGTTGACCGGTTCCGACATCCCAAATTGTGACAGTGCCTTCGTAATCGCTTGATGCTAAAATACTTTTGTGGTAAGTGTTCCAACTGATGCAAGATATTTTATGACTTGATGCCATTTCGACGCACGGGTAATGTATGTCGACCATTTCACGAACGACAGCGTTATAATCAAATACCTTGATTCGCTTAGTGACACCGGCTATCGCAAAGAACTCATTGTCCTTATCAAACTCGATAGTGGAGACAATTGTAGAATAATTGATAACGTCACTTGAATACGATAGAGTTGCGAGCGGCCGTAATCCTTTGAACTTTGAAAACTTAACAAGGTTTTCTCGGAAGGTATCGAGACCGGCGCAGCTATTCACGCTTGAGGTAAGTTGATCTCCAGATGCCTCCTTATCATGAGGGATAACGTCAGATTCATCTATTGAGCTTTGGTCAGGAGCAGTCTCCTGATCGCCAAAGTATAAATCGCGCGAACGACATCCAAAATAACACTGAACAAAGTCTTCGAAGTGCGCGTGCATGCGTCGTTTTCTCGCTGCGAGCAAGGTATGATCAACCTTATGCGTCACGCTGAATGTGGTATCACCCTGCTGCATGCTGGGATCTGACCGCTCCGGAATACTGCCGGTCCTGTGCAGCATGCTTGCATCGATGGTATCGATCAGGTCGAATATCTCTTGCTGTATGGCGACAACGTTCGCATCAGAGCTGTCAGTCTTGATGACTTCCTCGAGTTTCGGACATTTGCTTTGTACATCCTTCAATATTCGTTCAACTTCGTCCATATCTCGTTTGATCAATCCCACCTCTCTCACCAACTGATTCTTTTGCTCTTCCTTCATCTGATGTAGATGTTTCAAAAAATCATATAACAAACGATTTTGAGCCACACACGACTCTGCTTCGAGCAGTTGTTTCTTCTGTGTTAGAATTTCAAGCATAACATCAACGTCTGGCATGGTCAAATTTTGGGACTCAGCAGCTATGAAGCTGCGGAGCCCATCAGACGACACCATGCTAATAGAGTCGCCAGCAATCGAGCTCACCTGACCAATATTTTCGACACTTATTTTCAACTTGTATTTAGAGATCAACTCGTTGAGCAAGAAATTGGGGAATATATTGTCCTGAACTGCGAGTGTGAAGCCACACTTAGGGCACCTTCGCTGGACCTCGATCGCCTTGTAAATGCAGGTGTGACAAAAAGTGTGGCCGCATTTTGTGATGTAGGCTTCTTCAATGAGATTGAAGCATATGGGGCACAGATAGTCGGTGTTTTTGTCTTCCGTTGAGCCTCCCAAGGCGTTAAACACCATCGGCCTTGCCCGCCCGAGTCGCGGCAGGCTGCACAAGTTGGAATGTGATGGGGAAGTGTTACGCGTCCCATCTCTATTGGCAGCCATTTTAAAAGCTCAATAAAAATGCTTACTTAACATATTAAGTTTCCTTTCTTTAATGCAGCAATGCGCTTCGTAAATGTGTTTGTGTTTTATGAATTGCCTCGTTAGATATCCACTGACACAAAAATTGGATATTTATTTCTGTGAAGTCAACAACAAGAGATCACTGACACCGACACTCGAGCAGTACCAAATTCCGTTTGGCTCTTTGAATTTAATTGAAATCTGACACTATTGTTAAAAAAAAGCACTTATCGTTTTTATCACAAACATTTAATTCATTCAGTGTTGCATTTTGAGCTAATGAGTTAAGGGACTTGCTGCTATGATGCTTCTGTGCCTTTCCGGAAATGTTCAATCACCTGAAACAGTAAGGTATTACGCCAATGAGCTAAATTTTATCTATAGGATATCAACAGCAACAATTTTATGTAAAAATGTAGCAGGGCTACTTGAAGAGGTTCGAAGGAATCTCCATAATGTCTGGATGTATCAACATACTTATAATATAGAAGTGCACATGCTGAACATACTGTTATTTGTTCAGTTTGAAAACATGCCTAAATATACCTAAATGTACGTAGATAATCTAAATGAGGAATCTTTGAACTACACAACTCCAACGGTCAGATATAATTATGGCTGGTTGCGGCTTGCAACATCTCCAGCACTCATCTCATATACGGTGAGCCTGTATGCCGAGTGTTTTTAATTAAAATTTACTTAAAATCAGTCATTGTTCAATTGGAATTTGGAGCCCAGGAACCCGAGTGGGTTTGACAGTCAAACACGCCGGCCACTGAACTTGGGTGAGGAATGTGTATTTTAAAATAAACTAAACTAGGTTTGTACAAAGACAGGCAAACAATTCTACCTGTGGGAATATACGCACAATTAAAAAAATAGTCAATAGAGACACAGGAGACAAGAAAATACTTTTAAAATGTTACCAGTGGCAGGGGGCTCAGTGGAATTCCACAAGTTTTTGGCTCAGGCATAATGCATTACTGTTTCAAGGAAAAACCAAATTTACAACAAAAATAATAAATGGTACACATGCAGAACTCAAGGAGGATGCACTTCCCACTCCCGGCCGATGTGGCAAGCTCCGGGCTAAAAATTCAGACAAATAATTTAGTAGTAAGCACTTTCAGTTTTTGAGCATATTTTCAAAAATTATTATTGTGGTATGCTTCTTTGAGTAAGCCGGGGTCTGTTGGCAACGGAAGCTCATCATGCCCCCCGCTGAAAGGTTCCATTATCATGAAGAGAGAATTGAATTTTAGCCAAACTTCTCAATCCTCAAGCGCTGAGCTCTTATAGATGTTTTTGAGCTTTTAGAATGGAGGAATTGATAAATTGAGTGGCCTTTAAAAAAAAATTACCTCCTTTGAGTGTGAACAATGAGGCAGTGTATGAAGCCGGAAAACTCACTTAAAACAATGCCCTGTCACCTGAGATGCGATCCACAGAAGCAAACATAACCCAAACTTCCATCCGCGCATCCCTGTCAACTGAGACCGCATCAACTACAATACTTCCTTTATTCTACACATTGCTAACTCGCACAGTTCGGTTCCGGTTCATTGCGGTCCAGTTTCAGAATTTTAAAACTAAACAAATTGTAATCGAGGATTCATAGGGATCAGTGGACAGTGAATTTATTTCAAAGTCATTTATCCAGGTACTTGAGTACATCCAATTGCACATTGAAGCCCTGATGAGTCACAATCAGGAGGGTCATGCTGTGCATGCTAAATTCATTAAATGACAAACTCTTCTCACAAAAAAATGTACAAAGAGAAACGTCAAGAAATACCGCACTTTATAGAAAATAAATATTAATTACAAAAAATATGCATAATTTCTTTAACTGAAAAATGAAGGTCTGTTTTGACCAATTATCAGTTTTAAATAATCAAACTGACAGAACTGGTTGCCTGAACTATGGAAACTTTTTCTGCTTATCTAAAAGAAACTTCACTTACAGATTTAACTGCTTGGAAAGCTGTCCATTGACCTCAGCGTCAAAGCACTTGGCTGCTTCGGTGAGCTGAACAGCATCTTGATCTTTTTCTGTGTACGCTCCAAGCACCAGGCCTTTCTGAAATGTAAATAATCTATGAGGGTTCACAGACCGGGTAATAACTGCAAGAGTTCGATTGTCACTTTTTCAATAACCACACTACTCAGCAAGAGAAGAAAGCCGCAAGGGAAGCGACAGGTAGGGAAGCAATGAGTTTGATATGTCTCCAGCATTTACCTTGTTGTTTGAAGGTAAGTCTGTATCCAAGGGAGATTTTTTTCAAAGTATTTTTTTTTCTAGAGGCAATTTATAATCTTAACCTATTTGGAAAAGGGAATCCACAGTCTATAAGCAAACTGGCTCACTATTGGACTACAAGGAGGTAAAACAACAAAGAAATGTCATTCTACAATAATTTCTGGTAATAATAATAACACTAGCATCAAATCACAGTCAAGAATGTAAACTTTACTCTCCTCTCCTCTCCTTACTGCTGGTAACACCAATTATAACAGTAAACATTCAGTTTAGCAAGCGTGAGCAAAATAATATACGTTAACTATTTCAAAATTTTAACAATCACTGCTCCGTTATTAGCTCCGATTGGAAACTAGCGTGGCCAAGCCCCAACTCCATCAGAGATTAAAAATTAACAATCAATTTAACATATAATATTGGTGTTCCTTTGAAGTACTCTGTGGATTTACATAGGTGTTAATTGTTTGGCAATTGCATTAATTATCTACAAAAAAATAAACAAATTATCAATACTAAATAGCTATTTGTTTACACGATAAGATTTCTTCGATCCTTTCTCAAAGAAAAATGATATACTAGAAATTGGAAACATCGCATGCCACAGAGCATTTTACTCGGAGATTAGGAAGCAAAATCAGACCAATAGAATAAAATAGAATTCCAATAGGTCAGGAATGTAGATAGATTACACATAATTCATCATCAAAACCCCCATTGCGAGTTTGTAGTATAAACGAATGCAACAATATAATAAAATAGCTTTTCAAATAAAAATCACGTAATTACAAGTAGCTATATAACAAGAAAAAAAAAGAATAACTAAAAACTTAAATAAATAAAACAATAACAGGCGAAAACATTGCGAAAAACGCATTTGGTAAATGAGATAAGCACAAGAAATGAGGTTAAGTAAGATAATAAATTCCAATGTGAAGAATATCTTACACGTAGAAAAATCTAGTTTAGGTGAGTAAATAAAACGGTAACGTTATAATTGTGATTGAATATGCCTTACATAATAATACGAATGTAATATTCCTTAGTATCCGGAGTAATAATTTATAACATTGTGTGTTAAAACGTAAATATAAATGGAAAGGGGGGTAAACATGGAGACGTATGTTTGAGATCGTGAAAGTTACCTTAGCTGAGGAACAGCTGTAGAGTTTGACGGCGTAACTGAAGTTCTGACATTTCTTTACGAATAGAGAAGTTGAGCTACAGAGAATCGACATAATTGGGATGGTATTGTGTGATATGAATCAGATCACAGTAGAAGCGGCCATAACACGAATAACGAAAATACTTCGCCTCCGTCAGTTCAGTTTACTTGTGTGAGGTTGGCAAGACGAGAAATCCATAGAGTTCTGTAAATATTTTTACATAACTCTATGGATTTTAAAGTTAAAGTAAAGTTTTTTTTATTCTCATGTTTGATTACGACTTAATATCTATTTTTTTGGAAATGACTTTTTAACTTCAAAATATTTTAGGATTGCTTATTATTTGTGTTAATTTTTTTTATTTAGATTTGGATCTACAACAAGCATATTTTTATTAAAAACTTTTGGTAATTATTAAATACAATTACTAGACGAGATGAATTTATACACTCTACTTTCATCTAAGGTAGAGACTTTCGTTCAGTTTTATTTTTTTGTTTATGGTAAAGCCCTATGAGCTCAACTTAACCTCAAATTAGCAGCCGTTTGTTTTGTGTTGTCGTTTGGCGAACGTTTTAACACAATACAAATGTGATAGCAAAAACTTGAGGAAACTTGACTAATCAACCATGGCTGATGCTGCGGCGAGACAGCTTCAATATGAATACAAAGCGGTAAGTCAAACGTTTAAATTATTGAAATAATACCCTTTGACAATTTACATTTAAATATTTGTCATTTGATTACTTAAAATCATGTCCACTCAGTGAGTGTTCAAAATATGCTGTAATTACATTTATATATTTTTTATTTCATTTAAACACGGATCTTACTCGGTAGAATGAATACTTTTAGTATGTGCGATATCAAATCCGGATTTTCTAAGCGAATTGTCGCATTTACTTGGTGTTGGTCATCATTACTGAAGTCTGCGTTGCCTCTCCGTCTCGTTCGTCTCCTTGTATTATCAGGCGCTATCTAGCGGAAATTGTCACTTCTCTGCGTAAACTCTGAAGAAATCTTTGGGTTTCATTATAAAAGTAATTAAATCAATTTAAAATATATTTTACTTCAGTAATAAGGGTAAGATTTTTCTAACGTATATCAGGTTTCAAAGAAATAAACTTTTCAATCAAAAATCTAATACAGTAATACCCCGCTTTACGCGACCCCGTTATGCGCGATTTCACTATAACGCGAATTTCAAATTTCGCGTTAAAATGCCTCGCATTATGTGAATTTCTTATTTAAGAATGTGTATGAACATAATGTAGTCATTACATATAGTCTTAACAATTAAAAACAGCGTTGGGTGTTATGAACATATTTTACAAGAACGTAAAAGAAACGCTACCCAAAAGACAATAGATGTATTTTTCAGTAAAAATAACATGTAATACAGCATAGTGTTCTTAGAATTAAAGTGATTGATTCAAATGATTCGTATTTTGTTGTGTTAAGTTTTGACTATGTATGTATGTTTAATCGTAAACCCTGATATACGCGAATTTCACATAACGCAATTTTTTCCGGAACGTATCCTTTGCGTAAAGCGGGGTATTACTGTATTGTATAGTGCAGAACTCTTAGAGGGGGAGGGAGGAGAGGGCAGACGTCCTTCACGTTTAATACAATCTGACAAAAGGTAAAATAATAGAATGCCTTATTTTATATTTACTCCACTGACTCGGATAATTTGCACAAGGAGTCTGTCACTGCACTGCTGTTTGTTTTGATTACCAAATTTACACAATTAATGTACAATGTAAATTTTGTTTCAGAATTCTAATTTGGTACTGCAAGCAGATGTACGCTTTATTGAGCGACGCGGGCGTGATGAGGCCACCGGGGAAGTCATGTCTCTCGTGGGGAAGTTGACAGGCACACGCATGGGAGACCGACATCAGCGCACACGCCCTGACAAGGCGGAAGAGCGCAAAGTCAAGTGAGTCGCCCGTACATACTGAATATCCAAGTTAGATAATCTGACAAGTCTATGACCATTTGCAAATTTATTAGAATATTTGTAACGGAAATATACATAATTGAGTTATGATGTTTTATGATAATAATTTTTTAAGGCGTCAGAAGCGTGACGAAGCTCAGTATGACTTTGAACGCATGAAAGGGGCCACACTGACTACAGAAGGCGTGGACGACATGGCGGGAGCTGTGTATCGGCCTCGCACGCAGGACACGCGCCGCGCACACGATCTGCTGCTGGCTTTCATGCAGGCTGCCCTCGGAGACCAGCCTAGAGATGTGTTGTGCGGGGCTGCCGATGAGGTGTGAAACTTTCCACTTATCGTGTGGTTTTTGTTAGTGTTATACACAGTATTTCTAAATAATAATACTTGTTGATAGTGGTGGCACTTTCATAAAAGTCTTGCTTGCCTAATTTATTGACGAATTTAATATTTTTAAGTACAATTCATTATAATTTCAAGCAATACTATTTGAGATTCTGAAGTTTGTAATCTCCCTGTCAAGAAGTGATCAGAGGAGATTTCTTCAGATAAGAAATGTATATCTCAGGCGATCTGGCCACTGTATCACAAGGTAGGAAGTAGGTGGTGTGCAGTCGCTAATAAAAAATTATAATCTTTTTTAAATATTTATTTTTTCAGGTGCTGGCCGTCCTAAAAAATGACCGCTTGAAGGACCATGACAGGAAAACTGAAATCGAATCTTTGCTAGGAGCCATTCCTGACGAAAGATTTGCCTTACTAGTTAATCTGGGTAATTTTTTTTAAATTTTTAAACTGAAAATGTTTCAACGTGGTAAACTGATTACTACCCATCTGATTACTGTATTAGCTATTTTATTGGAGATCTGGTTTCATGAGTCTATTACGTTTATACAGTATCAGTGTTTGTAGAAGAGTGGGCGTTTAAATATCAATATTTGACTAAAGAGTATCTACTTGGATGTATCTCTAGGAAAAAAAATCACAGACTTCACCGGTATCGGGGTGACAGCGCCTTCCGGAGACAATCCGGAGCAGATAGACGAGGCGTACGGCATCAACGTTCAATTTGAAGAGTCCAGCTCTGAAGATGATGAAGACGCATTTGGAGAGGTTACTAAAACATTTTGAATAGCTTAAATTTGAACTCCAACTTCATGGGTGAGAGTTTATGGTGTTAAACAGGCAATAATGAGAACTGAATAGCCTAAATATGTGCCCATCATTATGAAAGTGGTCTAAGTCATATATTTCTTGCTTCGAGATATTTAAAGGTTTACGTTTGAATGAATTAAAAAATATTTTTATACTATGTAACATTTTAATTTAGAATTTTATTAGTCTAAAAATTGATTTTTTCTTCTACACTGTTCTATCAATTTGTAGTAATGCTCAGGGTTGTATAAGTAACTTGCTTTTTTTATTTTCATTTCTATCAACCCTAAATCACGGTCATTTGGCAGAAAGGAATGACCAGATACCAAACATTTATGGTCTATTTTTTCAATATTGTTACTTGAAGACTGAGCAATTTTCATCCATGTCAGTGCTACTTTAATGTTACGATTTTGGCCTGAACAAGTATCACTGTAAGCTATTACGTGTTTTTGAGTAGTTATATCCTCCATATGCATTAAAATGAATGACGCTACTTCCTGTGCACCCCTTGATGCTGTAGTTTCATCCCATACATACATCTTGACATTGCTATCATGGAAATTATGGAAACCCAAGTTGTATGCATACATGTTTAGCTTATAATAAGCTACCGAAACAGAAAGTTTTGGATACGGGAGTGCTTTTTGCAAATCAAATGAGAATCCATAATATTCCTCGGGATTCTCTTTTGCTTTTTGCTGGTCTTCTGCAAGACATTTCCTAGCTTGTTCGGCACTTTGCAAATGTGAATCATGACTTTGTCTAAGATATAACTTCTCTTCGTCATTACTACATGCTTTGATTTAGACTAGACCACTTTCATAATTAACACTAAATGAATTCCATATAATGTCGAAATAACAAGCACTATCTAACCGTTCATTTTTGAAAATATTGTAAAAATTACATTGAATTAATTTAGTTTAAAATAATGTGATGTGAAATAACTGATAAACTCATTTATTTATTTTTTTGACTTAGACCACTTTCATAATTATTGGCACATATATTTGACAGGTTAGAGAAGACGACGACCGTGAAGCAGGAGAAGGCGAGGAGGGAGACGAAGAGGGCATGGACGTTGACGGTCCAGACAAAGAACCGTCCAGCAGGGAGGGCAAGAGGCACGGCCCTATTCACGCTGCTAACGTAAGCAAACTTCACCAACACCTTACATTCCAATAATGATACTTGAGTTTCTCTATTCTCAAGGAAGTAAATTTAATTTTTTAAAGTTGAAAGCGCTCGACACAAACATATTTTAGCTATGTTCAGTATATTACCCTTTTCATTCAACAGTAAGTTCGATTCCTGCCTGTGACATTTTGTCATACCTTTCTTCGAAATGATGCTTACAATGAGCCTACACTCTGGTGAGGCCTCAACTTCTCCAGTATTGTTTGATAGTTGTTCAGTTGTTATTGTAATAGAAGACGTAATTGTGCATTAATTTATTTATTTTGGAAGACAGATTATGGAGACTAAGTTTATCATATCTCATCTTCAGCTTGCCGGTGCTGCGGCGGAAGATAGACGCACTCGACCACTCCACCCGCTGGACATTGATGCTTACTGGCTGCAGCGCCGCCTGTCACGCGTGTATTCAGACGCTGTGCTGTCACAGCAGCGAGCGGCAGATGCACTACAGGCACTGAGAGAGAGCGCTGACGACCGGGACTGCGAGAACCGTCTTGTTTTGCTTCTCGGTTACGACTGCTTCGATCTCATTAAGCTCCTGAAGAACCATCGCCAAATGGGTAAGTCCATACTACAAGCTAGCACAGAATCTGGAGACAATTGATTATTTAATTTGCTTTTTGTATTTATTAATTTGAATTGTTTTCATCGGTAGTATTATTCTGCACATTGCTGGCATCTTCCCAGTCGGAGTCAGAGAAGCAAAGCATTCGTGACGAGATGAGTAAGGAGCCTGCGCTCAGGAAGATCCTTGCCCAACTGGACACTGGCAAGACTGATGATGAGGTAACTGCTGTTATTTTTATTTAAACCCATCAGAACCTTCGAAATATGTACCAATAATGAAATACCTATTGACAGTTTGCTTAGGTTCCTAAATCGACGATGGCAAAAAAAGTTTGATTGAATCGTTTCTAGGGGCCCAGCACGGAACCAGGGTCTCGATCCACTCGCAGAGAAGCAGCTCCGGAGGCTGAGCAGGCGGCTGTGGGCCCAGGTGGAGGGCAGGTGGGAGGGTCACGCCGCGCCCTAGATCTTGAAGAACTGGTAAGCATCTAAACCTATGCAAATTTTGATGAAATTTAATCTGTGATGAACTGTGACGATACCTACCTTGTACATGGCGAGCGAAGTTCCAAATCTTTCCTAAAAAAAAACAGCGCACACGATTGGCATATTGAAGAACACTTGTTATTATTTAATGTAATGTTTTCAGATCTTCGCCCAAGGATCTCACTTGATGGCCAACAAGCGCTGCCAGCTCCCAGATGGCTCTTTTAGAAAGCAAAGAAAAGGTTGGTCCACTTAAGTAAAGTTTTCTATCCATTGTTGAAAATGCATCGGTAAAGCGTGTCTTGTTTAATATACTATACAGCAAGAATTATGATTCTACAACTTCTTTTGTAATCTGGGTGACCTTGGACTGCAAAAACGGATAATGAAAGGTGTCTGCTTTTATTTAAAGAATTAAAAAATTAACCTGCTTCAAATGAGACAGCCCAGCCCGCCTCTTCGATAACCTCTGGCCTTTAAAAATCACTTTTTAAACATTGTCAATACGCATGGATTCAATCATGACTGACCTGTCTGATACTCGCTTCTTTCAGGATATGAAGAGGTGCATGTTCCAGCGCTTAAGCCGAAGCCATTCGAAGAAGGAGAAGTCCTCACTCCTATCGACAAGCTCCCCAAGTATGTCCAGCCTGCCTTCGAAGGCTTCAAGACGCTCAATAGGATTCAGGTATGTGTTTTTAACAAGTTTTTTTATCTTCAAATGTCGAGTCTACATTCAAATGGAAAAAGATCCTTTAAAGAAAAATTTGTTGCAATATTTACAGAGCAAGCTAGAGCCAGCGGCCTTGAACTCTGACGAGAACCTGCTGGTCTGCGCTCCGACCGGAGCCGGTAAAACCAATGTAGCTCTGCTGTGCATGCTCCGGGAGATCGGCAAGCACATCAACCAGGATGGGACTATCGCCGCTGACCAGTTCAAGCTGGTGTATGTTGCACCCATGCGTTCCCTCGTACAAGAAATGGTATGTCTTTAACTATTACCCTCTTGGCTCTTAATAGCCCTAACACTGTATAAGATGCGGTTTACGCACAAAGGAACAAAAAAAAAACAATTTTTTTTTGCATTTGAACGCAGAGCTTCTTTCGGCCACCGCCTTTATAGCTTAGCGTGTATATTAAATTATAGATTTAATATTGTTTGGATTCTCAGGTGGGCAGCTTTAGCAAGCGCCTGGCACCCTACAACATCACGGTGTCCGAGCTAACGGGAGACCACCAGCTGACGAGGGAGCAGATCGCCGCCACGCAGGTCATCGTGTGCACCCCGGAAAAGTGGGACATCATCACCAGAAAAGGTACCCTACTCCTGCCGTTTGACCTCATCCCTGCTTCTTTGGGTTCCATGGCAACTAATTTATACCATGCTTTTAGGCGGGGAGCGCACATTCACAAATCTCGTCCGGCTGGTGATTCTTGATGAAGTGCACTTGTTGCACGAGGAGCGCGGGCCGGTGCTGGAGGCTCTGGTGGCGCGGGCCGTGCGTGCAGCGGAGACAGCGCAGGAGGAGGTGCGGCTAGTGGGGCTGAGCGCCACGCTACCCAACTACCGTGACGTAGCCACCTTCCTACGTGTGCGCCCTGAGACTGGCCTGTTCTACTGGGACAATCGCGCCAGGTGCTCACGCAGGGCTCTATTAGTGCCTTTTCTATTTTTTGTCATGTAAAGAATAGCTATGTCGTTTCAATAGATTCAATACTTTCTTTTTGTATCCACTATTCAAACATAATGGATAGATCATATCTCTGAAGAGACAAAAAATTATATTATTTTGCTTCCTGTAGTAAACTCCTCCGCGCTTCAATGGTTTGCCTACCACAAGATTAGCAACATTATTTTTAGTTATAATTTAAATTGCCTCCGGTTTTAATTTTAAATATTATTTTGTTTAGTTTGTATAAACTTGGATGTTGGCAGGCCCGTGGCGCTGGAGCAGCAGTACATTGGCATCACAGAAAAAAAGGCGCTCAAAAGGTTCCAAGTCATGAACGAGATTGTCTACGAGAAAACCATGGAGCACGCTGGGCGCAACCAGGTTTGCATCTTCACATGTTAAACTGACTGAGGTTCTTGTCTCTCACGTTACAGAATCTGCTTGGTATTCTCAGCCTTGATTGTGTTATCCAAGAAAAGGCATCAAATATCATCTCAAGTGTATGCTCTGGATTCTGATAATGAACAATCTGTCTCCTGGGTTCTAGGTGCTAATCTTTGTACACTCACGGAAAGAGACCGGGAAGACTGCCCGCGCTGTCAGGGACATGTGCCTGGAGAAGGATACGCTCGGACAATTCCTGAGGTAGGAGAAGTTTTCTACTCTCATCTAATTTGTCAGGTCCACAACTGACTGGCTTGCCTTATATTCACTTTCTACATTCCCTACTAATAATCACGTCAACCTATAACATTTTCCTGTTATACTAAACTTTTTTTCTTTAAAATCTTATGTCTGCAAAACCAGTCATTCCTTTTGGTATGATGAAGTTTGTTCTATGTGAGAACTGACTGAATCAAGACCGGAGAAAACAAGAGTGATACCTGCTGTCTGAGGCTTCTCGATGTAAATTAAATTTTCTCCAGGGAGGGTTCAGCAAGCATGGAGGTTCTTCGCTCTGAGGCCGAGCAGGTTAAGAACACCGAGCTAAAAGACTTGCTGCCATACGGCTTTGCGATCCATCACGCCGGGATGACGCGCGTGGACAGGACCCTTGTCGAAGACTTGTTTGCAGACAGACACATTCAGGTGAACATTCACAAACCTTGAAGTTTTTTCGATTTCGTTAAATTATAAATAGCTTTCATAATGTGAAGGAAAATAATTGGTAAAATATTTTTTCTCATGCAGGTTTTTTTTTTGTAATTTCTGTGTACAGGTGCTAATATCAACTGCCACGCTGGCATGGGGTGTGAACCTTCCAGCGCACACCGTCATAATTAAGGGCACGCAGGTTTACTCCCCGGAACGCGGTCGCTGGGTGGAGCTTGGGGCTCTAGATGTGCTGCAGATGCTGGGCAGAGCTGGCCGCCCACAGTACGATACCAAGGGAATAGGTAAATGACATCTCCGATCGTATAAAAATTGTAGTCTTTAATAACTGCTGTCCTAGAAGTCAGAGACCGGTTCCGAGGCGATTGAAGTCTGAGGGTTGTCATCCATCAGAGCTCATTTGCTGACCTGCTCTACGCAGCTGTAGATAAATCAAAACAATTATTGTTTTACTAAACATAAATGATGTATGAGCTCGAAAAAGTCAGAGAATACTCGATGGATATAAGAAAGTTTATAACAACAAAATCTCTGGTTGAAATTAGACCCACTGTCAATTTGAGGAATAAAGGTGAAGAAGCAAGGATTCACATTTGAACGACCCTCTTGCGCAAATGCTCACACTTAGTTCTCTCGTCTTTTCTACGCAAATATGATAGAAAGTATATGTAAAAGAAATGATCGCTAACCAAGCATAATATTCTCTTTGCATATTTTAAAATTGTGATGTTTGGTTGCAGGGATTCTGATCACAAATCACTCAGAGCTGCAGTACTACCTGTCGCTGCTGAACCAACAGCTGCCCATTGAGTCGCAAATGGTCTCCAAACTGGCTGACACTCTCAACGCAGAGATTGTATTGGGGACTGTTAGGTGAGTTATCAATCCTTACCTGAAAGCGGAGTCTAACCACACAGCTCTGTAGGTAATAAGCGAGAACTTTTGAAGCAATTGTGGCTCTGTCTTACTTGATAAACCTCCAGCATTTGCCTGCATCAGAGATGTTTTTTCTTGTAAAAATTTTCTTCACTTCACAGTGGCAATTATAATTTTATCAATTGAAAAACCTAATCGCGTCACCTAGTTTCAAGCTCAGATCTTGACTGTAGACAGCGACCCTCCTTGCCACTGGACTGAGGGTCTCACAGCGTATCATCCTGGGGGTTGTGATGTATTTCAGATCAGTACGTGAAGCAGTAACATGGCTGGGGTACTCCTACTTATACGTGCGCATGTTGCGGCAGCCGGCCCTGTATGGAGTGTCCTCTGAGCGCCTGGACAACGACCCTCTACTGGAGATGCACCGCGCTGATCTCGTGCATACAGCGGCACTACAGCTTGACAAGTGAGACCTTATCTTTTAATTCTAACCTGTCCTGCTGTTGCATATTATGTTAATGTTGCGACAATCGTCTGCAATTGTTTGAAACATAAGAACACATAAACGATATGTAAATATGAATGCTGATCTTGTCTTGTCTATTAACACAGGTCAGGGCTGATCAAGTATGACCGCAAGTCGGGGCACTTCCAGTCCACGGAGCCAGGCCGCATCGCCTCACACTACTACTGCACCCACGAGACTATGCTCACCTACAACCAGCTGCTAAAGCCCACACTCAGCGAGATCGAGCTGCTGCGCGTTTTCAGCCTGTCGGGCGAGTTCCGCAATCTAGCCGTGCGGGAGGAGGAGCGTCCTGAGCTGCAGAGGTTTGTGTCCAATCGTGATGCTAAGCAAGATAGTGAGTTGACAATTTTCAATTTGATGCTCATTTTTATTTCTAGACTCTTGGAGAGGGTCCCAGTGCCCATCAAGGAAGGTCCAGAGGAAGCTTCGGCCAAGGTCAACGCCCTGCTGCAGGCTTACGTGTCTCAGCTGCGATTGGAAGGCTTTGCGTTGATGGCGGACATGGTATACGTAACACAGTCCGCCTCACGATTGCTGCGCGCTATCTTTGAAATAGTTCTCTACAGGTATGAAATCATTATATATATATATGTATATATATATATAATGCTATGAACCGTGGATCCGACAAAAACAATAGCGTTGTTCTGCAATCGTAGAGATTTTTATTTTAACATATACATACATAATAATAGTTTCTCAGTTTTAATACAAGTTCATCAATTTACCTGCAATCGTAGAGAAACGACAAATTATGTTTGTCGTCCACTTCACTTCACTTTAATTAATGGAGATCTTGATATATTGATCTACCTACAATGAATTGACAGCTCTGACTGAACGTCGGTGTTTTAGTCCACATAAGGACGTTCAGTGTCGCCAACAGATGCTGCTGGCGCATAATCCTGAAGCAATTATAATTGCTTTACATATATATGTATATATATATATATATATATATTTATATATATATATATATATATATATGTATATATATATATATATATATATTTATATATATATATATATATATATATATATATGTATATATATATATATATATATATATATATATATATGTTTATATATATATATATATAGTGTTCAATAACTAGGATTTTTTTTAATATCAGAAACAGTCGCCATTACTCTTTTCTAGTTCTAAACCTGAGTGCAAGTACAATTATTTTGAAATTTCAGGGGCTGGGCGCAGCTCGTGGACAAGACATTGTCACTTTGTAAAATGATTGACCGCCGGATGTGGCAGAGCATGTCTCCGCTCCGTCAGTTTCGCAAGATGCCCGAAGAAATCGTCAAGAAAATTGAAAAGAAAAACTTCCCCTGGGAGCGCCTGTACGAACTAGGTCCCAACGAGATCGGAGAGCTGATACGCGTCCCCAAACTCGGGAAGACCATCCACAAATATGTGCACCAGTTCCCAAAGCTGGATCTGTCCACTCACATCCAACCCATCACTCGGTCTACCCTGCGCGTCGAGCTGACTATCACTCCCGATTTCCAATGGGACGAGAAAGTTCACGGGCAGTCTGAAGCGTTCTGGATTCTGGTCGAAGACGTTGACTCCGAAGTCGTACTGCATCACGAATTCTTTCTATTGAAGGCGAAGTACGCTACCGATGAGCACACGGTTAAGTTCTTTGTGCCAGTATTTGAGCCCCTCCCGCCACAGTACTTCTTGCGTGTAGTTTCTGACCGGTGGATCGGAGCTGAAACCCAGTTACCAGTTTCGTTCCGGCATTTGATTCTTCCGGAGAAGAGCTTGCCGCCAACGGAACTGTTGGATCTACAGCCACTGCCGGTGACCGCTTTGAGGAATGCCCGTTTCGAAGCTCTTTACGCTGACAAGTTCCCGCAGTTCAACCCCATTCAGACACAGGTCACTAAATAAGAATGCTAACCACTAGAAACCAAATGGTGCCATTAGTTCAACTTACTTACACTCAAATCTTTTTACGCTCTTATATTGATAGTTGGCTATCATCTGAGCTCTGAATACTGTCTCCTTTAAATTTCATATGCATGACATAAATTTTTGGCCGAGACTTGCATATTTTTCGTTACCAAACATAATTATTTTTTTTTTAACAATTATGTAAGTGAACATTTCTTCATGTACCAAATAACAAAAAAAATGTCAATCCATTGTATTTCGAAAATTCACATGTATCAAGAAAGATTCCACCTTTGGGACGGGTCGGTAGTCAAATTCGTCTGAGGCATCCACAATAACAGACCTTCAATCTGTGTAATTGGAGTGATATAAATGTCGATTGAATTCCAGGTGTTCAACGCCGTGTACAACTCTGATGACAACATCCTACTGGGCGCTCCGGCAGGATCTGGGAAGACTACAGTGGCAGAGCTGGCTGTACTTCGCCTGCTGGCCCAGAACCCGGCGGGACGCTGCGTGTATATCGTAGCTAAAGAGGCCCTAGCTGAGCTGCTCTTCACGGACTGGCACCACAAATTCCAGCAGCTACTGGCTGTCAAGGTAAATTCCTGACCGAGCATTGTCTGTTTATCATATATTTCAACCAATCACTTGGGGAAATCTTATTTGACTTTGCACGTCACCAAACACCATCAGAAAATAAGGCACTTATTGAGATTCAACAGTCGGTGAACTCTTTTTTAGAGGTAGTAACAAACTTGCACTCGTGACCTCCTATGAAACCTGCCGCTAAGAAGAGTTCATGAGTGTTGTTCGAGTAATACAATTAGATAAAAGGATCCTTGAAATACGTTCTGGGAATTCTGAGCTTCTAGACTTTGCACATCTTCACACCGGTTGCTTCACGCCAGTCCAATCAGATACTTTAATGGCAGCTCAATTAGTTATCTCAGATAACAATTGTTTATATATTAGTCAAGTCTTATGAATTGAAAACCCTAGAAGGACAACCACTTTCTGGTACAGGTTGTACTGGATATAACTAAGGAAATGCTTAAGATATACCACAAGCTGGAGACAGTTGTGATTTCCATATCATTTGCCTCCGGCTCCAGCTCAGTTAGATCTCTGTAGCTCGATTGACTTGAAGATTATTTTGTATAAAAGAAGTTACTGTCCTTGTCACCGATGCGAGCGAGCCTGACTCCTGTTTGTGTTCGGTTCAAGGTCGTCCTCCTCACTGGTGAAACAGTGACAGACAACAAGCTTCTCACAAAGGGCCAAATCATCATCACTACGGCTGACAAATGGGACGTTCTTTCCAGAAGGTATGTACATACTTGCTTTTAAAACGTGTCCACCTCAAGCCCTTTGATAGTTGACGGTTGTCGAAACAACAGCTCACCCTATCCTGTTAGTCCTGACCTTTCCTACGTTAATCCATTGCTTGTTCCTGAAATATCAAATGTTTTTTTTTTCATTTTAGGTGGAAGGGAAGGAAGAACGTGCAGAATGTCCAGCTTTTCGTTGCTGATGAGTTGCAGCTACTCGGTGGCACGGAAGGGCCCGTCCTAGAGGTGGGCCAGAGGCAGCTCAAATACCAACATTTAAAGCACACATGAAAAAAAAAATAGTTTTTCTCTCGAAATAAGCGCCCAAAAGCTGAGTTTAAAATTTGATGGCCGTTTCCAGGTGGTGCTGGCCCGCGCTCGTTATGTGGGCTCGCAGACGGGCAAGCCCGCCCGCGTGGTAGCCCTCTCGGCTCCGCTGGCCTCTGCCCGGGACCTTTCCAACTGGCTGGGCTGCGGAGCCAACGCCTCATTCAACTTCCACCCTAGTGTGCGGCCAGTTCCGCTCGAACTGCATGTCCAGGTTTACACTTAACTTTACTCTTTGACATGCTATAAAAGACTCAATGAACAGCATTCAGAACAATGTTAAAAATGTTAGCCTGTAAAATCCAACGTATTCATTTTATTTTAAGGATGTGTATTGGTACCATCGTGAACTAATAAATTTTTAACATGCCCGGTACATGCGAGGCATTCTAACAGATTGTTCTGGATATTCAGAGGTTAAGAACGAGCCAACAGGATTGCATGAAAATACCACATTAATCTGCTTTTGCCAACCATGTCTAATGTGGGTTCCAGGGTATCAACATAAGTCACAATGCGTCACGCTTCGCAGCGATGGCAAAGCCGATCTATGATGCTGTCATCCGACACTCCCCACATCGTCCAGCGGCTGTGTTCGTCCCGGGGCGGCGGCAGGCGCGCCTCGCAGCCGTGGACCTGCTCACTCACGCTGCTGCTGATGGTCAGCCTGGCCGCTTTTTCCACGCTGATCAAGATGACATTCGCCCCTTCCTGGACAGGATGGTAGACAAGGTACATCAGTACATCCACGCAACAGTAAAGCTTTGAGTTCTGTAGTTTTCTGAATATTGTAAAAAAAACAGGAGACTAAAAATGTTAATGCCTTGCAGACCCTGAAGGAAACACTGTCGCGCGGTGTGGCATATCTGCATGCGGGGCTGGCGGCAGGTGATAGGCGATTGGCCGCTCAGCTCTTGGAGTCAGGCGCCGTGCAGGTTGCTGTAGTGGCGCGCGATCTGTGCTGGGGCCAGCGGCTTCGTGCACACCTCGTGGTCATCGCCGACACGCAGACGTGAGGATGGATAAGTTGAATAATTCGAAGTGAAATCTAATTTAAGACCATCATTAACTCTACAAGGTGGCAGCAATGTCAATAAGCTGTCTGGTGGTTGTGTAAAGCTTTGTTCTTAATGACATCAATCAGACTTCATTGACGTTACTGCAGTCAATGCTTACATTGTGTAGTAATTGTCTACCACTCTAGTAACTTAAGTATAGGGTGTTTCAAACAAAGTATCTTCTTAGTATATCTTATGTATGGAGACAATGTACTCTGTGCTCCATTTGTGAGAAATATAATATATTTTATAAATAATGAAAAATTTTATATAACGAAAAATGACTACCACCACACAATGGTGTTAAAGTCATTTCTGCTCGGTTTAGCGTGAATATCGATTACATGCAGTCCGGACAGACAATAAAACATTTCTCGCCATCGACAGGTACAACGGGAAGGTGCACGCTTACGAAGACTATCCGCTCACAGACGTGCTGCAGATGGTGGGACGCGCGGGCCGGCCGCTGGAGGATGATGACGCCAAGTGCGTGCTACTCTGCCAGTCCTCCAAAAAGGATTTCTTCAAGAAGTTTCTCAACGAATGTTTGCCCATTGAGGTAAACTGCTTACATCTAAGATTTATTCAAAGATTTCTTCCCTTCAAAGTGAGAGTTGACTTAAAACCACTAAATACTTTAAACCACACGGACTTGAATCTAGAAAGATAGTAGTTCTCGAAGAAAGGCATTGCAATTTACTTGTGACTCTCAATATTGACTGTGCTTACAGAGTCACCTGGATCATCGCTTGCATGACCACCTGAATGCAGAGATCGTGACCAAGACCGTAGAGAACAAGCAAGATGCCGTAGACTACCTCACTTGGAGCTTCCTCTACCGCCGTCTCACACAGAACCCCAACTACTACAATCTGCAGGGAGTCACCCACAGGTCTCACTTATACCCAATGCATTATATATAGAGACTGCAGTCTATTAACTATAGAACCAAGACCACAGCTCTAGAGCTCTCCGATACAGCTGACTAGATATATGAAAGATGATAGTTGAACATTTAAGATCGCAGACAGCCGTGCAGGTCTGATGCTGTCCTTTATGTACCCAGTGATTTTTTTTTTTAATAAATTGTCTGACACCCAGGCACTTATCGGACCACCTGTCGGAACTGGTGGAAACGACGCTCGCCGACTTGGAGCAGTCCAAGTGCATCAGTATCGAAGAGGAAATGGACTGCCAGGCACTCAACTTAGGAATGATCGCCTCTTACTACTACATCAACTACACAACCATCGGTAAACCCTCCACTTTCCTATTCTCTCATTTACTAACTCGAGTGTGCCCTATTCTAATGTTGTTTGAAATCGGATGACTTCCACAACACATATGATGAGGTGATAATGCTTGCTGACTCTCGTGAGGTGCTCCGACACGATCACTTTTGACAAAGTCCTGCTGTGTTTCTTCTCCGCGTGACTACCGTCTGTTGATTTCATTGACGTATTATTTACAGAATTATTCAGCCTGTCGCTGACCAGCAAAACGAAAATCCGCGGCTTATTGGAGATCATATCTTCGGCTGCAGAGTATGACGACATCTGCGTGCGGCATCGTGAGGATCAGCTCCTCAAGAGTCTCAGTGCCAGGTAAGCAGTGCTGTTTTCTACATGTGTTCGATTTCTCTCAAAAGCGTTGTTTGTCGGTTTATACTATACCATTTATTTTTTAGTAAATAAAATAAAGACAAAGGGCTTAGACTGTTCAATAGTATTGACCCAGCGGCGAGTGGAAAATGGATGCTTGGTAGATGTATGCAAAGTATGCTTGTCACATGTATTTTTCCAATTTCAGGTTACCTCACAAGCCAGGATCTACCGGCGGAGGAGCACCGCGCTTCAACGATCCACATGTGAAGGCCAACCTCTTGATGCAGGCTCACCTGTCCCGCCTGCAGCTTGGTGCCGAGCTGCAGCAAGACACTGAGGCCGTTCTCTCCAAGGTCACCTCCATTTTATGTTAAAATTTTAGCAAGAATCTTGTTTCATCTTATTGTATTTGGTGAAATCACAGGAAACCAGTGCAAGAAAGAGTTTTTCTTCAAGTGAGAGGATATGACGAGGCTGTAGTTTCCACCATTTAATCGGACGTTTCCTCTGGCTTCCTCTGTTGCCAAGTTTCTAATGTGTGTGCAATGTGTTTGCAGGCGATTCGGTTGATCCAGGCATGTGTGGACGTGCTGTCCAGTAACGGGTGGTTGTCTCCGGCCGTGGCGGCCATGGAGCTAGCACAAATGGTGACACAGGCCATGTGGGCCAAGGACTCCTATCTGCGGCAGCTGCCCCACTTCACCCAGGACATCATCGCTCGCTGCACTGACAAGGTAACCTCAAAAATAAGTATAGAACCAATAAAGTAGTTGTCACGGTAAATATCATTATGTATAATATATAGAGGGCTCCGATACATTTTTTTTAGGTTGAGTTAGTTCATAACACGCCTTTCTGTCTTGCATACATATCAAACTCTATATTAATTCACCATTTTTTTATGCAGCAGTGTCTGTACTAAAGCTTGATGAATTTATTTTTAGAACATCGAGACAGTGTTCGACATAATGGAACTGGAAGACGAGGCTCGCGGCCGGTTGCTCCAGCTGACGGAGGCGCAAACAGCAGACGTGGCGCGTTTCTGCAACCGCTACCCGAACATCGAGCTTGCCTACGAGGTCGCTGACCGCAGCTCCCTACGGGCTGGTGCCCCTGTGCATGTCCACGTTACGCTGGAGCGCGAGGATGAGCTGGCGGGCCCTGTCATTGCCCCCTTCTTTCCGCAGGTTTGTTGCACAGTTATTATTATGCTTTTATCGATTTTCCAGACCTATAAACGTAATCACAATGTCCGTGTCTAAAGTGGCAGTACAGTATGGGTCTCGTGGATGAGATTCCTTGTACCCCTCGTATAGCAATGGTGTTCGTCTCCTTGTTCAGATTATATGAGGTTTAATATCTCCAGTTCGTGGAATAGATTTAAGTCATTCAGTAATATTAGCAGGAGTGAACACCCTACGCCCTTATCCTTCACTTCTTGACGAACCTGTTCTAAATGATGACCCGGTCGTGACACCAACAAATGTGGCAAGTCTTATTGGGATCTGTTACCCCAGAGGATGCCTGAGTCACAGTAGATTCACACTGAAGTAGGTTGCATAAAAATTAATGATTGGTTGCAGAAACGCGAGGAGGGCTGGTGGGTGGTGATCGGCGACCCCAAGACCAACTCGCTCGTATCCATTAAGCGGGTTGCGCTGGCGCAGAAGGCCAAGGTCAAGCTGGACTTTGTGGCGGGGGCACCAGGCCACCACAGCTACACTCTGTACTTCATGAGTGACGCCTATCTTGGCTGCGACCAGGAGTACAAGTTCACCATCGACGTAGCTGACCTGGCTTCCGACTCTGACAGCGGCTCCGATTAGTCACCTTTTTTATGTATTAACGTGTAAATTAAAAATTTATATTTTAATTTATTCTTTTATTGAATATTTACAAAGTATTCTGCCTAATAAACTTTCCCTTTTTTTAAGTATTGTTTCTTAAGGTAAGGTTTCGTAAGAGCAGTCCCTCGGAGATGCTATAAAAGCAGAAAAATAAAATAAAAGGAAATATAGTTTCTATCAACACTGACAGCCATTTATTAATTAAAAAAAAGACAACAAATTGTTCTTAATGGGGAAAAAATAGCAACAAGACACTACGTACAATATTTATTATATAATTAAAAAACTACAATTACAAAAGAGGAGAACTTCTTAAATTATTAAAAATAATGGAATTCGTTTAAATATAAATATGTGACAGTGACCCCGGCACGCCAGAGAACCTCGGAACTTAACACCAAACTGCGCAACAGCTTTACATCAAATGCGTTGTGACAACGGAGTACGTCGTACTAGGGAACAATTCAAAAGAAAACCCAAAGTAAAATGGGTTATGCAAAAAAAAAACATAACAATGGCATACAGACGCTGAGAGTTGCGTGCAATTCATAATTTTGTAACAATCAAGGGTAACCACACCGCAGTACAAACGTAAATCTAAACTTGTAATTTACAAACAAAACATAAATGTTTTAATAAATATTCTTTAAATACAGCGTAGGCTGCATCGGGTAGGTCAGAACTGCAGCCAAATAAAAGCGGACATAATCTTGTATATAGCACCATTCATTAAAATGCCAACTGTCGATAGTGCTGCACTTTCAAAGCCTATTTACCCTCTTCAGGCAAAAATTTATCCAAACACATCGCAATCCTGAAACAACTAGATTTACAATCTAAAATTCTAGGAATTCTCAGTAGAAAGTCAATATGTGGTATTTGAAGAAAATAGTCGGAATAACTTTTATTAATTGACAGACATGGCGTACAAAATTTTAAAAGGCAATTTTTATTTATGAAATGTTGAACTTCAAATGATTTCTTTTATACGTGTAAGTTATTTTGCTTTTTAAACATTTCATGGCAAGCAATGCAGAGTACCAAAGTGCTAAGCAAAAGCGAAGTATTGCTTAGATGGACTGCACGCCACTGATAATTTAATATATATTAATGCATTTTGCGTGTGTTCTATAGCTGCGCTATATTAGTAAAACGTGCTCACATTTAATCAATCCATGTCCACAATTTGATAGGCAGATAAGCCTACAAAAAAACATCAATTGACATGCATGCGATTCAAAAGTCATGAAACTTAGATATTTGTTCAAAATGCCACACATTGACATTCTCTGCCCGCTCGTTGAAACAAGCAACCCCCAAAATGCACACATTCCAATGTCGATTACTCGTTAAGGTGCATTCTATATTCCCTAGGTACGTCTTTTGAGAAACAACCTACTCTCTATTAAACACTTGGTGCATTAGATAGAATGTGCTCTAGTTCTTAACATGTGGACCGTGATTAAGTTTTATGCGGTGTCGGGGGGGGGAGGTGGCTCGTTCCTGCAGGGGGTTCCGGCGCACGATAGGACTTCACGCTCAATGCTCCGCAGAGAGCGTTAATTTATTTTTAGTTTCATTATTTCCCAGGATCGCTTTCTATCGTTAAAATGAATAGAAACTAAGGCCGTATTGCCACGCAGCAAGCAGTGCAACTGGATCAACCCTGATGCTGTTGAGGGATAGGAATCGCTTTAGTATAACGACAGTGCTTTGTCACATCTACCATGTTTCCGTGCTGTTTTCGTTATACTATTGAATAAATTACACATACAGGATCCTTTCAGCTCTCAGTGGGTTTCTGCTAAGTATTGACACGCAACATGTTTGATCATTTATCACGAAGCTACAAACACTTCAGTCAAGTGTCAGTATCATGTTATACCTACAAGTCAATTGGCGTGTTATGCTCTACATATTTCTAAATTGTGCGAATATACAAAAATATAAATTGGAACCGTTCGAGCGAGAAATGTATAACATTGAAATATCACACGGCCGCGTTGATCTGAGTCAGGAACATCGGAAGTCGCAGCACAGTGACGAGCAGAGGAAAATGTTGCACTCTTACGACAAATGTTTTAAATGTCTTCCGTATTATATATTCCTAAGCACACGACAGGCAGTCGCTACAGATCCTATCCTACAGCACTTGTGGAAGCTTTTCCACGTCCAAACTTACAGCAGTGCATTTCAATTCGACAGACTACTCGGGGAGACGTTATTTTTTACCTCACTTACAAAAATACACAACTAACCAACAGAAGTCACACGCTCGTGTGACTTTCTACCTCGAAAACAATCCTCCAAAAGTTCAAAGTTGAATCAAACATTGCGGTCAATTATAAAATTATACCAAAAAAAGGACCAAACATATTAATTTTTTACTTGGTATTATACAATAAGTTTCCGAGAGTTACTGCTGTGTCATCGAAAGTTTAAAATAGTACAGTTGAGTTATTTTATAATTTAAAGATACTAGGCTCGGGCAGAATAACACAATATAGAAATTGCCTATATTTCAATAAAACATTCAGCTAAAAAAAATCGTATTTAAACTTGCACCGAGAGAAACAAAGCCAACATCATTGGCAAGCCGGGAAATCAAAACAACCTCTCCGTCGCTGTAGAGATTATATTTGCAGCTCTCAGTGCACGCGCTAGACTCATGTTGCTATTCCGTGAAAGTTTGGTGGATACCGAGCAAACGTGCACTGAAGCATCAGCACAATAATTTCTTGTGTATTAGGGTAGATCTTTTTTACTCTTAATAATTTCATATGCTAAAAACTTAATTAACATTTGAATAATTAATAAATAACACGTAAGTAATTTATTTGTTAGCATAGACAGCAAAAGTGGCGTGTACACCAAAACTAATACACGTATCAAAGTCTCTTTTCCAACAGTCATATAGATGCCGAAATATTGACGAAAAGGTAACGAGCATGCTGAAATTAACAAATGCCAAGAGTACTTCAAATTTTGATGAGTGTATGCCAAAATGTTGCATGCACCAGTAAGGCACATTTACAAAAATATCACATGCAAAAAGTGTATTGTTTTAACATGTGTTCACTTCGAATGACGGGCGTGGTGAGAATAGCATGTTTTGAAAACTAAACATGTGCTAAAGACCATGCACATCAAAAACAAAGTGCAAGAAATGTTTTTTTATTCAGCCCAAAAATTATAATGTTTATCAAAAACATCCGGAGTCTGGCAGGTTTGTGATGATGGGTGGAGGGGCAGCCTCGGTTTCTTAATGTGTCAGAGAGCGGGCACCTCAGTTGCGGGGCATGTAGGTGATATCGTCCCAAGGGTGACGGTACAGCGGCTGCTGCAGCCGGTTTTGGTCCAGGAAGTGCCCGATCAGCCCGATGCTGCGTCCCAGGACAAACAGCGCGTTGATGGAACCCATCTTGATGTACTGCTCGGCTTCCTCGCTGCATTGAAATAAAGGTCACTAGGTTATTTATAATATAGAATATGAATGATTTTGAGAGGGATTTTAACTATTTCGGGTTCCAGTGACTCCTTGATCGCTTTCGCCAGGTCCAAAAGTGGCTTTCTATCAGATACCCTCCTACCCTCTAAAAGTCTCAATAAAATATCCTAATATATCTCGAGGAAATTGTATCCAGAATTTAGTTTAGATTTTCAAAATTGTTTTATCAGTTTGAAGAAACCTTACTTTCATAATTAATCAGAAGTCGGAGAAACTGAACAGAATCTGTGATGGGAAAAACTCAACATTCTAAAAATATATTTCGGCATCTACTTACGCAGAGAAGTTCCCGCTGTGCCGGAACATATCAACGAAAGCGGCGGCAATGAGGCCGTCTACGTTGAGAATAAGGTTGGGCTTCTTGCGCGTGGTGATGGCCTCCACGGCCAACGCGTAGTCAAGTGTAGGGTGCTGCTCAAACTGTGTCTCCACGAAGCGCCGCAACGTCGACACGCGCTCGTCAGGATTGTTTATTGACTTTACCCTAAAAAGTAACAAGATAAGTTGAAACACGCTTCTGACAGCTCAGGGAAGTTTTTTTTTAATAACAGACACTTGTGCTGAAAATAATATGTTTACGGAGTTGTTTTAAGAGAAGGTGTAGAGAACTATGAATGTGAAAGCAATCGGGGAAAGTACAGCCGTGGTATGTCTCAATTAAATCACAATCTTTTTCATTTGAACCTGTCAATAATCCTTCAAAGTTAGAAGATTTCTTTGAGTGAGCTATAAGGATAGCTGGATTCCTCCGCTCAACATGAGCTTCTGGCCAACGAAAGGCCGAGGCATACATAATAAGGAAGTTCGCAGGTTTCTGAAATACCTGTGTCCGATGCCCATGATGAGCTCTCCCTTGGCGCGTTTTTCTGTGACAAAATCCATGGGGTGCTTCTTCTCTGAGCACGCAGCCGAGAAGTCTTGCGCTGCCTTGTCCAGGGCTCCTCCGAATCTGTCACCCTGCAAACATATAACGCAACATTACCATCTATTCAAATTGCCCATTGCCTCGACTACTTATTGCGCCAAGTCTCCAGAATTTCTCTTGTTGCATATGAAGAAATCAAAGAAAACCTGAATGAAAGTGTTTTCGTGGGATAGTTAAGGCATCAAGATAAATATGAAGATGCTACATACTATGGTCAGCAGACCGCTGACGAGTGAGGAGACGAGGTCCTTGCCGGCACGTGCGCACACCATGGTGTTGTGTGCACCGGATACGGCCGGCCCGTGGTCCGCCGTGATGACCAAGCTCATCTCCAGGAAGCGACACAAGTGCGGGGGCAGTTCTCGCTGGAACCTGAAATAAAATCAATCATATCAATAAAAGGATAAGGATTTCTATTCGAGAGTAGTGAGCTCCTGAGCCAGACTGAAATCGGTGACTAGTGACTACCTTCCAATCACTCTTATTAGTAAGCGATCTGAGTTATTCCCGAATTACCCTCTATGGAAGATGTCTATTTTTTGGGACATTTGTTTGACCTAACTTTACACCGCATACGAGCTTCAGGAAACATGTTGACTTACCAAAGAAGACTGAGGGTGAGGCCGACGGCGTGCTCCCGCTGCGCCAGCTGACTGATGGGCACCCCGCTGTAGCTGAGCTCGCGGCCGCGCTCGTCACAGATGGTGCTTATGAAGTTGGCAGGCTTGCGGATCAGACCTAATTTCTAAAACGAAAATAGTCTTTGTTATTTTGATATTGTGTTTTTGGCAAATTTTCTCTTTGTTTGCTTTTGCAAAAAAAAATTCAGTATCATTCTGTGTGGATTTTTTTAAGCCCCCGGATAATGGTCTGCACCACAGTAAATAAATAATCCATTATACTGAGGATCATAGCTTTCTCTACAGTTTAGATCGAGTTCTAATATTTACTAGGTCTATGAAACAATTGCTGTTCTCGCACCATGGCCCAGTCGTAGTCCATGGGCAACTTGGGTGGGGTTACGTCTTGGCACGGCTGCAGCCCGGCGGCCAGCAGCTGGCGGAAGGTGGCGCCAACTTCGGCCCCCAGCATGTCAAAGGAAGCGGGAACGTGCGCCCCGTGTGCCCTGAGTGCGGAGTTCTTGGCACCGGCTTGCTCCAGCTCCGAGCTGGCGCAGGAGCCGGCATGCCCAAACTGCACCTCCGAAGTGAACATGGCTGTAACATAAGGCCATTGCAATGTTAACTCGTCGCCTGAGAACACTGCCGATATTCTCTTCTACACAGTCAAGTGGAACAGTTTGACTCTCATGAGATTTCAGTTCCACACCGAGTGAGAGTTCTGTACATTACGTGCAAAGTTATACGACATCTATAACTACCAGAACAAGTGCCGATGCACCAAGCGACCAGGGGCTTGGTTATCTTGCCCTGCTGCATAGCGCGGCAGACGTGGTACTCCTCCACACCGCCCACCTCGCCAAGCAGCACCATCATCTTCACGGCGGGATCTTTCTCATATCTGAAATGAAAATTTCAAATGTCAGTTCAGAAAAGCGCACATCTTGAGGGAAAGGTGTTTTATAATTTGAATTCCTGTACAAGCAATCAATTCAAAATAATTTTCATGTTCGTCATAAAACCATGCATTTTTGTGGAAATTGACGGACGAAATCTGCATGGTGAAAAACGGCATGGTGTTTCCAACGTTTCAATCAAAAAATTTGATTACAACCATATTATATAATATAAAAACTATATGCTAAATGCTGATCAACCACCGGCAAATAGTCATTCCATGTATTGTTACCCTCAGCCTACCTGATAAGGTGGTCAAGGAAAGTGCTGGCGGGATAGCGGTCTCCGCCAATGGCGACCCCCTCGTACACACCATCCGTCTCCTTGGAGATAATGTTGTTCAGCTCGTTGGACATACCGCCAGACTT
Source organism: Atopsyche davidsoni (assembly GCA_022113835.1). Classification (NCBI taxonomy): domain Eukaryota; kingdom Metazoa; phylum Arthropoda; class Insecta; order Trichoptera; family Hydrobiosidae; genus Atopsyche; species Atopsyche davidsoni. The sequence continues at coordinate 195,253 of JAILWY010000028.1, forward strand.
GGAGACGTACGCCACGCTGCAATATTATGCATATTTTTACATTTGAAAATTGCGCCTGCGAACCTGCATTGAGAATTTTAGAAATTGAGTTGATGAGGATGGTCAAGGGTTGCCCGAGAATCTTATTGTAATCCAAGCGTAAAACGTATTTTTCTGAACACAACAAATCACACAATTGTCGTGTCTAAAAAGTCTTGACGGGCGCAGATATTACAATTTATTTGATTTCCAATACAATTGTGCATAATAGTCTAGATGGAAAAAGGTGTGAACAAGTAATGAAGTGCTCGAGCCCCTGGGCCAGGAAAGGAAAAACGAATCATGAAACAGAAGATTCAATGGACAATGTGCATGAGGTTTTGCAAACCTCCCATGGCGGTACAGCTTGGACTCCAGAATATTGTCAATCATGCCAGCAGTGTTGCCGATTTTGAAGCAGCCTGGCTTGATGCCCCCAACGGTGGCGGGACCGATGATGGTGACCTTCTTCTGGTCGGCGACCTGGATGAGCTTGCGCGTCATGTTCTCGGGGATGCCCTCGGCGATGATGACCACAGTCTTGAGCGAAGAGTGCATCATGGCCTGGAGTGTGGAGTCGTAGGCCGAGCGAAGAGATGCAAAGTTGATGAGAACTGTGGCTTCAGGGTGGCGAGTAAAGCCGTTATCGAGGTCGGTGTACACTGAAAGATTATATATTCGGTAAGTGATAGTACAAAAATGTAAAGCTCCCGAAACGGCACGCAGCAGGTTTAAAATTGTTAAGTGAAATTTTTTGATTCCACTAGGAAGCGTTAACTCCACAAGCGGGGATACCTGACTATGTTCATCTAAGAACGAGAAACCTATGGCGCGAGATGAAAGACAACGGTGAAGAGTTGGAAGCTATCGGCAGTAAGTATCGGAAGCTATGTTTCATACGATACGTTCCCAACATTCGCTTCACTTCACACTTGTGCTTGCAGACTGAGGTTTTCAGTTTGCCACCAAGTTAAGGAAGAGTCGAATGAACCATCTGATGCAGGTTTTCTAAGCCCAAATTATTATTATGCCTGGCTCTTTCCTTGCTGCTGGCTGACATGAACTCCTCATTTTCGACACATCCCGTTTATGGAAAAAGATACAAACTAAAAGATTACCGGGGACAAAAATCTCCTTGTTGCCAAAGTAGAACTTTTGCTTATGGTCGGATGTGAAGGGATACACGACGGCCACCACTGACGGCTCTGTCCGGTTGCACACAAAGTCGAAATCCAGCATATTCTGAAAATCCCATCCAAACATTATTTTAGACGAAGTGCACTTCTCACGCCATCTGTGAAGACCTCACAAATTGAAAGAGGTGTTCAATGACCGATTTGGAGAGAGTGTGGCTTCCGCTGCGTACCTGAATGGCACGGTTTTGCATGCCCCAGACGATGGACTTGGTGGAATTGTTGAAGAGGGGCTGTCCTGTGGGAGTGAGCCGCGCGCCATCCCGCATGCAGATGGCTTCCAGCTCTGCCGGCGAGAAGGGGCCCTGCATGGCTGCATCTCCAGCACTCTGAAAGCGCCGACAGATAGAAGTGAAAACAACACTTGTATATTTGTAAAATTTATCAAAAATATTTGGAGGCCCAGTTTCATGAGAGAATACTAAAGACTGGTTGCAGCCTCCTGTCGCATCTGGTTGCGAAGTGCAAGCACGTATAAATACCGTGAGCATTGCTGTTGTGTAAAAGGATCCTTTGAACGCGCCTCGACGGATACAAGCCCCAAGACACCATTTATCTCAGAGCATCGGTCTTCATATCTCATGATGTGCCTCTCAATTTGGAGGGTTTGAAGCAGCGGCAGGTACTCACATTATCAGCGACGGGGCGCAGCACAGGCAGCAAGGCAGGCGCTCCGGGCAGGCGACCCTCAAGTGGCACGGCCTCGTGACCAAGCGCCAAGCGGCAAATATGCGTCATATGCGCCTCCGGCCCGAATACGTACAGAGGGATGCCCAGCCGCTGGCCCACCTCCCGCATCTGCCTGCACTCAAACAATGCACACATTCAGTTTTATGGTTCTAGCTACCGTTTAATGGTTCTGACAACCATGGTAAAATCTGCATATGTAATGTCAGAAAATACATTTTTATCAAAAATTAACTCAAATGGAATTTTTAATATTAATATAAACTACTGAAAATGGTCAGAGGAGCTGAAAGGGCACCGTTCTTAAGCTGGCGCTAATATTAACACTCTTCCAACATGGGGTGGAGAATGGAAGATATATGGAGTGTCGTGATTCATTACGCAATCAAAAAAAAGTAATAGGCTGCCCGTACCTGAGGCCCTCCTGGTAGTTGGGGCCACCGCGCCGCACAAAGATGGTGATCTTGTGTTCGCGCAGCTTGTCTTGAAACACCTCCATCGCCGCAATGATCCCTCGGAATGTATCTGCAACGTTCGTGAAGTTGGCAATACCTCCACCGATGATCAGCACCTGAAACGCCAAGTCGGATAATGTTGTTGAGTAATGGTCAAGCCCTTTCATCAGCCTGGTTATGCCAGCTGCGTCCTAATAGGTGGACATCGAGCTGACAATATTAGGCTAAAACATGCTTCAGTCAATTTGTATTTGAAATTCATGATTCGTATTCAAAATAAATTAAAAAATCAAGGCAGGCGATCACCCTGATCCCCTCACCTTGCCTAGGGGGTGCGGAGAAGCGCACATAAGCCCGAAGATGGTTTTGGCGTAGTCTGCAGTTTGGTCCTTTGTGGGGGCCCCACTGTACTCGCCGTAATTGGCAAGCTCGCCAGCACCGCCAAGGTCGCAGATGGTGTCCGTATACACTACCGAAGCACCGCCGCCTGCCACCATCGTCCACACGCGTCCCTCTTTATTCAAGATTGTCAACTGAAAATGCAAAAAAAAAAATTACAACCACACAAACCTCCGAGCACTTCACTCAAGGGAGTTTCCCAGTCCAGGTCTACGGACCGGGGAAACAGGAAGTGGTTTTCCATTTAAACAACTTTGTGGTTACAATGCAAACCTTTAAGCTGGCACCGCTCTTTGCGTCCAGGTCCGCGATGTGCTTCTCTTCGGGGAAGGCGTCACGTCCGAAGGGTGGCGGGAAGTCCACAGCGCCCCACAGTGGCGCACACAGGAAATCCGCCGTCTGATCAAGCTTGGCGGCCAGGTCCAGCACATACACGGCCGTGTCCGTCACCACCAGGGGGTTGATCTCCAGGTAAGTGAAGTGCAGATCCACGTACACTTTGTACAGAGCCATCAAGAACGGCACCAGCATTCTGGAAGAACAGACGGCGTCGCCTGTTAGTCTTTGCAGCCCTGGTCAATTTACCGTCTTCTATAAATGCAAGATATTTTAAACAACTTACCAACATATATTTTTTATAAATAAAAGTTAACTAGTTTATAACTAAAATTATTAGATATATAACCAAAATTACTTAAATGTTTTGAATTTTTCCATTAGATGATGAATATATAAATCAGGATGCATTGCTAACACAAGAACGATATATATATATATATATAGTTTGTTTGTGGAGTGTACAAGTTTGGCTGTGGCCTTTCAGTCTCTTATGAAGATCGTAGATTCTTCGATTGGCTATGGAGATAGCAAATGTGAATATGAAGACGTGACACTAAAAGAAACAGGAGTGAGATATTAGTACTGCGGTGGCATTACTTTTTCTTGGCCTGGCTGACATTGGGGAGCAGGGTTTTTTCTATGGAGGAGGCGTTAGCGTCTCGGCCGGTAGAGACGAGGAGAGTGAGTGCCACGGCATCGACGTCTCCGACGTCCACACCGCCTTCGTGATGGAACAGGATAGTGTCACCATTGCGGCCAGAGGATATGCACACGTACATCTCCTCATTCTGAAAACATTTTAGAGACTGCAATCTATCAGATGCTAAACATAATTTTTTATTTTATCTTGCTCTACAAGTCGACAAAATAATAACAATACTAATACACCTCTCACGGTCACATATTGCTATACTTGTACGGGAAAATTTATTATTTTCTTATAATTTCTTATCACTATCGTTTCAAATAAATATCTTATCAAATCACTTGAAATGATTTGATATTACTATTTATAAATTTTAGGTAACAAGATGCGATATTTTTTTAAATTTCATATTTGCAACACGACTCAGACATTCTAATGAGTTCATAAATCACATAACTATAAAATAATTCTTTGAACGAAGTCAAAGCCTCCGGGATTTCAGAATTAGGTACATTCGACAGCGGGGCTCACCTGGGTGTGCGGTACGAAGGGCTCGAGAATAAAGGTGTGCAAGCGGCCCACGGTGGCCCCCACGGCTACGCGGGTGCCCTCACGCTGCGCCACCCACTGCCGCACGCCCTCGAGCCGCTCGCCCACGCACACCAGCCGCAGCTTCCCGCGCCGCTTTATCAGCTGGTCTGCTTTTGCTACCAATTTCTGAAAACACAAAGCGAACATTTATTTATTAATAATGGCCGAGAGACCCAGGGACGGCTGCAAGTTCTATGTGAATAAAAAATGACCGGACTCAGACCGCGATGGAATCCATCCATTGTATCAAACTCGGCTGCACAAAAGTGGCAGGAGTTCTCCGGGTGTCGAGGAGGGCGGGTAGAAAGGAAAGCAGAAAGCAATTTTACCTCGGAGGCGAGCCAGGGGTGCGCAGCCTGCAGGGCTTCCCAGGCTTGGCCCAGGGAGTAGCCGGCGCAGCGGCAGGGCGCGGCCACGCCGGGGGGCAGGTGCGCCTCCAGCAGCCGCTTGCCGGCCAGCTCGCTGATGGCCTTGGACGACATGGTGAGAAGGGGGCACTAGCTGGCCACAGAGGGCATCGGCGGCCGGCTGCTCGGGCTGCAACGAAGGCGGACAACGGGTCAGCGAATTAGTTACATTAAATCAAATTAAGGTGATATCGAGACAAACTGTTTGCACTCTCGGTGCGTCACCGAGGTGAGAGTCAGCAAGTCGATTTCTAAATACGTATTTTGCATATTCAGCTCGAGGACCGTTCTCGACTGACCGGGAGCTCGCGCTTCAGCCTTGGCGAAGGGTCCCGAGCGACGCAACTTCACAGAGCAGCCTAACCTAACCTAACCTAACCCGCCGAGGTCTCGTGCGAGGCGTCGGAGCTAAACGTTGCGAGCGCGGAGGAAGTGACGTCGCGCGACGGCCATAGGTCGGCCTATTATATTGTCATTTTTTTCTGATTCGAAGCATTCCCGCTGGGAAATTCCCAGAAAGCCTGCTGAAGTCCAGCGCAGGGTGCGCGAGGATGGTCAGCGAGAGGGACGCTCGCGATGACGACATTTATACTATTTGAAATCAAGGGCGCGTGCCCGACCTTCGGCCCGACGCACTTCGGTGTCGAATTTCTCCAACCGATGAAACCGGTTTCCGAACCGGTTTCATCTGACAATATTTCAGAGGCGTTTAGAAATCTACAATTCGTCCGCGGCTCGAAATGAAGACTCCGTCGTTGCCGGGGGGGGCGATCGCCGGGAATCCCCGGAATCCCCCGACGAACGATACTCGCAAACCTGCTCAAATCAGCAGATGCGAGCCGATTTATTAGTGTGCCATCAACACGTTTTTTCGTCCCTTTTAATCTGGAGACAACGGAGTCGATGCTTCGTGGCAAAACTTACCCTCCTCGAGTGAAAAAATTCTCAATCGAAGGTGTTATCGATCTCGGGTCGGGTGCCGCCCGCGCGGGCCTCTCGCGGTTTTTTATTCGGAATCCATACAGCACACGCATAGCCCCCGATTGCGCAACGCGAGCGGGAGACACCCGGATCCGGACAGGCCGGATGAGGGTTGGACGGACCGGCCGTATCTCCGCGAGCCTCCGCCGGGCGAGTGAACAATGCGAATGCGTCATTTGTAGAGTCAATTGTGACGGTAAATAGTGTTGAGCACTTGAATGCGTAATTAAAATTGTTCGGCAGGTATTTGACAGAAAGCGGCGGGTCGACGGTCTCTCGAGAGATATAGTGCTATGCTTGACGTGTGACTCCGCGGATGCACAATACTTGAAGGACTCTCGTTCAACGTTGATAAATAATAGACTTTCAATACTTTAATTATGTAGTTTATTACGACAGACAGACCGCGTCTCGTCTCGTCTCGTCGGTGGTCAGGTACGTTATGCGGCTAGGCGAGCAATGTCCTGAGCTCTCCAATACACAAGTACAAGACCTCCTACAAAGGGTCGGTCCCTACACACAACCATATAGATAAGGCACACACCGGACACAGTCAAAGGAAATAGGTGCACAAATGTTATTAAAACTATATGGCTGTTTACTTGGTAATAAAAGGTATAACGCAGGATACAAGGACAATGGCGGCATTCGTCCCTTGAAATGGCAATTTACTTGTTGGGAGGTCGTCACATAACAATAGTATACAGGGAGAATTGCGGCTCGGCAGGTTGAGAAATTAAATTTGGATAGGTGAACACGCAGCGGATCAAAAGAGAGCGTTGAGAATCCAAGTTCGGGGAGTATCGTATACAAATTGTCACCGAGGGGCTCGGAAGGCCGCTCAATCTTCAACAGATGGGGTGCGCTGAAGGCTGAAGGCGCCTCAGCGGGGGTTTCCCTCTGCCGGAGCGGGGAGGTTTCCTGGAGCAGCTGGAGCGCCTGGAGCTCCTGGACCGCGGGGAGCCCGGGCCGCTGGCCGGCGCGGGCTTTAATGTATTGCTTTCATTAGCGGGCGGGTCGCATACAAATCGCGCGGGTCAAGGAAGAGCCGCTCTCCGCCTCGCGTCGCGGCCGCCTCGAGGGTCCGCGCCTTAACTACTACATAATCGTACAAAGAGCCGCCTCATTGTGGCCGCATTGAGCGCCTGAATGGCGCGTGTCGGAGTCGGTGATCTCCGCTATCGTTCATCCCGGAGTATCAGCGGAATCTCACCCGCACCCCCGGGGTCGGGTTAGGTTAGGCGACTGCAACGCGAGAAGAAAACTCATCGGAGAAGAGCAGGTAGAGGCGGTGGCGGAGTTTCGGCTCGGACAACTCGCACTCGCATATTCATATTTTTAAATAATTTAATAACTAAAAATGCCAGCCGCGCTCGTTCAGAGCGCGAGAGCAAAGTCCCGCGGCATGTGCCGAAGCGAAAATCGCGTTTCGGAGAAAAAAACCGACTCATTCGGCGACATTTTTGCCAGGCGGCTCCCGAACTGTGGGTCGCGACTCCCGAACTGTCACCGAGGGGCACGCGGAGACGCGGGGGGGCAAGCGATCGGAGACGGCGGCGACCGGGGCCGACTCGGCCTGCAGGTAAAGGGTTGCGCCCGCGTGCGATTTATTATTTTTGCACAACGACGAATTTAAATTGCAGCTTAAAAAATTCCTTTCCAACAAAACGAACAGCGCGAGAATTAAAATGATTTATTTTGATTTAAAAAATATTTTTTTACCAGTTCGCACCGAATGTATTGCAAATTCAATCCCGGCGCGCGTGAGAGAGAACGCCAGTAATGCACGGTTGCTGTGAATAAATTAAATTCGAGAGCATCTCGACCCACCGGCAGCACCCGCAGATCCTCGGGGAGGAGGGTCACGCGGCCCGTTACGTTCCCGGCATGCTCCCTTATTGCACCCGCAAAGGTCGCACAGTCTCGAATGTGATGTGTGTGTGTTTGAATGAAATAGTCACTTGTTACCACTAGGTCGGCTCGCGGGTTCACAGCTCTCGGAGAACTGCTCGCAGCGACTGCGGCCGGCACTGCTGGAATTTGAATATCGTGAATAAATAATGCGACGCGCGCGACTGCCGGGACTCCACTGCCCCGCGTCGCCCCGCCTCGCCCCGCGTCGCCCCGCCTCGCCCCGCCTCGCCCCGCCTCGCCCCGCCTCGCCCCGCCTCGCCCCGCCTCGCCCCGCCTCGCCCCGCCCCGCCCCGCCCGCAAGTGCAAACTTGCAATTTCTAGCATTACGCAAAGCGTGCGCTTCAACAAACTCAGGGTCAAGTAATTTTCCTTGCGAGGGCTTCGTCGGATCGGAGCCCTCGGGCTGACGACGCGTTTTTTAATTTTTTTTAATGTTTGAGTTTGACTTTCTTATATTCGCATACGTAAGTGACCCTCGCCGCTGCGGTGTCGGGTTACTTTATCTAAATTGAATTAACACACTAAAGGCGGGGCGGGTACTAGTACCCGCTTCGCTGACTGCCGTCTAAAAGCGGGGCGCGTATTGTAGCACCTGTTAATTGGCGTGACGACAGTATCAAATAATCAAAGAAATAATTATTTTATGGGAAAATACATATTAAAAGGATTTAAAAGACTAATTTAGTTTTATTGAAAAATCTGAGATTAATAAGATTTTCAATAAATTAAAAGACTAAAATACTGCAATCGGCCATTTTGACTGAAACACCGATGACAGCGCATGACGTCACGCCTCAATATACAACTCAAATTGTAAACAAACTTCGATGCAAACACAATTCCATGCACGACAGTTGAGATGAGGCGTGACGTCAGAGCGGACGCCATGACACCTGCGAGCTTTTTCGCGCGCTATTGAAAAAATATTATAAAAATGGCTTTGAACTTCGTTAAACTCTAGTTTATTACCGAAATAAAGTTTTTTTCGTAAATAGTAAACGTGTACCCTCATTACGGAAGAGGATTTCAAAATCTTTCGTCATGCCAATTAATATGAATCAGGGGAGGTTTGCAAGTGTCGCGTCAGTGTCATATTCGCATTCGAAAAGTGATGACCGGACTGCAGCACACTTGTCGAATCGACAGCATGGGTGGAGCAGCCGGGGCTCGCGACCTGCGGGCAGCATTACATAAACGTATACGTTTATGTAATGTGTGCAAATAGAAGGTGTTGACTCGCCCCGGGGTCACATCAACAGCGGTGCCGTGCAGTTCGCTTATCGGAGGGCACGCAGCGGTCCCCGCGGTGACCTTGGCGGAGGAGCAGCCTCCCGCACCGCCCCGGACTCATTGCGACGTGTTATGTCTTTAGCGGAGGAACTGCATTTTCCATATTTGAGCGGCATGCGAGCCTGTCCACAGTCGGTCCGTCTGTCTTCCCTGCGAATTAGAGGGAGGGAGTCCCTCTGGACCTGGCCCCGGCGTCAGCTTCGGAATGCGAAAAAACGCACATTGTTTGTTTGCGCGTCTCCGGCGGACATTGAACGTCCTCGGAGGTAAACAAAGATGCGACGGGTGAGGATCGAAGTCCCGCGATGCGAGGCAGAGGGCACCTCCGCAGTCACCGTCGGCCATTCACGTCACCGAAGGATAAAAAGAAGACGAGCGTCGCCTTATCGCGTGCATCGAGTCGACATCGGCAGCTCTTTGGCTCGAAGGGAACAAGCGACCGATTGAGCCTGATGAAAATGCATATTTTGGCCTGCTGACGCACGCGCCGGAGATAAAAAAAAACGGTGTTGACATGCGCACGGAGGCTGTTTACAAAATATAATATAATCATTGAGATTGCATAAATCTAGATCGGGTCAGTCCTGGATTTCTCGCGTGAGACTGTCTCCGCGCCATCTTCGGGGCAGAACGCGACCATTGTTGTTCGCTGGCCTCGATTGCGAAGCGGGGTTTGCGGCTATTCTAGTCTGCTCCCATTGTCAGCCGCAAACAATGCTCGGTGATCCTTTAAATTCGAGCGCACCACTCCGAGCTTTTCCCAATGCAGGTCTACGCGACCCGGTTTCGTGGATATTCGCTACGAAAACGCCGCTGGAATAAATACAAGCACGCAAGCCCCCCCCCCCCCTCCCTCGTTTATAAAACAAGTTTCAAAAGTCTGACACGCGGGAGTGACGGGCCGCAAGGGGCGAGTCGGGCGAGCGAGCCCAGATACTTCAGAAAACCCAAATCAGAGAGCAGAAGTGCTCCTTCTTGCTGAAGCCGGAGAGCACCGCTCACTTGTCCTCGGTGGACGTGATCCCGCCCTTGAGGTGATCTGCGTGACCTTGAAGTCTTGCGTAACGCCCGGATGTTTCGCACTTCGCCGGGATCTCATGGCATGGAGTGTTTGGTTTGATTCTTGACGCGAGAGAACCTGTTTGGTCGTTCGTGACGGCTTCCAAGTGTAAACATTTTTTATGTCAACGATCTCTTGCAATTGTTCAAAACGAGGTCAAAATGAAAGGATTATGTACTTGTAAAGGTTGAACATCGATAGTAAATCGGTAAACGTGTTGTTTTAGGTATGCAGTATTAAGTATTTAAAAGTCTTTAAAAATGTATCTCTGCTCTAATAAAATTTTGAAAACCAGGAGACGTGGGCTAAAATACCACTTGTGTCTCGTAAAAAAAATATGAGGATTTTTACCGTCGTTTCACATATTTATAGTGCAGTAAGCGGATCTATCAAAAGGATATAAAATTGGTTTTAAATATCGGTTTATAGTCTCAACAGTGACGTGCGACGAGTGAAATCCTCGCTTTTCTCTCAATATAAGGGACTCGAATCCTCGCCCTCCTAGGGGACGAGGTTGAATCCCACTTGTCTCAAAAAAATATTCCGCCGATGTTTCTCATCGTTTTGCATTTGAATTGACACTGCATGTGACTGTTATATATATAATTGATAAGCCATATGAATATAAGTTGGGATATCATAAAAAATTTAATACTCGGGCAGCTGGTTAAATGAGTGATCAAAGGTGAGTGGATTAAATTAAAGTGAGAATATAACACTGAAATCTCGCTAGAGATTCACCAAGTGTTATGTCGTCTCAGTTTTCCTTTATGAAGTCGAAGCTTGGACACTCAAGACAGCTACTATGCAAAGAATTAAGCCGTCAGAAATGTGTACAACTAGGTGTAACAGTAAATATAGCATCATCCAGCTGATTTTCCGGAGAAAAATCGAAGAAAAGGGGGAATTGGAAGGAGGAAGTTTACGTGGCTGGTAAGTAGACTGGCCCAGGATAGAAATATGTTCAATGAAATGGTCACCAACCTCCTATGAGGAGAGGCATCAGAAGAAGATATCATAAAAAATAAGATACAAATCTCAATTAAAAATCAATTTTTCATTTGTAAAAAAAAACATTAAAAAAAGAAACGCTTTTTTTCTCTGTTTTCAAGTGGCCCGGAGCTCCGGTAAAAATTAATTCACGCATAATGAGGCGGCTCAATAAAATCGGCCAATAGAGGAAATTGCCAGTTAGAATAAATACGTTCTCGTTCGCGGCCTCGCGGCCTTTACAGTTAAATCGGCATTCTGTGCCGTTAGGCTGGGCCCATGCTGAGTCAGTCTCCATGGTTTTCTAAGGGGAAAATAGTGACACTGACTCAGCATGAGTATATGCTCAGTGAAATGATCGCCAACCTCCTCTGAGGAGAGGCACTTCAAGAAGAAGACTGGACCCCCGCGACCCCCGACCGCGCGGGAGGCTCCGAAGCACCTTTATAGGCAACGGATATAAAACATAATTTAATGTTAAAATAATTATTAACACGGTGAAGAGACAACTACTCTGATCTAATAATTCAAATTAGTACGCGCTAAGTATTCTAACCTATCAGACAACAACGTTTAAGATACTACTATTTATATAAAGAGTTACTACTGTGTATTTTTTACTGTGCAATTTTTTTTAATATATATAAATTAAATAAACGCCGAGTTCAGAATTCACCTCGGGCTGGCACACAAAAGAAAGGTTTCTACCTGTTATCTCACGGCCGGAGAAAACCAACCCAAAGAAATCTTGACTGGAGCTGTCAAACTAACGCACTTACTATACGCGTATCCACGAATACAATGACAATGTTGTTATATCGTGTAATTGGAAGCTTTGTATCATTTCATGTAAAAAAAAAAAACTAATTTAATTGAGGTTAAAATACTGACTGCAATTACATTTAAACAATCGTTGGAAAAGCTGACGTGGAGTGAATTAAAAATTATAGCATCGACGTCAATACATTATTAGACTGTTATTTTGTATGGACGTATATCGTGTTGGTAATGAAATATAATGAATATTCAACGCGAGTTTAACGTATAATATCGTTGCTAATCAAATACCTAACACATTATTCAAATATAAAATATATTTCGTACCGACTAGTCTCGGACGATGTCACCTGTTATTGCTTGACGAATCGTGGGATAGCAGAGAATTTATATGATTTCAGATAGTGGATTTGCTCCCGCGATAAGCAACGGCAAAATCGTTGTTAATTATTGCGCAATTCAAGATAATTTCGCGACAATATCCACAAATAACCTTTCCCACATTGTTTACATGTAATACGGACAGGTCACGTATGACGAGAATCGACCGGCGAACTTTGCCAGCCGATGACGCGTTGTATCATCCAGTTTAAGGTCGACGTAACTTGTTAAATATGAACAATACACCAATTTGTTCCCAATGAGAATCATAACCACTCACCTGTCAGGCGAAGAGCCTCAATTAAAATAAAAATTTGCTTCAGAAAACGGACGGGGCTCGCGCGCGTGACACTTCGTTTTGCTCGACTGAGAAATTTAGCCGGCCATTTTAAAGTTTTGCTTTTCATTTTCTTTGTGGCTATTAGTAATTTATCTAACTTATTTTTTTTATAACTTAACTTTTACTAAAAAACTGAAAATTTCAACTTTTGTTGTTTATAAATGTATTATTACGTCAAATCATTTTAAAAAGAATATATTTTAACAAATCGTACCTTGCAATCTATGATTTAAAAAAAAAAATTATTGTGCTGAGCTGCATAATATTTTATTGTTATTTAACGATTAAATTTTGTTATAAAATCATTTTCACATATTTCAGTTGTTTGTCTCTTGCTCACTTCCATACGAACACATTAAATCAAGCGAAACATCAGGCATTTAAGAAAACATAAAATTATAAAATAAAGAAAGCTTTTAAAACTTAGAAACATAAAATTCATTACAAATATTGTGACAAAGCTTGAAAATTTAAATACATATTTTAAACCCTAGTATTTTTACCACAATTTTTGTTAAAATATTTCTATGATATTTATGAAAATGAAGAAATTAATAAATTAATTAAATACAATTTAGACAGTTGTAGTAGTTGTTATATGGCTATAAAACTACCATCAGTGAAAAGTTGGTTATGGATTTTTTCTACGCATGGCAGCACAGTGTAACGTTTTGTTTATTGGCCGATCGTCCGTGGAAGCTCGCAAGGAGGTCCCTGCTTCACTAACAGTCTTAAAATAATTAAAAGTGGAGGGCGAATATGCAGAGTACCCCCCGCCGGGGCATTTGGGCTCGGGTATGGAGGAGGAATACGGTGCGGAGCCTCAGGACGTCCCTGGGGATGACCGCCCTACAGAAGACGGTAAAGAAGGCGGCCCGGCCTCGGAGCGGGCGCGCTCTGAGGAGAACAACTACGCGGATGGAGAATATCAAGACGAATATTATGAAGACGACTACAGACAAAACCAGCGCGGAGGTGCTCGTGGTAATTTCAGGTTGGTATAGGCTTATTGCGCGTCGCCTCGCAGACGCGTTCGAATATAACCCTAAAACGTTCACCAGTATTTGCGCTTTGTAGCGAATTGTCACATTTGGGATTATGAAGTGTTTGGTCGATTTGATTAGTAAAAATAGGCATGCATGCATCGAGGGTGCATTTAAACTAGTTCTATCGATACCCAAATGATTTGGTAAGTCTCTAGTATTTATCAAATGCTATTCAATAATTTAATTGTATGCTAACTTATCATTGTCATGGATGATTAGATTGGATGGTTAGCTCAATTTTGCTTTTGTTTTGCATGATTCAAGAAGGGCAGGAGTAGTCAATTGGTTTATATTTAATGAACAGTGTTATCTTTTTCTTTTAATCTGATTGTATATTGCATCCTAGATTGTTTAAACTTATCTTTTTTCAGTGTTGCATTTCAATTTAATATTGTGTTTTATTGTGATTTTCTTCCTCCAGTGTTGCTCTTAATATAAATAGAATCTCACTCAATGCATAAAATTAATAATTGAAAGATGCACCCGTCTACACTGTACAGAGTAAAATTGAAAATGGCAGACACCTTTGATTTTTACATTTGATTGACAAAGTGGAAGATATACTAGATCTGAATGAGGGGCCAAAATTTTCAGAAAAGAGTAGATTTTTGCTTAACAATTAACCAAAGTTCAAATGCAGATCCACTCTCATCTCTTTCACTTCTAGCGACTTCCAAGTATATTGACCCCGTCAAATTGTTGTAGCTACTAGTGTCGAACCCCCTACCCTGAATGGGAATCTCACACTCTTACCTGACATAAACACAGATAGCATGTATTGTACAAATTTTCATCCCCATGACGACTAGTACCGGCTGTGGCTGGGATCCAGCTGTTTAGTCAGAGTTTTTTAATAATCGATATATATTTACAGAGGCCGTGGTCCTAGAGGAGGTCCGCCTCCAGGCTGGATGGGTGGTCGGTTCCGCGGGCGTGGCTATGGGCCCGGCGGACCACCAGGGCCTCGGCAGCGACCCTTCTTCGCCCGCCCGCGTCATCTTGCACCACCGCCGCCCAATCACAATACGCGCTTTCCTGATCATCAGCAGTGGGGCCCTCCAGGTCAGAATCCGATGTTTCCTTACTTAGTTGTCATGTTCGGTAGGCTCTGTTGCTTATGCCCAGTGTTATGTTGTCTGCAGCAAACATCATACAAAGATCCTCCTTACAGTGGTCTTCTGCGCTACTGTGAGCATTACAACTGTCAATTATCTTAATTAATATAAATCTGGTCTCTAAATCTCTTTAAACGGGTCCAATTTTGGTCAGAGCTGCACATGCCAACTGAAGGTCTCAAACCACGACCCTAGCTATAATCTACAATCAGCATTCTTGCACAAACCAAGAATGTTTGCAAGCCATCAAATATTCAATCAGCATATAAGGGTTTACAAGGCCATGAGCCGTGGTTTGGGATCTTTGCTGTGCCCCTAAAACTGTTTTGAGGATTATATCTATGGTAACAACTATAAAGCAACTAACTAAATGATTGTGCTCATATAATGGCTTTTTCAAGCTTTGATATAGTCATGGAATTGTATAATATTAATTATTTTTCAGGTATGATGGGAGGCCCGGGTGGTCCATATGGTCCCCCAGGCATGATGGGCCCAGGGGGACCGCCTCCCCCGCACATGATGGGCCCCGGAGGTCCCCCGCATGGAGGACCCCCCTACATGGGACCGCCTCCTAACATGGTGAGCGTAACTTTCAATTTGTGTATTGTCTGTGTGGAACTATTCTTGAGCTAGGTCTGTAGACCGGCACACTTGCTCGCTAAGGAATTCTTATGCTCCTAAAAAAAACTCTTCAGCACAAGTTTTTTAAACTCTGTACACAACAAAGCAAATAATGGGGACTCAATATCTCAGCCACGTTCTCACCTGTCTTGCGTCACTTTTAACTGCTCACCTGCTTCATAAGCTCGCGATGTGCTCTGCATGCCAATTGATTCCTTGTTGAGATTAACCAATGTGTATCCGGCTTGTAGAGTGAATAGTTCAGTTCAGTCTTTTAAAACTCATACATTTGTTGAAGTTATTTGTAAATTCCTTTCTTCGCCTCTGTGTTTCTGTATGTGTGAACTGCGTCCCTTGCTGTCGGGGCCTTGGATCACCATGTGAAGTACTGTCGGCATGGCCACTTCCAATTTATTAGTTAAAGTTTTATTACTTATGTGTAAAAATAAAATCCCTATTTGAAATTTGAAATGCCCGCTGTATCTCGTGTTTCTTATCTTATCTCTGTAGCTTTGTGACCTAGAAACTAGTATCTATGGACGTTTGGCACATTTGTTCGGCGGGATTGCTTGGGATCGGTGAATGTGCTCACAATCGAATACATAACCTAAAACTTCCACATAATGTTTGACTGCAATTATCTTTCAACAGAGGCCACACCATTGTGTTTAGTTAGTTTTGTTCATTTTAATAAGACTTCAAGCAATGTTAATCATTAAAGTTTTATCTTTGGAGGTTTATGTGTTGAATGAAAGTGTCATTGAAACTTGAGTTAATAAACATTTAAGGAATTTTTTAACTATCTATATTTAAAATATTTATTAATAATTTATAAAATCTCGAATTTCTCTTAATCAAATGTTTTTATAGAGTTCGTAGTCTTTATTAAATTTGATGGTGTCATCGAAGATTCCTTTTGTTTATATACTGAATTCGGACTCCCGTGCAGCTGAACTCAAAGATAATTGAATAAATTATTTTGCCTTGCGTGCCAAGGTTTACTAGACCCTTATGCAGACTGTCAATAGGTGGCCACATCCTATTCTTTGCAAAAATATTTATTTCATGACTCATTGTGGTGCAGAATAACGGGTTCATCACTCAAGCCTTATTTTTACAGCCTGTTCCTGAGCTGTGGGTGGAGACAAAGACGGAAGAGGGCAAGTCTTACTTCTACCATGCCCGCACTCGCGAGACCACTTGGACGCGGCCGCAAGAAGGTCCACACTGCAAGGTCATCTCCCAAGGAGAGGTGGAGGCCATGGCCCAGGGTCAGATGGCCAACCCCAACCAGAGCGGACCCATGGGGGGGCCCAACATGGGACCTAATGGCCCTATGGGACCTAACATGGGACCGAACATGGGCCCAAACATGGGACCCAACGGACCCATGGGACCGATGGGACCCATGGGCCCCATGGGACCCATGGGGGGTCCCATGGGCGGTCCCATGGGACCAAACGGCCCTATGGGAATGGGACCTATGGGCAACCAAATGGGACCCAACGGTCCTATGGGAGGGCCTATGGGACCCAACGGTCCGATGGGTGGGCCCATGGGGCCTATGGGTAATCACGGCTTCAATATGGGTGGCCCCAACCAAGGTCCCATGGGACCGAATCCAAACAACATGGGTGGACCACCTATGGGCATGGGTGATGGCCAGAATAAAGACGGTGAGTTTATTCATACTTTTCGGGGATCCATTTTTTGTGTATCCAGTTTTGTATTTATAGACTTAACTACTTACCGGAAGTAGTACCACAGAAAAAATGACCTTACTGTTTTGATTACTCGTTCCAGGAAATCGCAGACCAGAAGATGACCAGACAAAGATTCAAGCGGCTGGAGATGAAAAGGGTCCATCTGAGGGCAGCAAGTCGCCTCAGTATGACCAAGTGTCTGTGCCTGGTGAGTTTTTGAGTTCACACTGCGGTGAATGCTATATGACATAAAATTCTACGGAAATAAAACTGAATGTCTCCCACTCTCAGAGAAAACATATCACTCTTCATTTTCACCTTCCAGGTTCAATGCCCAATAATGATATGCACTGCGTACCAGGAACAGGACCTCCCAAGGCGGGCGCGGAGGGGCAGTTCGCTCTGCCGCCCCCAGGCTTTGGACAGTGGCCCCCTCAGTGGCCACCACAGTGGCCCGTGCAGCCCCCACAACAGCAGCAGGTTTACAAATTTGTACAAAATAAGATGTTATAGACCTAATCTATAGTCTTTTATATTTATTTAAGTTAAATATTATTGATGGCCAAATTATCCTGTAAGGGCAAAGTGAGCCCACTTCTCCATATATCTTCTGTTATACCATCTCACCTGGCCTCGCTGCATGCATAGGCACCACTTGATTTCGCTGGCATGCAGTTAACACTGACTTCGATTCTGACTGGTTTGTGATCGGTAGCAGCCGCCGCCCGAGCTGGTAGCCCGAGCTGCAGAGTGGACATCGCACCGTGCACCTGATGGCCGCCTCTACTTCCACCATGCGAAGCGTGCTGAAAGCGTCTGGGAGAAACCGCAGCCCATCAAGGATTTGGAGGGTAAAATTTCTTACATTCACATTTCAAATGCAGCAGCTTCTCGCGTAGTCCGATTTCGCCAGGTAATGGACTGCCTCTGGTGTGCCAACCAGACACCAGAGACAGTCCAATCGTGTCATTTAATTAATTTGATTGTCACTTTATTTTGCTATGTCGAAAGTTGATTTTTTTTACACAGTATTGAGAAAACTATAAATTATATTTATTTATTTTTTATTATTTAATTAACGTCCATTTTCAGGGTAAAAAAAATCTTGAAAATTTTGAAAAATTGGATTAAATGACTACTTTCAAAGCCAAAGTTTGTTAAATATTTTTTTTTTTTTAATTTTCAAACTAATCTAAACAGGAGGATTTATAATTAATCTTTTAATTCCAATTGAAAAAAAGAGTCATAAATATTTAGGATTCTTGAAACAGGAACATCGCGAAACTCCAATCGGAAAAACACATATTTATCATATTAAAAGTAAATTATAAGAAATAAAAAAAAAATTGTAGTAGAAGAAAAGATGTATCTAACTTTCTGCATTTAAATTTTTTTGATTGGTGCAGTCGATTTTTCGCAATAGGTACAAGCAAATGGTCAAAAAACTCTAATTTGGTATCACGGCTCTTGATTCTCCTGGGATATTTAATTGTTATTATGTTGCTGCTGTATTTATATGCATTTACCGATAACAATTAAATTTATAATTCACCCTTTAAAATACTGACTGGAAAATAAAATAATTTTGTTTTTTTTATCACTTCAACTTCAAGCAGTTCAGGAAATCGGCGGAATTGTTGCATCTTTGACAAAAAGTAGATAATCACACAAGCTGGCAACTCTTCTGTGCTCAGCTCTCCCATCCAGCAAGAGATTTAATACATATTATTCTTTAGCTTTCCAGCAACAGAAGCCCAGTAACGGAGCCGCGCCCCCTGTCATCGCAGCCCCGGTGGTCGCCCAACAAGCCGTGGCACCTGTCGCCACTACCATGGCCAACGTGAGTATTCCTCCATGTCATCTTCTCTGATCCAGTCTCTTACCATGTAAAAAAAACTAATAAGTAATTTTTAAAATTCACATAAATTTAACCGTGAAGCTTTGTGAACTGAGTTGCAATTGCTAACCCCTTTTGCGCTTAACATACTTTAGATCCCTCCAAACTCAAGAATCTCAGTGTGTCAATTGCTGGCCAATCTCCCAGGTCATCCCGTGTCATTAAAAAAATTATTATCACTATTTAATTTATATTTTCAATCCTTTTTTCAAAATTACAAAAATTGAAATAGAGGGTCCGAAATAGAGAGTTTGAGCTTGTAAGCTGATATTCCATTGAATTTTACAGAACATGGCAGGAGCTCCAGGCACCACTCCTCTCGTGGTGCCGTCCATGGAAGTGGACCTGCCTGCCAACAATGCGTTGCAGTCCATCGAAAACCAACAACCTGGTAATATCTTCATTTATGATATACCAAGTAATGAAGATCTGCGAGTGAGATATTCTGAAATCTGAGTACCCTGTATTTCCTAATTAGCTCTATTTGAATATTAATACAGAGTGTTAAAAAATAAACCAGTCCTCTTTTCTCAACTCGAGAATTTTGACTGACTATGATTAGTGATTAGTGGTTGTATTCACTGTGCTGTTGCATTACTCCTGTTTTTGCTTTTATCTAGAGATGAACGGCACAGAAAAGGAGTCGGTAGCAGAACTGAAGCTCAAGGCGGAGGCGGAGGCCGAGGAGGCTCGCCTACAGCGAGAGCGCGAGCAGCTGGCGCGGCAGCAGGACAAGTCCCGCCCAGTTTCCAGCACTCCCATTTCAGGCACTCCCTGGTAATCTATTTTAGATGTTTGGTTGTTATATTGTGATGTGGACTGGATGATTCTCACCCGTTTGTCTAGTCAGAGTACATGTTGCGGTTGTTGCTCATGGACATGCTTTTTGTGACAGGTGCGTGGTATGGACAGGAGATGGTCGCGTGTTCTTCTACAACCCGACAGCACACTCTTCAGTGTGGGAGCGCCCCGAGCAGCTTTCCGGCCGTGCTGATGTAGACCGCGCTGTCAGCAACCCTCCTGAGGCACTGGCGGATAGTCAGGTAAGGATCGTATTACCATGTATTTGAATCTCAGTGTCTTCATGGACTAATTTAACATATACTATTTTGTATTGTTCTGTCAGGCGGCAGCAGCGACAGCGGCCTCGCAGGTGGCAAGCCTGGGTGGCGCCAGCACTATCACGCAGACCTCCTTGGTAGCCACTGCAGCGCAGAAGCGCACGGCTGCACCAGGCCACAGCGACACCGAGGACGACAGCGAGCCCGAAGTGGTGTCTTCCACGGCCCCCACTCCTAGCAAGAAGGGCAAGATGGATCCAGGTTATTTTATACTTTTTCATTTAATGGAAATCCAATTTTTTTAGGCAAATCAATTGATTGTTAAATTTTTGGCACGATTAGTGGCTGCTCCAGCACCTGCTGTGGTGGAGAAGAAGCCAGGCGTAGCAGGGACCATTGATGCTGGCAAGGAGGCGGCCATCGAGGCTGAGGTGCGTGCGGCTCGCGAGCGGGCCATGGTGCCCTTCGAGCGCCGTGTCAAAAGTTTTCGCGAGATGCTGGCAGAGAAGGAGGTAACCCAATCCTAAATATTTTTTCTTTTTATGTCTTATAAAACTGCTTGAAAACTGTAAAGATCAAAAAGTTACTACTTCACGTTGAATTTGTTCAATAAAATCAGTTTAAATTTTTTGCTCTCATGGTATGAAATTTCATTTTTCTCCTATCGGCTAATACTTTCACCTGCCGCTGACGACTGCCTCTATCTTTGCCTTCTCTTTCAGGTATCGGCGTTTTCCACCTGGGAGAAGGAGCTTCACAAGATTGTATTCGACTCACGCTACCTGGTACTCACATCCAAGGAGCGAAAGCAGGTAAATATGACCAACTTAAAGTTAACCAATGAAAAATTTTAATGTACTCAATTACGATTATAGTTTTTTAGCATTTTTAAAATAGGATTCTGTATTTTTATACATTCACCATCAATAAACACAAGTATTGTGAAAAGTTGCAGGGTCTGGGGTCGTTTGTTCTGGTGCATGATGGTATCTGTATGATTATAGTCTGTAAAGCTTAGTCGCTTGCGTGTAAAATATTCCAATACGCAGTGCCAAGGTCTGTCTGTTGATTTGGCGGTATCTGACAGGTGTTTGACAAGTACGTGCGGGAGCGGGCAGAGGAGGAGCGCAAGGAGAAGCGGAACCGCCTGCGCCAGAAGAAGGAGGACTTCCGAGCTCTCATGGACGAAGCCAAGCTCCATAGCAAGTCAGTACTGAATCTCCTATGAATATTAAAATTTTCTTATACGCAACTGGTTTTCCGCAAAGCTTTAAATGGAAATTCGATGCAGTCGATGAGTGGAAACTCTCATTGCATGCAGTAATGCTGCTCGGATGAACTCTTAGAGACCGAAGGCTTCAGGGTTGCCTAGAGTCAATTTTCAATCTTTTCAAAAAAAGCTCTTTTGCTTATCCCAATTGATAATCAAAAAATCACCTGGGGAATGGTCTTTTGAGAAATGGGTACAAGGTCCACCGTACAGTATACAGTCAAAATTGGCACTTGTGGGAGTCGGAGACCACCCTCACGGCCTTCTATCAAACATCGCTGTGTAGAGCAGGCGAGCAGATGTTATGTGAGCCTTACGACTGAAATGGGTCAGTTTAATACTTAAATCGCGGTATCTAAATTTAATAACGGACCTGACTGCGATCTGAGACATCTTCAACGATAGGTATTCAAATTATCCTTCACTTCTAGATCCTCATTTTCGGACTTCTCAGCCAAGTACTCCAAGGACGACCGCTTCAAAGGGATGGACAAACTGCGTGAGCGAGAAGGCCTCTTCAACGAGTACATCGTGGAGGTGCGCAAGAAGGAGAAGGAGGAGAAGGCTGCGCGCAGAGACCAGGTATGTACCCCGCTCTGGCGGCTCCCACCGCAGGCACGCAGCAACCATGAGACCGGAGACTTTCTGCTGATTAATTTAACCATGCTTACCGTGTAATGACCGAGACTTTTGATCGTGTGGCCATCATAATGATCCGCAAGCCGAGAAAATTAAAAGTGTTGTTTTTTTCAGAAGTATTTTGTTTTCTAGCAGAGTTTACACCTCCGTACATATAAGCTCATGTTATTAATCTAATATTTCAGGACTCTGTTTTTCAATTGTTTAATTTGACTTTTTCCACAGATTTGACAATTTTTTTTCTGGTAATGCAAAAATCCGTAATACTTTTTAAAATTCAGATTTAAATTTTTTCTTTTCATCCTTCGAATTGACAGGCTTTAAACTTATAGCCCCCATCTAATAGAGGGTGTTTAACCAATAGCCGCGAGACTGCTGACTCAGAGTACTGCTGGACTGCGCATTCTACTCGTTAACGACTTTTTGCAGCGAGACAGTTTATCTAGGTTGACATGAAGGTTACTCGAGGAGATAAATTAACACTAATATGATTTTTTTTGCAGGTATTTGTTATTTTAGGATTAACTTAAAGCGTCCTGTGTTAAAAATCTGCTAGCCAGCTTATTATGTTTTTAAATTATCACTTAATGGGAAGATCTTCGAATAGCCTATAACACTCTCCTTGACAAAGTGAACATTCTATCCTTATGAAGTTATCAAGCATTTGAGTCACACATACCACAATTTTATTGAAAATGTCTTCAAATATTAAGTCGACCGGGCTGTAACGGCCAAGAAATGTGGGTTCGAATCCCAACTAAGTATGGGTTTTTCTCATCGTTTTGTGTACTCAAAAACAAGTCAGCAAGCCTGAAGGATTGTTTGATGCTAATCCATTAATTATTCAATATGAAGAAAAGATGACTGCAGCAATATATTCTGATATTATGCAATCGTGTATTTGCCAAGATTATTTTCTTTATTTAAATAAAAATTGATAAGACTCGTCTCTTTAGTTGAATGAGTGACTTATTGCAGTTCTCGTAGACTAGAAAAATGAAATGTGCTCTTTTGTGGAAGAGAGTAGTTTGGGACATTTGACAGCTTGCATATTGTAAATGGTGCAGACATTTGACAGGCCATGGTTTACCGACGTCTTTATATTTTAAGTTTTAAGGACATAAAGATCAAAATATACTGCGACATATAAAACGTGGCTGAGCAAATGATTGCATGGTGCAGTGTGATTGGGCAGTACTGACATTTTACGAGACATAACCAAGGCTGACCCTGAAAATGCAAAATTATTTATCAATGCTTATTGCTGCTAATTATGGTGTTTGGATGTCTTTCCGGAAACGTCTGAACTCAAATAATCTATTGTCACGCCTCTGTGGTGTTGATGGCCAATTGATCGACCAGTATTCCTCATGCATACGAGAGAGGCCTTCTGCCACACTAAAGGAAGAGGTGGGTCTTCAGGGCTTCTCAAACCTCAAGTAGATAATGCAAACACCTTAAATGTGTGTTGTATTGTAAATATATTTATATATGTGCGCTTCTTGTTATTTGTTCAACCAAATGAGGTTATAAAACAAAATAGCATGCAAGTTCGGTCCCTGGTTCTGTTTCTAATAGTTCAGTGTGCTCTTAAAGGTGCATTTTAATGCAGGTATCAAAATGCACCCTTATTTTAAAATAAATGAATATGTATATATATATATTTATTATGGGGCCTTTTTTTAAATTATTTTTTTTTATTTAAGTAGCAAAAAATCGCGCCAAAACCATAAACACCCAAAATAAAGGGACGCTATTGGCTAGCTGCGAGTTGGTGGCGCGATTTGTTGCTACGTGTGTAGACGTGTTATACTTCGGGAAATAATTATTGTTTTGACCACATTAGTGAAATTGTTTCTCACCGGTGTCCATGTCTCGGCATTTAGTGTGCCTGTCTCTGAGAGACTGACTCGCGAAAACCGTAGCTGTCAAGCAAATTGTGTGGACTGTAAGAATTATTGTCTTCTAATCGACTATCTGCTATTAAATCTTGGTAATGTTGATCTTCGACAGAGCGCTTTCTACGACCCGTGCGGTGTTCTCGACAGCTTTTTAAATATTGTTGCTATTGATTAGCATTTCAAAAATGAAGTAATGGTATCATCAATCAATTGCTTGTTTTCAATTGTATGATTCAAAAGGGGAGACTGGGTTCTAGATCTCAAAATAATATTTTATATTACATTCAAAAGTAAAAAACACATTATCGTCCTAGGCATTTTGAAAGATAAGCTATACAAAGGTAGTGAGAATATTGATTGCTTGCAGGCAGGATTTATTTTGCAGTACTCCATATTTAAACTTAAAATATTAATCTAATTGGTTATATGAAAATCAATAAAAGAGTTTTGTTGTGTGTTGGTTAGTGTGTGATTTGTTAACTAATCTAGTGACGAGCAAATAAGACATTTTCAATTTTTTTTTTTAATTCTGTTGATTAAATTTCCAGGATTGAGGATAAAATAGTATTCTTGACTGCCTCCCATTCTTGAAATAAAATACAGACAACAGAATATTGAGACAGTAAAGTGGATAAAAATAAGGGTCTATTGATTAGTTGACCTCCTTCTATAATAATTATTTTATTGAATTATTAGATGGAAAATATAAAACTCAGTCTGTATAACCAATCAGTGTCCTCAATTTTTGCTTAAAATATGGAGTACCAAAAAATAGGCCTTGTAGTTGCTAGGAGTCTGAGACGTGCACGGCACCGGAAAGGTTGGAAAAACAATCATTCTTGTAATTAATGTGCAATATTTTCCCCCTCCGTCGCCGAGTGCCCAATCGGGGCTGTAGAGGGTGAAGTTGACTTGTGTTGCTAGCGGCAGCGGGTGCAGCACGGCGGGACGGCAGCCGGGTGGCCTCTGAGGCGGCTGGGAGGCGCGCGGATAACAGCGTAATGTATGAGCTCCACGGTATTTCTCTACGAACCACGATTTGAGCGCTGCCGTCGACTCACATGCCTAACTGTATTCATTTATACGGTAGCGTGTGTTCCTAAACGGCATTTTTGGGATGTCAAAATACAAGTCGTAATGTCGGTGACTTTGTCCTGAGGGGACTTTCTCCCATGTTCGGGAGAGTAAGTGTGACTATATACGGGACTCGTCGAAATGAGTTTTCTTTCTTTGAAGAACCATGTCTCGTAATGGGGTGATCTCATATTATTTCAGGGGGCCATGTCTTACCTTGGGATGATTTTTTCTTCATGAAGGACTTGTATGACAAGATTTTGTCTCCTTGATGCTGACCTTTTCTCGTCTATAGATTATTTGCTTAGCCCTGAGATGATCGATTCCTTTTAGTATGACTTTGTCTTGCTGCTGCAGGACCTTCCCAGGTCTGAGTTACTCTATTTCACTTTGGGCCCTTTATATCTCTTATACTGTTTTTTTCTACCTCAGACCAGCAGGCCTCACGAATCTGTCCTATCCAATGAAATGAAATGTTACTCTTGAGACGACTCTGCCATGTTTCAGAAAAGTCTCTCGTAGTGAGGACTTTTTCAATCTAACCTGAAACGCCTTTGACTGAACTCATCTGACTTATTTGTTTTTTGTTGCTCGTTAAATTTTCGTTTAAATCACACGGATCTCCTCGGGCCAAAGTCACCGCACGTTACTTGAATCCAGATTTTATTGTGATAGATGCCGAAGGGAACTAAAAAAATTGTGGTCGTAATTGGATATATTTAAGAAAATACAGACCTTAATCTGTTAAATTATTTCTATATTTTGAATAAGTGATTTTTATTTGAAACATTTTACCAAAGCTGAACTCACACCAATTAAACACCATTTTGTAAACACTATTTAACAAATGTATTTGTATGTCTTTAGTTTTGAAACAATTTTTTCTTTGGCTGCTTTTTAGTGTGAGTTTATCTTTAGTTGCGAGTAACCATTTATTTTAAGATTTCTTTGGGTAAAAATATTATTTGATTGAATTAAACAATGGAAAAGTTGTGCCACAGTCAAAAAATTTCACATAAACCAAAAATAGTAATAATTTCATTTTCTAACCTTTGTCCTGCTGCATCTGTCGGATGCGAAGCTCGAGGTCGAAGGGTGCTCAAGAAACTTCTCGTAGTCTAAGATTTGCCTGCTCTTGAAATTTCCATTTGCAAATAAATTTCTGAAATTTTTTTTTAAATGAAATGCAAAAATCTTTCATGTTTGCTAAAAAGATTTACTTATGTATATTGGTAAATGACTCCCGCGCTGGCAGGTGAGGGTTGAACCCCGATAAGCTCTAGCCAGTTTCATAAGTTGCTGCAAAACTTAGCTTATTGTGGATCTAAGACGCTCTGCCGAATTTTGAGAATTTGCTGAAAAATTTCACAACAGTTCATTCATCCAGTAAACAAAATAGTCTGTTCAACAAATAATATTTTTTTAATGAAAACTATATCTTACTATACAATTGTTTTTGTATAAATGAGTTATAATTGTTTTCCTGAAATATGATTATTTTTAGAAATATTCTTTCACAGAACTATATAATATTATATTTAAAAATATAATAAACATGGCAACACTCAATCTTCATTATCACGTTGGCAGTAGTTTTGCATAGAATAAGTAGTTATGCAATTGAAACACTTTACAGGTGTTTCTTATGCGGTGCATAAATTTTCTTTGTTAATCGAATGAGCGGTGAATGTTAACATTGGGAACACTTGAAGCGCGCCCCGGGCATGACGGGCAATCAAAATACTTGAACTTTAGGCACACGCGTGCTGAGCACAGCCACTGTCTTACTTTCGATTTCATCAATAGTTAATTTTAAAAGTTCTTATTTTTATACCCTGAAAATGTTCAAAACTCATGGCATATCCAGAAAAAGGGAGGATGTAGTTTTTTCATATAAATGTTATATTTGAAATAATCAAAATGCAGAAAAAAAATATTCAGCTAATATTTTTGTGAAATACATGATAAATATTATTGACATAATTTTTAAGTACTTCTCCCATTTTTGTAAAATAACATCAGTTTTGACATAACAGATAAATTTTTAATGTATAAACTCGTGTACACGCCAGTCCAGAAAAGTCATTGGATCATTAATCAGAGTGAATTAAATCTTTGAAATAGATTTTTCAGCACTTCTCTTCATTGTTAAGCTGAATAATGATATTGTGGACTCAGTAGCGTAACCCTCTAGTGCAATTCCTTAAGCGTAATTAAAGACACTTATCAGCGTCCATCTTGTGATAATTCACAATTTTAAAGTCATATTGAAATTCTTCAAATAGGATGAGCTGTGTTGAAATCACTCTGGATTGAAGCTGAAAGTGTAAAATACTTGTAAATATTTTCCCTAGGCAACAGTCGTATCAACATAACAAGTTCAATATATTTATATATCCCATTCAAAGCGTCACGCAATGGATCTCAAAACCGTTATACGTAAAATCACTAGAGTATATTTTCTTAATTTTGCTCCTTTCCTTATTGAACCCTCCGTATTTATTGTGACTCATAAATATGCTTGTGGTCTGCGGAATTTAAGTCCTTACCGTCATTAAGATGCTTGTTCTCCTTTACAGCCACATTTTAAAGGATTTTAACTTTCTTCTTGAGGATAAAATAAAAACCACCCAAAAATCGAATCTGGGTAGATAAGTTGTTTCAAGCTTGACAAGACTTGTATATTGTTGCAATTGCTTGTTGTTATTATTATAACTCCAAATGCTGCAATGATCGTAATTTTCCAGCCATTTGTTGTCCATTTGCTGTGGTCGGTCGCATAGTTCCCGTGTATGTGGACATCACATGTACTCGTGATATATCTAAAGTTGTTATGTTGCTAAGTCTGAATTTCTCCAAAGTGAGCATCTAGTATCACATAAAATTTTTGCTACTCACTGAAATAAACTCAGTTTGCATCCCTATGAAAATTCACTAAATATCAGAATCTCGGAATTAAGAGCAAATTGCATATTGTGGGACGCGTCGTGGCAACGCGACCTGTTCCAACACTAAAGGACAGTTTGTTCCCGATTCAAGAATCACTCAATCTAATCCTAAATAGTATAAGCTTTCTTTCAGCAAACTTAATAATATTTTTTCACTAACTTTCAGGTTTTTTTCAGCCTAATGTGCGTATTTCGTATGACATACGTCCCAACTTAATTCGTATTTCTCTATTTTTTCCAGGAATCACTAATCGTAAATTTCATTTACAGCAAAGCGACTCGACGGTGTTGCCACCTTGAACGCAGTGGCCAGCTCTCTCGAACCTTCATCTGGCAATATTCTACGGTTCCAATAATTGATAAACACAAGAGGAAAGATGCGGCTTACAAGTTGTTCTCAACTCGTGCTTTATATATCAGTATAAATTACAATATCAGTACAATTGCAAAGATCTTACAGATAGCAGAATCAAATAAATTTGTACTGATATGCAATGTCAATAGAAATTGTCTCGGACCAAATCAAATATATTTGAATCCAATTGCTATGGTCCGATAGGATCTTACCACCATTAATCTGTCGCTCGTTAAGCTGATATAGTGTAATGCACACAATCACAAGGTTGCCCTTGCAGTTGTAGAAAAGATATCTGCAGGATTATTGCCATATGAATGTTTCAGCTGGGAGTGTAACGTATTTTTAAGCCTTTGTTTCCGAGCTTGGGACATTTTCTAATGCATGTTTTTTCTCTTTTTTTCCCTCCGTGTTGCCGCATCGTCCATCCCTGCTCTACTGGCTGGTTTCGATCGTCTGCCGGTGCTCGGATCCCGTTTCCGTGTCGTCATCGATGCGACTCCACTCTACCGATGTGAAAACGTCCGCAACACCTCTGGATGAATGATAAAATCAAATAATTCAAACTGATGCTATTGAATGGATATATTGGAAAATCGATTTAAAATAAATAAATAGATAAAAAAAGACTTTATTCAACTTTTGCGCGAGTGCAAAGAAGTGGACAGACATGCCCGCTGGTCCGATGTAAAGAAACGACTCGACGGGGACGCCCGCTACAAGGCTGTGGACGGGTCCACCATGCGCGAGGATTACTTTCGTGACTACATCAAGATCCTCAAGGATGAGCGCCGCAAAGAGAAGGACAAAGGCAAGTCAACTCCTTTGACACTAGTTATCAGTGAACCGATCAGCCTGCTAGATTGTGCAGAAAAACCATGTAAAGCATCTAAACACTTACATTTGTGTGTTTAAATTGCTCAAAATATATTTTAGGGCAAGCAATGCACTGTTGCTTCTATAGGCTACAGACAATTAAAGCTCATATCTCATTATTCTGATCATTTCTATTCACAGAGCGCGAATCCAAAGCAAGCAAGAAAGACAGGAAGGACAAAGACAAGGAGAGGGATCGCGATGATAAGGATAAGGATAAGGACAAAGATAAGGACAAGGACAAAGAGCGAGATCGCTCCAAGGGCCGGGACCGCAAGGAAAGCACCAAAGAGAGTGAGGTAATTCCCCTGAACGTTTACAACTTATCAAATGTTTAATTAAATACCAATTAAGAAATTTACCAAGTTACGATAGTGGTTGTGATAACTGGAGGTGTAATTTCTTGTGTATACTGAGAACATCAATTAGTGCCACGTTCTTTTTAAACGAACATGTAATAACTTCTAGGGAGAGGAAGTCCCATCAGAGGAAGACGATAGTGCACGTGAAAAAGCAGCGCGTGATAAAGCAGCACGCGCCGAGGCCTCCATCAAGGAGCGCGAGCGTGAAGTGCAGCGTGCATTGGCGACGTCACTGCGTGATCGTGACAAGGAGCGCGAGTTCCACAAGCGAGATGAAGCTGTGCAGGTGCTTATCTACTCGTCTACTGCTGCATACTTCCTTTCTTGTATATTCTGGAATCTTATTATATAAACATAATTTTTTTTAGCACTTCAATGCCTTGCTTGCGGATCTAGTCCGCAATCCTGAGCTGAGCTGGCGAGAGGCAAAGAAGCAGCTGAAGAAAGACCACCGCTGGCCACTAGCCGACCTGCTCTCCAAGGATGACAAGGTCAGAGAAAATTAAACCGACCGCTCTCTCCAAGACCTGCAATATTCAGGTGTCTCGCACTCATGTTTAATCAAGTACTCAAAACTGGCTTCTTTACAGGAAAGGCTTTTCACATCACACACAGCCTCGCTGGCTATGAAACGGCGGGATAAGTTCCGTGAAATGTTGGACGAGCTGGGCCCCTCCAAGGTGGGACTCACCAGCGCCTGGCGGGATGTGCGCAAGCTCGTCAAAGAGGACCCACGCCTTGCTAAATTCTCCAGTCCTGACAGGGTATTTAAATTTTATTGGATTATGATTACCAGATTTTCAACTTCAACTGAATCCTGGATTCTTCTATTTACGCGACCTCGCTATGCGCTGTTTCACTATAATGTGAATTTCGCGTTAAAATGCCTCGCATTACGCGACTTTCTTATTTAAAAATGTGTATGAACATAATGTAGTCATTGACTTCTCTTAAAAATTAAAAACAGCGTTGGGTGTTATGAACGTATTTTACAAGAACGTAAAAGAGACGCTACCCAAAAGACAATAGATGTATTATTCAGTAAAAATAACATGTAATACTGCATAAAGTGCTCTTAGAATTAAAGTGATTAATTCAAATGATTCGTATTTTTTTGTATTAAGTTTTGACTATGTATGTATGTCACTTAATGCGATTTTTTCCGGAACGTATCATTGGGTGTATGGACTGACGAGTCATGTGCTTGCAGTGCGAGCGAGAGTTCCGCGAGTACGTTCGAGACAAGACATCGGCAGCCAAAGTGAGCTTACGCTCACTGCTGCAAGAGACGCGTGCTCTCACCCACCGCTCACTGGCTGCTACACGCGACCAGCCCCAGCACACCGCCGAGCTGGAAACCATCCTCAGCCAGGATGCCAGGTCAGCTTATTTTCATTTCAATCCTTGCAAGCAAAATTCTTCCCATATTCCGTGAACTTAAACAATTATTTTTATTCTCAAAAATACATGTTCATATATTTAATAATAATGCATGACAGAAATAGATGATCTTTCTCAATCGAATGCTTTTCTTTCAGGTACTTAATTCTAGACCACTTGGCAGACGAGCGACGAGCACTTCTCATGTCGTATCTCGAGGAGTTGGAGAAGCGAGGCCCACCACCACCGCCCACGGCCTCCGAGCCCTCCCGGCGCTCTACCAAGTGAGCCACTGCGCCCGCACCAAAGCTCAAGTTTGACACTTCAGTGAGAAGTCGTCGATCCGGATGGCTCTAGACCGAGTGCACCTCACCAGATGAATATTTTGAGAAAGTGAATGCCATTTTTATATCTAAGATGCGGGGCTGTGTAGCTCTCGCACTTAGCATCATACTTACGCGCAACTTAACGGTGTTATTTCAGTCATGTTCCATGTTTTAATATAAGCTTGTCATTCTTAGTTCATGTGACGAATTGGCCACATGAACCCTGGAAGTGCTAAAATATTTCATTCTGTGTCTGATCAACAAATAGACAATTTTTTTTTATTATCAATGAGGTGACCAAGAACAACACTAAAATGGCCTTTTCTTGAATATATCTGTAAAACCAGACGTGACTATGCCTAACGGATCACGGGATTCTCGTTTATGTGAACTGCACACACTGACCAATCTTGGCTAGCTAACATGCTGTTGTATTCGATCAGGAGTGTTCTCCGACTAGCCCTTCTGTTGAAATCCCAGAACATCACTGATAGCCACATAAGGATTGGATGGTCGAGGGTGATGGGTTTTTCTGTATTTAACTATAACTAATTATGGAGAACGGTGTACGATCCTGCGTCATTATCTTTTTTGTGATTGCCGATTAAGGCTGTTGTACTTTAATAAAGAACAAAGAATATTCTTGTCAGAGCAGCGACGCCCACACAGTTCGGGTAGTCGAGTGACGCGTGCAACAATACCGTGAATATTATTTGTTTTTTTGCATTTTTCTTGTGTTCAAAAATAAAATAGACGTAAATAAATTAAAATTTTTCTTGTATCCTCTATATATTGTTATATGGATGTTCGTTGGCCTTTTCTTTTCACAAATTTCGCAACAGCGGCGAGGTGCACTGCACTCTGACAGTGTGTCAGGCTCGGGTGTCACTTTTTACTATTATTAGAAATAATTTCTCATCTTAGCTCTGGCTTTAAACTGGGCCGGAGTGAATCCAGGTCAGCCAGGAGCCTAGCTGTGTGAGGAACCACCACAGTCACCGATGACAGCTGTTGATTTTTGAATAATCAATAGTTTTAGATTATAGCATTTCAAATTGATGAGGGGATCCAACACAAGGAAAAAGTATCTTTTGTATAATATTAATTCTCTCTCTATTATAATAAATAAACAGTTAATAATCGATATCCATGTTTTATTTGACACATAACTCCGCATACATTTTACTAATCGTCTGCCACGTCCCAGGCTTCTCATATTGTGTTCACAAGAAGGCGGGCTCAGGTATAGATTCCCTAAAATCTGGTCATGCGCAAGTCTACAGAGTGGCGAAGAATACTCAACAGGTACCGACGAAAAGCTAATCCATTTAATTTTTTATATTTTGAGGTCAGTGTATTGCTTGAAAGCTACTAGGGTGCGGCGCACTGGCCGGCACAGGCAAAGAACCAACTCCACCACCGACACAATGCTCACTCCCAGAAACAGCGCCCCCACTCCAGCCAAGGAACCTGCAGAACGTCAATGATTTTTCAGGTCCTCTGTTGTTTTTTGATTGTTTACTCCAACGGCGAAAATGTTCAAGCTCTTATAATCTAAGAAGTCATCACACTACCTACACTGCAAGTGAAGCGGACCACGAGGCAGGGAGCAACTGGATGCATCCTCAGGCAGTCGGGGCTGTATATTTCAACATATCTTAACTATAAATTGATAGTAATTTTTTTATAACCAAATATAATATATTTAAATGTTATCATGATCATCGTTCTCATCACAAACCGTGACGGATCCTGCCCACCTCCAGTTCATCTCTCTCAAACCACGGCAATCCTTTGTTACATAATCTAATCATTTCATCCTTGTTAACCCTCAGAGTGTTGACTTACCTGTGCTGACATCCTATGACAAATCATAGGATCAGCACAATCAGCGCTGAACGTCTTCTCGGAATGTCATGCAATTTATGGAATGGAGAATGTGGCAATACTCGTTTGAAAAATAAACTAGACAATACTTTATAAGTTCTGTTGAGCAAGATAATGGCTCTATGATATGCGGTAAAACTATTCCACACTAATATCTTAGCCGATGTGTCGACTACACACTAATGAGTGACAGAGACTAGTAGAGCAAGCACGGTCTGCCAACTCTAAAAACCTAATGATGTTCAAATAATCCAATTAACAAAGTAAGGGCCGAGAGCATCTACAATGGACTTGAAAGTGGGAATCACCTATGAGGTCTTCGGACGTGAAGATAACTTCCTTGTTCATGAGGAGCTTGGGCATTTGCAGCCCGATTCGCACGGAAGCGCGGCGGTCAAATATGGAGCGCTGAGAAGAGTTCCTGAAAATTTTGACTATATTAATACTATATATATATACTATATATATATATATATACTATATATATATATATATATACTATATATATATATATATATATATACTATATATATATATTTATATATATATATATACATATATAATATATATATTTTAAATAAGTAAAATACTTGTGTGATTTTTCCAAATATAATTTTTTTAATGGTTACCGGTTTCGCCAACCTTTCACGTTGGCATTATCAAAACTCAGTTTTGGTCGGTGAAACCGGTCACCAATAAAAAAAATGATGTGTGGAAAAATCACTCTCTGTCAAAAATATTTAATATAAAATATATATATTGGGTCTATACCTTAAAAACCGGAATTTGACACTAGATGCCAACACTATTTATAAGCTGTCAAAATCAGTCAACAATGTTTGATTTGCTTGTGGGCATCATATTTTTTTAAATTATGGAAAATTTTGAAATATGGCGAAAAAACAGCATTTGCGGGAAGTTTTGCCGAGTCCCTTTTTTTCTAAGAAAACTGCAGCCGAAAGCTATCGTTTGCTCATGGGATTGTATGGCAAACATGTTCTTGCGAAAACAGTGTTTTGAAAGGTTTTAACGCTTTAAAGGTAGCGATTTTGACATCAAAGACATAAACGACCTGGACAGCCGAAAAAGTTTTAAGATGAAGAATTGGAAGCGTTACTCGATCAAGACTCGTGTCAAACACAAGAAAAGATTGCGGAACCATTGGGCCTGACTCAAGCAGCCATTTCCAAACGCCTAAAAGCATTGGGATTCAACCAGAAGCAAGGAAATTGGGTGCCATACGAGTTGAACCCGAGAGATGTAGAAAGGCGATTTTTCATGTCCTCGAGCGTCATAAAATCATATTTGAAGCCCAGAAGAAGATTCACGCTGCCAAGATAATGCTCTGTATTTGGTGGGACCAGAAGGGAGTTATGTATTATGAACTTTTTAAACCGGGTGAAACCATTACTGGAGAGGTGTACCAACAACATCTGATTCGTTAAAAGAGAGCATTGAAGGAAAAACGGCCAGAATGGGTGACCAGACACGAGACATTGATTTTCCAAAATGACAAAGCTCGGCCACATGTTGCTCAACCCGTTAAAAACTAATGGGAATGGGATGGGAAGTTCTGCCCCACCCGCCATATAGTCCAGACTTGGCGCCTTCTGACTACCTTCTGTTTCGGTCGATGCAGAATGGACTTTCCGGAATACACTTCACTTCAGTCCAAGACATCAAAAATTGGGTCGATTCGTTCTTTGGTTCAAAACATGGCCAGTTTTTTTGGGTTGGCATCCACAAATTGCCAGAAAGATGGGGAAATGTTGTAACTTCCGATGGACAATACTTTGAATAACAGAATTGTACAAGATTTTCTTAAACAAACGCTCAAATCTCCTAAAAAAATTCCGGTTATAATATATATATAAATAATGCAGAGCAATGATGAGGTAGACCGACCAGGTTGAGGTCTTCTGTTCTTGGGGCACGTAGTTGACTTCGGTGCACTGTGGTACGCACTGGCACTTGGCCAGGTTGGCGGGCAGGTTCACGAGGATTTCCGTGTTGCGGCCGATGCACGCCATGCCCTGCGTGTCGCATGGCTTCCCGGCTATTGAACAGAGCAACCACACACAATGTACAATGATTATCATGCGAAATAAAATAATATCTTCATTGATTCAAAAGGACCGCATCTCTTCGTCGTTCCAACTCATCTAGCTTACGAGACAGATCACAGCAGCCCTTTTTTCCTCGCATGAGCCTCAGTTACCTCCGAGGGTGTAGAAGAATGGCCTGCAGTTGCAGAACACCAGCGCCATTCTGCTACGGCACTCTATCTGACACATCGCATTGCTGTAGGCCTGCGAACACAAGCAGTCCCCACTTATAATAGGTTTGCCTGGAGTGGACCGCAGCTCTACAACGTTTTATTTAAAATAAACTTCTTAGTTCATTCAGCCACGATTAAGATAGATCTTTACTTACGAAACGTGCTTCCACACACTGGGGAACGCATCTCTTCCATCATACCCAATACCCCTTCCCCGTTTTGCTAAAGAGAACAACCTAGTGAGCGCGACGGAGAGCTGACCGGTATGGCGAGAGAGATGGACTCGTCGGGGTACTTGCAGCCCCGCTGGCGCTGGTTCAGGCCGCGGACCAGGTCGTCAGCCTGGATCTGCAGCACGGCGAACTGCAACTCCAACTCCTGGCCCTCCTCCACCATCTCCGAGGACTTGGACGTGGTCTCGGCGATTTCGTACGGAGAGTGGATGTAGTACTAAACCGAGAGACTGCTTGTTAAAGATGTTAATTTAACAATTTATAACTCAAATGATAGAGCGCGTACCTTGCCCGTGGAGTTGAGGAGGCTGAACCGCACGAAGCACTGTCTCCCGTAGTTGCAGGTCAGCAGCTCCGCCGCGGAGCGCTCATCTGAGAACGTGTTGGGCGCCTTCAGCTGCCGCTTCCACGTCTCCACGCTCTGGTACCTGTCGACAGTTCGTGTCTACACGCACAGCGAGACGCCAGGAGAAGCCGAGGCGACCACGCACCTGGAGAATATGGAGTTGAAGGTCCTGCAGATGCCCATCTCCGTCATGACGGGCTCCCAGATCACGGAGAAGCCGGGCTCGTGCAGGCGCACGCGCATGCCGATGTCGGGCGCCACGGCGGCCGCGATGCCCATCAGCGGGATGCCTACCAGAGATTCGTCGTTCTCGTACTTCCAGAACAGGCGCAGGTTGGAGCGGAAGGAGACGGTGGCCACCAGCCGCACGAAGCCGTAGTAGTACGAGTACTTCTCGTCATTGGATGCCACACCCCAAGTCCTGCAATCATTCGGACAGAGAGAGATAATTTCAGATCTCACGCGTGCCAGGGCCCGGGATCCAAAGCGGAAGAGTCACATTCATGAGAATATGACCACGGCGTATAGTCTAAGCGTAAAGTCGGCGAACTTTGCGACACAAGGTGAGCGCTCACTCCTTGATGTACTTCTCGGCGAGCGAGTCGTCCACGCGATCCTGGATGCAGACCGTGATGGCTGGGTAGCTGATGGTCCACTCGCGGTAGTCCTTCCTGATGGACACCACCGTGGGGCTGAACCTGAAGCGATTGACCTGCGTCAGGCCCAGCTGCCAAGCCAGGAAGCACACGGTCGCCACCATCAGCAGCCAGAAGGCCCTGCCAGAATTACGCTTCTTCATTAGCATGTCCGCGGCAAAAACAACACTCTGATGCAATTGAGCAAATTGAGAAATCGCTTTGTCTTCGGTTATAACCTTGAAATGCCGCAGTCTGGTAAGGCAGCATTCTTGGCTCGCAAAAATCTATTCTATCAGATCGGAGAACACCGAGTAGGTATGGCACATTTTAATAATTTTATTTTGTTTGATAGGTCAGATTTTCTTTTCACATTTAATATCACATAGTAATTAAATAAAAAGATCAGTTATCTGAATTATGAATTCCAACCGCAGTTTGCCGTTAAACGTTTGATAAGTTGAGAAATTAAGGTCATGTTATTTTACGAGGCACTCTCTGCGAGAAAAGATTATACCTAAAGCTTTAGCGACTTCAATACAAAAATCGTAAAAACGTCTTCAATTTGCCTCTCTGTGGCGTGCGCCTTCTCATCCACGACGTGGCGCAGGCCCTGGATGGTCGTTTTCTTGCAGAAGTCCTTCGCGTCGTCTCCCAGCTCTTCCAGAACCTTCTTCGTGGCCGGGAAGCGCTGGCCCAAGGGACGCCGCGCAGAGTCCTCGCCCGGTGCTCTGCCCCTCAGTCGACCGAGGAACCTCCCGAAAGCCACCATTTTATCAAACTAAATATTATAACGTTGAAAAGGTAGATCTATTGAACATTTAATTCAAGAGAGATCCCTGCTCTTGGCGTCGCCCTGACCGCCAGGAGAGGATCGCCAGGAGAGGACCAGCAGGAGAGGACTGGCAGGAGGCGGGGAGGTGTTTTCCTCCGTCGGCAATAGTTTACACTGTACGTACATTTGGTAAAAGATTCCTATAAAGATATTGTTAATGGATCCTTTGTTGTCCATCTGTCCGAAAATAGATAGTAAAACAAGCTTTTAGCTAAGTGTACATCGCTTATCCAGTTGGTATATTTGATATTTGTGATTAGTATCACGGCAACTGTGCCCGGTGGCAACGTTAATGGACAAACATTGAATACAATACATTTTCGATGCAATTACGATATAAATTTTCAATTTGTTTAACCTGGTAAAATATTGTAACTGTTGGACAAAGTTAGGTACTAGTATTTTTAGATGATTCTTAATAAAGCGAATCCGATAAACATTTAAAGATTAATCTAGAAAAATAAAACATAAAAAAATATTTAGTGGAATAGTAATAGAATCTTATATAATATTTGATATTAAAAATTAATTACTATAAATATAGAAAAATTAAATTCAATAAATCAGTAGGTCGACGTCGCGTCGGTAACGTCGACGTGTTGCCGACGCGGTCGCGACTTTACCAGCCGAGCGGGAGCCTCGGCCATTGCCGGTCGGTAAAAATATAAACATCGGCTGATCTCGCCGCGGCGTACTTTAATATTTGGCCGATATTTACGGATATTAACGCGTTTATATTAAAAATTAACTGGAAAATCGAAATAAATAACCTACCTGATCGTTTAAAAGTGAAATATAATATTTAGAATAAATATTAATTATCGAATCGGCTCGAGTAAATCGCATCCAGAAGCATAGACAATTCTCAACATTGACATAGATAGTGAAGTCCTGTAAAAAAACCTCCAATTGAAAAATTGATTTCCCGCCCAGTATATAGGAAAATCTTTAATAATTAATAAAAAATACTCCTGTCGGGTTCTTGATATAATCAGTTTCATTAGATATTTTAGTTAATTTTCGTATTTATAGCAGTTTTTAGCTGGTGTTATTCGGTAGCCGCGAGCCTATGGAGTAGTGTACAGTGCGGCGGTGCATGGCTAAATTAGTCACAAATGCAAAGAAATAACGGAAAATGGCAGAAGAACAGGTGAGATAACCAACACAACAAATACAATTAACATTCTATGAGATAAAATTATTGTTTATTTCATGTAATTACACCGGAAAACATGATTGCTTTATCTCCATCTACCATTCGTTTTCCAATATGCATCGGCGTGTTGCCACCGACGGACTTCGAACATGAGCCTTATTTCGACGTTTTCACAATGAAAACATCCTTAATTATTTACAAAATAATTAATACATTTATAATTATCCTGTATCATTATATAGAAATATAAATATTGTATGTGATTGCCTTTATATTTTCGACATGACTCACATGTAAGCTTGACAAGTGTTGGATAATAACCTTCTGTCAAAATACTTCTTTTTCCTTGTTTTGTGGATTTATTTTTAGGCTTTTAGTACGGCTCGATAATATTTATACATTATTTAACACATATTTAGACTTTTTTTAACCTTCAAAAAATATTTGTGTTTTTTTTTTGTATTGTTTTTGTATTATATATTCTGAACTTTCCGCAACTGTGATCTCGATCGTACCCTTATTATATAAAGAATGAAAATAAACACTAATTTTTTAAAAATATTAATTAATTTAAAATTATGATTATTTATTGTGTACATTTATTTATCCACCGTAGCTGGAAGATTACCTGACGGTGTAAAAAAAGAAAGGTGTTTGACATAAATATAAATTATTTTTTTCAAATTAAATGTGTTCGTAAACACGTTTCTTTGTATATTCCGTTTTTTAAATAAATAAAACTGTTAAAAAAAAACATTTAAATAAATTGAAAATGCAGAATGCAGTCGATGCTCACTCTAAAAGTCTAGTATCATCATATATTTAATTACTATGAATAATTGCCTCTTATTCCTCTGAGTACCAATATGCTTGAATCTAAAATTGGCCCTAGCCTCTCCCACTCCTCGTCTGTGGGCAAACAAAGTCGCTAGACTTCAGCAGATCGGTTCTGAGGTGTTATATTTGTTTGTAGGAGGTGCGGCAGATAGAGCTGCTTTGCAAACAGCTATATGAAGCTCAGGATGCCAGCCTACGCCAGGAGGCAGAGAAGGCCCTTGTTGGCTTCCAGGTGCAGATTTTCACTTGTACACCACTATACCACTCTCCCCGAATGTGGCATCCAGCACATTTTTATATCACAAGTGACCTTTGAAAAATATTTTCTAATCAATTTTTTAGTATTTTAAACTTCTGAATGTCTCAGCAACAAAACACTCCAGTATTCTCTTTTTTCCTTACTTCTAATCTCGCGGTTCAAAAGTGACAAGTGGCTTGATGCTTCCAGGAATCCACAGATACCCTGAGCAGGTGCCAGGCCCTGCTGGAGCGAGCGGACTCGAGCTACGCACAGTTGCTGGCTGCCACCACTCTCGCACGCCTCGTCTCTCGGTAACTGCACACACCCTTGTTGTACTTTATACAATTGTTCCCATGATATAAGTTATTTGTGTAGTTTATATTCAATAAAGAAATCTGTATGCCAAAATTTTAAACTACCTGCTCACTATTGCTAAAAACGTCAGTTGGTGCAACCTTCTTATCACAAGTTTGTATTGAAAGCAAAGCAAATTGATATTTCATTTCAATTTTATGCACTCTGTGCATCTGCAGCTGTCCCTGAGAGATTGAAAACGGAAAACTAGGAAAATACAAGCATAGCCATTAATCTCCTGAGACTGTTGCTATTGATATTCATTTTATAAGGTCCATGTACCCATCAGGGCAGAAATTTGGCTCTCAGGGGACAGTAAGTAATTCTACAATAAGGAAATATTAAATAGACAACGATGTTCTTACAGAGGGAAGTGCTATACAGAACTTCAATAAAGTGATATTGATGCTTTATTTTGAATACGTTAGAGGACGTTCATTGAATCTACTCTGCTTTGAGATCCTGCAGTGATGAAAAAATGCCTATTGAATAGAATTGAAAAATCCCCGTCCTTTATTTGTTGTAGGTCTACACAGGTGTTGTCCCTTCAGCAGCGATTGGACATCCGGAACTATGTCCTTAACTACCTGGCAACGCGGCCAAAGCTTGCCATCTTTGTTATTCAGGTAACTTTGAAAATTATCCACAATGAGCTAGCACAACTATACTTCAAGGCATCTATGTATCATAGACTGCCAAGTTTGCCGATCTTAAAGCTGTGAATTCTGGAATAAATTATCTAGCAATGTAAATTTCCTCATGGCGGGACAGGCACAGTGTATACGGAAGCCCTCGAGCTGGTCAGCAACTATCTGGTGCTACTGAAGTCATTGTGATTTCAGGCGCTGGTGTCGCTGTATGCTCGCATCACCAAGCTGGGATGGTTCGACTCTCTGAAAGATGAGTTCGTCTTTAGGAATGTCATGGGCGATGTCACCAACTTCTTGCAGGTACATTTTTTCTGTTTATCAGTAAATAATTTTTAAAAATCATCAATAAGTTACAAGGTCACGCTAGTAAGAAAGATTTAAGATGTTGAGCCATGATAGGTCAGAAATTGTAGATCTCATGTGTTCCAAAAAAATATGGAGTTTTCCTCATCCTTTTGTGCTCACCGTTTACATAAAAACATAAATACTATGTACTGCACGTGACCACAAGTTGTGTCATGCCCTTTCCTTTTTTTATTACACTAAGCACGCTTCCACGATAAGGATTTATCCATTTTATTTATTTGCTTTTTTAGGGCCCCGTGGAACACTGCACTGTTGGCGTGCAGCTCCTGTCGCAGCTGGCATGCGAGATGAATCAGATATCAGAGTCCGACGCTAACCGGTCAATCACCAAACATAGAAAGATTGCTTCTTCATTCAGGTAGGCAGCATTCATCGCACAATCCTTCTATCTTCGTAGTGGATTGCTATGCAGTTGAAGTTGGCCCTCACAGCCTCCGGCAATGTTTTTAAAGATTTTTTGGTTTATCAAGAAGTTG
Source organism: Atopsyche davidsoni (assembly GCA_022113835.1). Classification (NCBI taxonomy): domain Eukaryota; kingdom Metazoa; phylum Arthropoda; class Insecta; order Trichoptera; family Hydrobiosidae; genus Atopsyche; species Atopsyche davidsoni. Next base: position 236,592 of record JAILWY010000028.1, read on the forward strand.
CTTTATTTCTTTGAGAGAATATCAGAGATCACACCTGCCATCCCCGTGCATATCTGGCTGCGTGGAGCGGGCGAGTGGATGAAGGGATTGCAAGTCCCTGTAATCTGCTAGTCTCCAATGTGTATTTGAATATTTTCAGAGATATGCAGTTATTTGAGCTGTTCCGTTTGGCGTGCTCGCTCCTCGGGTCGGCCCGAGACGAGGCTCTAGACTTGGGAGACGAGTGTCAGCACGGGCTCGTTACGCAGCTGCTGCGCCTCGCCATCAACTGCCTCACTTTTGATTTTATTGGCACTAGCACCGATGAATCTTCTGACGACCTCTACACTGTCCAGGTACAACACAATTTTCTTCATCACTTGGCCAGCTACGCCTCGGCATCATTGTCTGTTCTTTATTACTTTGGAACAGGAAATATCAAATCCAAAACCCACGAGGCAGCATACAATGCGTTGATTGAATAGCTGCTTCTTAAGATATGTCTAAATCAATGTACGTGAAAATTTTCAGATCCCAACTAGTTGGAGGCCGGCATTCTTGGACTCGACCACGCTTAAGCTGTTCTTTTCGCTGTACCACTCATTGCCCGTGTCACTGTCCAGCTTGGCGTTAGCGTGTCTGGTGCAGGTGGCCTCGGTTCGGCGTTCTCTCTTTAGCAATGCGGAGCGGGCCAAGTTTCTCGCGCACCTCGTCTCCGGAGTCAAGCACATACTGGAAAATCCACAGGTCAGTGTCTCATCACATATTATGTGCTATAGTGTGCCACTTTTACTTTAAATTTTACATTGAAGATATCTGATTTATGAGAAAGCAACTTATTTAAATGAAAATTTTCAATAAAACCAATAGTGATGTGCTTTGAGGACCAAGCAAGCAGTTTTATTCATTGAATAAATCATTTAAATTGCTAATTGCATAGAAATAATCATGTACACCACATCATGTTCACGGCGATTCATTTTGATTTTAGGGCTTATCAGATCCTGGCAATTATCACGAGTTCTGCCGCCTTCTGGCTCGCCTGAAGTCTAACTATCAGCTTGGGGAGCTGGTCATGGTGGACAACTATCAGCAAGCCATTCAGCTCATCGCCAAGTTTACTGTGCAGAGTTTGCAGGTCAGTACACGTCCGGTTAGGCTCATGTTATTTCTCTGCAGACTGGAGATTTTTATGATGCTGATTTTGACAATTTTCTCTACAAACAGGAGACATTCAAGCTCAGATAATTTGAATGAGGGAAGGAAGAAGGAGTCAAGCCGTTGGATGCAATCAGCACTTGCCTTATTGTGTTGTATGCAGGGAGTCACAGAGAAGACTTTTACTAGATTTAGCTTTGATAGAAAGATGCTGATCTCTGGACCGTGAGGCCGTGTTTAAACTTTTTTAATAAATTTAAAAGTGTTGAAATAAATTGATGTGCTCTTGCAGATGTGGCAGTTTGCTCCCAACTCGGTCCACTACTTACTGTCATTGTGGCAACGCATGGTAGCGTCAGTCCCCTACGTCAAGGCCACTGAGCCACACCTCTTGGAAACCTACACCCCTGAGGTGACCAGCGCTTACGTAACGTCGCGTCTCGACTCCGTCACCGTTGTTGTCAGGTAACAATCTTACAGCCGGATCCGCCAATATCTAAACGGTTAGCAATCGAATACACCAATAAAACCAGTCAATGATTTCAAATGTCTATCAGAAGAATATCCTGCATATCTTATATCTTTGTTGATCTGATGCATTTGCACTAGTTGCTGTTTAGGCCCCTCTGCATTATTAGTAGTGTGATACCTCGTGCTGCCGGTCTTTACATCATGCCTCGCTTCGCTTATATTCAAATTTATATTTCACATTTTAAAGTTTTCGAACTCGACTAATGAATCCGAAGTGCTCCCAAATAATGTCAGACTTTTATATACTCAATCTGTAGAAGTATTAGAGTATTGAAGTGCTCAAGTTTTCCATTAAGATAACCAATACTTGTGACTGTGCAGAGACGGTTTAGAGGACCCCCTGGAGGAGACGGGGCTGGTGGCGCAACAGCTAGAGCAGGTGTCGGTGATAGCACGCTGCGAGTACGCCAAGACCTGCGCGCTGCTCGTGGCGCTCTTCGATTCCACGGCTGGCGGCTACCAGGACCTGCCGCCCACCTGCCTCGACCAGGAGCGACTCATTTACCAGGGTAACTTTGCACCCCGTGGCTCCTTGTCTCTCGCTCTAGTCAGTGAATGTCATTAAACAGCCAGTGTAGTAAACCTCACGAGCAATCCCTTTCTATCGAACCTGAAACATTGCCTGCTATTGACTATAACCCGCAGGTGCTTGGTTCTTATCTTTATGGGGCAATAAGTTTATTTAAATCTTATAAAAATATGAGTTTATATTTTTTCGCTCTAGGTCAGCTGACATGGCTGGTGTACATCATCGGTGCGGCCATCGGTGGTCGACTATCTTTCAACTCTAACGAGGAGCACGACGCTATGGACGGGGAGCTCGTGTGCCGGGTCCTGCAGCTGATGAACCTTACTGACTCTCGTCTGGCACGGGTATGTCTTTTACTTAGTGTTTCAATTTTTTCAGTTCAAAAATTATATGTATTCAACATTTTCACAGTGTTAGAATTGTTTTGCATGCGTCAGCAACAAATGTGTCAGCAACCTTAACACACCGATGTAAAATAACATCACGCACAAGAACATCGGGGTATAATAATTTGTATTATCTGACATTGTACTTGAACTTGTTCTGCAGCAGCAGGGAGGCTGTGAAAAACTGGAGCTGGCCATGATGTCGTTCTTCGAGCAGTTCCGCAAGATATACGTGAGTGATCAAGTACAGAAGACATCCAAGCTCTACCGCCGCCTCAGCGAGGTGCTCGGCATCACTGACGAGCCAATGCTGCTCAGCGTCTTCATCCGCAAGATGTAAGTGATACTTCTATCGCAGTCATTGAAATGCAGTCCGAGTTAGCGCAAGTGATAGGCTTGTCAAGGAGATTGGCTGTCTAAGTTCTCGAGGGTATCGTTGACCACCCTCACTGGCTCCTATCAGGTCTGTTGCACAGAATGGCTGAGTGCATACAATTTAAGATTGCGATTGCATAAGAGGATTCTCCAATCGCACTCAAGGATCACAAGTCCTAATAAGCCTTCACGATGGGCTCGACCTGAGTAGGGGACTTCTGATTTACATTTTGAATGCATTTTTTCAGAATTACTAATCTGAAGTACTGGGGCGGCTCCGAGGCCATCACAGGCAAGACGCTGGGGCTGCTCAGCGACCTGAGCGTTGGCTACTCTTGCGTTCGCAAGCTTGTTAAGCTAGAAGAGGTCCAGTTTATGCTGACGCATCACACTGTGAGATAAATTTTATATTTTTTAATATTGAATCTGTGCAATAGAGAATTATTTGATATGCCGACATAGTTTTAAGATATCTGCTTTATGATAATATAATCTTTACGTGAGAACACCTTTCTCATCAATATTAGAAATAGTCGGTAAGGGACAGAGTGAGTTCAGTTGATTTAATTAATGAATCAGGTTCGCATATGCTACGTCTTAGTAAACAAATAAAGTCATGACTGGACGTCGTGTGACCTGTCTGCCGAGAACCTTTTTAATGATTCGAAATTGCTGAGTACTGTGCATGTCCATATTCATTATTGAATTTATTAAATATTGATTGCTTCTTTATAGAGCAATTTTCTCATTGCAACAAGTTTGGAGCAACAAGTTTACTTAATTTTTTGTTTTATTTATTTAGCAATAAGCTTATCAATTTTTATAATATATAAATCATCCAGTCTCCCAAATCTTAGATTGATTAATTATATTTATGAATTTCATTTTTTTTTTTATTGATTCAAGTCGGAGCACTTTCCGTTTCTGGGCTGCGGGGTAAGCGTGGGAGAAATGCGATGTCGCAGCATGCTGTACACGGCACTGGGCCGCTTACTCATGGTGGACCTCGGGGAGGATGAAGATCGCTTCCACACCTTTATGATGCCTCTCACAGGTACTAAAACTAAAATAGCACAGCATTTTAATGGTCAGTCCTACTGCTGCAGACATTGTAAATTTTCCCTAAGCAAAAGAAAACGCCAAAACGAACCGTTACAAAAAGACTCCGTAATCACTCTTGACAATTTGCCCGCCTGCCTTTTCCTTGCCATCCTGCGATGCCACAGCACAACTCCGAATGATACGAGTTTCTTTGTATGATTTCAGCTGCATTCGAGAGCATATCGGGCATCTTGAATCCTAATGAGACGACTATGTATAATTCCGAGGACGCCAAGAAGGTACTGATCGGGTTGGCTCGAGATCTGCGAGGACTGGCTTTCGCCTTCAACACCAAGACCACATACATGATGCTGTTCGACTGGATGTAAGCCCCCGCGCACTGCTGGAATCCGCATTGAGGCGCTTGGCCCCCTTCTTTTTTTTATGAAATTTAATTTCTAGTGTGATCAATAATATTTTCCACATATTATACACAGGCGAGACAGTCGGTGGAAAACCTCTCCAGCAATTTATTGTGTTTATAAAAATTAAATTTAAATAAAAATAAATTCATTAAGTATCTCGTTGAGAGTATTAAGTAAAATGTTTTTTTTTTTGTATAATTTATCTAGAACTTTAACTTTAGAAATTTTACAAATCTTTACAAATATAGAGAAAATATTATAGTTTTAACATTTTGGCAGCGGTGTTATTGGTCGGCATCTGCGTGCAGTGCAAACCGTGCGCGTGGCTGTGTATTTACGTGTGCTTCCACTTGAACTCGTAAAATATACTTATACTTTGCTCACGCCGGCTATCTACCAAATTTATCTCCAACTAAGTATATATATATATTACTGGTGAAATCGGTCAACTCATTTGGAACAACTAGTGATTGCATGCTATCTACTTATTGGTAACTTTGGGTGACGATGGCTTTATTGAGATTGCCTGAGGCCAAAAGTTATTGTTAGAAATTATTCTAATAGTGTTTTCAGAATAATTGTTGAATTTATTCTATCCAAGTGTGATAATGCTCAGAATGCTGATCACGTGTTATTTGCATTGTTGTCGCTTTTCGAATAAAAATAACTCATTTTGACATTATTTTCCTTTTTTTTTTTCAGATATCCCACATATTTAAATATTCTGGTACGAGGGCTGGAGGCATGGTGCACGCAGCCTTCGGTTTCCACACCAGTGCTTAAACTAGCAGCCGAGCTGGTGCAGAATCGCAGCCAGCGGTTACACTTTGACGTGTCATCGCCCAATGGGATTCTGCTGTTCCGGGAGGCCAGCAACATCATATGCACGTACGGTCAGTCAGCCACACACTACTCACCTCATTACTGGTTTACGTGCTCGTCGTCCTGTAATTGCGTCAGATCTGAAAATGGAAAATATAAATACACTTGAGTAGATAACATAGTGCGTTATTTTCGTCTGATATCTTGAACCATATCTTATATTTCATATACAAATCTAGTCGCTCTCCCGAGCTATTGAAGATTCATCCACACTCGCAATATTTAGCGCCAGTCTCTCATTTCAGGTAGCAGAATCCTTACGCTGGAGGTGACGAAGGACCTCATGTACCCTATGAAACTGAAGGGCATTTCCGTGTGCTTCTCCATGCTCAAGGCGGCGCTGTGCGGAAACTACGTCAACTTTGGAGTCTTTAGGTGACCATAACTACGCGATATCTTTTCACTATATCCAAATTGTCCCTCCCAACACCATGAAGAGTGACAGATTTTTAAATTTTTCTCATATTACTAAAGCAAAGCTCATATTTTGAGCAAGCTTGTGGGACGGCGGATGGAGCTGGAGACGGCCTCCCCCAGCACCTCTGCAGCGAGCCTCAGTATAAGCCATTACTCAACTTTTTGGGTTTGGCTGCTTTATCAAAGTTTTAAGCATTACCACCACAGAGGAGAGTGGTGCAGAAATCTCACTGGCAATAGCTGATGCCTTGTTTGGTTTCAGATTATACGGAGATGAGGCGCTGGAGAACGCCCTCAATATGTTTGTCAAACTTCTTCTCAGCATTCCACAGACAGACTTGCTGGTAAGTGTCCAATCCTCGAATCAAGTAAACCTCAATTCACGCTGTTTACTTTCTAAATATGTGTTTCTAGATAAACTGTACACGCATGATATAAAAAATAACTGCATGGTAATCTAAGCAATACCTATTAATATATATTGAAGACGTGTGGTTTGAAAAACAAGGACTTGTTTGTGTTGCGCAGGACTATCCGAAGCTGTCGCAGACTTACTACGTACTGCTGGAGTGTCTGGCACAGGATCACATGGCCTTCCTGGCCTCGTTGGAGCCTGCTGCCTTCCTCTACATCCTCGCCACCATCTCCGAGGGGCTCACTGCCATAGGTAACTACTTGCCGGATGCCTCGCATGCCCTAAAATACACCTAATATATATTGAAAGCTTTCAAAATAATGTAACATTCATAATAGATATAAATATGTCATGTTCTAGATACGATGGTGTGCACGGGCTGCTGTGCGACCCTCGACCATATCGTCACCTACCTCTTTAAGCAGCTATCGCAAAAATGTAAGCTTTAAACTCAACTAATCAAATGTAGAGTGTAGGCCGGCAACCTACCATCTCAAGCGAGTCCCCAGGATCTAAAGGAAGGGAGACCCTTTGGTGCAGTATTTATGTGATTTCCTAGTGTACAATGAAGCAAATGTCAGGCATAACAATCTGAACACGAACGTAACGACTTAGAATCGCTTGCTCACAGAACAGGCTTATGTACGTTGGAGTTGGTGTACACACATAATTATACAATAGATTAATTGATGAACTGGTGGAAGAGTTTTCAAGATAATAACAAATTGTTTGTTTGCCTGCAGCGAGTGCTTTCCCCACCAAAAAACAACTGGGCCGAGCTGGGCCTGCGGGGCCGGAGCACAACGCCATGTTCCTAGAGGTGATGCATCGCCGACCTGAGATTATGCAGCAATTGCTCACTACGGTAAGCAGAAAACTGTTCACATTAGTTTCGTAAGTTCTGTATATGTGTCAAACCTCTAAATACCTAGAAATGGCTTTGTAGTCCATTGCTTTCGGAATTGGTGCTTGTAGATTTCTAGTCTATGGAGCGTCATTTTTAGAGTCATTCTAGGAAACCGGTTGCTTAATTCTTAGGAATGAAGTGTAGACTTAGAGTCTACACTTGCCACCTCCAATCAGACCTGGCGGAGTAGTCAAACGAGTTCACGTGAGCAAATGCAAACTATGCTCCTGGACACCAGGGAGTTCAATGCACTGGCTCCTACATTCGTCAGACTGCCGTGACTGCTGAGCTCTCAATCTGCAAATAAACGTGACTCAAACAACTTTTGGAATTGATTGAAAAATTATTTTGACAGCCATTTCCATATATTTAAATATCTCACACATTTCTTCTATGAGTTATTTCTAGAATTTCACGCATGATGATAGAAACCAAAGTGAAGTGAAAAGTTCACAACTCCTAGCCCCGGGACGATACATTTCCAGGTGCTGAATGTGATAATGTTCGAGGACTGCCGCAACCAGTGGTCAATGTCGCGGCCGCTGCTGGGGCTGATCCTTTTGAACGAAGAGCACTTCCGGAGGCTGCGCGGTGGCGTAGTGGCCGCGCAGCCACGGGAGCGCCAATCTGCCATGGCCCAGTGGTTCCACTCTCTCATGGATGGCGTGGAACGTAACCTGCTCACCAAAAACCGTGACAAGTTAGTAATTCAACCCCTAATCTCATAACTTTATCATAGAGCAAAGATAGCGACTTGGTTTGTGTGTTTATTCTCGGTTGGGTCCAATTGTTTCCCCCGTGTACACAAATATCATTTGTGTAACAAATACCAGAATGCGTTTGAATCGCACGTGTCCTATAGATTTTAATCTGTATCGTTTCATGTGCGCACCTCAAACATATTGCCCGTCAGAGTGTTTTGTAGATCAACTAGCACCTTTAGTTCCTCTCACTAAATTAAGACAATTTCCATTGCAGATTCACTCAAAACCTCTCTACCTTCAGACGTGACATCAACGACTCGCTGCGCGGCCCGAACACGACTGCTTCGTCCGTCACCGATATGATGACCTCATAACCGGTGCCGCTCTCCACGCTGACCTCCCCCTTATACTATACACGTGTTTCAAAAATCATAGTAAAGAAAAGTAAATTTTTTAGTGTTTTCGATTTTATTTTTTTTATTATTTTTTATATATTTCAGTAGCATTTGTGATGTTTAGTTATGTTTTAAAAATTTAAACATTTTTTAGTAAAATCATATACAACCGTTTCTGTATGTCTCACAATGGTGACGGCTAGTTGTGCGCGTGAATAGTAGCTAGTGGACTTAACAGTTTTTCACAGTCACCGATCACATTAAAAGTGACATATTTCAAAATTACTCCAAAAATGGCGGTCATAAAATGATATTCAATGAATCAATGGCACCCCGTAAGCTTTTGAACAAAATGACACATGTGAAATGAAAATCTCATTAGCCATACAATTTTAAAACTTCCCACACGTCGCGGTGCTGTTTGTTGCCTGTGTCGTGTATTATTATTAATAATATAATCAAATATTCACCCAGTGCAGCCACGTCTGAATGCGATCACCTGTAGTTACCGGGCGGGTGATCCGAAGGTGCTGCACTGCAATAGAAAGATTTTTCTTATCATTCCGTGTGTGTATTCCCCGACAACTAGTTTGACCAAATTAAAGGTTTTTTATTTTTTTTTAGTGAAGAAGGCGGCTCTCTGAAGCCGAAAGGATCTTTGAAGTTTTATTTTCTTTTACTCGGTCTAGTGTCTATTTACTGTTGTAACTGTTTTCCGGCAGCTCGGTGATTCATGATTTCTTTCATTATGAGACCTATCGACACTTTTTTATTTAACTACGTCATAAACATGCTTCAATGTTTTCCGTGCGTTCTAAGAAATTCCAGGGTTGACCGCAACGTGTTTGCCTAATGATAAATTTAAACTTAGTGTAAATAAATTAGCAGGCCCTGGTGGGAGTTGTAACTTTGATAGTGTTCTAAGACACTAAGCGAGTTCTGTTTCGAAATTCCTCAAAGATGACTACTCCATTGGAGTCCAAACGTCAAGAACCTCAACTCCTAAGAAACTTATTCATTTACGAATGTAACTCGTGACAAATATTATTTAATCGTTCAGAAATGATACCCGGTGTCTATTTTTTTGGTGACGGTGTGAGTTTTGAAACACGGCGTATATGAATGGGTAGAATTTGTTGCAAACATTTTGCTTTTGTCTATTTTGATATTGCTAATCGATATACCAATATTAATAAAAATGTTGATAAGGCGATATTGATTTGAAAATATTAATGTAATAACTTCGGTATATCGATATTGATATGGCAATATTCATAGAGTGATATTAATATGAAAAATTTGATATATCAGTATCGGTATAACAATGATGAAGTAACAAATGCGGTTTGTCGGATGCAGGAGAAATACATTCATGGACATATTTAAGAAAGGATATTTTGGCATTAAGCTTGGCATAACGATATTAATTGCCGACTGGTATTCGGCACGACTACGCCTGCCTCTGGTGCCGGCTGTAACATTTGGAACAGCAATCAAAAGGTCAAAAAAATTATATGAAACAATAATACAACACGCTTGGCATCCGACTATTCAGGTGATTTACGCTTCGCTATGGATATTTCTGACCACTTTATTTTCAATTGTTGCAAATTTAAGTAACAATAAAGTTTGCGAGATGTTCCGACATGTTTATGCAAACACGCAGTTTTAGTTGTGAGCGAGGGAGGTGTCGAGTATTAATTAAAAAGGGGTGACTGGGTATCGTCTCATTTGAAATGCAATTTTTTCAAAAACAAAACTAATAAAATTTTTGTGCTGTTTTAATTTTGTTTTGGACACGGTGAACTGTCTCCCGTATAAATGAGACCATCATTTTTTTTAAAATTGTTCATTGAAGTTGCACAATCGGCAGTTGAGCTGGCAACGTTTTGTGGCACATTAGCATGATAGCTTAGTACGAAGTGGGGAAGGGCTACTCTCACCTGTTATAATTAAACTCGCTTGCGTCAACTCGAACAATTTAGAATTTTTGGTTTTTGTTTATATCCGTAGCTAAGTGCAAATCTTCTGTCCGTATACATGGACCTTGGCGTGCCAACTCTTGTGATTGTGTATTGAGCGTCTAGTGACGTAGCTGTGTGTGTTTCGAGGCGGATGTTCTACCTGTGGCATGATGGCGGAAGCAGAGCTCAGCGGTGAACCCCCTGTGTGTGTGTGTATGACTCGTGTGTCTAACTGCACACTTGTTTTATCTGTATTTCATAATCGCAAATTTAACAAGTGATTTTTTTTTTACAAACTTTATTTACACTTATTTTCTGGGCATTGCTCAACAATCATTGGCGTGTACTTAGACAACGGCGTGCAGTGAATTATGTACAGCATGCAGTTCTATGTATGAAACCAAAATATATCTTCTACCCAATAACATTAAGAAATATAATTTTTTTATTATTATTTAATAAAAAAGCAATTCTTAAACTTATAGTCAACATAATCCTTTGTAAATTTTGGCAGCTGTTGTTATTCAATGGTTTTGCTGTTTCTCGGATGTAGAGCAGCATGATGTTTTCTGTCCCAGACCGCGACGTCGGGGGACAAAAAACATCAAGCAGCTTAACAACAAAATCATTGAAGAAGTGAAAATATCAGACTGTGTGCACACATATATAATATTTTGACCGACATATCACATTAGCAAATTTTCAAAGGCTACAACAATGTCTGACGGTTGTTTTGCTGCTGCTTCTCGTGCAGACGCTCCGGTGCGGTCACCGTCCCACTTGACACTGACTGCAGACTTTATAATTTTTTTATGTTTTCAATGTTGATTATTTTATCTTGATCTTTTAATATTATTTGCAACGCTTTGATGGAAGTGTCTTAAACCGATAGACATCTTGTAAGTGCATTTTTCCGAGACGCGCGGTCTGAATTGTTTTTGAGATAAACTGACAATATTTTTCTTCATGTCATAAACCGTTTTTGTGAAATGTCAAGTTCTGTTTTGTCGTATTATTTTATATCGGATATTTTTGTATTTTATTTTATAATTTGGGAAAACAAACCATTTTGTTTTCAATCTGAAATATTAGTGTTATTAATTTATTATTTTTGCCTTCCATTCATTAATGGTGTGTATGTTTATGGAAGCGGTAGGGAACTGCTTGCCCACATTACAGAATACATAATTAATTATATTTTTACGTATTAATCATGGTTTTTAAAATTTTGTTTTTGACGTTTCTTTTCTTTTACATCAAATAATTTGTCTTCTTTGAACTCACCCAGTGTAACAAAGGAAAGCTGGGAATATATATATATTGCTTTATTAAAGAGCTAACGCTTTAGTATCAATAACGTAGCAAATTTATATTTGCTATGTGTCATGATAAATTTGCTTACGACAAGTGTTCTGTATAGACTGTGAATTCGCCTTGAGTGTTTTTTGTTTAAACGAAATATTAAAATTTGCTGATTACTTTTCCACTTGCACACGTAACCTAGGTCGCATTTATGATTTCGGGGGGTTTTCCGGCTGTCGTGCTTGGCGCACGTCGTTCTGGAAATAATTTTTTATATAAATGTGATTTTTTTTAATTTCATTAATAAAGTTACATTTTAACAATATCTCTTGTATTTTTTTCCCTCAGTTTTGTTCTTTTTATGTTTACCCACTGAGAAGAAGACATTGATGTTCAGATAATATCAACTGTGAGATTGAGAGAAGAGGCTGCCCAACAAGCGGATTCGAGATCGGAAGCAGTTGCTGGCCCGTCTGACTCAATTGTCTGATGTCTGCTTAGCTGTGTGCAGGGGGACCTTCGCCAGAGACGGGTCTGATCAAAAGGTTAGCACATCTTTTATAATTTCAACTGATTGATCATCCGGACTGGACGAACCTGTTCTTGATGTTGGTTGTTGTCTTGGACAACCGTGAGTTTGAATACAAAACAGTACATAGGGAAGCTAATGTCTTTATTAAATTAAAACAATGTCCACTTATACACATGCCATTAAAAATCAAATTGTTATTCATTTCTAATTTTGACGAAGAGAAATCCTCAACTTTCACTGATCTGATATCTCAGATTTTTACTAGTAATAGTTTTTTATTTTCTTATTTCACCTATTTAGTATTTGAATATTTTCATTCATGTACATTTGTACATAAACCATGTTACTTATTAAATAAATTAAATTAAATTTTAAGCATTCAAAAGTATTGTAGGTGTAAACATTTCAACTTAAATAAACAATGTCTGCTGTTAAAAATAAAAAAAATACATTTTTGAATTTTTTGATACAAAAATGGCTTTCAGAATGTGAGAGATGAGCAACTCAAAAAGTTGCTAATCTTTTGACATTTTGATATTAATATAATAAATAATTTTGATAATATAATTTATTAAAAATAAATATTACAAATCCAATTATTAATAATAATATCACTCCCAAAAACACAAATTGCATTTAAGAGAATTGCTTAAAATAGCAATCGTTATGACCTCCGACCAGTGACTCAGTGACCATCAAAATCTCTTCTCTGCGGCGATTCATCACTTTATAATTTGTAAACAATACGAAACCTCATTGCTTGAAATTCCAACCTTATACGTTGGCGAAACTAGTCATTACTTTTATATTTTTTAATATTTATTTAATATTGAACAAGTACTGCGCTGCTTCTGCGGCCACTTACCAGCAAAATGGGAGCTACTGATGTAGTACTTGCTCGGAGTTGGAAGGATCAATCATAGAGAAAACTGTGTTGTTGAAAGTAAAATGATTAACACGCAGGATAACAATAGCACTTGGCCTGATTGTACCAGTAGTGAGGGTATTGGTACCACGACATGTACTGCTCTGGACATTGCTGATGTGGACATTGCGGCTCACAAACCACAGGGACGCACGCAAGGCTCGGTCGCGCTGAGGTTGCTTCCGGCCGGTCTCCTCCGAACCTGTCTCCGATGAGCAAGCCGGAAGTTGTGTGCAACGCGCTGAGGAACGGGGAAGACTTAATGGACTCCGGCACCGTCGCTGCAGTGGCACTCGTGCTGTGAACGTCACTTTCCCCTGAAGGTTCGTGCGCTGTAGCCGGTGACTCCCAAATATCTACTGTGGGTTTAGATTTATCACGTTGACTGTATTCTGTTTTTGGGGCTGTCGGCTCGATCGGCATGCTGACTCCTCTCGACTCCAGCGTCGCAGTGGGCTCGGACGTCTCTGTCGTTTCTTCAGTGGCTTCAGTAGTCGAGCCTTTCTCCGTTGTAGATTTAAAAGTCGTCGGCGCATCTTTCGTAGTCATACTTTTATCTTCGATCACTGTCTCGGGTGGAGTCGTCGTTTCTCTTCTCGCTTGGGGAGTGGAAGCTGCTGCTTCCTCCGTAAGCTGTAAAGCGGGGTAGGTAGTTAGCGACGGTCTATACGGGGTTAATGTATGTTTTGATTCGGTAGTTTCTGTCCTTCTTTCTGTGCTTGGTGTAGTATCTGAAATGATTTTGTTTGCCTGTGTAAAAGCTACAGTCGGATCGGTTGTCGTTGCCGTTTCATTTTCGCAATCTGGTATGAATATCGTCGGTTGGTTTAAGATGCTTTCCGTGGTGGACTGACTTGGTTCTAGAAGCTCCTGGATTTTCGAATCATAAAAATCCTTCATATCTTTTTTGTATATATCCAACATTTCTTGGTAATTTTCTGTAAATGAATCAAATTCCTTTGTGGTATCTTTAGACAACGGTTTTGAAGTTGTCGTAGAAGAGTTTGCATTATTTTTACTATCGAAAGAACGCTCTAATTTCATGCCTTGTACAGTTTCAACATTGCCATCTCGACCTATAAATATAGTTGAATCATCATAAGCTGTTTCATCTGGCTTGAATCTCTCAATGATAACAACAGGAACTGCAGCTGGTGCAGCGGAAGCAGTCGAAAAGTTGTCATTAGTCGCGGACTGTTCTGAAGTATTAGTAGAATATGTCATAGTTGTTGGTAAAGGTTTTGTTGCTGTCGAATCCGACGGAATATCATCGATGGTAAATGTTGACAGTCGTGTGTATGCTTCAGAATTTGGCGTGGGAGTTTCAACTATTACGTCACTGGAATCGTCACTCTTTAGTATTGTCTCTTCTACCTCACCCTCATTCATAGCTGTTCGCTGGGCTAAAATCTTCGGTAACGTCGGGATGGGAATCTCATTCGGATTAAGTCGTTCAAAAACTATAGGACTTAGCAACTTCAAAATGTCAACAGGTTTTGTCGATCGATTGCTAAGATCAGAGACGGTTTCCTTTTCAGGTCCTGTTGAACTACTGGTCTGTAAAAATGGTGGACTCGTGGACGCTTCTAATTCTCGCCCTATCAATTGATTCAATTGATTGATAAGGTATTTCAACCGTGCGATTAATTGAGCGAGCTCCACATAAGTTGGTGATATATTTTGATTGGCAGTTGTAACAGGTTGCATTGTAGTTGTACTAAGTTGATCGGTTGGTAAAACAGCTGGATCGGAAGGTTTTACTGTTCGAGTTGTATCAGAGCCGGGTATATCCATAGTTGTTTTAAGTTGATTAGTAAATTTAATAGGTGGATATGGTTGTTCGGTTGTTGAAATAAGTAGATCTGAAGCTTCTGGAGCTTGCGAAGTTGTGGATCCAGATAGATCCAAAATAGTTATAAATCGATCTGTTACTGTTCTAAGTGGGTATGTAGTTGTTCTGGGTATATAGGTTGTTGAAGTAGTTGGTTCTGAAGTATCCGCTCTTTGAGATGTAGTGGAGCCAGATGGATCAAGAGTAATAGTAGGTTGGTCGGATTTTGTGCTAACTATGTATACAGTTGTTCTGGGCTGATGGGTTGATGAAATAGGTGCGTCTGAAATTTTTACGTTCTGGGATGAGTTTTTAGTAGGTGGATCCCCAGAAGTTTCGGGTTGATGGGTTGTTGTAATAGCAGATAATGTGGGGTTTATAAGTAGATCGGATAGTAAAATGGGAAAGTATGATGTTTCTTCTGTTTGAGAAGTAATGGAACCATGTGGATATGTAGTTGTTTCAAGTAGGTTTTGTTTTGTTCTTGGAAGAAATGTAGTTTTTCTGGGTTGATCAGTTGTTGAATTAGACGGCTCGGAAATTTCCACTGCTTGAGACGCAGTAGAACCAAGTAGATTGAGAGTTGTTTCAAATTGGATTGTTTTTGTACTAGGAGGATATGTAGTTGATCCTGGTTGATTAGTTGTTGAAGTGAGGGGTTCTGAAGTGTCTATTGCTTGATGAGTAGTGGAAGCATCTCGATCCATTAGTTGAGTTAGCAAACTAATCAGCTTCTTTAAACGATTTATAAGCTCTTCAAACGAGTTTTCACTGTAAGTTGTTGCTTCTAGTGATGACAATAAAATGGATAAACTTGCATCTGTCTCAGCTGGAGTTGTGAAAGTTGGTTGATTGATTGTTGGAATAGGTGGTTCTGAAGTTTCCGCTGCTTGAGAAGCAGTGGAACCAAGTAGACCTATAGTTGTTTCAATTTGGTTTGTTTTTGTACTAGCAGGATATGGAGTAGTTTCTGGTTGATTGATTGTTGGAGTAGGTGGTTCTGAAGTTTCCGCTGCTTGAGAAGC
Source organism: Atopsyche davidsoni (assembly GCA_022113835.1). NCBI lineage: Eukaryota > Metazoa > Arthropoda > Insecta > Trichoptera > Hydrobiosidae > Atopsyche > Atopsyche davidsoni. Next base: position 252,315 of record JAILWY010000028.1, read on the forward strand.
AGTGGAACCAAGTAGACCTATAGTTGTTTCAATTTGGTTTGTTTTTGTACTAGCAGGATATGGAGTAGTTTCTGGATGATTGGTTGTTGGAGTAGGTGGTTCTGAAGTTTCCGCTGCTTGAGAAGCAGTGGAACCAAGTAGACCTATAGTTGTTTCAATTTGGTTTGTTTTTGTACTAGCAGGATATGGAGTAGTTTCTGGTTGATTGGTTGTTGGAGTAGGTGGTTCTGAAGTTTCCGCTGCTTGAGAAGCAGTGGAACCAAGTAGACCTATAGTTGTTTCAATTTGGTTTGTTTTTGTACTAGCAGGATATGGAGTAGTTTCTGGTTGATTGGTTGTTGGAGTAGGTGGTTCTGAAGTTTCCGCTGCTTGAGAAGCAGTGAAACCAAGTAGACCTATAGTTGTTTCAATTTGGTTTGTTTTTGTACTAGCAGGATATGGAGTAGTTTCTGGTTGATTGGGTGTTGGAGTAGGTGGTTCTGAAGTTTCCGCTGCTTGAGAATCAGTGGCACCAAGTAGACCTATAGTTGTTTCAATTTGGTTTGTTTTTGTACTAGCAGGATATGGAGTAGTTTCTGGTTGATTGGGTGTTGGAGTAGGTGGTTCTGAAGTTTCCGCTGCTTGAGAATCAGTGGCACCAAGTAGACCTATAGTTGTTTCAATTTGGTTTGTTTTTGTACTAGCAGGATATGGAGTAGTTTCTGGATGATCGGTTGTTGGAGTAGGTGGTTCTGAAGTTTCCGCTGCTTGAGAAGTAGTGGAACCATGTAGATCTAAAGTTGTTTCAAGTTGCTTTGGTTTTGTACTATCAGAATATGTATTTGTTCCTGGTTGATTGGTTGTTGAAGTAAGTGATACTGAAATGTCAATTGCTTGAGGAGTAGTGGAACCTCGATCCATTAGTTGAGTAAGCAAATTAATCAGTAGCTTTAAACGTTTTATAAGCACTTCAAGCGAGTTTTCACTGTAAGTTATTGTGGCTTCGAGTGTTGTCGCATCTGTTGCGGCTTGAGCTATGAAAGTTATTGGTGGTTCATGTGAACCTGATGGAGTCTCATCCCCAGGCGGCTGATCAGTTAATGGTGGTCGGGTGGTTGAAATTATCGGTGGTGTTTCTGAACTAGACAATGTTTCATCTACAGGCGATTGTGCAGTTGAGGGTGGTTGGCCGTTTGATGTTACCGATGGCTCGTCTGAACTTGACGAAGACTCATCCCCAGACGGCTGTTCAGTCAAGGGTGTTCTGCTGGTTGAAGTGGTCGTTGGCTCGTCTGAATTTGACGAAGACTCATCTTCAGGCAAGTAATAAGTTGAGGTTGGTTGGTTGGTTAATGTCAGCGGTGGCTCGCGTGAACTTGACAAAGACTCGTCCCCGGGCGGCTGCTCAGTCGTGAGTGGTTGGGTGGTTGAAGTGATCAGTGGTTTTTCGGAACTTAACGAAGTCTCAACTCCAGGCAGCTGTCCAGTCGAGGGTGATCGGCTTGTGAATGTTAGCGGTGGTTCATCTGGACTTGAAGAAGACTCATCCCCAAACGATTGTTCAGTTGAGGGTGGTCTGCTAGTTGAAGTGTACGTTGGCTCGTCTGAACTTGACGAAGACTCCTCTTCAGGCGAGTGATCAGTTGAGGGTGGTCGGTTGGTTGAAGTGATCAGTAGTTCATCTGAACTTGATGATGACTCATCGCCAAACGGCTGTTCAGTCGAGGCTGGACTGCTGGTTGAAGTGATCATGGGTTCGTCTGAACTTGACGATGACTCCTCTTCAGGCGAGTGATCAGTTGAGGGTGGTCGGTTGGTTGAAGTGATTAGTGGTTCGTCTGAACTTGACGAAGACTCGTCCCCGGGCGACTGCTCAGTCGAGGGTGGTCGGTTGGTTGATGTTACCGGTAGCTCATCTGAACTTGACGAAGACTCATCCCCAAAAGACTGTTCAGTTGAGGGTGGTCTGCTGGTTGAAGTGTACGTTGGCTCGTCTGAACTTGACGAAGACTCCTCTTCAGGCGAGTGATCAGTTGAGGGTGGTCGGTTGGTTGAAGTGATCAGTAGTTCATCTGAACTTGATGATGACTCATCGCCAGACGGCTGTTCAGTCGAGGCTGGTCTGCTGGTTGAAGTGATCATGGGTTCGTCTGAACTTGACGATGACTCCTCTTCAGGCGAGTGATCAGTTGAGGGTGGTCGGTTGGTTGAAGTGATGATTAGTGGTTCATCTGAACTTGACGAAGACTCGTCCCCGGGCGACTGCTCAGTCGAGGGTGGTCGATTGGTTGATGTTACCGGTGGCTCATCTGAACTTGACGAAGACTCATCCCCAAACGGCTGTTCAGTTGAGGGTGGTCTGCTGGTTGAAGTGTACGTTGGCTCGTCTGAACTTGACAAAGACTCCTCTTCAGGCGAGTGATCAGTTGAGGGTGGTCGGTTGGTTGAAGTGATTAGTGGTTCGTCTGAACTTGACGAAGACTCGTCCCCGGGCGCTTGCTCAGTCGAGGGTGGTCGGTTGGTTGATGTTACCGGTAGCTCATCTGAACTTGACGAAGACTCATCCCCAAACGGCTGTTCAGTTGAGGGTGGTCTGCTGGTTGAAGTGTACGTTGGCTCGTCTGAACTTGACAAAGACTCCTCTTCAGGCGAGTGATCAGTTGAGGGTGGTCGGTTGGTTGAAGTGATTAGTGGTTCGTCTGAACTTGACGAAGACTCGTCCCCGGGCGACTGCTCAGTCGAGGGTGGTCGGTTGGTTGATGTTACCGGTAGCTCATCTGAACTTGACGAAGACTCATCCCCAAACGGCTGTTCAGTTGAGGGTGGTCTGCTGGTTGAAGTGTACGTTGGCTCGTCTGAACTTGACGAAGACTCCTCTTCAGGCGAGTGATCAGTTGAGGGTGGTCGGTTGGTTGAAGTGATCAGTAGTTCATCTGAACTTGATGATGACTCGTCGCCAGACGGCTGTTCAGTCGAGGCTGGTCTGCTGGTTGAAGTGATCATGGGCTCGTCTGAACTTAACGATGACTCCTCTTCAGGCGGCTGTTGAGTCGAGGGAGGTCTGCTGGTTGACGTGATAGTTGGTTCGCCTGAACTTGACGAAGACTCGTCCCCGGGCGACTGCTCAGTCGAGGGTGGTCGATTGGTTGATGTTACCGGTGGCTCATCTGAACTTGACGAAGACTCATCCCCAAACGGCTGTTCAGTTGAGGGTGGTCTGCTGGTTGAAGTGATCATGGGCTCTTCTGAACTTAACGATGACTCCTCTTTAGGCGCGTGATCAGTTGAGGGTGGTCGGTTGGTTGAAGTGATTAGTGGTTCGTCTGAACTTGACGAAGACTCGTCCCCGGGCGCTTGCTCAGTCGAGGGTGGTCGGTTGGTTGATGTTACCGGTGGCTCATCTGAACTTGACGAAGACTCATCTCCAGATTCCTGATCGGTCGAGGGTGGTCGGATAGTAGATGCGACCGGCGGTTCGTCTGAACTTGACGAAGACACGTCTCCAGATTCCTGATCAGCTGAGGGTGGTCGGAAAGTAGAAGCGATCGGCGGTTCGTCTGATCTTGATGAAGACTCATCTCCAGATTTCTGATCAGTTGAGGGTGGTCGGGTAGTAGAAGCAATCGGCGGTTCGTCTGGACTTGACGAAGACTCATCTCCAGATTCCTGATCGGTTGAGGGTGGTCGAATAGTAGAAGCGATCGGCGGTTCGTCTAAACTTGACGAAGACTTGTCCCCGGGCGGCTGCTCAGTTGAGGGTGTTCTGCTGGTTGAAGTGTACGTTGGCTCGTCTGAACTTGATGAAGACTCATCTCCAGATTCCCGATTGGTCGAGGGTGGTCGGATAGTAGAAGCGATCGGCGGTTCGTCTGAAGTTGACGAAGACTCTTCTCCTGATTCCTGATCAGTCGAGGGTGGTCGGATAGTAGAAGCAATCGGCGGTTCGTCCGAACTTGACGAAGACTCGTCCCCTGGCGGCTGCTCAGTCGAGGGTGGTTGGGTGGTTGATGCTACCGGTGGTTCGCCTGAACTTGATGAAGACTCATCCCCAGGCGGCTGTTGAGTCGAGGGTGGTCTGTTGGTTGAAGTGACAGTTGGTTCGCCTGAACTTGACGAAGTCTCATCTACAGGCGGCTGTCCAGTCGAGGGTGGTCTGCTGGTTGAAGTGATAGTTGGTTCGCCTGAACTTGACGAAGACTCATCTCCAGGCGGCTGTCCAGTCGAGGGTTGTCGGTTGGTTAATGTTACCGGTGGCTCGTCTGAATTTGATGAGGGCTTTCCCCCAGATTGCCGATCAGCCGAGGGTGGTCGGCTAGTAGAAATGATCGGTGGTTCGTCTGAATTTGACGAAGACTCGCCTGGCAACTGAGAGGCTGGTTTGGTGTCTGAAGTTATTGGCGTTTCGTGGTTACTTGGTGGTGTCGAGGCCCCCGCTGGTTCGTCCGGGTTCGAGGGGGGCACTGATGGAACGACAGTCGGTGGTTCCCCCGCGTCCTCGCTAATCACCGGGGGCGTTGAGTGTGTGCTGAGTATGATTGTGCGTTCAGAACTAAGCTCTAGTGTTTGCCTTACTCTTCTCCCAGCCTGCACTGGTGTGGCTTTCGTGTCTATGTGCTGTAATCAGACAGTATGAAATATTATACTTGTAATATTAAAAATATAGCAGACAATGAAAGCTGTGGCGGCGTGCGGTTTAGGCATTTTTATTTTGTTTTTAATGCTTCGCGAGCTGGAGTGTTTTTGTGTCACGTGAAGCTTTACGTTGTATATACTATAAGTAAATATATATATATAATTCACACCTACACATACATATATGTGAGTAAACATTTACTCACCTGGAATGCAAACAGCAGGATTACAACACTCGACGTACACAACTTCATTTTTTGTGTGAAAATAAAATTTAATAATATTTATAGATATATATATATAATGCGTAAGACTGTCCGCGGCGCCTTCTCCGAGCCAATTAAATAAAAATTACTTTTTTGGGTATCTGGCAAGTGGACTGATTGAGCGGACGACTGATGTCGGCGGAGATTAAGCACGAATTTAAAAAAACGTGGCGATAAATAAAATTCCAATGCATCTTTGCTGAGGTGGTCGTGAAAAAATGCGACGGCGGACTCAAGAGCGCAGGTGCCACAAACTCGGGGCCCAGGCTGGGCGCCAAGCTGGGCGCCAAGCTGGGCGCTGGGCTGGGCGCAGGACCGTGTGGCGGAACGAACGACGGTAACGAAGAGAAGAATGAAAAAGTATGAAATGTTTTAAAGGCAACGAAAAGTGCTTTTACATTCCCTTTCCTAGAAATGGTGCGTTCTTGGATCTGAAAATTCCGACGTCAATCCTTTAATAAAGCCCGAGTACGGGGACCCAAAAACACTCAAGAAGTAACCCTGATCACGAACGTGACGGCCATGGATAGTAATGAAATTGAGAAGCGGTCGTCTCAAAACGCAATTCAACGAATCAGCAAAACTGCGGCATCCGCTTTATCGTCGCCTGGCGCCGGCACGTCCGCGTCGGTAATCTCGAGGTACGTTAAAAGCGGCGCAGTCTCGTAGTCTCGGAGTCTCGCAGCCATGGGTCCCCGGAGTGCCCGCGGCGTCCTGCTGACGCTCCTGCTGCAGGTGAGCCCTCGTCTAGTGTTTCCTCGAACCCCGCCTGTGCCGAGGATAAGATCCTTCGAGGACTTGTGTAAATCGATTTCCAAATTTGTATTTACCCCGGTTAATCTGTCGGGGAGGGGGAGAGAAAATGCGTAATTATTAAATATTTTGATAATGATTAAGTACACTTTTTCAAATATTGAAAATTGATTAAAGAAACTCTCAGAAAAATATCATCGTGATTTGTGTGGGATTTGAACCCACATCCCCAAGCTTACATGGCCGGTGCATTAACAATTATACCAACGAATCGCTTGTACTGAGCAAGAATTTTTATCAATCATATCTTATAAATAAAACAACTATTATGAGACGGTCTTCACAAAAATCAATAATATATTAAATATTTTATTCAATATTTACTGTACACCAAGAACTGTCAAAAATATTGATTATTTATTAAATATTAATCGTTCAAAGAATGTTAGTATTTTAAACACGTTGATTGTGTTGGTCCTTTATTTTTATACAAATTTCTCTCGATTAAACTGACACAGGCGAGGAAGAGGATCACATCAGTTTGGGATTCGCCTGCCACAGCGGGATCGACCCGGGGACCTCTCCATCTCCATCAACTTACAATTAAATTTTTACTCAATCAGCTACTGCGGTAACTCATGAGTCGGGAATGTCTGTATGTTTTTTGGATTCTCGGGAGTACCGAAGACTTGAAGCGCCTCAACACCCGAGAAACCAAATCGACTAATTATTGTTTAAGATATCTACGGTTACAATTAATGTTATTTCAATCTTGTTCTAGGGTGCGTTCGCAACAGAGACGACCAAAATCTACTCAGACAAGTCTACAAGCAGAGATGTCCATCGCTCGGTCGACGACGTGCTTTTGCAAATGACCGGCCGCCAGCTGCAGCACGCTCGTCCGATTGACGAGGCACATTCTATAGATGAAATAGAAAGGGAAATCGACGACCTAAGTGTTTCGATGGATGAAACGCTCGGCGCCGAGTCGAAGGCGGCTTCTGTCGTGGCGCCGGCGCCAACTGCACTTGAAATAGAAAATGCCAAGAGTGAAGTGTGGGAACTCATTAAACAAATGATGGAGGACGAGTCAGACACGCTGTGGCAGGTGATGCCTTTTTTAAAAGATTGCGTTGAAAGTGTAAATTCTTCTGTGGCCGCTTGCAACGAAACGGATAAAAGCGAAACCTTTAGAGTCGAGGTGCTGGAGAAGTTCCAAAAAATGCTCGGCGGAGACTCGCGAGTGCTGCTGGAGCTCGTGCCACCTCTCCTGGAGAACCTTACGAGGGTCTCTGGGAGCTCTTCTCGCGGCGAAACGAGTCAGACCTCCTCTGAAGGAAAAGGTGATGAAATTGGAAAGGACACCGAGCTGCTGCCAGAAGGGACACCGCTTCTCGCGGAGAGTCTCTCTAATGTTTTTGAAAACATTTCTCGGGATGAATCGAGCGACGAAAGCGTTAGAGTGTTATCGGAAATGGCGCCTCTCCTCGCCGGGCGTCTTTCCAGTGTTTTGACTCGTGGCGAACGAGACACGGAAGCAGTCGGGAAGAAGGATGGAATCAGTGGACAGCAAGAAGAACATTCTCAAATCATGGCCGTAGAGGCGCCGGCCGTGCTGCGAGCCGCGCCAGGCTTTCCAGGAAATCTGTCTGCAGAATTTTCTCAAATATTTGAAAAAATCATTTCAAAAGACATTTCGGACTTCAGAATGATCCCCGTCAATGGGACCTTGGTGAGGAGGGCGAGAGAGGCCGCGTGTCCGGCGGAGTGCGCACCCCGCTGCCCCGCGCCGCAGTGCCCCCCGCCCGCCTGCCCGTGCCCGGCGTGTGCCCCCGCTCTGAGCCCGTGCCCCCCGCCGACTGCCTCGCCGGCGGCTTCCGGTTGCAACTGCTCGCGATGCTCGCCGGCCGCGCCGCCGAGCTCTTATTACTGCCCCGTGACTCGACCGTCATCTCCACCGCCCACCAAGCTCACGTGTTCTTGGTCAACTCTCTCGCACCAACCGTATTCTCAACCAACTCCGTCTCATTACCACTCTTCATACCTGGCACCGTATCTACCACCATACCAATATTTATCCCAACCCTTATCGCCACATGTGGACCCATCTTTGGATGTATATGATCCTTCATATTCATATGACTTTTCTGAACGCATGTCTCTTCTTCAAAATCAGCAAATAACGATTCAATCAACTCCACCACCGAGTCAGCCACCTACCCCTCCTCCATCTCAACCTTCATACCCACCACCGAATCAGCCACCTACTCCTCCTCCGTCTCAACCTCCATACCCACCACCGGGTCAGCCACCTACTCCTCCTCCATCTCAACCTCCATACCCACCACCGGGTCAGCCACCTACTCCTCCTCCATTTCAACCTCCATACCTACCACCGAGTCAGCCACCTACCTCTCCTCCATCTCAACCTTCATACCCACCACCGAATCAGCCACCTACTCCTCCTCCGTCTCAACCTCCATACCCACCACCGGGTCAGCCACCTACTCCTCCTCCATCTCAACCTCCATACCCACCACCGGGTCAGCCACCTACTCCTCCTCCATTTCAACCTCCATACCTACCACCGAGTCAGCCACCTACCTCTCCTCCATCTCAACCTTCATACCCACCACCGAATCAGCCACCTACTCCTCCTCCGTCTCAACCTCCATACCCACCACCGGGTCAGCCACCTACTCCTCCTCCATCTCAACCTCCATACCAACCACCGAGTCAGCCACCTACCCCTTCTCCGTCTCAACCTCCATACTCACCACCGGGTCAGCCACCTATTCCTCCTCTATCTCAACCTCCATACCAACCACCAAGTCAGCCACCTACTCCTCCTCCATCTCAACCTCCATACCCACCAGCGAGTCAGCCACCTACTCCTCCTCCATCTCAACCTCCATACCAACCACCGAGTCAGCCACCTACCTCTCCTCCATCTCAACCTTCATACCCACCACCGAATCAGCCACCTACTCCTCCTCCGTCTCAACCTCCATACCCACCACCGGGTCAGCCACCTACTCCTCCTCCATCTCAACCTCCATACCAACCACCGAGTCAGCCACCTACCCCTTCTCCGTCTCAACCTCCATACTCACCACCGGGTCAGCCACCTATTCCTCCTCTATCTCAACCTCCATACCAACCACCAAGTCAGCCACCTACTCCTCCTCCATCTCAACCTCCATACCCACCAGCGAGTCAGCCACCTACTCCTCCTCCATCTCAACCTCCATACCAACCACCGAGTCAGCCACCAACTCCTCCTCCATCTCAACCTCCATACCCACCACCGGGTCAGCCACCTACTCCTCCTCCATCTCAACCTCCATACCCACCACCGAGTCAGCCTCCTACTCCAACACCAACCCCTTTTACTCAACCACCATCGCGTCCAACTCCACCACCGTCTCAGCCAACAAATATACCTCCTACTCCATCCCCTCGTCCAACACCGCTACCTACTCCATCACCATCTCCTCCTACTCCACCACCATCGCGTCCAACTCCACCACCGTCTCAGCCAACAAATATACCTCCTACTCCATCCCCTCGTCCAACACCGCCACCTACTCCATCACCATCTCCTCCTACTCCACCACCATCGCGTCCAACTCCACCACCATCTCAGCCAACAAATATACCTCCTACTCCATCCCCTCGTCCAACACCGCCACCTACTCCATCACCATCTCCTCCTACTCCACCGCCATCTTGTTCAACTCCACCACCATCTCGTCCAACTCCAACACCATCTCAGCCACCAAGCATATCACCAACTTCACCGCCATCTTGCCCAACTCTACCATTTTCGTGTTCGCAACCACCATATTCATCACCAACTCCCTGTTCATGTACGCCACTTACTCGACCACCGTTTTCGCCTTCAACTACGTGCTCGCCTGCACCATCTCCATCGCCACCTTCTTCGTGTCCATCTTCAACTCCACCGCCGCCAATATGCCGCTCAACCTATTCGCAGCCATCTCCATCATGTCCTCCGTATAGTCATTGGCCAGCTTCGACTCAATCACCAGCCTGGTCTAGTCCCCCCAAGAAAGCTTTCCTCAGCTACGGTTTTCTTTTACCCGAAGACGGGAACAGGCCCAGGATGGCTGCCATATTATCTGATGATGATCCAGATGCTCCTTCTCCCTTGATGAAATCAATAACGACGGAAAAACCGCAAAAAATGCCAGCAGTGCACATGTTGCCCCCTCCCCCAGGTCGTCCGTACATGTACGTCCCTTTAGTTTTTGAAGGCATCAAAAAGTAAAAAAAACAAATCAAATTGACGCGTATAAATTGTCGAAATAGGATGTCTCACCATGACTGCCGAGAATAAATAACAATATATACTTAAGCAGAAAAAAGACAAATATTACAAAAGTATATCTTTGGAAGAATATTTATTTTACATCTATTACGCTCATCTGCTCTCGCTCTCGGTTGCATAGCGTCAAATAGATCGTCACGTGAAGCAAACGGAGGCTCTCAGCAAATTTCACAAATGGATTACAGGATATTTTTGAAAGGGACAGCACTGGTGGCGAGGCGTGTGTAGCTCTGTGACTTCCATTCAGAAGTATCACCAACGTAGTACGAAATGATAATCGATAGAATTACATAATATCTTAATGTTTTCACAGCGATGCGTCAAATCAAGGGCAGCCAGAAATTGATTCGTAAAATATTTAAATTAAAAAAAGTATATGAATAAAAAAAATTGATAATTTTTAAAAATATTTTACTTAAAATACTTACTAATTAATTTTCGAAGCGACCGGTTTCCCCGGCAGTCTGGCATCTTCAGGTTTCAAGGTGAGTGACAAGTGCTAGACAGCCTGCTCAGCACGTACTTTGCTCATGCAACGATAAGCATTTGAACCAGCATCAACGAGCCCGGCATAGTGTGTGTAGCTCTTGGTGTGCGGGTTTGTATCATCGGAAAAAAATGATGATGTTTCTCGTCGTTTCCTCGATAAAACTCAAGCAATAAATGTGAAATCTATGATTTGTTGAAATACAATCAACAAGCTCTGTTCAGCCGGGTCAGATTGAATTGCAATGAGACCACACTCACGCTCTTAAAACCGGTCGGTTTGTTGACGAGACGAAACCGGTCGCATCATTAAATAAAACAAGGGTCAAGGGTCACACTTTTATTTTCTAAAATGTACAAACACAAAGCAGCAGATTCTTCTGCCAGCTCTGTTGGAGAGGTCGGGGTCGTGTAGTTTTGGGGCACCATAGATCTTCAGATGTCGGGAGTCACCTGGGGCGGGAAGCCAGCTGGCCGGAGACGCCCACCAGGTCACCCCTGACCAGACCGGGAGCAGAGAGCCGCTCACTTCGGCAGGGTCAGGAAGGAGGTTTCGTCGTCGGGAATGCTGGGGGCCTTGGCGGCCGGCTCCGGCACGCCGGGTTCGTCGTAGATGGAGTCCTCGGGGTCGGGCTTCTTGGTGGCCAGGTGGTCTAGCAGCTTCTGGATCTCCTTGGGGATGGGCGGAGGCGTGGGGATGTGCGCGCCCACGGGCCGGAAGCCGTTCTCGTCGGCCGTGTACTGCACCTGGATGATCTCGCCCTCCGGGGACACGTACTGGTACTGGCCCTGCTGCAGCTGCGTCTCGTAGCCAGGCTCGTCCGCGTGCTTGATGGTGCCCTGCTCCTCCTGGTAGATGCCATTAGCTGCCGGGGACACCAAAGCGAACGTCAGTGATGAGCAAAACTCCACACTACGAGCCCCCGGGGACTGTTGTTACCTGTCTCTATGAGGTAGCGGTAGCTCTTCTCCTTGTCCTCTCCTACCACCGTCTGCTCCTTGCGGATGATATCCTGGGCCGCCACCAGCGACACGGCGCCCACAACCAATAAAACCTGACAAAAAACAGTATATAGTAGTTACTCTTGTAGACCGGTATTTTGAGGTGAGTGGAGTCCAGTGCGTGGCTCCCCCCTCCGCTCGTTTTCTCTATACAACTCCAAAGCGTCGGAGGCCGCAAGTGCAGCCTTTCGATATTCGATACAGACATATATTCCAGTCGTGGCAAAACGTATTTTCTGAACTTTACAAATGTAATGGTAATGTGTGTGTGTGTGTGTGTGTAAATAAACCGAACCTATCAACTTCGAGCAAGTCGACATTATCCATCCAACGCATTGCATTAAGGATAACATTTTTACTAGCCATTTTTTTCCGAAGCCGGCTCGTGTTGTAAGCGATTTAAATTATAGTTAATTTTCGATAAAAATAATTTTAAAAAAAAGGTCCCTCGCCGGCCGGTGTTGCCACACGGCGGGGCTCGTTATGCAAAACACACATTAATCGAGCTGTCCCATCCGACGGCTCCGGTGGGGTGACCACGCGGCGAGAGGAACTGAGAATACTCGCCCAATGACCCATCATCAGCATTCTCACACAACCGAAACCCTTCCACAGCATCCAAAGAAAGAACTGAAAAAATGCCGGACACGTGCCGGTGAGTTTGAAATTTACTCCAAACGGCAAAAATAATAAATATTGCCTTCTTAAAACATTTCTATACTTATATAGAGAAAAAAAACACGTGTTTTTATTTTTAATTAATGCACTTTTTAGTAATCACAATTTAAAAATAAATAACTGCATTGAAACATATGCATTTAAATATCCATATATAAATTGTTGTTGTTTTTTTTTCTTTTCAAGAAAAATTAGTCAGCATATACTAGACATTTAAATGACATTAAAAGTATGCACAAACGCGGAAGATAGAAATCGACAAAACACACGGAAGGCCTTCATCCTGGAGTCGTTCATTATAAAAGCAGCTTATTGTAAATATAGAATACAAATGACGGAAAAAATATATATTTGTAAATCGCTTCAAGTATTTTGCTAATACATTTTTAATTAAAATCCTTAAAAAGTTTTTCGTGGCACGGGCGGGGTTCGAGCCCGCATCTCCGGATTCTCATGCCTTTCTCGCCCAAACCTAACCTAAAACATGTTGTGTATTTATTTATTATTGGATCATAAATTAAGATTATTTTTTTAAAAAGTAATGCGGTCCATTTAAACAACAATGCATTGCATGCCATTATATAAGTTATACGATACGCACTGAGTACGTGGTGATGTTTGATAATTTTTTTAAACAATCAATACAAGTCTGGCAGTCCATCCACGCAGTGATGCATTGCTTGTCCTCAAATGTATTAAATGCAATATAATTGAGCGCATTTACATATTTATGCAACAGTCGTGCATTATACGAATACACTCGCAGTTATGTTAAAAATGTTTGTTTACACAAACATAATAAATTATTGCGCGATTCGATGGAATTATTTTATTACCAATTGACAAGGCTGTGGTCTTTGACATTCCCCCAACGGGTGAGGCAACCGACCTCATTAAATCCGAGTACTCGAATAGACGCGCCACGCCACGACTTCGCATCCATGAATACTCGACGACTATTCAATAAATCCGCATTGCAGCTTTGTTGTATTTACTGCATGCCAATTCACGGAAGACGATCAAAATTATCGCGCAGTTGCGGGGTCGCGGTGGGCGGAATCGATCTAATTCAATCGCACATCAAAATTGAACGGTTGTATCAAAATTATTTTTCGCACATAAAAAAAATATATATATTAATTATACTCGATTCACGCGTGAAACGACGGGAAAAAGCGAAGAAAAAATCGGGTACAGTCGGGATTCGAACTCGCATCCCACGGATCGATACAAAATCAATGAGATTTATTGATAACAAGTATTCGTGAGTGCATCCAGAATTGCGAAACTCTTCAACTTCCCAGGAAGTAAGTACTGAAGTTATATCTTACTTTTAATATTATTATTAATAATATGTTTAATCATAATTATACAATAATTAAAATTAATTGACAAGGATGGAAGTCAGGAAAAGTAAAGCCAACTCGCAAATACGATTCACAAAATATATATATATATACATATTGTAATTCAAGTGTTTTTTTTTGTTTTTTTTTATTTTAATACGAACCGATTTGATAAATGATAATATTGATAAATTTATCAAAAGTAACTCACAGTCAGCTGCATCTCGGCCGGAGCACTTCCACAATGTGACTCGTCTCCATCATCTCGCCTCTTATATAAAAACTCCGCACCGCCTCCAGGGACGGCCTCGGGGGACTGAAAATGAATGGACTGAACTGAATCCACACCTCCGCGAGAAGTCCGCCCCTGGGGATAATAATTATTCATTATCGACCGTTTTATATTTGGCAATAATTAAATATTTATATCTCACTATAAAATCAAACATTATACATATATATATATATATAAATATATTGACAATGCGGCCCTGTTATTTCAAAGGTATGCGAGAGAATTTTCGATTTTTATCCTTGTTGTCTAGTTCTTAGTATACTCATAAAAAAGGGTTGCTTACTTATTGTAACGTACTTTACTAAAAGAAAAAAATAAATAAACTTGTCTTGAAGAAATATTTGTCGAGGCCAGATATGAAAATTTGAGACACCCTAGATATGAAAATTTGCGCTCCGGACTCGGTTTGTCCGGGTGAGGAGCTCGCCCGCTAAACGCGGACAGAGATTGTGTTTCGTAAATACACAAAAAAAACCCTGGCAGGTCATTTATTTGAGTGTTTTTTTTCGACTCCGATTCACTTTTGCCCCCATTGGGTTGCTTCACGCTCGGCGTCTCATATTATAAATAAAAAAAACCTTTGCGATTTCCCCACGCGTTTAATTTTACTGGTGACCGGTTCCGCCGGTCGATAAAAAAAAAAAAACAAAAAAAAAACAAACTAAAAATATCAAAATTCGCACACTCTCTGATAAAAAATATAACACTCTGCATGCAAAAAAGTTTCAACAAATTCGAGGCTGGGGGTAGCTCGGGGCGCTCTGTCCGATTGAGCTACTGCGCCACTGCTTTTTTTAGTCTCCGGGAGCCTGTGTGTTAAGTTTTTTCCTGTGTGTTAAGTTAAGATGTTGCCGACGACATCCACACAGGTAATTTGGAATCTCATGGCTGTTGAGAAATTCGCGAATCACAGCTTTATGTATAATTCCGATTCAAGGCCACGGGCCTCCAGTGACGTGCGCAGCTGTTTAATATTACATACATGTTATATTAAATATATATATAATCATTCCTAGTTCACTATTCCATTACTATTATTTTTACAGCCTGCTGCTGAAAGAGTATCAGATCTAAAAGCAAGAGAAGAGGCACCCGAAGAAGAAGATGTACGAGGGCGGTCCGATAAGTACTTAGCCTCACCGCGCGATGGATATCGCAAGAGAAATTTACTAACGCGTAGTACATTCTCGTAGACGGCTACTGTCAAAATTTCAGCCGAATCAGACTCGTAGTTTTGTTTTGACCACGTGTGGAAGCTGCCGTGTACGCGTATTTTAGAAGAATGGAAAAAGAGCCGATCGTCAAAAATTGGTTTAACGAGTTTCAACGAGCCACGCCCAGGTGCCCCGAAAATGGCTACCACGGAGGATAACGTGACAAAAATCCACGATCTCGTATTGGCAGACCGCCGATTGAAGGTGCGCGAGATAGCTGAAACAGTAGGCATCTCAAAAGACCGCGTGGGGCATATCCTGCATGAAATTTTTGGCATGAGAAAGCTGTCGGCGCGATGGGTGCCGCAACCGTGAGACCACTTCGGAGCAGTGTTTGACGACACACACCAGAGACCAAGGAACAGTCGAAACAGTGGACTTCACCCGGCGAAAGTGCTCCGAAGAAGGCGAAGACTGTCCTATCGGCCGGGAAGGTGATGGCCACCGTTTTCTGGGATTCCCAAGGTGTGATCTGCATTGACTACCTGGAGAAGGGCAAAACGCTCTACTATGCCGAATTATTGGGCCGAATTGCAGAAAATAACGGCCCCATTTGGCGAAGAAGACAGTGCTCTTCCACCATGACAACGCACCGGCTCACACCTGACTACTAACACTGACTACTAACACTGACGCCACGGCCAAATTGCTCGAATTGCACTACGAACTGCTCCCCCATCCACCGTGTTCTCCAAACTTGAAAACGTCACTCGCCGGCCAGAACTTCAAGTCGAATGAGGAGGTCATCGCCGCCACGGAGGCCTACTTTGCAGACCTCGAGAAAACGTATTTTTCAAAGAAGTCAAAGAAGTTGGAGCATCGCTGGGTCAAGTGTGTCGAGCTAAGAGGAGACTATTTTGAGAAATAAATCGCCACTTTTCCAAAATTTCGTTTTTCTTTTGTAGGCTAAGTACTTATCGGACCGCCCTCGTATATATATATATATATATATATTATATTAAACTAATACTTTTTTGTGAAAGTATGTGTTTAAGCCGCGCTTATGCAACCGAGCATGAGGCTGATGAGTGAATACCTGTTTTATTAGCATGGGCAGAGCAGGCGGGCAGTGGCGGCGGCTGCTCGCCTCATCCGGGTCGGAGGCGGGCCCAAGGAATCTCGGAGTCAGCTCGGCATGCTCCCCTGCTGCAGCTTGGCGGCTCCCACTGTCTCCTCTCACCTGCATACACCGTGCATACAACAATGACCACAATAAACCAGCACGGGTTAGTAAATGTTTCCCGTCGTTTCAATGTAGTGGATATTAGAAACAAAACCGGACTACCCGGCCGCGAAAAGCTCGGCACGCCACTGGCCAGCTTGCCCGAGAACATTTTTGAGAAATTTCAACATACATATTACGTAAGTGTTTTTGTGGGTTTTGGCGGCCGTTGTTACTACAAACGCTGCATTCTTGGTTGTTATGCCGTTGTTGAAATTTCCGACGTTTCGGTCCCGGTATGTTATCCTTAAATTTTCTGGGCCACGCCAGGCTGTGGGGGGCCTCAATGGGCTTTCGCTCTTGGATGGTTTCACCTGGTGTCTTTGGCGCTGCAACCTGAAACTTGGAACTTCGCCGTTGAGTCTATTGTCACAAGAACCCTGAAGGTAAGGAAAATAAACAGGATAAATAAAACACGTGTGTTATATGTAATTTAGAAACATACTTTTTTCAGGTAAAGTAGACACACCTAGATACAAATTTGGTCAAACAATAGATTCAATAAAACTATGTATAGTAAAAATAAAAACAAAACTTCATAATAGAAAATAAACAATAAATAGGATACTCTACTTTTACGCAATGTTATAATAAATTGTTTTCATACATTTGAGGAACGGCCCCTCCTCGCTGTGTCCAACACACGCGAGCAGACACGCACCGAACTCTGCTCGCCCGGAATCAGCGAGTGCTTGTTACTATCATTGATCCTGCTGATGGCATCATTATTATGTTATTTATATTTAATTTTATACAATTTAATAAAAAATAATTCCACTCAGGGCGGACCACCCTACTTATATATATAATATATATATATATATATGAATATTGACGAACGGTTGTTGGAATTGAATTATATATAATCGAACAATCATTTATTGGTAATAATCAACTAATTTGATCATTATAAGTAGTTCGACCATGATAATAATCAATCTATAATATTTTCAGGTAAATATATTTGGAAAACTCCCGCAAAAAAGTGTGAATTCTATCAGTTGATGAAAAAAACGGACTTCGTAGTGAAGTTGTGATGCTTGGATATAATGACCGAGTTATTCGAATGCGGTCGACTGTCCAGGCCGAGTCGATTATTATAAAAAATGTTCGATTTGGTCCGCCACTATTAGACATGCCTCGGGTGTGGATTTAGAAATAAGCATTTGGTCGGTCGCATAAAAATATATTAATTATAAATTTTTCAAACTCAGCACATGTCTGTTTTCACGTTTGTAACGTCAATACAATGTATTATATTTAATAATAATAATAATGATTAAAAAAAAACATGCACGAATAAAACAACGTACTTCGATGGATCCCGTCCAACTAATAAAATAAAATCGTGGACTCCGACGCAATTAACCTAAAAAGGTTTAAAAAAATGATAAACCGGTCGATTGTCCGCTATCGTAATTGCGTCAGAATGGGAAACAGTGAGATTTTGAAATCAGACGAGCGCCCGAGTTCTGAAAGCCTGAACAAACCATTTTAAATGCTGCATTTTGTCACTTGAACAACATCGCGGACGAACGTTTGATGCAACACGTGTGCAACGTAATCACTGTTTAATATGATCAGAGTCTCGGAAATAGAGAGATAACGCACCAAAAGTTATTTCAAACAACCGTTTTTAGATTTTACAATGTACTACAAAATGTGGTACAGAATAATGAACGAGTTGGTGAAAAAAATTATGTGTTTTTAAATAAGATTGGAGTAAACTCGAGGAGATTCACGATAAAACATCATCTGATATTAGGTATGGAGGTTGCTATAAACTTTAGCGTTTATTTACACTCAATTGAATTATTAATTTAGTATATATATATACACAAGAATAGCACCCAAGTACTAGAAGTTTGAATAAATTGAACTATGATTGGCAAGCTGTTAATTTATCATACACGCTAATTAACTGTACACGATTTGGTTAATAAAATTTGAATGTAAATGATTTCTTATCTCCATCTAAATTCTAGATCGCTTATCAGAAATACAGTGTTTTACTAAATCCAAGTAACGTATTATACGCTTTGATTATCACCAATCAATTTGTTCGGTCATTCAGAATTTGGGTTATTACACGTGAGCGTGACTAAATTTGGAAATATATAACTTGCACAGCTTGCAAAATAGATTATAATATATATATATTAACCTCAAACCCAGCAAAAGATCCCCATTTACATCGCGTGGCAGAGGAGCCGGACTTCACCGCGCACAACTCTGCGCAACTACAGTTCTTCAGCTCGAGCACGTCTGCTCTGCGCGTTCGCAATGGATGCAATTGTGATTTATTGGTTTTGAAATATGTTTGTAGACGGGCAGTGCTAAGAAACACTTCGCCTTGGGCAAACTGTGCTTTCAGGACGTCGGTTGGTTTAATTCTGTTCTGCCTTTGGACTTACAGGCTTTTGACGCAATGTGGACATGTTAATACTGAAATATGCATATTTTACATTGGTGCGAAATTACTTAAATTGACTTGTTAAGTTTGATATTGTAATTGCGCATTGGATTAGTTGCAATGTGGCAGTCCTTCGTCCGATTTCAGCTACTGGAGACACGGCCCTGGCCAAGGCAGAAAATAACACCTCAATCGCTTGACCTGACAGCGAAGTTGCGACAAAAGCAAAGCAAATAATTGCCACAATTTTTTCAATCCTTTAAAAAAAAAAATTACACCCAGAAACGTAATTCGCACGTAAAAAAAATATCATATAAAATTCTCGAACGTAACCTAGAAATATTCCAATATAAATAAATAAGTCTCTTCTTTGGCAATTATTCCACATAATTCTTTTGAAAGAGCCTCGCACGCCGAGCGAACCCCTCGCAGGCACGGGAGCGGGAGACACCCGAGCTTGGACAATCTGAGCCAACGGCCTTCACATGCGGCACTCCAAGAGAGCGCGAGGCTCAGCATGTCTCTGACATTTGCTTTGTTATTAAGGTTCCACTCCTACGAAGGGTTCAAGACGTTCTTTTCGTCCAAAAGGTACGACTAAATATACACAATGGGAACAAAATTATATATATAAATTATATATAACTTTTTGATTCGTCAGGTACAATTAACATATAATTGAGGTTCAAAACGTTAAATTGTTACTCAAGGGTAGAGTGACAATTGTCTGCGCACGTGTTTTGCTGATATCATTCCTGGGTGGTTGTGCATATCGAGTCGTGACTTTCAGCTGTTGATTTGTAATTAGGTACCGTAAAAGGCGGCAGCCCTGCTGGGCCGTCGACGGAGCTGGAGACGTCCCGAAGTCCAGTGAGAGGAACGGGAGCGCTCCGCCCCGCCGACGCTCGGGCACAGCCGCCCAGTCTCGCCGCGTAGGTAGAATTAACAATTTCATATAATGCAATCATAAAAATACAGAGTAATATATATTCTATAATAATTATAAACTAATAATAATAGTAATAAATATATCAATTATAAAATAATTCCTAAATTAATTCAAACCTATATTTCAATTCGTAACGACATAATCTTATATTAAGAACCGAGAACTAAAGGGATACTTTCAGATCTAATTATTAGTTATAACTATACTCACATGTATATAATGTATATAGTATATAAATAATTTTCACAATAAAATAATGTTTTTAAAATATATTTGCACGAATAAGGCATATATGCACACCAGGGCCGAATAAATGATTGCTTATCGGCTTGCGTGTATAAGACAGTATCTTAGAATATATATATTTACACTAATAGTTGGGTTCACATAAAACGTGACAGGGTGAAATACGTAAATAAATTAATACAAATACAGCTTGTAGATTTGGGTGCGGCAGTAATATGTGCTTATCGCAAACAATTTACTTGATTAGCTTGTGTACATAAATTGTATTCCATTGAAAATATATTCGCATGAATATAGCACAATGTAAAATGACAATAAAACAATATTAACATCATTTCAGCGTGAACGTCAGCGTGATAGGAATAAGCAATTCGATATGCGATTATTGCAAACAATCAATGCGTTAAGAATAGTATTCTAATAAATATATTTACACTAAAGCTTGTATACTAAAATGAAAAGTTAAAAATTAATGTGTAAGAAGCTTTTGTGACAGAACAAGTCATTTAAAAATGTTTATTAGAAGCGATTCACGTGTTCAACTTACACACATAAATCACAGTAACGTGCAGTGAAATTTAAAATCTGAAGATGCATTGAATTCAAAATATACCATATAGATAATCTATTATAAAATAATTATGATAAATCTTAAATTTACACATTGCTATTATAAATTTCAATGGAAAAACAATATTAGAGTACTGAGATACACGAAGAGATATTTTACTGCATGCAGTGCATTATTGCTTGTCTGGACTATACATGCAACTGATTATACATTATTGAATATACATTCCCACAAATATTGCTTGTTATTATTAAATAATGTGAAACAAACCTTTGATTGATTATTGATTGTAGGTTTTAACTCAATAAGGCAAGTAAATAAAAAAGCGAATGTCGCAAATAATTAAAGTATCTAACTCGATTGTGTAAAAAATTATTTTAAAAATATATATATGCAAAAATATTGCTCGTATGCCCATAGCGCGAGCTGGCGTGTTCACTTAATATATATAACTCAATGATTTAACTTACATAAATAATATTATAAAAAACATGTATAACATATAATATATGACGTGACAGGAACACGTAATTCAAAATATGCTATTTACAAACAGGAATAAGCATATTTGAATTTACCCAATTGAATAACTAGTCTCGACTTAAACAAATAGGATTTTGAAAATATACATGAACGAGTATTGCTTGCACTCGATGAGACGAGAACACGCAAACAAAAATATGCTTGTGTCAAATAATTCAATTCAAGGCAGGAATAAGCACATTGAATTAATACAAAATTGAATAACTCGTTATTTTTAAAAGTATTATAGACAACGTATTCGCACAGTGTGCCCATTTAAATTTATTCAATTGAATAAGTCACTGTATCAACTCGAGCAAATATTATATAAAACGTACACGCACGAAAATTTGTGTGACAAAAAATACGCAAATATAAAATATCTTACAAACAATTTAAAATTTAGTTCGCGTCGAAAACAAGTACGACTCATTTAATATAATAGCTTTGAGTTTTATGTTAAAAATATTCTAGAAAATATATATGCACAAATGTTGCTCGTAAACGTAAGGCTTAAAATGCAAATGCACGAATATATTACTTAATATAACAAATCAGAGCTTCAACTTATATTAATAATAAATATATTTGCACTAATTTTGCTTTAAAACATAATAAACATAGCAGAGGCGTGCGGCAGGGATGCGCAATATTTGATGCGTAATTTTTAATATTAAGGGGTGCTGCATCATTTCTCTCTTGTTTGGGACACAGCAAAGCGTCCTTGGCTCTTGATATCAAATGTAAACTATATAAATATTCACTACATGCATCCCTTCACTACACGCCACTGATATTAATAATATACAATGTGACAGGAACAAATAAATAGAAATATGCTCTTTAAATATATGACATAATAACTATATAAATTTTAAATACTATTAAACAAAATAATAATATTTAAAAATATGTAAAGTGACACTTACACGTCTTTAAATTGAGAAGCGGCCGGTTTCGTCAATATAAT
The DNA here is from genome assembly GCA_022113835.1 of Atopsyche davidsoni. Taxonomy (NCBI): domain Eukaryota; kingdom Metazoa; phylum Arthropoda; class Insecta; order Trichoptera; family Hydrobiosidae; genus Atopsyche; species Atopsyche davidsoni. Next base: position 274,210 of record JAILWY010000028.1, read on the forward strand.
CAATTGCCATCAATAGGCAAAATGCAGGACGCTGCAGGTTTACGCTTCTTAACAGAGTAATTTAGATTGGAAAGTCAAAATAAATATTAGGTCTACCGGAAATTTCTGTCCGCTAAAGTCATTCCAGTTGCAACACGTGTAAACGTGTTTGTTTGAAACCTACACGGCCACTATTTTATACACATTCACTCCTCTAAATTTTTTTAAACAATCCTCACATGATATTTTTCATTCTTGAAAACCGATCTGTTGATGGAACATTTTGCGTGAATCGAAGTTGGAAGCCAGAAATGCTACGTATGTAACAAATAAAAATAGCCAAATGGCTAGGAAATTATTGTTTTTATTTGTAAGTGCTCTCACTTTTAAAAGACTTCCTCAGATCACGCCCAAGGTCTTCAGTAACAATGGAAACTGTATTATAGATATTAAATATTGTATTTAATTTTTTTTCTCTCAATTAAAAAATGGAAATAACTTTCCAGTAGACCTAATACAAATGACACGCACCAGAGTGGGTCCACTTCAATATGAACTCCTTCAGCTTTAGATTTTAGCCAAGGTATCGGTGAAACTAAAAAAATATATTATATATCTGTAATTTAAAATTAAAAAAATATTCCCATTGGTTAAAGTTTAATTAGAATCTGATAGAAGCGCGTGTACTGGAGTTTACTTAATGAAATATTTCAGACCTTCAATTTTTATAAATAATAATAGAACTAGTACCTCTCATTATCAAACGAAAGCAAATTTACAAATATTACACGCATCCATCGCAAGTCACTAATATTTAAACAAATTTATATTTCAAGTACACATAAAGCAATAAAAAATGGCAATGCAATGTTTTCTGATTGCCTAAGCTCTTAAAATATCTGAGGGTGTATCTCTACTGATGCTCTGCGTATAGAGAACACGTCACGCCTATTAGAAAACAATTAAAGAGATATTCCGAAATTTTAATCTTTGTTACACCCTGTACACGGTGTTATTTTGGATCTTTCATGGATAGATTCAAAATAATTAGTAGCAAGATAAAACGTTGAAATCGTATGGACTATAAGATGATGACTATGGTGCAAATGACATTTATTTCTCTGGTACGGCTCTATCACAAATATCTTCGAAAAGATCCAGTCGGGTACAGAGTGGGAAAAAATATATGCGGGTTGAAAAATAAATCCACAAATATGTAAAAAAAAAAAAAAAAAAACACTCATGAAAAGCACGAAAATGAGATTTTTACAGAGAACTATACAAAGACTAACATCTTTATGTTGATGAATAAATATATCTATAGGACCTATATAAGAGACAATATTAGCGTAGATTACACATCAAAAGGCAGCGTCTATAGGGGCAAACAAAACCATGGATCCTCACGACAATGGACACAACAGCCAAGATCTATATACAACACACACCCTCTATACAATATCTTATCTAGTTAAAGTAGAAAATAGGAATCAATCGTTCTGCTTTCTATTCCGGTTGTAAAAAACTCCAGCGAACTGCACGATTCATCACAAAACTCCGTGTCCGAACCCTCTGAGCTGCACACGTCGTCCCTCCGCGATTATGAGAACTGGGATCACGAAATCGACTCGGGCGATCCTTGGTCCTTGACCTGGCGCTTTGTCATGGACATGGCGATCTCCTGAAAAGTGACCTTCCGACGGGTGGACAGGATTGTAATGTCCGGATGGGAGTTCTTCAGCAGCGACGAGGCGTTTGTGGAATCTGACAGCACTGAGTCCCCGCCGGTCGATCCTGGCGATTCGCCTTTCAAGAATTTCAGATTAGCAACTCTGATCATCGGAATGCATTTCACATCGTCTTTAGTCGCTTTTTCAGATTTCAATTCATCAGCGCTCTCGTCGATAGGAGGCTCCGCTATCAGCTTCTTTAGTAGAGTGTCTCCGGTGGATTTGTTGATCGGCTTTTTCACCATGCTTTTTTCCAGCTGCAATTCTATATCGGGTGACGTTACTTGTGGATCCTTTAAGTCTTCGGTTTCCGAATCTCGGGTTTCAGAATCATTATCGTTGTGTTGGTCATTAGTCAACGGGTTTGCAAGGGGATCGTCGGGGATATTGTTGTCCTGATTGGCAGAAGACGCATCGGCACTCAACGTTTCGGGAAGGTTCGCCAGGTAGCTGGTCAACGTCTGTGGAGTGACATTCAGCATCTCGGCTGCCTTGAAAACTGTCATCTCCTTACGTTGCAGCTTCATCAGGATCTCGGCGGGACCTTGTTCTGTCCAGAAGTCGCGAATACTACAACAAAATAAATAAAATGTTTCAAGATTCACACACGAAACGATGAGACAAATTATCAGCCTTCATCCATTCAACGACTGTGGTTCTCTGAATGAGCGAGAATTTCCGAAGAAAGACCCGCCAATGTGCAAGTCTTTAAAATTTCATAAGTCATAAATCATATACATCAATAGATAGAATAATTGAGCAATAAAGAAAAGCGTTGCCGTAAAGATTTTTAATAATTGAATGGTTTAAATTGTATTTTGATTTGGCTGTATCGCAGCACGGCGCGGCCCTGACATACGTAATTCCAGATAATGTATTTCTGAATTTGGTACAAATGACCCTGATATGAGAGAGGTATTTAAATTCACCGGTAAGGTCTGTTGATGCAGCCAAAGCAGTCGCGGTAGCGCCCATAGAGTGTGCCGTAGGACACTCCTAGCATCTCCGCTGCTTGCTTCATCTCCAGCTCTTTGCAGAACACCGCCTCCATCACCTGCAGTCACACATAGATGTTAAATACATTTAGTCCAGATTAAAATCTAGATGGACATAACTAGGTGCATAGTTGCAATTGCCTATACATTAAACTGCTCGCCCAAAATGAAACGCCTCGCCAGAGATGCTCACCCGTTTGACATAGTCTTCAGCCCAGAATTGCGGTCGTCTCCCGCGCACCAAGTAGTCAGACAGCTTCACCACGTCAGCAAACTGTGGGGGGATCTCCTGAGGGGCTGCCGGCTCCACAGGCGTGGCTGCCTCCACTGCAACAACATCGTCAGAAACTCATGCTTATTCTACGACTAAATCAATGAAGTATGCAATATCAATGAATTAAGACCATTTATAAAAACCATTGCTTGCCGTAGATTATCTATTAAGCAATTTAAACATTCGTGTCTAGATGATTTTAAAAAAAAAAACAAAATTTATCCTAAACATACTTGCGGTGATATTTTATGAAGTAACTCGGAAATAGATGCTGAAAATGATTACCTTTGATGGGATCTACAGCAGGTTGCTGGGTCGGTTGTTCCTCTACCTGCTCTTCTTCCATGGTGGTGTCCAGGAACTGCGAGATGTCATGTCCGTCTAATGAATTCTCCGAATAATCCGATGACAGTTCTTCAGGCGGTTCTTCCTGTGAATACCAATCGGTGCATGTTATGAATGATTTAAAATTGGCCATCCAAACTGATAAACTAAACGAGGAGTCTATAAACCACACTACTCTGCAAAAATAAGTCACAGAAAAGGTTATTGGGCTGGCAATATTTATCTATCTTCTTCATCAAAAGCTATCGGCCCACCTGGATTCAACACTGGGACTTTACGGATGCAAGCACTAATTACTGGACAATGAGGCAGTTAATTGGTTACTCATGACTCAGTGTTATATGTAACCCAAATCACGGTGTAAAAGGTTATATGGGTAACGTTATTAATTAAATTCTGCTATAAATAAGTGAAGTAACGTTAGATCCTGTTGTTACCTAACCTCTGAAGAGATATTAGTTTTTTTTATTTAAGGTTAACGTGAGCGAAGCTACTTGTAAAAATTTCTAGTAAGACAATCTATATGTAACAGTTTAGTTACAACAGAAGGTAACGTTACTTATGAAGCTATGTTACAATAAGTAAGTGTTGAGCTTCTGTTTATTACCTGATCTGCGAGCGCCGGTGACGTGTGACCCTTCCACTCTATGGGCACTTCCTTAAATGTTCTGAAATATAAAAAAATACATGACATTTGGAGATACGGCTAATTCATTTAAAAGATAAAGACATGCTCTTGACTTTCTAGATTTGTAAAGGAATCCATAAAACGCATTAAAATGTGATAAAGAAAAAATGAACTCACGCTTCCTCAATGCAGTCGACCTTGGGTTTTAGCGGAGCAATGGGCAGCACCATCTTATTTCGTTTGGGGCTGACAGGATCCGGGAGGGCAATGTCACTAAAAACAGTCCAAGATTGTTGTATACAAGTGCAAGTAACATCCTTACACGGCATTGGAATAAGTTAGGTATAATGGTAATTTCAAAATTATTTTTATAATTGAAATGAAATAAAACACTTGTGGCACAAAACTCTTGGAAAATGCAATAGATAACAACTTTCTGGGGAAAGTGGTGATGTATGCCCCGGAGACACCAGGCACACTACGAAGCAAGAGCTTTAAGCCTATTTATGCTTAACCTACAATGGGTGGTTTAATTATTGAGTGGATGAGTTACCATTCGGGGTGCATGTAACTGCGGGGCTCCAGTGGCGGCCGACCCCGTTTTCTTTTGACGGGTTCCATTCCTATCGAAGGCACGACTGGAGGGGGTGGTGGCACAGGAATAGACCCTAAAGCAATAATTTGAAATATATTGTAATACATAAAAGTAGACAATAAAAAGTAACAAGGTCTCTGACTAGCCAGGCCCATCGTGATATTTAGAGACATGTGTTTTTAAGATGGTTAGAGTACATGGGCTTGTAACACTCAGGGCGTGTTTGAAGGAATTTTTTAAGGAAAATTTACTTCTACCCTCATTTGATGATCGGTGGAAAGATGATCAGGGGATATCCTTAGGGAAAAGGAAATATATAGACCAAATTTGTCGATTTCCTTAGACAACAGAGCGATAAGTGAAGAGGCACAGGCGGTACGCCAGGGGTTGGACTACACCATGACTATACGTAGCATTGTTGTACAAGAATGGAAAGAGTCAACGATAGTGATGAATTACCATTGTGGAGAGGAGACACGATGAGTGTGGGCTGCAACACCATTTGCGCTTCAGCGGCGCGAGGCTCAGAGGCAGGAGGCTGGCCACCTTCTGGAGTATTCCACGACACGTCTGCAAGCCCCTTCACGCGCAGCTCTTCCGCCGTCTTCAGTAGCCCAGCTAGCTCCGTCTGGAAGTAGAAAGTAAGTGTCACCATCCCTTCAATGCAATTTGATTTTTTTTAATTATCATCATTACATGCATTATAACAAGTGGGTATTTAAATGAAATCAGTCGTATTTCATACAATGGCTCGCTAGTAAACGCGTTTAAGTTTTGCAAGAGATTTATACTAACGTGATGTACGCTGACTTCGCCAGTGTACATGAAAGACAGCAGGTGGCGCAAGTGGCGGGGTTCTGTTCTGTCCAGCACCAGGCAAGGCTCGCCGGGGCCGTCGTGCGCATCCAGCAACACAGCCAGGAGGGCAGAGCATGATGCCAGTACGGCTCGGTGCGCGCGCGTGGCCACGCCGCCACACCACAGCGTCACATCGCAGAAACACCCTGGAAACAACAATTTTTAGAAAAAACCAGAAGGCATGTAGATGTACTCTGAGGCAATTGTGGCTGTCTCTGAGTTCAATAGCCTTGTTATATACAAGGAAATTACAGAATCACTGCATCAGAAGGATTTCCTTCCCTTCGAACCTAGAGACGATTTATAATGCTTCTTTCCTTGCAGGTTAGTGTGCTCATTCTTAGATTGTCTAAGTTTAGATATCTCCCCCTCATGGAATAAATATAAAAAATGATAACATAATTTTAACATTTCTAAATTTGACTACAATAAAGTTGGATAGTAACCTTTCTCCTGCAGTTGAGCAAAAGTGGTCTGAAAATTGATATTGTGGAACTTCCATCGCAGGCAGTACTGCTGAGGCATCATGATGACTCATGCCGTGCATGCAGGAACTGAAAACAAGACAGTACATGGTCACTGAAAATTGTGCATCGTTACGATCAAGGCATATATTACAAACAAGGCATATATATATATATTATATATAACATTGTGCATCATTACGATCAAGGCATATATTATTTGTGCTTAGACAACCTGACTATTGTTCGAAAATCACCACATTTTGATATTTTCAAGAAAAAAATTTCCCTCGGTTAAAAGTTGATTTTCTGACGAGGACCAGCAGGACGCTGCCTCATCCTAACCTTCCAACTATATGTTATTTGCATCATTAAAGCACTTATATGGGAATAGAGAAAGATTAAGAGCTAAACTGTCCTGGAAATCCGACCTAAGTATTCAGAGATTGATGCCTCAAGACAAGTGGAGTCCAGAAGCTCATAGCCCTCAGGGCGTGTCAGATGCTTTAAGCAACCAAGAGAGAGCCATTCAATATATTTTATCCATTCAATATATATAATGGTCTGTTAGGATATTTAATTTATATTAAAACCAATACTTGGTGACTGACATTTAACCCGTTACAATAATGAAAACACTGCCAAAGTCGGTAGGTGCTAGGCAGCTCCAAGCAATTGCTCAACATTCAGCAAAGAAAATACTGTTTTTGGGGGCATTATAATGTTACTTGGTGTCCGGAGTCTGTGTTGTCACAGGTCTATACATGTAATGAAGGGTTTCTTGCACAAATACACATTTTAATACTATTTATTGAATTAAAAAAATATGCCAGAAGGATACATAAAACATTTTAGATGATTTTTTTCAATACAATAAGTAATTTATTTGATCACGGGAAATGGATTATGTGCTAGAAATTCCTCAAAAAGTGCCTTGTTAAAGACCTATCAGATTTGGCCGCTATTTAAGAAAGATTATTTTATCACACCGCAAGAGTTGCAAGCCCCTGCGGGTGTCTCTGAATTTTACAATGAAGCTGATTTCTGTCAAAGACTTCCCGATTGATGCATCAAACTATATACCAAAATGGCAAGTGCGGTCTTTTTGTTGATGTCAGGGAAGCAAAATATAAAGTGTATTTACGTTTAGAAGTGACAATCGCACGCATGGACATATCAGGTATACGAGAGGTCGGTCACCCGCTAGTGTTTGTTAAAGTAAAACAGAGCTCAGTTTGCTCTGAAACTGATTGATTTAATACAATTAATTTAAATATGATATGTTACATATTTTTATTGAAATCAATAAGTAAAAATTATCTCCATTTTAATCTAAATATCTGACAGAAGCAAATTGAAACAATAATTATAACAAATGTGTGTAATTTATAATTTGTAAAGATCGCACACATATTGACAGTTTCTAAAAACAAAAGTGTTGTTTGTCACTTTTTAGTGGGAGTTTAAATTAAAAGAAGGTGCATTTTAAATATAATAAATAAAAAGTGCTTTAATCGCGATTATTGTACTGTCGGAGTCGGCGGGAGTAGGTTGCGGTTCCCCGGTTTTCTGGTCCTCCATAGTCGCGGAGAGCGCTCAACAACGATACTTTTAATTCAAAATTGGAACAGCGTCAATTTTCAAATTGAAAATTAGAACGAAAAAATTCTATTTTCGAATTGGAAATTAGAATAAGAATCACGAGCAGGAGAATGGCAGGTCCACGGCGAGACTGCCGCGAATAACATCTTATCGAATAACTCATTTTATAACAATCGAAGAGCACTCACCGTCAAAATAATTTATCTATACATCTGGAACTGAGCATGTTAGATTCTCAAATCCCAGACGATCACAAAGGTGTATATTAATTCATCAAAATGCACCGCTTCGGTCTCACGAATTAAAACTTCCTGTATAAAAAAAATTAGCCAGAAGAAGTGTCCGTACGGCGAGCGAGTGAGCCTAATTGGACCGATATTCACACACTAATCTCACTCAAAATATACAATATAAACACCTACCGAAACACATCACTACACTTTTTTAAATGTAACAAAATACGGTACTGACTAAAAGTCTTTTTCGAAATGTGCAGAGCCGTAAACGAGAAAATCAATACTTCGCTTTCACATAGCGGGGAATTGTAAACTTGTGTATTTTTTTCATAAAAAATGTAATAAAAACAAGCATATTACGGTGAAACACAGCACTCGACAACTGTCAAAACTCTCGACCGAATATTATCGCACTGCTCGGTTATATTTCACTAGGCACCGAGCCCCCGCGATCGACGTCCGAATAACTACACTTTTAAAGATCTATTGTCGTACACAATTATAAATTTAATACATTTTTGAGTTAATCGAGTCGCTCTCGACTCTTGACTAAAATTACCCGCACTAGTTTCGAGCGAAACTCGACCTTATCGACGCGACGAGCGGAGCGAACTGCACTACGCTAATTCAACAACAAATTACGCCCGATAAAATATTTTATAGAAATTAAAAATTAAATTATTTTATAGAAAGTTTCGCCGACGCGGGAGCGAGTTTGTAAAATAAAAATATTAATATGACATTAATGTATTAATATGACGTTCGTCAGTTTGGAAAAAAAATAAAAGAACACAGGAACTGGCGGCGACCAATCACGGCGCGGATAGCGCGGCCCAACGCTGCCCGGCCGCTCGGCCCGCCGTGCCGCGCCGCCCGCCCCCGCGGGCCTCGGCCTCGCTCCTCGGGGCCTCGGGGCCTCGGGGGCTCGGGGCCTCGGGCCTCGGGGGCCTCGGGGGCCTCGGGGGCCTCTGGGGCGCATGTCTGCCATGGCGCGAGGAGCATGTCTGTCACCGCGGGCGGGGGCCGCGGAGGCCGCGCCGCGCCGCTCGCGGGCCCGCCCGGCCGAACGGACGCGCCCGCAAAGCCAGCGGAGACTGTTTCGAAGTTTTTTGCTGAGATCTGGCAACAGCGTTTTTTGACTCGCAGACCAAAATCAATAATCTAAAAATTTAGTTTATTTTAATTCCTGCCACGTCATGCCGCATAATACTCGAGCTAGATAAGAATAGAAATATGATTTCGAGTCGGACGCTCGCGGCGGCTTCCGCTCGGAGGCCGCGACGCCGTGACGCCGTTTTCAAAATGCAATTACACCTTTCCCCTCCGGTCAAGTGTCGTTTATTATTTACAAAGCGATTTAAATGGTCGCATCGTCCTTATTTTTTATGTGGGCGTGCATTATTTGACACCGCAAAGGCTTCGAGTTAAAAAAAAACTGAAGCCATTTTGTTGTCCGGCAAATAAAATTGGCAACGCTTTTGGGAAGTTTTTTTATTTAATCGACGAAAACCGTGAGACGAGTCGGTTTAAATTTTTATTAATTAAATTTAAATCAAACTTTTTCCCGATAACCTTTCGCGAGGTGTGCGCCATATATGATCGCCCGAGTAGCTAGGCGATTACTGTATTTTTTGCTTGCGAGCGCTTTCGCCTTTCGTGGGCTTCTTCAGATTATCTGAGTTAAGTCCTTGGGGGCTAAGAAATTTAAAGATGAGTTTTAAAATCGGTTTCTTAAAAATCATTGAATGTGAAGAAAAAAATTCTTATATCATTTCAAGAATTATTACTTTTCAAAATAGTAACTCTGTAGCTGTAGTTATTTTAATTTTCGGTTTTTTCTTTGCCTTATTTTTTTTTTTATGTAATAGTAGTTTTGAGACAATCAATCTACATGCATATAATTATTCGTTTCGTAGGTTTGACCTTGCAATTGAATGATTTATTTATCTCGTCGTTTCATGTTTGCAAATTGACCGATCATTAATTAACTATAATGTAATTTTTTATAAAAGATTTTGGATTGAAAATAAAATCGATTCGTCGATGCTCAACTCGCTCTGATCTGATCGGTTAAACTTTTGCCCTTCGATTGTGGTAAATGAAATCCTGGTCTGGCTGTAATGTGCCTTCTTGTGGCTCGGTGTGACACGTGTCACGTGTCACGTGTCACGTGTTACGTGTCACGTGTCATCAGGGGGTTGATTAGTATGACTATGGGTCTGGTTGAATTGAGGCAGTCATCGAGGTTGTAGTCGAGGAGGAATTTGATATTGAGGTTATGGATATTGAAGGGTTTGTTTACTTCTCGCTTGAATAACCTGGAGTGGTTTGTGCCTCTGTTGGGGTATGTAACCCCAAAGAGAATTGGGAATGTGACGGGTAAACGTATAAATAATCCATTTAAATGAAAATCTAAAACGTTGCAGGTATTGTAACAAAGCTTTGTCTGCGGCAGCTCGTCTAAAAGTCTAATTTTTTGTCGAATCAGATCAAAGTCTTTGCGTCGCTTTAACAATTTGATTTTTAGTAGCATGGCAATTTAAATGAAAAAAATATTAAAATTGTTTTTAATTAGTGATTTATTAATCAGTTCTTTTCATATTGTGAATCATAAAAGTCTACATTGTGAATGCTCTAAAAATGATTTGATACTTACGAAGACACTGGACTATCCGGCCTGTCACGGCTTAAAATAGCACTTTTGGAAAGTAGGCTTGCTTTTTTTTATTTTACGTATATAAAGCATAGTGCTTTTTTTGTAATATTCAATTTTGATTTAGTTTATGTTCCTTGAAAATTATGTAACATTCTCATCGAGACAAACTGAACGAGAAACTCGTCCTGGAGAACTTGCGGACCACTACAGGAAGAAGTGAGTTTGCAGGAAAATATCATTATTCTTAATCTGCCTGAAGACATACATCACGGATTTATTAAAATACTAAATAATAATAGGGTTTTATTAAAATTACTGAATTATTTTTTTCATAAAAACTAAAAAAAGCCGATGTTACGTGTAATTCACAAATTGAAGTTTACTTTTTAATATAATACTACCAAAATTTCCGGATAGAAAAAATCGTTGGGGAAAAAACCTCTCTGATGCAGTATTTCCGGGATTTCCCATCTACAGCAGAGCAAATGCCGAAGACGTAGCGAAATGCACAAAGCGGTAGGCCCCTTTGAAAATTTATGACTATGTGGTTATAGATTTTTTATTCTGATATTATTTAAGCTTGGACGTCTCCCGCTCGTGAAAAAGATTTGAAAAAAACAGGATAAGGGAAAATACAGCAAAAAGCCGCTCGAAGTTCACAAGACAAACAAAATGGACTCAATTTAAAAAAAAATTGTTTAAACGGGTTTTTGTGTTGCAGTTAAACAAAGGATTGTGAATTTTTAGTTGTCGTAAAATATAATTGAAGCAGTACACAATAAGTTAACGTATTTAATTAATAAAAATAATTATAGTTGACATTGGCAACGGCGCAAAGTGTACTTCAGTTAAGTGTAGACATTTTAAAAATGATCCAATACAAAAAATGTATGAACCTCCTTCGACCATATAATTGACAGACCTTCAGCAGGTTTTATTTATTTTATAAAAGTTATTCACCGCTCGTAAAAAAATATCTTTTCGCAAAAAAACCGTTTAAGCGTAATAGCACAACTTTCTTTAACAAACTATGTCTAAATGCTGTTTTAGGATAGGTCACAAATGTTAATTTTAAATATTTTACTTCGAGTCACAGCTATTGAAAAAAAATTATACACTGTCAATTTTTATGATAAAACAATCAACTGAAGCAGACTGAACAAGAAATAAATGTGCACGGTGAGATATTAATAAATTACAGCACTTTTCGTGGATACTATTATAAAAAAAGTTCACCAATTTATCAACTGGGACTTGTGGACATATTTACTTAATTTTCATTCACGGTGGCAGACTTTTACCCAATATAATCTGCCCTGAGTTTCATTATAATAGTTGATCTGTGTGCATTGATGTGCTGAACTATGCTTATACTGTGTTAAATCCATAAAAATATTTAGATTTTTTTTTGTTGGAACATGTGTTGTGAGATTTTTTTGGAAGTGTACTGTCTAGTATCAGCAGAGATCGATGACTCAACATATTTTATCTGAAATTCTTATTGGTTTTTCAATAAGTAGCTACATTTTTTTAATAAAACAACTTGATTATATTTTTTTACATTAAGTGACTGTTGTAAAATTAACGAATAATAATAATTAATATTACTTTCTGGTGATTTTTTGCCGGAGTATCTTAAACAAAAAAATTATAAAACAAAGAAAATTCTAATGGCCAGTTATTATGGGCTAAATACATAATGACTTTTGATTAAGTTTAAAAAAAATATTAAGCGTTAATGACTGATTAACAACGACTTAAACTTTTGAATTACAGATTTAAAGGAAACGTAATTAAAGGCTTTAACACATACCACAATCATAAAATTACAAAATGAACCTAAATTTTATTTTTCTTGAGGAAATAGGAATGGCTAAAGTAAACTTTGTCACACTTGTAAGATTTAGAAATAGTTTTGTTTATTTAAGTAAAAAATACATAATGCTATTGGATAATCAAATAATGCGCAAGAATAGCACAGAAATCGAATTGTTTATAAAAATCTCAACTAGTTTTCATATCAGATTTACGCCCGCCATAATTTCTGACCTATCAGAATGCAGGCTTAATACAATAGATAAAATTAATTACCACCGTAGTTAAATTGTTTGTTTGATTTTTTCTTTTGTAAGACAGTGTACTTGCAGGTTTGAAGGTTACTTACTACTGATAAAAATCAAATGATTAAGATGATGGTTGACTTGCTATGATCTGATCGGTCATATTTTTGCCCGGAAAGCACATGGCCGAATAAACAGGACCATTTCAAAGTAATAGTTATACAAATGCAATGCTATAGTATTTGCATCAATTTTAACGTTTTATTGCAAGACGATACATTTGTTTACCGAAGTAGTAATAAATATAGCTTGATGTTTAGGATTTAAAAAAATGTATTTCCCGCTGCTAATTGTTAAGCTGATGCCAAGACGACGGCGAGAAAATGACTATTTATTATTACGCTGGAAAAATTGTCTTACAAAGTCTTGTTACAAAATTTGCAACGTTCTCAATGTTTATTAATTAGACCAGCTATATTTGAATTATTAGATATTTAAGAAATCGCCTGCCTCAGAGTCTTTTTTGTACGTATGGGTTAATTTTCGGGCACTCAATTTATTTAAAGAAAAACTAAACTATCAATTGAGTTCACAAGTTCGATAGGATGATAAATAAACTAATTGTTTTAAATAAGCTCGTATAAGAATAAATAACTGTAATATTTAAATGTATATAGATTAAATATTTTAGTGGAATTCCATTTTAATATTTTTGAATAAAATACTTGAGTGATTTTCCACATGTTCGTTTTTATTTGTGACCGGTTTCGCCAACCTTTCACGTTAGAATTTAATTATCAAACATATTTATTTAAATATATCACATTAATTAATATTTTGTATGGTGTGAAAAGTCAAGTTGGTGAAAATGCTGCGCTGTCAGATTTAATTCTTGTTTATGATACTTGTCAGATTTAATTCTTGTCTCTGGGTGTTGATGTGTCAAAGGCCGGTAGTTTTATGTATACAAATAAAAAATGGTAATTTACTTACGAAATGTAATAATTAATGGATTATTTATAGAGAAAATTAATTGGTTGGTTTTATCGTTTATTTTACATTATTTTTTTCAGGATATCAAATCGTTTGACGATGACAATTTCGACACCAAAGAGTGGATTAACCGCGCGTACAGGAGCTGCGCTAAACCAGAGAACAAAGCGGTAAAAATAATAAATTTACTCCAAAGTCTTGTTTATTATATTTATTTCTCACAATTTATATACTTTTTGATGAGTTATTCGATATCTTGCTATGCTTAAATGCCTTGTTTACCAGTGTCGTGCAATGACAACAAAATCTGAGCGAATAGTTTTATTAATTGATCTCATTATATAAATCAATACACATAAATCTACTTTGACTAAAAAGTAGGAAAACACGTATGTTTGCTTAGTTTTCATGCTTCATGGACTAAAGCTATCATTTTACGTGCATTCACCGAAAATTGACAATAATAATTATAAGTTAATAAATTGTATTTTAGGAATTCGTAAACAACACTCTGGCAACACTTCAACTCTACATGCAGCAGTTGAACTATTCCTTAGAAGAAACAACATCACACGTGAGTAATATTATTTATACTGCCTTACTTAAATAATAAAAATCAATATCTGCATGTTCCAGTGGTTAGAAATCTTGCTTTCGTGGAGACTTGGATTTGAATGTGGGCAGAGCAATGAGATTTAAAGAATTTTAAAATAAGCTATTTAATGAGACTCTTCAATTCTGGGTGGTTTATGGCTCCCCTGCATTCATCAAGCATCTTCACCCAATCAAGCAGACCTACTCACCAGTACAGAAGGATAATTTCTTCAGAGAAATTGGTATCCGTAGACAAATCAGGGGATTTTCCGCTGAGTGAGTAGTGACAAGTCACAAGTACACAGTGTTTATTTCTAGCATTGCCATACAGTCAAGTGCTACCGCTGACTCATCATTTATTTTAGAAAAATTATTATTTAAATACTTTTGTGATGTTTTCACATGTTTAATTTTATTGGTGACTGGTTTCGTCAACCTTTCACGTTGGCTATTACTCAGTTTGATAATGCCAACATGAAAGGTTGGCGAAACCGGATGGAAGGTATTTTGGAGATATACTAAGATGGATATGGTACTTATAATGAATCTGACGGTGCAGGTGGTAGCTGGCTTGCCAAGACTAGTGGTAGAGGCCGGCGAAGCGGAGCTGGGAGCTCGGGTGCTTAGAGGAAGAGCCACGGCCGTTGAAGACGCGCTCGGAGCTGCCCAGCGAGCAGCCGGCCAGCCTCTGCTGACTCTCCAGCGCACTGACAGACTCAAGACACGGCTAGAGGTTCGGGCATACTAAAAATTCTTTTAAGTATGGATACAATATTTTTTTAGCTTTTAAAAACATTTAAATTCATCAGTACCACTTACCAGTGCAGCGCGACATACAAACAGTAATTCAAGTAAGGCTGGTGGCCTCTGTTAGATACAACATTGCCTTGCAACCGCATTTGCCTTGGTCTTCAGAGGCTTTCATGGCAACTTAGCTCCTAACCTTGCAATCACTGCACGCTACTATGTGGTACTGAGTACTGACTAACCGATACTTACTGATGTTGTGGTGTAGACAGCTCGGCAAGGACTACGTGAGGCTGACAAATGGGCGGCACTGGCAGGTGGGTTAGAAGCGGCCCTGGAGGCGGGTGGGGCCCTGGACCTCCCCAGCATCACCAAGCTGCTCGAGGATATGAATGAATGCCTCGAGGTTAGTCAGCATATGTCCTGTCCACGGTGCTATTTTGAATGGTTTCTAAATTCACAAGTCCAAAGCTGCGGTTTGTGATTTCAAACACAATGGACCTTTTATCTATTGAGGTCGTCCCGTACCATACAATTAGTCTAATGTCACAATTGATGCAGTCATTAGAGTGACTTACGAGGCGATTATTAAAATTTGGCGACAGAAGTTGAAGATTCCTAATAAAGAACTCCAAATATACAACGTCTTTCAGTGTTAAAATGCAAATCAATCAATTTTATCTCGACATGAACTTTAAATAAAAAAAAATCTTATTTATTATATTTTTTACAGCTATTGTCAGGATCTCCTGACTACGAGGACAAGAGACTGCAACTAGAGGGGCTGAAGAACAGGCTGGAGGCGGTGCTGAGTCCAGCAGTTGTCGAGGCGTTCACCAGTCATCACACAGGTGACCGGGACTATATTTACCGAGTCATTTATTTAGACACAATACTTGCTGTGGATCGCTGTCGATAGGTGTAAATATGAGACAACCACATGCACACAGCAATCCCGAAACGATATCACCGCAGCAAAGTTCTAAAGTTTTCAATATGAGTAATGAAGCCCTTCTTATCATATTATTAATGATTTTCGCTTTGGTTTAGGTATAATATGTTTTAATCTCAATAAGTCTGATTTCAAACAACTCTGAATACAATCAGAACCAATAGCCTGGATTAAACGAGATATAAGTGGTGTATTGTGTGGGCAAGCAATGTATGCAAAAATGGATTTATTTCTAATATCAAGAGGCATGATAACGTGTACTTCTTGCTTAGGACATATCGCAGGGTCCTTGGCTCTTGTCAAATGAAAATTCAGATTTTTGTACTGTGCTTTCCCATCTCCCCACTTTTTTTGTGATGAATCATAACATTACATCATTTATTTGTTTATGCTTATCAATAATGGTACCAAGTGGCAGTGTTCAGTGAGTTCCTTTAATTTTCCAGAAAAGTGCTTGCAGCTGTGGCGCACGTTCGGTGCTCTGGGACGACGTGCTGCTTTGGGGGCATATCGGGCTCGCTGTGAGGCCGGGGCTCTGAGGGCAAGCGCCCCAGCCGCCGCTCCACCCGCTGGACTGCGTGACATGCATGCCATGCTACTGCGTCATGCCAACCACCAGGCACATATTTTTTTATGATAACGCATTTACCCATACCATTTTGTAAGACTATCAGAAGATAACCTGCACTAGCTTATTTACAGAACCCAAGAATACTTATCACTTTGCTTATGTTAGAACTTACGATCTCTCTGTTACTAAGCTACAAGGGAAATACAAATATCAGAGACAATAAACATCGAACACTTCAAGTTGCTTGTACTTTGGGCCTGCGTCCTTATTCTTACTGTCTTAATTTGATTATCTTCCACTCATGACATAAATGTTTATAGTTGGAGTGGGCGCCGATTGCATGTCCCGGCGAAGCGACGCTGGCGTGGCTATGCCGGCTGCAGGTTCCGCTGTTGGGAGAAGTCGAGTGTAGCGAGCTGGGCACGCTGCATGCCCTGCGTGACACGCTGCATGCCTGCGACCACTACGCTGCAGAGATGGCCGCTCTGCTCAGCAGAGACGAGAGCAGACGAGGTATCTGTGATCTGGCGAAATCATCTTAGATATACACACCTTGCAATTCCAATTTTTAAGTTTATTTATATATTAATATTTTAATGATATTTAAGTATTTATTATAGTTATACAATGCCTCTATTATGAGAAAGAGCTCTCACTGTTTAGTGCTAAATTTTGTTATTGCTTTTGTTTTCTGCTTTGATGGCAGGAGAAGTATCGGAGGCTGATCTGCGTGAGTTGGCACTGGCCATCTACTCTCCCGCTCGAGCTGGCTTGGGTCGGTTGGGTAGTCTGTTGGCTGCTTCTCTGGCTGAAGACCTGGGGCCAATACCCGCTGTCGAGGTGAGAATATGAAACCAATATTCTGATTTAATTTAACATTTTTACCACATAAGTACAAATTTATTGATTAGCTCCGAGCACCCACGAGCCCACCGTTTTCACGAGCAGAAAACTTACAAGTTCAGATAGTCTGAGCAAGGAGTCTGTAACGATACTACTGTGCAAGAGTTGAAGGAAACTTGAAGGAGAATTTTTATAGCATTAAAAGCATTTGAAGTTATAAAGCTTCAAATGAAAGGAAAGTTAAAAATTATAAAATTTATATTTTAAGTTGGGGAGCTCAGAAGCCGGAACAGTATTGCAGCTTCGAGTAGCTCGTGCGAGGACCGCTTTGACAGCGCGGCTCATCGAAGGCAGAGCTCTTTCCCGAGGTTCGGCTCCGGCGCATCTCACTTACGCTGTTCAGGTGAGTTCGATCTCATTTCATCCGCGGCATCATCAAGGCAGGTTGGACAGTATTTACTGACTCTGCAATAGTATTTTGAGCTGCTAATAAACCGCATTCCTATGGACAAAGATCCTGCTTTTCATTTAATGAATTAAGTCAAGCTCACTTGTATGGGCTTGGGTTCTAATTCGAATGGACTGCGAAGGAAAACATTCCTCTTATGCAAAGTGTAATGTATGTAGAGAAATACACGTCTGTTCGGTATGGCGTTTATTAGAAGGCTGCCGAGCCATCGCTTGACGCAAGACACATTGTAGTACGATTGTTAACTACCTACCTTACACAAAGTTTCTATGATTTCTTTGTTTACATCACGCCAAATGCTGGAGACAAATACTGCTTGCCTATCTGCCTCATCGCTTGCGGCCTTTTACTCTTTTGTAATGCAGTTGGTGATGATCGGGTACTTTTCAGTGGCTGATGGAGGAGCTGTGTGCGGGATGGGCACGCGTATCAGAGCTAGCGGGCTGCCTGGCACTATTGCGTGCTTCTGCGCATGCACAGGCTCTTCAGGCTGACACGGAGCGCATGCTACTAGAGACAGAGCCAGGTATGGGACAAATAACACTATCCCAAAAAATAAAACTGCTTCTCAGATATTGAGTTATAATAAAACACCACGGTTTTGATTATTTTTGAAACAGAGTTGTGGAATTGCACTTGATGATGTGTGTGTTTGGTTCCAGAGGACGTTCAGCGCTGGCAGTCGCTGCCAGTTGCTCTGTGTAACTGGAGCGTGCTGCTCCAGCCTGCCGGTCGTCCTCCCGCTCCTTCGGCTCAAGCTGCTGCTCCTGCCACACGTCTCAATTCCACTCTTCGAGCCACCGCCCTACGTCTCGTCCTCGCACCTATCTCTCAGCACCTAGGCAAGTCTTTTCTTTTTTGAAACTCGATTTCCCAATAGTGGGAGACATCTAACGCCAAATAATCTGTACAAGGAGTCAGTTAAAGACTATCGACTGGTTTTTTGTGTAAAAAATCTGATTCAAAGTATATTTTTAAAACAGTTTTAAGATAAATGATTAATACTTGAAACAATGAATAAAATTATTCTTACTTGTGTTTTTATACAAACATTTTGTCATGTACTTGAGAATCAATTAAATCTTCTATTGTATAATCATCTGCCACATTATTATGCTTTAGACGGTGTCGAGAGTTTGGCGGGATGGTCGGACAATGAGCAGTACGCTTCAGATCTGCCCGATTTCAGTCTCTCGCCTCAGGAGTATGTTACACAGGTGAGACAATCGACTTTCTTCTTTAAGCTCATATACTTCAGGTTGTGATGGGTTATATTTTTTGATTTTGAGTAGAAAGCTCAAAAATATAAATAAAAGCTGTCTCTGACCACAATCAAAAAATTTCTTATTACATTGAGATGAGTGCTTGCAACCCCTAAGGCAGTGCTATTTGAAAGTCTATCTGATATTTTTGCGGTAGAAAAAGTGTAGAGAAAGCTATTTGAAAGTCTATCTGCTATTTTTGCGGTAGAAAAAGTGTAGAGAAAGCTATGTGAAAGTGTCCCTGATATTTTTGAATTGGTAAAAGTGAAGAGAAAGCTATTTGAAAGTCTATCTGCTATTTTTGCAGTAGAAAAAGTGTAGAGAAAGCTATTTGAAAGTCTCTGATATTTTTACGGTAGAAAAAGTGTGGAGAAAGCTATGTGAAAGTCTCTCTGATATTTTTGCGGTAGAAGAAGTGTAGAGAAAGCTATGTGAAAGTGTCCCTGATATTTTTGCGTTGGTAAAAGTGTAGAGTAAGCTATTTGAAAGTCTATCTGATATTTTTGCGGTAGAAAAAGTGTAGAGAATGCTATTTGAAAGTCTCTCTGATATTTATACGGTAGAAAAAGTGTAGAGAAAGCTATGTGAAAGTCTCTCTGATATTTTTGCAGTAGAAAAAGTGAAGAGAAAGCTATGTGAAAGTGTCCCTGATATTTTTGCGTTGGTAAAAGTGTAGAGAAAGGTATTTGAAAGTCTATCTGCTATTTTTGCGGTAGAAAAAGTGTAGAGAAAGCTATTTGAAAGTCTCTCTGATATTTTTGCGGTAGAAAAAGTGTAGAGAAAGCTATGTGAAAGTGTTCCTGATATTTTTGTGTAGGTAAAGCTATATGAATGTCTATCTGATATTTTGTTATAGGACGACAATTAAACAGCGAAATATAAACGAAAATAATTATATCGTTATAATTTTCAAAATAATAATTCTTAAATCCCATGTATCAGATGAGGAATTCTGGAATATAGTTGACATAAAAAAAATTTCATTCTTGAAAAGAGCAGCATACACAATTGAATCGTTGTTCGGTTCTGCGAATCATTGCTTTTATCAATGAATATTAAATCAACCTTGACTTACAGATAACATATTGATGATTTTAAAAATCAGCCAATAAAGACATTAAAAATTTAAATTAAATATTGTTGGTGTATTAAAATCTTAATTTACTTAGCCTGGACCCTAACTGATATTTTTCGAATTCTTACCTGTTGTTTGCAATTTTTTGCTATAGATTTAAATTTTAAAGTTGTTATTAAAAATAGTAATTCGTTTCATTTTTGCCCCAATTAGACCCAATACCAGAATTTGTATGCTTTTATTTACTACTTATTATTTATTTTACATCAAAATGTAAACAATAATTTTTTATATTTTATAATTATATTTTTGGAATTAAATATTCTTTGTGCATAGTATGTATTATTGACTATGTCCAACTATAAATATACCTTGAAAAAATATATGGTGCCCGTCACCCGACCGGCATTCTATAATGTGTTCTTGGGTGCAAAAAGGTTGGGGACCCTTGCCCTAAGGCGTGCTAAAGGGATTCTTTCACTCAATTGTGATTCTTACATTCTGCAGGTCGGACAATACTTGCTGACGCTGCCGCAGCATCTCGAGCCACTGATGGAGCGAGGAGAGCTGACTCCTACAGATGAAGATCCTGCTTTTCATTTTCTCAACCAGGTACAATAGTTAAGCCTTGTGATTCGCACGCTTGTTTGCCATTTTAAATCTAGTCGGGCACATCATAAATTACACCTTCTGAAGAATTATTAATTATATGTGAAAGCTATGCTACGTGCATGTATTGTATTTCGTTACTATTGCAGGTCTGCAATTCAGTGTGCGAGATGCTTGCAGAAAAAATCACCGCCATCAAGAACATGGACAGTTTGGGGATCCGGAAATGCACTACTGATATTGGTAATGATAAATATCCGCTGTTTATGTTTAAATCATCTTCATTATTTTTCTTGACTTTGGATCTCTGCTGTCTCTGAGAGCTTTTGCCAGTGATCTCTGCTTGATGCGACGGGCTTCTCGTTCAGAGCATCACAGTTCGTGTCAATCGACTCCGTTTATATCATTACTCATGTAATGACATGCTGGTAAAAAAAAATGGAAAGATAGCTGTATGCTGATAATTGCTTTCTTTCGCAGCATACCTCTCATCTATTCTGGAAGAGCTGGGCGCAGGAGGGACAGGACCGCAGCTGCTGGCGGAGACCCTGGCACGCAGACAGCCCGCTGTGCCGATGGCCTAGTGCAATTAATTTGGGCGAAATTCAAATATAATAATTCTGCCATTTTCTATTGTAATTGGAAGATTCAACTGAAAAAAAGTGTCGAAGTGGTTTTTATTAAAAATTACACGTACCATAATTTATTTTGTAAAATAAAATTCCTTCTATTTTTTTTTATAGTATTTAACAAATAATTAAAATTTATTAAAATAATTATCTACGTATCTTTTAATGTTGATTTTGCTACAATTGAAAAAACTATTTACTCATTACTTGTACAGGTCACTACACTCAAAATTTAATAGGCAAGCGGCTTTGCCATATCGGTTGTAGTTGCGGTGATTGTGTGGCCGAGGCTGTTGTGTTGTCAATTCTTAACACAGCAATGGGACCTGGATTTGGAGGTGGCGGGCATGTCGATGGTGCTGGCAGTGGACACTTTGGTGGACACGCTGGTGGAGATGGCGGTTGGCAAGGTTGTGGTGGAGGTTGGCAGGGTTGCGAGCACGGTGGCGGAGCAGGCTCACAAGGTTGCGGACATGCAGGAGGTGGTGGGTGACAAGATTGCGAACACGGTGGTGGTGGCGGTGGCTGACATGACTGTGGACACGGTGGTGGTGGCGGTGGCTGACAAGACTGTGGACACGGTGGTGGTGGCGGTGGCTGACAAGACTGTGGGCACTGCGGTGGTGGTTGGCAAGGTTGCGGACACTGCGGTGGTGGCTGACAAGGGCATTCTTGAGGACAGGGCCACTGACAGCTCGGTGCTGAGTGTGCGCTAATAAACACCTGTGAAAATAATAAACTCATTTTAATCAGAGACTGGAAGTTCGTAGCTGTATGGAAATAAGTTTTTTTTATAAAATCAATTGAAACTTCACATCCTAAAACTCAAGTTATAAATACACCCTAAGAACATCCCCTATTCTATTATAAACAAAGCCATTAAATTGATTCTCCATATAAAAACCCCATCAGGTAATCTTAACGCTGAAGTCCACGATAATCTTATTAATACCTTTGTATAGGTCCTTATAGTACAATTAATCAAATTCTTAAAACCAAAACCATTGAAATTAAGCTGTACAACAATCCGTCCGCTGGGAATCAAATGTTCACTAAAAATAGACCGATTGTCCTTTGAAACTCAAATAATGAACTCCTTGGCTTTGACGCTTGTAAATTTGACATATGGTCATCTTTTAATTCTAGGGATCCTTCAAGTCTACTAAGACAAGCGTCCGCACAGTTCATTAAACTATAGATAGTCACAATGCTGTTTGCACAAGGACAATGAAATCGATCACAACACCTTGTTTGTTTTCACGCACACCCTTGCCAAGAAATATTATCCTTTTTTAAAAGCTCGACTATGTGCTCTTGAAAAGATCCTGTAAGAACATTATAGAACTGCGGCAGACCTTAGCAGGACTTGTGCCTTGGGGGGACAGTGAGGTCGGAGGGCTTCAATAAATACAAGCATTTGAAAAATAAACTGGTAGATTTCAGAGATCGTATAATAATATTTAGAATCAACGTACACACGAAACAATGAGCAACCCAAGCCACGAGCGCGGGTGAGTAACATACCTGGATAACCGCCAAGACAGAGAGACAGTTTCTGGCCACCATTTTGACTTCACAATATAATATTTATATATATATGTATATAATTTTTATTTGTAAAGTTTCACGCAGGAAGAGTAACTAGTTCTTCAATGCTGTGAAGGTCTTGCTGTGATGATCTCTAGTCCCTGTGGTATTTTTATATACTAGTGAATAGCAAACGCATTACTATTTAAATAATGATAAGTATGCTTATTATATATTCAAATGCTCAACAGGATCCCGCGTAGTCAGCGTTGCGTCAGAAAGATGCGTTGCTTGCACGATTGTGTCATTTTAACGTCACGTACTAAGGAAGTTATTTTGTTGGCTGAAAACCTCGTATTTTGATAATATTTTTTGGAGTTTTTTGACGGAGCAAGGGGCACGTCCTCCGGTGGCGGCGCGGCGGGGAAGAGCCTCGGTCCTCTGGAAGATACTACGGCCATATTTTCTCCCTCCATCGTGAGCGCGACAGCGAAAAGTGCATCTTGTGGTTTCTTCTTCAACCGCGCGTGAGATGATGCACGGAAATGTGCCAAGGGAGCGCCTTGATCACGAGTGAGGCTTGTGCAAGGGAGAAGTCTGCCGGTAGGCAAAAGTGAGTGTGATGGCTGTGGACTGTGGTCCATGAAGGGGATGACAAATACACGACGCGATAGAGATCGCTCTCTCTCTCTCTCCCAACCCTAATCCTAACCCCGTCTGGGGATACATCCCCCGAGAGAGGCACAAACCACTCCAGAATATCCAAAACAAAATCCTCCGCTGGGCATTTAACGCCCCTTGCTACATCCTTGCTACTTCCAGACCATCCAAGAAGTCATCGTTGATCTGGCACACTCCTTCAGAAATTCCACAGCCCTAGTACCAAACCCCTCCATCAATTCACTCCTCGATTATAACCTCGAATACCAAAACCTATAAGTAAACAGAAGGCGTTGTAGGAAGCACACAAAAGGCACAAAAAATGTGAAAGTGATCGCTCTTAACTCTTAGACGCGACTACTACACAACAATGGCTTTGCCTTATGAGACGCCGTGGTCGGCAAGCGAGCGAGCTAACCACCGGAGCGCGAGATACAGAACATGTTGATATGATCAATTACGGTATAATCAAGTTAAAAATCATTGGGTTTTCATGGTTTGCCTGAGTTGGGCGATTCCACGAGTGTGGAAACACCCTGTTAAACAATGACGAAGTTGAATTATCAGTAATTTCGTAATGGTTCTGCTTGTTCCCGGAACCAATTACCCGTATAGAAACTAGAGCAAATCAATTTTAATCGGAGCTTAACAATACCAACGCGCGAGGCCACTCGCCTGCACTCGCCTGCACTCGTCTGCTCCCAACGAGGAGCAGGAGCGGTCAAGGAGGCTGCTATTTATACGTGAAAAAAGCGCAATTAACTATTTATATGTAAATCCCCAATTTTTTATTAAAAAAATCTATTAAATACCACAATTAAATGTTTTTAGTATAGAGTATTACAAATTAAACCAGTCTGTCGTGAATATATTGATTTTACTATTTTGACGTATTTTTAATTAAAGTGTATGGCAGAAAGATTCACAATACACTAGTGATTTATGTTTTACTTCATAATGGACGACAGGGTTGTTCTGCCCACAGAGCCGCGGCTCGCCACGCGTCACGCAGTGCATGACACATTGTGGCAATTCTGAAGGCATTAGGCGCGATCACGTGGCGGTCATTTGTGGGCTTTTCATCATGGGAACAGCAACAGCGAACCCGCTAGAGCAGTGGTCCCCAACCCTATGCCCGCGGGTACCATGGCGCCCACTGACTGTTTTACGTGTGCCCGCCGCTGTGCGACTACGATAAAAAATATTTAAGTTTACAATAAAATATTGTGAAAAAAAAAAAAAATTAATTAAACAGAGAAGTAAAAATAATTATAGTAATTTTTAATATTTTTGACAGAGACTACTTGGTGGAATTCCATTTTAATATTTTTGAATAAAATATTTAAATAGTTTTTCACGTGTTTTTTTATTTTATTTTTGACTAGTTTCGTCAACCTTTAACGTTGGCACTATCAAACAAACTCTATTTGATAATGCCAACGTGAAAGGTTGACGAAACCGGCCACAAATATTTAAAAAAAAAACACGTAGAAAATCACTCAAGTATTTTATTCGAAAATAATTATATTATTATATTATATAATATCGTTATAATTTTCGAAATAATAATTCTTTGTACATTTTAAAGTTGCTATTAAAAATAATTATTCGTTGGATATTTGCCCCAGTTACCAGAATTTTTGTATTATTACTTAATTATTATTTATTTTTGAGATTAAATATTTTTTGTGCATTATATGTATTATTGACTATGTCCAACTATAAACTACCTTGAATAAATAAACGGTGCCTTCTGAATGGCATTCTAGAATGTGCTCTTGGGTGCAAAAAGGTTGGGGACCCCTGAGCTAGAAGGTCACGAGAGCTTGCGCGCGGCACTCGGCACCTGCAGGCTTGCCAGAGGATCCAGAAGAGCTGGAGAGGGCTCAGCAAGTGAGTCCCTCCTTCCCACCGCGACTACGTCTTCATGTCTTACCCCCTAAGCACGAAGACACTGCTTTGTATTTTTTGTTATATGCTGCCTCTTCTCCTTTTTTAGATGTTGATTAAAATGCCTGCGGGGAAGATCCCATTATTCCATATATTTTTTTTAATTGGATCTGACGGCTTCCCAGCTCCACTGTTTTATTATTATTATTATTATTTTCTTAAATAAGGCTCCGATATGTGCTGGCAGACAAGTCAGACGCGCGTGCAATAATCTGTGTAATAACATGACCTTGGGATTTCTCGCGTGCCATGCTACGTAATGGTTTGTGTCTTCTGACATTTCGGTCCCGGCACTCGGCTCCATCATCAAGGATTTTATTGCCATCGAATGCAGGTCTCCGAGCGAGCGCAGTCGACGACTAGCGGTCTTCAACCTTAGGACGCCGTCCCAGACAAGACCCGAGAAATCCGGAGATCTATTAGTCTATCGCAGGTGTGGCCAACTCGCGGCCCGCCCTGAACATTTTTCCGGCCCTCGAGATTCATCACACTTTTCCGGTCAACTTTTTTTTGACTAATAATAATCGAAATTCAATATTTTTGACAGAGAGTACTTGGTGGAATTCCATTTCAATATTTTTGAATAAAATTTAATATTTGACTCTGTTTGATAATGCCAACGTGAAAGGTTGGCGAAACCGGTCACTAATAAAAACGAAAATGTAGAAAATCACTCGAGTATTTTATTCAAAAATATTAATAATAATCGGTCAATTTTTTTTTTACCAATAATTATCGTTCAATTTTTTTGTGACCAATAATTTATCGGTCCACTTTTTTGTGACCAACAATTTATCGTTTAACTTTTTTTTGACTAGTAATAATCGGTAAATTTTTTTGCGATTATAGTTTATCGGTCAATTTTTTTATGACCAATAATTTATTGATCATTTTTTTATGACCAATAATTTATCGATAAATTTTTTTGTGTCCTAAAATTATCAGCCAACTTTTTTGTGATCAATAATTAATCGGTCAACTTTTTTTTGACCAATAATAAACGGTCAATTTTTTTGTGACCGATTTTTTTTTCTGACATTCTTTTGGTGGCCAATTTTGTTGTTGACAAATTATTTTATCGGTCAATTATTATGTCTGTCATTGTTTTGCTGACATATCGTAGCTGAATGAAAAATAAAACTCCTGAAAGACTCCATAGATTCATTTAATAGTACTTTTTACTTTAAACTAGAGATTATTCTCTTACATAAATAAATATATTGATTGTATTGTATGAATTCATTAGTTTTTCTTTAGAAAACGTAATGTTTTATACATGGCAATATAATTTACCATTTGATAACAGGATTTGGCGAAAATATTTCATGCAATAAGGCAGGCGTGGCCAACCCACACTTTTACAAAATATATTTATTTTATAATGGCAAAAGTAAAAAAAAATAATGTATTGTACTTCAACAACATAATTTAAAAAATTAAGTCTTTTTTACATTTAATTTTTAGTATTATTTATTTCTTTACAATGTACGTTTAGTTTCATTAATATCTAATCTAATATGGGGATATATAATTTTATATACGGCTCGTGGAGTTATGATGCCTTTCCAAAGTGACCCTCGAGATCATTTGGGTTGGCCACCCCTGCATCGTATGAACAATCGGATGAATCACCTGATGGTAATTGCAGGTGTAATTCTAGTATGGAGTCTGCTCCATCGCGTGCTTGCCGGATTATTTCCAAGAGTAATCGGTCGAGTTCACCAATTCATCTGAAACAAACAGGGATGCTCCAGAGCTCGAAGGATCGGGGGCGAAGGCTTTATTAAATATAAATAGTCCAGAAGGTAAAATGGCTGCAGGGGAGATCATCGAGATCTCACCTTCATCCTCGTGTTCCATCATGTTTCGACATCCTCTAGATCTAGAGGCCGATGCTTGGACGAACCGACAGCTTGGGAGGTTATTCCGAATAGACCATAGGTTCCCAAACTATTCTGTCCTCTTTGACCCCTTGTCGAGTTTTCCTGTTTTTCGTAGACCCCTGCCTTGCTAATATTGATTTTTTATAAAATTCATCAACTTCAAACATATTTTAGACATCTGATATATACAGGGTGCGCCATATTTTATGTCGGTATGTAAACATTAAATATCTTTGACATTTATAAATCGATTGACTTAAGTAAACATGTTTTGAAACATTAGTTCAGTACAATTTTAACCATGCTTCACATTGAAAAAACGCGTCGAAAATACATTGAAAATAGTCGTTCAGTTGTGTTAACTCAACGTGCATATCGTTGAAAATATCGTAGCCAACATGGCCAATAGGATCCACTCTTGTAAACCCCCATCTACAGTTCGTGGACCCCCAATTTGATTTTTCGCTGTCATCGACCCCTCGCAGGGCAGAATCGACCCCTGGGGGTCGATATTGACCACTTTGGAAACCTATGGAATAGACGAAACTCGAACGGTCTATTCCTAGAAACAAGCGATAAAAAATAGACCGAACCGGTTGTGGCTGTAGGAGGAAGCGGCGAGGTGTTTTTTGCGGCGGGAAATTAATATGCAATACGAAACCGTGACTGGAGATTTGCACGAGCCTGCCGAGTGGTCAGAAACGCGACCATCGCCGGGGCGCATCGATACCCCATATTATAGTCCAGAGTCCCTCAAGTCCCCAAGAGTCTTCAAAATTCCCCAAGACTCGTAAATCGAGATATCACTATTATTAATTATTTATATTATATACATATCTTCTTCTTCTTGTGCCTCTCCTCATAGGAGGTCGGTGACCATTTCCTGGGCCAGTCTCACTAATCCTCCTTCCAGTGCCCCTTTTTCCTTGGACAAACAGGGCGCATCGATATTCCATATTTTCCCCATTAGTCCCTCAAGTCCCCAAGAGTCTTCAAAATTCCCCAAGACTCGTAACTCGAGATATTATTTATTTATATTATATACATATCTTTTTTATCTTGTGCCTCTCCTCATAGGAGGTCGGTGACCATTTCATTGAACATATTTCTATCCTGGGCCAGTCTCACTTATCCTTCCAGTGCCCCTTTTTTCTTCCACTTTTCCTTGGATAATCAATTGGAGGATGCTACACTTACTGCTACGAAAAATGTTCCCAAATAGTAGCCTTACGCTTTCGAGGTCAACCACAGCCTATACGCCACATTCTGGCTCCTCAATTCTTCGCATAGCAGCTACCTTGAGTGTCTAAGCCTCGACCTAACACTTGATGAATCTCCAGCTTCCAGTTTTCATCAGTCGATACCCCATATTTTGCATGGCTCGATAGTCCAGAGTCCCTCAAGTGTAATGAAAAGCGTAACTCGAAGTATCACTGTTATTATTTATACATATATATATATATATATATATATATACATTTCTTCTTCTTTTGGTGCTTCTCCTCATAAAATATCGGTGACCATTTCATTGAACATAATTTTATCGTGGGCTAATCTCAGTGATTCAACTGTACTTCCATCTTCCAGTGTCCCTTTTTCCACCGATTTTTCTTTGGATAATCAGCTGGAGGATGGAGCTTTACGCTTCTTTACCAGGGCAAGACTCTTTTCACTTGTGACGCGGTCCACCCATGGTGTTTTAAGGATTCTCCCATACAACCACGTTTCTGCTGCCTCTATCCTTCGCATAGTAGTTATCTTGAGTGTCCAAGCTTCGACTCCACATAGAAGAACTGAGGCGACATAACACTTGGTGAATCATCAGTTTACTGGATGTTCGTACATTGTGAGAGTATTGAAATTATTCATGGCGAATACGTGAAGGTTATCACATCATTTTTCTGAAGGTTATCGCATGTCTCGTGATTCTCCAAGAAGTTACTCACAATATCAAAATATTGAATTTTTTAGATAAGTATTGAAAAAATGTGAGCAAAACGGAATATTCTTAACTACCTGTATCGCCCATCCGTTAGTATTTCGATAAAAAAAAAACTAGAAATACAGGTTCCTAGCTTATATAAATGCGATAAGCCGAGATGCAAAATATAAAATAGTAAAATATATAATTTTTCAGAGAACTTGAAATGCTTTCAGAGAATTGAATTTACACATTGTTTTGTAATTTTGACTAGAAATATATTTAATCAGATACATTTTCGTGTTGAATTAAGATATTTTAAATAACACTACCCGTATGGCTATTGACAATTAAAAAAAAACACTACTGGGTTTAATATAAATCACTTTGATAAAAAAACACTGAAAAAACTGCTTGCTTAGACATGGAGCACCAAAATAAAATAAACACTCACGTAACAATACTAATCGCACGGTAAACGGTCAGGCGTTGTTCGCCGGCAAATCTCCTTTTAAAAATAAACAATTTAATTATATAATGACTTCTGTAGGTCAACTAGTATTAAATCTGTGCGGTTCGATCAATTCACAAATGATTTATTTAAATTTTAAATTAAAACTGCACAGAGTGACCTCGCGCCGAAACAAAGCCAAAATTGTGATGTATGATATTTTTAGTTCCGGTCCATCATCCAGCAGCGTTTCGGTGTTTTTTGTTTGTTTGTTGATTTGCATCGTTTTCGGTCTATCGATGTGCGCAATAACGATTTAGAATATGTGAAATAACTTCGACAATAATAACACATCGTGATGGACTCGCCGCTTTATCTGCGGTCGTTACTCGCCGATAGCGCGTTTCTTTGTGACCTGCAAGAATTAGCAGCCAATAGTGCCGGCCGCGATCGGTGGACTTCGTTTTATTTTTACTGAAATTATATAATATAATTCTATTATAATAATATAATTTAATAAACTAATTTAATAAAACTATAAAATATGCGTTAGCGAGTCTCAAAATGTACGAATCATATGATTCTGTTGTTCACCGCGAGAATTTCAAATTTAGAACTTTTGCAAAAAAACAAATTTTGATGCTTCTTAGAAATTTTCAGTATATGTCAGTTTGACACAAGTCAATTGCCATTTTTATTTTTTTATCGAAATTGCGTTAGAAATTATTAATCACATCATTAAATGCCTCCGAAAACGTCATTCTGTGACGCGCAACACTTCTAGTCATTTAATAAATAATAAAAATAATCAAATTCAACGTTCGAGACACCCGAGCCGAGGGAATCGGTTTCGCCTCGGACGAACAAAATTAATCGGACGAATTACAGCAAACAGTACCGCTCTAACTGCCGATTGGTGCAAGAAAATCGGCAAATCGAGTAGACGAGGACTCGCGTGTGATTCGAGTGTAAACTTGATAGTCGATTTGATCGAAAATATTCGATTTATTGATTGAATTGAGCGGCGCTACTGGACGTGCCCGTCGGCGTCGGGCGGGCGAAGCGGCGGCCACTCTGAAGCCGAGAGCCGCGCGAGGAGGTCGTGCTGCTTAGACCATCGTCTCCATCGTCTCCCATCGTCTCCACGTTCGTCTAATTCACATTCCAGGTGAGTCCGTTGCGTTTTGATCCCGACCGGCCGGCCGGACCGTTCCCGACCGGCCGGTCCGCTCACCCTCCGGGGAGTCTTCCGGGAATCTTTCCGCATATATAACTATCGGACTATATAACTATCGTAATATATAACTAACGGACTATAGAACTACCGGACTGTACAACTATCGGAATATATGACTATCGGAATATATAACTATCGCCTGCAAGACGAGCTGTCAAGTGAAAAGATTGACAGACGTCCTCGCGAGTTCATAATTTTTTTATGAGATTATTTTCGATAAACCTTAAAGAAAAAATGAAATTAATATAAATAAATGAAATTAACATAATTATGTTTATGTTAATAAACATAAAAATATTTATGTTTGAATTCGAGATCTGACTTCTGACCAAACAAAATAATAATTTTGTTTGGTCAGAAGTCAGATCTCGAATTCAAGACGGCTCAATCCTATTATGTAAATGTTTTTTTAAATTTTTTTATCTCGAATGCATTAAATGTAGCTTTAGGGGCGAGACCCGGTTTAATTCGTAACACTCCGTGTTTTAACAAGAGTTTTGAATATCCGATTGGCTAGGAGATAAAGAAGATTTTTGTTTACGAGTACTTTCGCCTGTCGAGGGCCTTGAAAGTCGAAAGTACTCCCAAATAAAAAAAAATCCTCATCGTATATTTTATATAATTAAAAGGCACTGTTCATTATTTTACCATTGTATAAATATAATAAATTTTTATTGAAAATCATTATTTTCAAACGTTTCGGCTGCAGAATCATAGCCACTTTCAAGGTTTTTCTGACGCGACAACACGGAACGTCAAAAATTCTGTGCCAAAATATTGATTTTTGTTGTTTGAAATATATTTCATGACACGCAGTGCATTGGGCCGCGGGTCGCAAGTGTGACCGCCCAACCAGTTTCGAAAACCAGAAATTTATTTTTATATTTAATTATTATTTATAATTTTAAAATAAGGCCGACTTTCGACCTTCAACTTTCAGTCGACAAACAACGGTTTTTGTATTTTAAAATAATTAACTTGCCGCCGGTATTCGTGCGTAAACTTTATTGGACTATATAGATAGTTTATTTGGGATGCTCCGACGTTTCGGCGCCGGTACCGGGCCCGATTGATGATGACGCCACCAGCAAAATAAGATTGGTTTTAAAAGAAATACAGTTTTATCTTCGGACGAGAAGCGCAGGTGACCCGAGGCGGCGTTATTGGGAGCGGCTGTCTCCGACTTGTGTTATCGCTGGCACGACCAGGAATTCATGCTCCGCGTTGCTTAGAGCTCGACAATGCGACGTGCATTAAATTTGAATCCATTATGTTAATATGCCACTGCTTTGCGGTACATACGAGCATAAAACCTAACCTAACCTAACCTAACCTAACCTAACCTAACCTAACCTAAATGCCGCATGAGTGTTGTGTACTATTGACTGTCCGCTGACAGCCAATGCTTCACAAATCCTCGTGCTCCATGAACCTGACCTTTTGTGTGTTAACCCAATGTTCTTATTAGTATACTTTGTGACGAAGCGATCCCTCATAAGAAGAAAATGTATTGGAATGCTGAGCCTTTTTTTGCGTACCTGTTCGGTTCTGTGTCTTTGAACTTCGACTACATTTTCATTTTTCTTCATACATTTTTATCACTTTCGAATTGACGTTTTGGTCGTGGTACTGGGCCGTCTTCAGGTTCGAAACGCGACTCAACACCTAAGAGCCGAGTATTAATAGCTAATTATTTCTTGCTGTTTTTTTTTTATAGAAATTTGTGCGAAATCGTGTTATTTAATTTATTTAATCGTCACTTTGTTTTTTTCTATATTGAAAGTAATTTTTTTTACAGAATATTTAATAATATATAAATTATATTAAAATATATTTTTATTATTTGATTAAAGGTAAAATAATGTAAAGAAATTCATTATTTTTGACAGAGAGTACTTGGTGGAATTCCATTTTAATATTTTTGTGTAAAATACTTGATAAAAAACTCTGTTTGATAATGCCAACGTGAAAGGTTGGCGAAACCGGTCACAAATAAAAACAAACATGTGGAAAATCACTCAAGTATTTTACTCAAAAAAAAAAAATATAGTAAAATAGTGTCTTGAAGGTGTTGAAAAATATTGATAAAATGACGACTTTTCATAACCAAAAACGCCTAAATTTCATCCGCGAAAACACATATTTCTCACATTAAAAGTAAATTAATAAATAATAAAATAATTTATTGTATAGAAGAAGTAAATTATCTACATTTTTGCATAAATATTTTTTTTATTGGTGTATTAGATTTTTCGCAACAAATTGTTAAAAAAAACATCGATTATAGCCAACTCGGAGATGTGAACAAGCACACACACACACACACACACACACATGTATATATATATATATATATATATATATATATAGTTTTTATGTAATTAGTTAATTCTATAAACATTGGAAATATTCTTGGAACTCAAATATAAACATAGCGAGTCGAATAAGTGACGGCTTGGTGTGATTTCTCGTTTAACCTGTTGCGGTGGCTTGCTCCGACCGTGCCGAGACCTTGACCGGCTGCACCAGGGGAGGCCTCGCGCACCAGAGGACGTCGTCTCGGCAACGCTGGACCGTCTGGCCGGCGTGGAGCCTCCCTGTCGCCGGGTTTTCCCCGAAATCCCCCCTCCCCCCCCACCCGGCCTCGGCCTTATCTAACGAGGCGATCGCTGCCGGCCTCGCCGCGAGGATTGCCCAACGCCCGGACTTGTTTATACATTGTTTACTGTCTGCTGTTTATTGTGATTGCGGCGACGCTTTTCATTGGGCATTCGTGACATTCTTCTTCTTCTTCTGATGCCTCTCCTCATAGGCCATTTCATCGAACATATTTCTAGCCCGAGCCAGTCTCACTAACCCTCCTTCCAGTGCGCCCCCTTTTCCTTGGACAAACAGGGCGCATCGATACTCCATATTTTCCCCATTAGTCCCTCAAGTTCCCAAGAGTCTTCAAAATTCCCCAAGAGTCGTAAATCGAGATATCACTATTATTATTTATTTATATTATATACATATCTTCTTCATCTTGTGCCTCTCCTCACAGGAGGTCGGTGACCATTTCATTGGACATATTTCTATCCTGAGCCAGTCTCACTAATCCTCCTTCCAGTGCCCCCTTTTCCTTGGACAAACAGGGAGCATCGATACTCCATATTTTCCCCATTAGTCCCTCAAGTCCCCAAGAGTCTTCAAAATTCCCCAAGAGTCGTAAATCGAGATATCACTATTATTATTTATTTATATTATATACATAGCTTCTTCTTTTTGTGCCTCTCCTCATAGGAGGTCGGTGACCATTTCATAGAATATATTTCTATCCTGGGCCAGCCTCACTAATCCTCCTTCTAATGCCCCTTTTTTCTTCCATTTTTTCTTGGATAATCAACTGGAGGATACTACACTTACTGCTACGAAAAATGTTCCCAAAATAGTAGCCTTACGCTTTTTTACCAGTGGAAAACTCTCTCACCTGTGACGCGGTCAACCACAGCCTATACGCCACATTCTGGCTCCACAATTCTTCGCATAGCAGCTGCCTTGAATGTCTAAGCCTCGACCTAACACTTGATGAATCTCCATCTCCCAGTTTTCATCAATCCAGCTGCCAGAGTATTTAATTTTTTTAATTAAATACAAGTATTTCATAAAATTAATGACCCAATAATAATATTTTACTTCTGCACGGAGAACAAAAAAAAAATTGATGGCGGAAGCCTTGATTATACATTTGTTTTTCATACACAACGAAAAATCACGGAAGGTTATTCCATAGACCAGGGTTTTTCAACTTTTTTGAATACGCGACCCCTTTGTATGTTAAAAAAATTCTGGAGACCCCCTAGGCCTAGGGAATTATTAAGTTGTTTATTTATTGCAGTATGGGACCTGTTGTAGTCTTTTTCTTTTACCCGCGACCTTGGGGAGGTCGCGACCCACAGGTTGAAAAGCACTGCCACCGACAAATATCATTCACATTTTTTTGATGTAACTATCATCATCATTAATCAAGGTTACTTATTGTGTTTACAATATATTTTTAACCAATCGATTCACACATGAAACAATGATAAATCCTCGATTTTATGTTCGTGAGCGCTTTCGCCTTTTCGAGTATGTAAGCGAATATTATGATCGAGCAAAAATATTAAATCTACCTCAAGGATATTATGAGCTCTGAATGGTGAACGGATGAACGAACGTTGCCTGAAGACGGCCCCGGCACACGGGCACCGAAACGTCGGACGTCGACAAACGGACAAAGATCCGGATTTTGCGAGGGCTGCTGTAAGTCCCGATGCAGTCTGTGGCCTTCGGGAAGTGCTCTTTCCCGGCCGAGAGTCCTCGGGTGTCGGGTCGCGTCTTCGGAGCCCCTCGGGAGTGCTCGGGAGTACTCGGAAGCCGTCAGAAGTGGAGCCCCCATCCTCGGTGCGCCGACGCCGCAGCCCGGCTGACCGTCGGCCGCGTCCGAGGCTTCGACAATGAAACGAAACGCGCGACTGCCGCATTCGCTCGGCGGCCGACTCTCACATTATTATTATCAGGACTTATTCTAAAACCCTTGCAGCATGAGACGAGCGGTTGTGCTGATGCTGGCCGCGGTGGCCGCGGTGGCGGCGGCGCCGGAGGGGGACCTGGACTCGCTCATCGAGTCCGTCTTCAAGCCCGGCCAGGGAGGCGCGGCTGCCCCTCCGTCTGCCAAGGCTCCGGCCAAGGCCCCGGCCACTTCCTTCAACGTCAAACCTCCTGCAGGTAAAAAGAACAGTCCCAAAAACTAGATTTTTTCCTGATTATATATATATCAGGAAACATATATAATATATATATATATATATATATATATATTATATCATATATATTATCATTAAAAAGTACGTTGTTTCATTTATAGGATATGATTGTTAAAAATTCTTGCTTAGTACTAGTGATTCGTTGGTATAATTGGTAATGCACCGGCCATGTAAGCTTGAGGATGTGGGTTCAAATCCCACTCAAATCACGATGATATTTTTCTAAGAGTTTCTTTAATCAATTTTCAATATTTGAAAAAATGCACGTAATCATTATCAATCTATCAAACCTGTATAGGCAAAATCGTACTTCCTGTGAGGCGGTCTTCACAAAGATCAATAATATAAAAAGAAATCAGCCTGTACTCGACCTTATTTGTCATTGACCTTCGACTGAACCACTTCTCGGTGAAGTGGTAAGTTCTCTTCTTTCCCGACTTCTGGTCACTGCTTTTTGATCCGGCTGGAGCATTATATCTTTTGTTTTTTAATTTTGATGTTTGATATATAATCATCGCCAGACTTGGAGGGAAAAAAAACCATTTGAATACAACTGATTCTGATTATTTACCGAGGTGTGGGGCTATAGTCTCAGATTTTGGGTGTCTCACTGGCGCAGATGGTTCCTTGTATATCTTTTTATTATTTCAGCACCTCTTGGGCCTGAACCTTGCAAGACGGAGACAGGGGAGGAAGGCGAATGCGTGCAGTACTACCTCTGCAGCGCAAACAACTCCATCATCACTGACGGAGTGGGCCTCATCGACATCAGGTAGCCTAACGTCTCCGTTTTCTGACGAGACCGATGACAATCAGTATTCATATTTTGCCATATGACTATATGCGCAGTATGACCCATCATTGATCGGAATGATATTCCACAGCGATCTCATTAATCTCCCCTCCAAATATTGTTGCAACGTGAGTTGACTATATAAACAATCATGTTGACTATCAAGAATGTGTTGGTGCATCATCAGTACACATCTGACCTCACCGAGACGATGTTGACAGAATAGGCCCAAGAAAAAAAGTGTCCATAGATTGTATATATTTTTTTATAAAAATGTGCATTATTTTCTTTGCAGACGAAATATACTTGTGAAGAGTCTGTTGTCGAATATATCTACCATTAGTGATCAAATAATAAAAAATAACAAGAAAAAAACAGCGAACCTGTAAGACATCTTCTAGTTATAAGATTTTGGCACGTGTTTAGTTTTTATTACTTTGTTTTAAGCACTGTTTGACACGTTGGTTTTATTTCATTGTAAGATTACAACTATGTGTATGTTTTATTATTTATAACCATAAAAACATGGTTTGGAATGAGTGTGGATTGTACTATATATAATATGATAATGATGATGATGTGAAACTGCGCCATGTATAAGTTCCCGTATTAGGAATGAACGTGCAAGTTTTTTTACAGCGTTATTTTCTTTTAGGATACAGTTTTTCCTCTTCTGTGTTGGCGATGACCTCATTGTTTGAGCTGATTTGTTTTATTTGAGCCGAGTTTTCATGTTGGCTAGTAGAAAGAGGTGGGAGGGTTCCACATGCAGGTCTCGATGTTAGTCGGGTATTTATGAGATGTTTGTTCGGCTTCAGGATCCGCGATGGCGCTTGTGAGTCGTACATGGATGTGTGTTGTTTGCCCCCGGATCGTGCGGAGGTGCCCATCACACCTGCTCCTCCGGTGCAGAGGTCTACCGGCTGCGGTATCCGTCACCCTGACGGTGTGGGCTTCCGCATCAAGGGCGACAAGGATAACGAAGCGCAGTTCGGAGAATTCCCTTGGATGGTAGCGATTCTTAGGTCAGTTCAAATTCAATTACACCACGAATCTAGGAATGTATTAAGACATAGTATCTAGTATTTGAGCATCGTTATTGTGAACTGTTCTCCTTTGCCGACCTGTTTTCAATTTTAAGCTTCTGAAATCCATTAACGTTTTTAACAAAATGCATTGGCAGGGAAGAGCCGGTAGCGTCCTCCACTCAGAAACTGAACGTGTACCAGTGCGGCGGCTCCCTGATCCACCCTAAGGTCGTACTGACTGCCGCTCACTGCGTGGCCACCTTCAACAAGCCCGGCGCCCCCAAGCTCAAGGTGCGCGCAGGCGAGTGGGACACGCAGACCAAGAAGGAGATCATCGCTCACCAGGACAGGAATGTACAGAAGATTGCTGTGCACGACCATTACTATGCCGGTGAGTGCATTTTTGGGATAATAATTAATATATAATTAATAATAATTAATATTAATAATAATTAATATTAATATTAATTACGCAATAATAATTGCGTAATTTATATATATATTTATTTTCTCGTTTCTATCACAGAGCATCCCATGTTTTTTTTACTTTGGCTTTGGCTTTTTATTTAAAAGAAATATTTAGTGATGTTTTAATTTAAATGCAATATATGAAAAGTAGAAATATTACAAAATATTTATTTTAAATAAAAATGATTATAGTAGATTTCCATAAAGTACTTAGTATTTAATATATTGTGGTTTGTATCATGTTTTTTCCTCTACAGGTGGACTGTTCAACGATATAGCTGTGCTGATCTTGGAGAGTCCAGTAGACGATGCTGAAAACATTGGAGTGGTTTGCTTGCCTCCAGCCGGAGAGACGGCTCCGGCTGCTCGCTGCTTCGCATCAGGGTGGGGCAAGGATGTGTTTGGAAAGGAAGGTCGTTACCAAGTCATCCTCAAAAAGGTACAAAATGAAAGTTGGATAAATCCTCTTCTTTCTGTGTCTGCTCCTCAAGCACTATTCAAGACAGTGAACACAGCCTCCTTTGTATGCCATATCTTCAGGTTTATTAATTGGAAGTAATAATTCTCAACTCACATTCAGGTCGAGCTGCCGACGGTAGACAGGCAGAAGTGCCAGTCGTCCCTGCGTAAGACGAGGCTGGGACAAAACTTTGAGCTCAACAAGTCTTTCATTTGCGCGGGAGGTGAACCTGGGAAAGACACTTGCAAAGGAGACGGAGGCTCTCCGCTCGTCTGCCCCATGCCCGTAAGTATAAAATTTTTCAAGCATTACAACCGACTTGTGATCAAATAGTCATCATGCTCGTGGGTAAGATAAACAGTAACAGCTGATCTGAGGAAAAATTTATTGAGGAAAGTTCTCTCAGATCCAGTTTTCTCCGATTACCTTAAAAGGAAAAAGACGAACTATTGTATATGGCTCACATTTGGAGTCGCACATGTTATATATACCTCGGACTGTGAGTGACAGGGTATCTTGGCTCCTGACATTCCCGTGCAGTACATCACACAAACACCAAAGATGTAACTTGGAGATCGTAATTGGTTTGTGATTACAGGGGCAACCAAATCGCTACATGCAGTCGGGAATCGTGGCTTGGGGAATCGGCTGCGGGGAGAACAGCACACCTGGTGTTTACGCCAACGTTGCCAAACTCAGAGAATGGGTGGACGAGCAACTCATCTACAACAATATCGACATGAGCGCATACAATTAGCTTACTTAGCAGCGTTCTTTGGTGATAGGCACAATCGGTCGATCGTCAGCAAATCCCGCCCTGGAAGTGAGACAATCTAACCTAAGTTATTTTGAGTATTTACACAATGTATCCTAGTTTTAAATTCTAACTTTCAAATAATCAGAACTTGAAATAAAACACAGAAAGCTTTCCTTTTACACGCAGTGCAATCGATTGTGCCCATCACCAGTAAATAAAACGATTCTTCCTAAAAAAAGCAGAAGGATTGTATGTTCGGTTCATACAAACAAAAAGTAGTAAATTCTCTTTGGAAGCTATCAAAAAATAAAACAAAAATTGGATGTACTATATGTTTAAAATCAACTAATTTTTCAGTTGTAAATATTAAAATATATACATGCAGAGTGTTTTAATTATTATTTGTAGTTATCATGAGGTATTTACTGCTTAAAAATGCTTGTGCGTGTATGAAAAGTCTGCACGGAGGGTCCCGTGAGATTGGGCGTGGCATCTATTTGGCCATTGGATAGAGCGATGTAAACACGTTAGTTTTTAAATGAACTATTTGCTTATAGTTGACATATTATAGGAATTTTGTTAGTAAAAAGTTAGCATTCATTTTATGTGAACCAGTTTTTGTAATTTTATTTACTTTTTTTCTATAATTTTGGAGAATTTTTATATTTTCTATCTTTTTATACAGTTTATTTTGTACAATAATTGAATAAAAGAAGGAATTAATTTTCTAAGTGTGTATTTTTATTATTTTTTTTATAATGAACATGAAACAAGTATTGTGCTTCTTCTGCCGACTAAATTACGCCAAAAAATTAAAACATGTCTTATATGCAATGCAAGGAATAAAGTCAGTAATATTAAGACATTTATTGTATTTCTATTATTAGTGTAGTATAAGCCATTACTGATACTGCGCAGTCAATAATAACAGACTTCTAAGAAAATTCTAGCACCTGTAACTTGTGCGCTATCTAAAACTTACAAAACTAAATATTTTTGTCAAATTGATTGAATTCTTATTCATACATTTTATGTAATATAAATATACACCTTCTAGATTACTCAATATATTTTAGGAGTTGAAACTAAGCATTAACTTTAAAAAAGTTTGTATCCCAGAATTTTGGAGGGGTTTGTCTGATGTTTGCCCCCGTACGAAATTGATGAATGAAAATTAATAAATTGGAAATAGCGTGTCTACAATTGCATTTTTATGTCTAATTAATTACAAAAATAGTCCTTAGAGTTGAAGGAAGACTTTCTCAATAGTTTGTAAGATGGGGATGGTAAAATTAGATAAAAATCGATATCTTTGTAGGAGGACGTTTCGTCTCTCGCGCGGCTTCAAAACAAAAAAACAAAAGATAAAACAAAATAAAGACAGTCCTTTGCCTTCTTAGAGTTAGTGTCCATTACTGATTTTTTTCATATGTGGCATGGCGAAAAATTAAATTAATATCTAAGAAACGAAATATTTAGACATTTGCATCGACGCCCAAAAAATAATTGCTATCTGATAAAAATATGACCAAAGAGATTTTTTTTATTTATTATTAAAATACAGTATAAATAAATAAAAAATACAGGTGTACGACATCAATACCAAAAATCATTGATGAATAAGAAAAAAATGGAAATGGATTTTTTTCAATGCGATAAATTGTTTGATTCCGGTTGAATTAATTATAAAGTATCATTAAAAATAGCATTATACTAAAAAAAAAAAAAAAAAATCCCACTCTTTTCCCACTGGCAACACTAGGTCGACAACAACTTGCGCTGTCAGATTGTACGCGAGTTTTGTGTATTCTAGTGCACAATAACTAATTTATTTTCAAAATATATAAAATAAGCATTCGTTACTTCAGCAAGAGATATGTCGTATCCTACGATATGTGTATATTCGCTATTAATTCAATAATATTAAAAGATAACTTCTCTCTTGTCAGTAAAATGTCGACAAACGCAGGAATTCTTTAGATGACAACTGTGTAAAAGAACCAAGATATGCGATTAAACATTAAACGTAAGTACTATTGCAATATTTTATTTATTTAAGAGTTGTATTTGTTTGATCCTTGTATCCTTTAAAAAATATTTGTTACTTTTCTTACAATTGAACAAATTTACTCGCACTGTGATTGTAAATTTGTATTGTAATTGTAATTATTTCATTTGTATTCGTTAAAAAAGTACCTAGTGCCCAGTCTCGAACTGATTAATAGGCAAAGCCCGCAGGCTCTTACTGTCAGCACTGTTGTAAGGAAGCTCAGACGTGTCTATGAGTTTGCAATTGCTTTACTTTAATGAAGCATTGAACGCAGGTGGTTTCTGTAGGCAGGGGCTCTCACAGAACTGTCTAGGTCAGGGGCTGCTGACAGCCACAGAGGTGTCTGACTGAAACCAGAAGCGGTGGCAGGGACTCGCAACCCTCGGGGCGCGTTTCAATCATTTATTGTTTTTTTTTTTTCTTCATTTTAAAATTGGTGCAAAAATGTCTATGACCAATTTTTTGTTTCCAGACAGTCGTCGAGAATGGATTTCGATATTAAAGAAGAAATCTCCGACAGTGAATTTTTGCCTTCGAATTCGTCCATTAAAAAAAAGGCTTCCAGAAAATCGAAGAAAGTATATTCCTGTAAATTTTGCAGTTTTAATACTGAAAATAGTGCGACAATAAAAAATCATAAGTGGATTCACTATGGAAATAAAAATTATGCATGCAACGAATGTGATTACAAATGCAAAACGTCTGGTAACCTAAAGAATCATAAGGTAATTCATAGTGGAGAAAAGCCTTTCGCCTGCGATGAGTGCAACTACAGGGGCAAAGGCTTGAACGACCTCAAGCGGCACCAATTAACACACGCCGATGTCAAGAGGTTAGCCTGCGACATGTGCAACTTCAGATGCAATAGTCATTCCAGCTTAAAATGCCACAAAAGGACGCACACCGGCGACAAACCCTTTGCGTGCGACGAGTGCGATTTTACCTGCAACGTGCATGGAAACCTAATTCGGCATCAATTGAAGCATTCTGGTAAGAAGGAGTACGTTTGTGATATATGCGGATACAAATGTTCTCAGTCAGACCGTTTGCGAAGTCATAAGCGCAC
The DNA here is from genome assembly GCA_022113835.1 of Atopsyche davidsoni. Classification (NCBI taxonomy): domain Eukaryota; kingdom Metazoa; phylum Arthropoda; class Insecta; order Trichoptera; family Hydrobiosidae; genus Atopsyche; species Atopsyche davidsoni. The sequence goes on from JAILWY010000028.1 coordinate 316,414, forward strand.
GCATACTGGGGAGAAACCTTTTGCGTGCGATCAGTGTACTTTTAGATGTGCAGAGTGGGGCAACCTACGGAATCACAAGCTGACGCACTCTGGAGAGAAGCCTTATGCGTGCGACGAATGCAGTTTCCGCTGCGCTCAAAGGGGCTCTCTCAAAAATCATAAGCTGACGCATACTGGTGAAAAGCCATTTCTCTGCGACCAGTGCAGTTACACTTGCAGTCAAATGGGGTCGTTGAAAATCCACAAAATGACGCACAGCGCTGAGAAACCCTTCGCTTGCGACCAATGCAATTACCGGTGCTGTCAAGCCGGTAGCTTGAAGATTCACAAGTTGCGTCACAGGGGAGAAAAGCCATTTTCTTGTGACAAGTGCAGTTACTCGTGCGACCAGCTGGGGCATCTCAACATGCACAAGTTGACGCACGGCAGGGAAAAGCCTTTTTCTTGTGATCAATGTGGCTTTTCGTGTAATTTTTTGTGTAATCTGAAACGTCACAGGATGAAACATACGGGAGAGAGGCCGTTCTCTTGCGACCGGTGCACATACACCTGCAGCCAAGCCAGCAGCCTGAAGAGTCACAAATTTATTCACAGCGAAGAAAAACCTTTTAAATGCGACCAATGCCCCTACGCTTGCAAGCAGCTGAGCGAATTGAAAAAGCACAACTTAAAGCACTCTGAAATCAAGGAAGAAGTCTTCGACTCCCAAATAAAGAATGTTATAGACACGTCGGTGGCGAATATCGCTAAAATGGAAGTCCCAAAGACTGAATTTCCAATAGAAGATAGTATTTCAGCAAACCTCACTAAAACTGAAAGTACCGATTCGTCAGATGCTGATATGAAAATATACATAACGCCTGATAGTCAGATTATTATGGCGGATGTTGTCGATCCTTTGCTTGTCGAACAACCCGTAAATAACAAGCATGTAAACTCCTCACGGGAGATCCCCGAATCGGATGTTTCAAATGATTCTGATAATGCATATGGAGAGGCCAACGATGATACAGACGAGGATGTGAAATCTTCCATTGATATTGCATTTATTGAAGACATCAAGCTCGATATTGGCAAGACTATTTACCGGCACGTGAAAGTTAAGAAGACCCGTGGCAATAATGATAAACCATTTGGTTGCGAGTATTGCGGCTATAGGACAAATAACTCGACCTACCTGAAGTCCCATAGGTTAATTCATACGGGAGAAAGACCGTTTGCGTGCGATCAATGTAACTTCACATGTAGAGTGTCGACAGATCTCAACCGTCACAAGTTAATACATACGGGTGTTAAACGCTTGTCGTGTGATTTATGCGATTTCAAATGTAATAGATACTCCGGCATGAAGTGTCATAAAAGAACACATACCGGCGACAAACCATTCGCATGTGATCAATGTCCTTTTACCTGCAGCGTGATAGGAAATTTAAAACGTCACCAGTTGACTCACTCGGGTAAAAAGGAATACGTGTGCGACACCTGCGGCTACGAGTGCTCTCAATCAGGTCGTCTGAAGATTCACAAATTCACGCACACTGGGCAGAAACCGTTTGCATGCGACCAGTGCGATTTCAAGTGTGCAGAACTGGGATCGTTACGAAACCACAAATATACTCATACGGGGGAAAAACCGTTTGCATGCGATCAATGTAGTTTCAGATGCACGCAGCGGGGCAGCTTAAAGAATCACAAGTTGACGCACAGCGGCGAAAAACCTTTTCTCTGTGACCAGTGCAGTTTTACTTGCACGCAACTGGGCGCTTTGAAAACGCATAAATTGACACACACCGGCGAGAAACCATTTGCGTGCAGTATGTGTAATTATAGATGCTATCAAGCCGGTAGTTTAAAAATTCATAAGTTGAGGCACACAGGTGAGAAGCCCTTCACGTGTGATCAATGCAGCTACAGCTGTAGTCTTTTATTCAATTTGAAACGTCACAAACTGAAGCACACGGGGGAGAGACCCTTTACCTGCGATCAGTGCAGCTATTCCTGCAATCAAGCCAGCAGCTTGAAAAGTCACAAGTTTGTGCACACGTCGGAAAAGCCGTTCAAGTGCACTCAGTGCAGTTACAGTTGCAAGCAGCCGTGCGAATTAAAAAAGCACAGCTTGAAACACGCTCAAATCAAGAAAGAAGACAAGCCCGAAGCGAAGCACGCTCTGGACACTCCGTGCGACTCCAAAGCCGACACGAGCATGAACGTTCACGTGAAGTATGAAGATTTTGAAAAAGAGTTGAAAGCAAACAAGACTCCGACTCAACTCTTAGAAAGCAAAATAAGTGACGATACTAAAAAATTGTATAAGATATCGTACGTTTGATACAAAGCACTTTTCTTGATAGCGTTTCCGAGACTCGCACGGCAGCTGAGACGTGTAACCATGGTTGAATTTCTGATCTATCAGATAACAGCTTTTAATTTTACAAAAATCATAATATGTATATTAGTATTTACAAAGAAGCGTAGATTTATTTTATAATGTGGTTTCGATATTTTTTTTAATTGATTTTAACATTTTTCTCATAATTAGTGAAATTGGTTGTGTCGGAAATTAAAGCAATAATGCAAGCAATCATTCGGGGGATTTTCGTTCGCCACCTTGACGAAGATCTTTCCATATTATATACAAAGGTGGAGCTTGTACAAATTTACGTAGGTGATAATTTAACAATGATAGTATAACAATATTGGTTTCTGGGATGTTGAGCCGCACCAATCTTTGGAAACACTCAAAAATTTAACAGTGTTAAATTAAATAGTGTTGTTAAACGGTGGCCGCCTGAACCTTTAACATGATATTAATTAGTAATCTGTAAGTTAATTCAAATATACATAGATCTTATAAATAATCTCATGTTTATATTATTAAATATCTGATCTATAAGACTATTTAGAATGCATCGGAATATTTTTTTTAGTTAGATGAATATTTCTATAGGCTTTTTCATACTCATGTCTCCGTATAATGTGAATCATTGTATTTTCATGATAAACTGTACTTAGCAGTGGCATGTGGGGTTCACTGAGTAATAAGTTTTATTAATTATATATTACACAAGGGTTAGGTTAGTGCACCAGTCATGTAAGCTTGGGGATATTTTTCTGAGAGTTTCTTTGAAATCATTTTCAATGTGTGAAAAAATGTGCCTAATTATATTAGTAAGCAATATAAGCCTGTAAAGGTAATTAAAACGCACTTGATTGACGTTCAATCCACAAAATAGACATATATATATATATAAATATAATTGATCACAGTCAAACTTATCGTTAAAAAAATCATGTAAAGTATCATCTCTCTATTAAAAAATAGTTTTAAAACACTGAAATATGCTTGTTTAAATTATCTACGACAGACTGGTTTCATTTGTATTAGCTGTTCATATTTTTTGCTTGTTGGAATTGCTTCGAGGTATTTTAGGGCAAGTAATCTTTGTTTGCTTGCATGTACCGCGCACCACTGGTATGTAGCGGTGTACGCTGTTTCTTAGCCTTTTAACTACGGTGGTAGGAATCTGTTGATAAGTACACAAAATACGTTGAATATACCAAGTTATTTTTGGATAAATAAACTGAAAATTGTTATTTATAAACCGCCACATGGCTCGATGTGGCAATTATTTTTCCTTTTGTTCCTTGTCATTCTCCATCAAGACAAGTCGAACTGCACGTCGACCTATAAAGATAAAAATTGCACACATCATTTCCGCCCCTTTAATACCTCGGACTTACCGCATTTCAATAATAAGTCCAAAGTTGAGTTTGAACCCCATAAGCTTGAGACACTGCAATGAAAACGGTGATCAAGTGAAGGTGAGTTTGATTTCTTGCTGTCGGACGGTTAATTATCTTTATTTATGGAGTGCTTGACGAGTGAGAGATGAAAGGCACTGGTGGTGATAGCGATAAAGTAAGAAAGCGAAAAATCAGAACTGATTGGTTAACGAGTAATTGCATCTTGTAATTGTATCCTTCGAGCGCAAAGGGTTACGTGAGATCGATTAAGTATTCTGTGTAGGAGTCTGGAGTAATGAAAAATTATTTTTTTTTTTGATATACTTAAATAATAAATGAAATTAACCAATAATCTTGATGTTTTTATTGACGGTGTATTTAAGATAACAAGATTTACTGATGAAGTTTTTTTGATTGTTATCCTTGTTATTAAAAAAATTACCTGAATACATCTTGTTGAGGGACAAGGCATTTGATTTGTGAAGATCCATTATTATAATGATAAACCTGAATACAGTTTGATACGAGCGGGAAACGACTGTGCATTCAATAAACTACACAGGTAAACCATCATAGCTTGCTATTTATTACCTAATTAAGAATAAAAAGTATAGAACCCAAGATCCTGTGATCTGCAAGCAAAAGTGTAAAACCTTATGTTCGAATCAAAATGCAGACTTTAGCAGAGACTCAAACCAAATGTTTATTAATCAATATTCATATTGAATTTGACCCATAGATGGCAGTAAAAACAAAATTATTTAGCCCGTTCCACAATTTCATGTGTCAATAATCAATAATAATAAGAAAAATCCCATCTGCATCTGCAGGACAAAATTTTTAAATAATAATTAACTTTGTTTGATATCCGAAAGTCCACAGGCCTCCGAGACTTCCATTAAATCATGAAAAATATTTACTGCATTGGAAAAAACATTAGAGTATACTGAATTGTTTAAGGACTACGTTCTTGCTTGTACGGGCTGCAAGCTGCTCACACCGGCACAAAGGCTAGATAAACAAATTTAACAAAAGGAAAGGTTGGAACAATTGGTGGTATGAATCAGATTATAATAATACTATGTTTAAATATGAATATCTATATATATATATTAATCAATCGACTATATAATCGTGCGTCAATTTATGTTTGGCTAAACTACTAGATCGGCTGCTGGTATAGTTGCACTGGTCACAATTGAACGGTTTGTCCTCCGTGTGCGTCAATTTATGACGTGTGAGGTTCCCTTTGACATTGCACGAAAAGGTACACTTATCACATGCGTACGGTTTGTCTCCACTATGAGTCATCTTATGGTGTTTCAAGCTGCCAGAAGTACTGCTCGTGTAGCTGCAAAAGTTACAAGCAAAAGGTTTTTCGCCCGTGTGTATTAGCTTGTGACGTTTAAGACGACTTGATTTATTGCAGGAATAAGTGCATTGGTCACATGCAAATGGCCGATGCGCCGTATGTGTCATTTTGTGGTATCGCATATAGCTCATAGTGTTGCACGTGTAGGGACACTGATCGCAGGCATAAGGTTTTTCACCAGTGTGTATTAATTTGTGGCGCTTAAGGTCGTTTGATTGCACACATCTGTAGCCGCATTCTTCGCACGAAAACGGTTTATCTGGCGAATGAATGAATTTGTGACTTTTTAAGCTGCTAATATGATTGCACGTATATTCACACTGATCACATCCAAAAAGCTTTTCCCCTGTATGCGTCAGCTTGTGACATCGTAAATTAGCTAAGCTTGCACATGTGTAAGAACATATTTCACACGCAAACGGTTTTTCACCACTGTGTATGAACTTATGCCGTCGCAAACTGTTCATGTGATAGCATGTAAATTCGCACTCGTCACAACCGTACGGTTTCTCATTTTTATGTTTCAACAGATGAGTTTTCAAACACCGTTGGGTATTCGTTGAATAATCACACTTACCGCAGACAAAACGTTTTTTACCTGCATGACCTGAGACGTGTCGTTTAAACTGTGCTTCCAATCTACAAGTATAGCTGCACTTTTCGCATGTGAATAATTTGATAGTTTCGATGTGCGTAAGCTGGTGAGTTTTCAGTTCTTCAGACGTGTGACATGTATGATTGCATTTTTCACAACTGAAGACTTTTTCTCCATAATCTAACTTATGATTGGTTAAGGATTTCGCATCGTAGCACGTGAATTTGCAAATTGTGCAAACTAATAAACGTTTATGAAGCGTTTCGTCACCAGTGAGGTGAAATAATTTATGATTTTCAAAATGTTCTAATTTACCACACGTATAATTGCACTGATCACATGAAAATGCATCCTTAGCATGTATTAATTTGTGTCGTTTTAGAGTGCCTGACTGCGTGCAAGTATAGCTACATCTATCACAGGCATAGGGTTTCAGATCATTGTGCGTGAACATATGTCTTTTTAAACGGCCAAGCTGATTGCATGTGTAACTACACTCCTTACAACCAAACGGTTTTTCACCAGAATGAATCAATTTGTGACGTTTCAGGTTTCCGGCGATGTTGCATTTGTAACGGCATTGATCACACGCAAACAACTTCGTTGGCGGTTCACATGCAGCTTTTAAGCTCTCAGGTAACGAATCTATGGTGACAGGGTACTCTTCCATTCTCAAGACTGCTGTGAGATTCTCGTGGTCGTCTGTCAATACGATGCTACTGCTCGATGGAAGATTTTCGCCAGCTAGCGCGTTGATAATGCTACTGGCGGTGAAGTTGGCCTGCTCGCACTCATCGTACTGGATCTCTTGCTTCAGCTCCGCAGGGAGCATGACAGCTTCATTCAATGCCTCGAGAGTCAAGGCACTCTCTATCCGTTCCATATCCAGATCGGTTAGTTCTTGCTTCACTTGGATATCCATCGGGAAAGAAGTTTGCTCTGCAAAGAAATACAATTTCACATATATTTTAAAATAAGCATCATCTTAATTTACAATTACGACACATTATTGACGCGAGGTCTATGCAAGCAAAAATTAATTTTCATTCATTCATTCACATTTCATTTCTTTGCGGCAATTAGTATTGTGTGATTCCGTGCAGAATTTTATAACCTGCTGTCGTTTTAATAGATGGCAGTGTGTAGCCGTGATGATGTTGAATTTATTTAAAAAAATAACAGTTCTAATCACGCCAGCCACGAATTGCCGACAAACATTACCTATATTGTGTATCTAATTCAGTGATCGATGTTTGATGATATTCGTAATGAATATCTATTAATGAATATTGGCAATTATAATAATTTTTTCACTGTATTTATTAATATAAGAATTTTAGATCAACTTCAATAAAATTGCTGGCAAATATGCCATTATTTTGATTTTTTGAACTATTCAAAATAACCGTTTAGTATGGGGTGTGGAATATTATTTACAATGGAAATATAGGAAAAAAATATATGTACGAATGCATAGCAGAGGTAAATCCAGATATTTCTTTTAAATAAAATATAACTTCAAAAATATTTAGTCATTTTATTCCATTTTTATAAAGAAGCACAGTTGAGGCAGATACCCTTAAGCAATGCACTTGGATATTAACTTTGGAATTTACAATCACTACCGTTAAATTAGTGAGTCTAAAAACAAAGAGATAAAAATCAAAGATCTGGTGTCACTACAAATTAAGTGACAATTCCCTGAAGATAAGTCACACAAAATAATAATTATACCTCATTGGCCAATCAAAACAAGTCTTAATACGGTTTTCCAAAATTTATCACATCTGAAATACAAATTTTACAGTCCTGTCAAAAGAGGTTGATTTTAAATTATAGTACAACGGAACAGGCAATACTGTAAACCGGCTGATATTATAGTTATTCAACATGTTTATAAGTATTTATTAACGTATGTAATTAAATTAAACAGTGTGTTTTCGTTATAAAGCTAGTTCAAAAGTAGACATTCATATTGGCCAAGGAAATTGATTGCGATTTTCATAACATAAGGTTGAAAGGATCTCCATACCTGACGTATAATTAAAATAAATTAGTTCAAGGACTATTCAGGTGGATACTTCAATATCCACGGCCTAGCTGAAACATCGCTTGAATCCAGAGAAATGCGTGCAATAACGCAAAAGCGTCTGCCTTCCCATTCTTATATCTATGCGTCCGACTGTGATGTGACAGCCGCGGTGTTGCCAGCTTTTTACAATATCCATTTTAAAAAGACCCGCCTACACCGCCTTAGTTTTTTTTTTTTATATTATGTATTACTGTTAAAAAATATCGCCCGAAACTAAAATAATAATGAAGATTCTATTCCAAGGCTTGACGGTCATACGTTTAATAATTTTGGCTTATGATTAGCAACAATCTTTGGTTCAAAGAATTCGACCTTTCCTCTTTATTAATTATTAATATGCACCTTTAAATTTTATCTGACAAATAAGGTATTTGTGCGTACAAATTTCTGATCTCTCAAGATCTCAATCTTTCTTTTTGCTTGTAGCGTTTCTTTAAACCAGCGATACTCAACCTTTTTTCCTTGAGGCGACATACATACGAGTATGTTTGCTTTGTTATACGAGCCGCGAAATGTAAGAGTAATGACCTTTCTTTAGGTAATTCATTTAAAATTAGTTAGTAGGGATTCGTTTTTACATTTACTCCCCGTGTAATAAATAGAACAAAAACTTAAACACATCCAAACGTTAATTTAAAATTTTTAAATCTATGTTTTTGACAGAGAGTACTTGGTGGAATTCCATTTTAATATTTTAAATAAAACACTTTTGTGATTTTTGATACACAGTTTGATCATACTAACGTGAAAGGTTAGCGAAACCGGTCACCAATAAAATTAAACACGTGGGAAAATTACACAATTATTTTATTTAAAAAAAAATTATATATTAGATATATATATAATTTTGTTATTTTAAGCTACAATGTAAACAAAAGAAAAACCATAAAATAAAAAAATCAATAAAAATGAATATCACAGAACAAACTTGCACCCTGCTGCCAAATCTGATTGCTTGGAGCAGGCGAGAGGAAGACAATGAAATCACAGAAGAAGATATTACAATTATATTAAAGAATCCTATTAGCACGTTCTGAGGGGCGCAAGTATCTGGATTACGTTTGTTCTAAACACCGGTTTCTGAATCTCACAATGGGTTTAGCTATGTTTAAATGGCAGTTGTAATTGTCTCAGTATTAATACAATGAAGCATTACAAAATAAAAACCTTCAGAATTAATATAATTCAGGACGTTTGGGTTCGAGTATGTGTAAGATTATGTCTCTTTAGGCTACTAACTTGATTGCACAGATAGCTGCACAGGTTACACGCAAAAGGTTTCTCCCCGGTGTGTCGCAACTTATGCTGTTTCAAGGTATCCAATCGTGTACAAGAGTAATTACACTGGTCACAGACAAATGGTTTAGCCCCAGTGTGAGTGAGATTATGTCTCTTCAAGTTACTCATTTGCCTACATGAATAACTACACTGCTTGCAAAACAACGGCTTGTCTTCAGTATGCGTAACTTTGTGTGTATTTAATATGTTAACCTCTCTGCACGTATAACCACACTGGTCACAAGCATAAGGCTTTTCTTTAGTATGCCGTAATATGTGCCGCTTCAGATACACATATTGCTTGCACGTATAACTACATTGATCACATGTATAAGGTTTCCCTTTATTGTGCGTTAGAACATGTCTCTTTAGATTGCTAATTTGACTGCAGGAATAACTGCATTTGTTGCACGCGTAAGGTTTCTCTCCAGTGTGTCGGAGTATATGCCGTTTTAAATAAATATATTGTTTACAAGAATAATTACACAGGTCACAGTTAAATGGTTTTCCATCAGTGTGAGTGAGATAATGTCTCTTCAAGCTGCTTGTTTGCCTGCACGAGAAGTTACACGATCTACAAGTCAACATTTTCTCTTTGATATGCTTTAATTTGTGTTCATTTAAATCAATATTGTGTACGCACACAATTTCCTTCTCTTGAATAGTGCATGTTTTGGCACTTTTATAGATTTGTATGGTTTTGGACTCCGTAGTCTCTTTGTCATGTCTTGTTTGGTCATCGAGGCTAGTTCCAGCAGTGAGCGTAGTCTCGGTCTGTAAGAAATATATATAGGTAACAAATATGAAAAGTCAAATGGTCAGAAGAATATAAATATATTCTTCTGAACTCTCTAAATAGCGAACGGACAGGGCGGTGCCTTCTGTTCCACATGATGGTCATCACCATCAATCCGAAAGTAATGAAACAATTAGTCGTTTTTAAGGTTGAAAAATTGACATACGTTTAAACCGCATTTAAATATATTTTAAGCAATTAAATTACATTAAGTTACAAGTACACTTAATTTATTTGAATTGTATAAAAAATAATTCTAAAAATAACCTAACCAAATTAATAGTTTTTTTTATAAACTACGCCATGTAAGTCCATGGGACTCCATAATTCAATTTTGGGATTGAGTTTTACAAAGTCTTGCATATGTTTTGACCTAAAAAGTATATCCATGATTTTAGTTAAGAAATTACCTGATCACAGGGTAAGGGCGGAGATATCAATTTTTTTGGTTTCAATAATGCACTTTTATCGTCAAATTCCTTGATTTTCATACTATTGGATTCACGAGGCATAACATTATAAATACTTGTGCTGTGATCTTGACGTGATTCTTCGTAACGCACTTTTTTTTGTAGATTACCAAAATCAGTGGAGAGTTTTTCTTGTATAACTGAAAACATATCCGATATCACAGGGAGACGTTGATCGTTGGTCTCGATGAGCTTTTCTTTGAGTTGAGGTTCCATCAGTCAATTAGAGTCATAATTCTTAACGAGCGATTTTATATTTGTTATAAATTATCCTTTGTACAATAATATTATTTATTATGTATTTACATTGGAGCGAACGACCGCATCTCACATCATTCTGACAGCATCTTTAATTATTACCAGGCAAGAAAAATAAAGAATCAGTGCTACCAAATTAAAAAAAGTAAGTATGATATAATATAATTCAATATTTTTGATAGTTACTCAGTTTGATGATAGCAACGTAAAAGGTTGGCGAAACCGGTCACCAATAAAATAAAATATCGAAAAATATCAATTAGCTTATTTATAATTAAATTATTAATTCATTAAATCTTTAAGTTCAAACATAATTTTTTAATTGATACGTTTTCTTAAATCTATTTGATTGATAAAGGTATTTTTTTATCAATATAACAAATTCGATAAAAATGTTTATAAAAAACAATAGAAATTTCTCACTTCGCATCAAAGTTTTAAAGTGGAAATGAAACTTTACACTTTTATTTTATTATTAGGAAAGTCACACTGGCAGCACTCGTTGTCAAATTGACAGCAGTCCAGCGGATTGACAACAAAATGGACGCTTACGTTAAGTTGGAAATCCATGATTCTGAATGTGTCAGTGCTCCTATCCCTGGTGGTGATGTTTTTTCAATTAAACGCGAAGATTCACCCACCGATGATGCTGCCTCAGCTAGAAGTTACGAGATTCCACTCCGCGGCGACCTTGAATTCAATGATATTAAGATTGAAGAATTCGATGTTAACGAAGCATTGCTGGATCGTGAAAAAGCACTCTCAGACCCTGCAGGTGGTGAGAAGGTAGTTTCTCAGTTTTGATTCATAAATAGTACATTGTCAAGACTGAAAATAAACGCAAGCTGTAAAGGCGTGTCTCCCATCCGATGCTTGATTCCCTTCTCTTGGTCGTTTGTGAGCTGAGTGTGGAATCAGTATTTTTTTCTACATTACTAAATATTCAAATCAACTAAACGCTCTACCTAGTGAGAAGGTAGTATTAATGTATATTTGTATCTATTTGCTTTTTTCCAGATACATCTGCAGCCTGCAGAATTCAAACCCAGCTATTTAAGTGTCTATAAAAATATCCAGGACATTTCGGCATTGAATATGGCTGTTGAAAAGAAACCATTTTTATCTTCTTACACTGATGAGAAACCTTTTGTTTGTGATCAGTGTTCATATTCGAGTAATCTAAAGAGTTCATTGGTAAAACACAAATGTATACATACAGGTGAGAAGCCCTTTGCTTGTAACCAATGTTCATATAAATGCAGTCATATGAGCTCTTTAACAAAACACAAGTTTATTCATAGTGGTGGAATGCCTGTCGCTTGCGATCAATGTTCATTTATGTCGATTAAGAAAGGCTTACATAGTGGTGAGAAACCCTTTGCTTGTGATCAGTGTTCATGCACTTCAGTCAGAAAGACTAATTTAACTCAGCATTACACACCTGAACATATTAATGAGAAACTTTTTGCTTGTGATCAGTGTTCATATACATGTAAGCAAAATAGTGTTTTAGTAAGCCACAAACTTACACATAGAGACGAGAAGCTTTTTTCTTGTGACCAATGTTCATACTCAGCAATTGAAATGCGTTTTTTAAATAAACATAAACGTATACATACTGGTGAAAAACCCTTTGCTTGTGAACAATGTTCATTCACAACCAATTTCAAGGACTCTTTAATGAGACACAAGCTTATTCACAATGGCGAGAAGCCCTTTGCTTGCGATCAATGTTCATATACTTCATTTCGAAGGTACTCTTTGATTGGGCACACACGAACGCATACTGGTGAGAAACCCTTTGCTTGCGATCAGTGCTCATACATATCAAATCAAAAGTGTAATATTAACAAGCACAAACGTATACACACCGGTGAAAAACCGTTTGCTTGTGATCAATGTTCGTATAGATCGTTGCGAAAAATTCAATTAATTAATCATAAATTTATACACACCGAAGAGAAATTCTTTGCGTGTGATATGTGTTCACACAAATGCAATAATGAGAAATCTTTGATAAATCACAAACTTTCACACACTAGCGAGTAGGCCTTTAGTTGTGTTCATTTGTCTATTCATAATAAATTTTTAATTGATCATTACTGATGTACATTGGTATTTTATTCAGTGCTCATACAAATATAATTTCAATATATTACTATACTCTATTGGCAAGCACATTGTGTGTGATGAGTTTCCATAAGAGTAATTTAACTGAATCTATCAGCGAGAATCCTTTTGTTTGCGAAAGTGAACCAATATTTATTATTAAATAGTGCAAACTAATATTTTAGCTTGATTTAATGTCTTGTTTGTTCATGTAATAAAAGCTGTACTATGTCTAAAATCTGTTTTATTTATTGATTCGTCTAATATAATTAATTTATTTCAGCACATTAATATATAAAGTCCTAACATATATTTGAGGATTGTGATCATCATAGGTAGTAATGTAGTATATCAAAACTATGGATGCACAAAAAAACACACAGCTTGTTGAAAATATGGTTGTATGAATAATATCTTCTCTCTGGATGCAAGATCTTTCTTGGTTGCACTATTTTCTATTTGCATACAATTCACATTGTTGGCTTCTAAACTTTATGATGATCACTACGGGATTACGGGATGTAAAAAATTGTTTTTGTTGATTTCAATCCAATTTTAGTTGTCCTTATTTTAAACAATGGATTGAGGAAAATCAATATTTTCTCATCATCGCCTTAGTGCCATTTTGACGATTTGAGGTATGAAACCGATGCGCGTGGGCAGAAATAATTTCACAGGCTTCCAGCAGAATACAAAGAATGCCGTCAGTGAAGGTAATTTTTATTAATCTTATTTATAATATTTTGAATAAAAATACTTGAGTGATTTTCCACATTTTTGTTTTTATTAGTGACCGGTTTCGCCAACCTTTCACGTTGGCATTATCAAACAGATAATGCCAACGTGCCTCTGTTTGATAATGCCAACGTGAAAGGTTGGCGAAACCGGTCACTAATAAAAACAAAAATGTGGAAAATCACTCAAGTATTTTTATTCAAAATATTAAAATGGAATTCCACCAAGTACTCTCTGTCAAAAATATTGAATTTCTTAATCTTATTTATGATTTATCAATGCATAAAAATTCTTATTCTTATATTTTACTCGTAATAAAAACTTATAAATGATTATTTGAAATTTATACACATTTAATTTAAATAATAATTTAATTGTGAAATAAAATTCTTCCACTGGCAACACTGAGATACGCTGTCACTAGTTTATTAGAGAAGGAAACCGATCAGTCGGTATTTTTGAACAAGTTTTACAAGGATGTTTAAACAATTCGCTTACACACGATATGCATGATTATTTATAATAAATGGACGTTAAAATCAAAGAAGAAGTGACAGACGAGGAAACGAGAGAAACGGAAGACCCTCTGGCTCTGCCGCACGATGTGGAACAACAAAAGATTACATTGCTGACTACCCTGAAGCAAGAAGTCGTGGAAGACGAGGACGAGAGTCGTAGCGACAACTACCAGCCTAGCTATTTGACAGACGAAAAGCAACATCATCCAAGCGTTTCCCACACTAATTATTTCAATAGAACAATAGCCCCAGATGGCCAGAGTTCCAGCACAAAACGAATAGATTTTTCTTATGAAATACCTATTTCAAGTACTGCTCAAACGCATGCAGCTCCAAGAGTAAGGGTGTTTGCTTGTGACCTGTGTGAATATAAGTGTGGTAACGCCAAGGACCTGAGGAGACACAATTTTAAACACACAGGAGAAAAACCATTCACGTGCGATGACTGCCCCTACACCACGGCCAACTCAAGTAATCTAAAAAAGCATAGGCTGAAGCATTCTGGAGAGAAACCGTTCGCTTGTGACCAATGCGTATACACGTGCACTACCTCCAGCAACTTAAAGACACACAAATTGAAACACTCAACTGAAAAGCCATTTGCTTGTGACCAGTGCCAGTACACATGTAATCGACAAGAAAGTTTGAAAGTGCACAAGTTTAAGCATGCCGAAACAAAATCGTTTTTCTGCGATCAATGTAGTTATTCATGCAATTTTCCAGGTAGTTTAAAGATCCACAAATTAACACACGCTGATAAAAAACCCTTCTCGTGTGACCTTTGTAGTTATACGTGTAATCACACTGAAAGCTTGAAAATTCACAAGTATCAACATGCAGGAAAAAAATTATTTGCCTGCGACCAGTGCAATTATTCGTGCGTTCAGTTCAGTAGATTAAAACGACACAAATTTACTCACGCCCCCGAAAAACCACTGGGTTGCGATTATTGCCAATACAGATGTACCGACTTGGGGAATATGAGAAGCCACACGCTAACACACACGGGAGAAAAACCTTTCACTTGTGACGAGTGCAGTTTTACTTGCACTCAAATGAGAACTTTGAAACGCCATAAATTGATACACGACGGCCTGACACCGTTTTCTTGTGACAGCTGCGATTTTAAATGTAACCAAATGCGACACCTAAATCGCCATAAGCAGATGCACGACATGTAAAGTTGTGGGTATTATTTTACTGAGACATTTAACTTATTCTGTACGACACGACATTGAACGTCATGCCCATTAGTTTCTCCTGAAAATTTGCAAAACTATATAATGTATTCCTTAACCCGTCTTGCTAATAGATATTTTCCCCCATAGTTGAAGAATTTCTTGTTTGACTTCATGTGTACACATGCCGAGAAATATTGTCTTTTTAAACCGACAAGGCTTGATTACTTAACTTAAGATCCAGGGAAGACGTGACAGATCTGTGAAAGACTTTTGCGGGGTTCTCGCCTTTGGGGGGCCCGGTATTTCCGAGAGAACTCATGAAAACATAATAAAAAGCCCGTTAACCTAGCCGTGACTCGACGAAATCATGCAATAAGATTTTAAGGAGTTCTGGTTGGAAAGTCGAGCCCCTTACATAATGTACCTAAATGACTTAGTCAATTATTAAGTTGCCCGAAGAGCTCTTATTTTATTCTATCAAATTGTATGAAACTCATTACGCTTAATTTAATTAATCTCCAAAAAATGCTCTCAAAAGGTGTATTTTAATATCTCTGCTAAGTGACGTTTCATAGAATGGAGACCATTTTAACCAACTTTTTTTATTTTTACCAGCACTAAACCTAACAGAGCAGGTTAGCACCGAACTACGACCTGAAAGGCTCGGAGAAAAAAAGAGGACTTGAGAGAACTGATTTCTCCAAAGTATGTGATTTTAAATTATTCTACTTTTTAATACTGAATGTAAAGTTTATTTTATTTGTTATTAAAATATTTTGTAATAAAAACTGAATTTGTTTGTTTTATTTACAAATGTACAAGAATATTTTACCCATTCCTCAATTCTTAACCAGCATCACCTTCAGCCCCTCGGAGTGATCCCCGGTTCAAATTCTGCACGCGTTCAATTTTTCTCATCAAAACGTACTGCTTGATTAGAATCAGTTGAAAAAAATTTACAACTTAATATAAAATGATTTGTATTGTTCAAATTTTTTATTTTTTCAAGGTTTCGTAAGCTATTTACAATGAGCTGTAATTACAATTTAAATAGCTTACGAAACCTAACCCTGCCATTTTTTATAAAAATATTATAATCAAAATATATTCATAACTTCTTGTATCGATATCCAATCCTCTCATATTTATTTATCTTGTTTGGCAAAAAGTTAGTATTCAACTAATTTTATAGAAGAAATACGGCGTCTTTACTGGACGCCGCTTTGCCCCGATACGTTGATATCATAACGCTGCGATCTCGCAAGACACTTCCTGATCGATACTACTTGATCGTAGACAAGGAACTTGATTTTTTTTATATCTGAACATCTACTCCATGTAATAATCAGAAAACTAGGTCGAAAAATCTGTAATACATTAAGGATCACTCTTTATATAGATTAGAGTCAATTTCGGTATTTAACGAACGATTAGTGTGCAGTTAAATTCACAAATCATCAAGATAATAAAAGGGTAAGAAAGAAAATGCTTGCATAGTATATAAACTCCGACATAAATAGATTATGATTTAATAATCAAATCATGCTTACATATTTATTTTTATTTTCTTATTTGAAACTGAAACAGTTTGATAAATATTAATATATATTATAATCTTTTACAATCAGATTTTTCAGGTACATTTTAAAATTGTTTAACATTTCCATTAATGTTGAAAACAATATTGTTTTACTACAAATAAACAAAGCAGTCTACTTTGGTCAATTTAAGTAATGTTTTCTACTTTTAAAATATGGCAAATACGATCTATCGTCATGAATGGGTTGCTTTGTGATCATTCAATAAGCTAGAATCACTACACGCAAAGCTGCACTTATCACAAGAAAAGGGGCTCTTTTCCTGAGTATGCGTTAGAGAATGTCTTTTTAACTGATTCGAGACCCTAAAAGACTTATCACATTGGTCACACGTGAATGGTTTCTCTCCGGTGTGAATTAATTTATGTGTTTTTAAGGAACTCATATGGCCACAAGTGAACGTGCAACTATCACATGCAAATGGTCTTACACCGTTATGTGTTAACCTATGAGAATTTAATTGGCTGGTGTGTATAGCTGTATAGCTGCACAGTTCACACGAATATGGTTTTTGTCCGCCGTGTGTCAACTTATGAGTTTTCAAAGTATATAGAGATTTAAATGAATACTCGCACTGATCACACGAAAACGGTCTCTCGTCTGAGTGCTTGATACTGTGGCTTTTAAGAGTGTTCAAATAATTACACGTGTAACTGCATTGGTCACATGAAAATCTATACTTTGGGCCGTGCGTCATTTTGTGGCGAGTCATGGATCCAGCCTGGCTGCATCTGTACCCGCACTGTTCACACGAATACGGCTTCTCCCCGGTATGAAGCGCCATATGGTGTTTCAATCCGTTACGAAATTTCGACGAGTAGTCGCAGAGCTCGCAAGCGTAGGGTTTCTCATCAGAGTGAGTCAATTTGTGACGCCTCAAATGGTTTATCATTCGGAAGGTTTTGCTGCAGATATCGCACGCGTACGGTTTTTCTCCAGAATGTATTAATTTATGTCGCTTCAGCCCGCAGAGTTGACTGCATGTGTAACTGCATTGATCGCATGCGTATGGTTTTTCTCCAGTGTGAGTTAGCCTATGCGCGTTGAGTTGACCGATGTGGATGCATGAATAAGTACACAGGTCGCAGGCAAATCGTTTTATACCGGTGTGAATTAGTTTATGATTTCGTAGTGTGCCTAAAGTTGTACACGTGTAACCGCATTGATCACACGCATACGGTTTCTCACCAGTATGGATCATAGTGTGTCGCCGTAAGTTCCTCGATGCTTTACATCTGAAGTCACACTGACTGCAAGCATATGTTTTATTTTGAATATGAACTGATTTGTGATGTTTCAAAGAGAGATGAAGATCAAACTTTTCATCACACTGATTGCAAGCAAACTGTTTATCGCCGGTGTGTGTCAGCTTGTGACTACTGAGCGCACTTAATCTAACACACGTATATCGACATTGTTCACATTTTAGAGGTTTTTTATGTGTGTATTTGTGAATTTTAAATGCATATTGTCCATAACACGTGAATGTACATTGTTTACACTTGTGTAATTTTTTGGTAGCACGACGTGCAGCGACAGCTTCCACGAAAGCTGGAGTAGATTCATTTTGTGATGTGTCAGAGAACGTGGCAAGATTTTCAGTTTTGATGAACACAGCACCGTCTTCTACCAGCTTTATCGATGATTCTGATGCAAGAGTTTCGTTGTTATCTAGAGATGATCGTTTTGCCAGCGTGCCTCTTCCGAGGATCCCGTCTTCACAGTCCTCATATTCGATTTCATGCTTCACAATGTTTTGCAGAACCTCTGTCTTGATTACTGCATCAAAAGAAGCGTCATCTGAAATTCCTTCAACTTCTATTTCAATTGGTTCTTGCTTAATCTGTACATTCATCTTTTTTTAACCTGAAATGATAAGAATTATTATAAACTACATATTATGGAATCAGTTTTTATTTTAATAAAAAAAAATTAAAAGATTTTATCGTACTGTAGATCATGTGGGGCAATACTTTAATGTTGCTAAGATAAACAGTACTGGTTTTAAATGATGAAAAAAGTTTTCATTACGTGTATATTGAGTGCCTTTTGAATATAGTAATATATATGTATTTTTAATTTATAATAAATATTAAAATTTATAATATTATAAAGTTTGTGACTTCGATGGACTTTAAAAAACTGAAAGCAGTGTTCTTACGTAATTTACTTTTCTTTTAGTCAAGAATTCTTGCGTGTCAGAACAAAACAGCTATGCACTTGCATCTAATGATTCAAATTTGAATTAAAATTAAAAATTTTATTCAGTGTACTGAGGTGGCAAACTCTTGCCGTTCACAAGCTATCTGACAGAATGCCGCCGCCATAAATACTGGACCACCTTCAGTTACAGTGCTACTGCTCAATTGGATAGAGCACCAGAGTGCGAAAGCCATTAAGATGTGGGTTAAGTTATGCTCTTGCTGTCCACAAGCTAATGGACAGGACACTGCTAGTGTCATCGACAAGCGACTGTAGATTCTAGACCGCCGACCACACTCATTTGCAGTTCCGCTGAGAGATTGCACAGAACAACAGGCTGTGATAGCCGTTGGGATGTGGATTAGAATCCAGTTTTCTCACCGTTTCACAGGAATTAGCGACTAAAAAACGTATTGCATATAAACTGGTGTAGACCCAGCTTTTGTAGATTACTTGTCTCATAACTTATTGTATGCCCTGGTAAATTATTTGTTTATTACTGAGGGATGTTTATGATGTGACAAGTGACTGCACTGTGTCGTATGTAAGATGAGATAAACCTAACTTGAAAATCAGTTTAAGGTTTTTGGTCGCTAGAAGAGTGTGCTTTCGTTTCATTCTATGTATTAATTAACAACAGAGTCACAAGACTCACTTAAAAACCATACGCTTACTTGTGAATTGTCAGTCGATATTGATTTGTCGCATGTAGGGTATGGTTGGCATGAAGTTCACGGTGACAGATCCACGCTACCATCCACCCACACAAACCAAACCGAGGACCTATAATGGCTCATCGAAAAAACAACGTCACCAAACGGCATCAATTCCCAGCTCCAAAAACGTCGAGAAAATTCTATTGCATTCCTTTGAACATTCACGAATAATTGAATATATTGATTGCCATGCGCGATAGTATAAATATTCAGTGGGAGTGGTGTACAGTTATGTTTATTGACATCGAGTCGGGAAGCGCGAGCGGGCGGCTATCAGGAATGCCCGACCGTGACATGACAGCCGCGTGCTTGCCAGCTAGAAAAAACATTGCGTCTTCTCTGAAACAACATTATATGGCAATACTTACTCGATACTACCGATAAGCCATTGATGTTTGACAATGCTTTGTCTATGGAAATATGCATGAAAATCAGGTTTCTGATTGGTAAAATTTTCTCGCGACTAGGATCTGGCTAACTAGAGCAGAGGTGTCAAACTCAATTTTGCAGAGGGCCATATATTAAATTTGGTATGTGTAGGCGGGCTAGATTCAAATAAAATAAGTCTAAAAGCTCTAAAAAACATGATTCTTCTTTCTGTGACACATTGCGATCGCGGGCCGTATCTTTGACATGACTGAACTAGAGGTTATTGAAGCTAACTTACCTATTACTAGATAACCTGAGAAGTCTTCTACTCGAGGGAACAAAAACTAAAATAAGTATTTTTAAATCTTTTTTGAGAAATTCAATATTTTTGACAGAGAGTACTTGGTGGAATTCCATTTTAATATTTTTGAATAAAATACTTGAGTGATTTTCCACATTTTTATTTTTATCAGTGACCGGTTTCGCCAACGTGAAAGGTTGGCGAAACCGGTCACTAATAAAAATAAAAATGTGGAAAATCACTCAAGTATTTTATTCAAAAATATTTAAATATTTTTTGGATAGTTGAAAAGTTATTTAAAATTCAAACAAATCAATAAAAATCAATGTAGGTATTAACAAAAAATAATTTATTTACTATAAAATATATAAATAATTCAATAATAATAATAACACTGTGTGAAAGGAACAAGTCTGCTAACAATTCAATTTCAAAGTTAAAAAATTGTAGACAGAAGTCATAATTTCACTTTTATCCTAAAATTATATTTTTAGCAATTTAAAATATTTTAGAAACGAAGGGGCTCACATTTGTCAGATGTGACATTTGATGTGCATTCGTCTAAGCTTTTTTTCTTTTAGGCCCACTCGGTGGTCGTGACGCATCATGGCACTTCACTTTATGGCGTTTCAAATTACACAGTCTCCGGCAGACGTAGTTGCACTCATCGCAGGCGAGACCTTCAACGTAGTGCACCAACCGGTGTTTTCTCAATTTGTCCTTCTGGTTTGTAATGTAACTACATTGATCACAAGCGAAGGGTTTCTCGTCAGAGTGGTTTCTCTTATGGTATTTCAACCTGCTGGAGTCGGTGCATCGAAAATCACACTGATCGCAAGCGTACGGCTTCAAACCAGAGTGTATTTTCTTATGTCGAATCAGCTTGCTGAGTTGATTCGTCTTGTAAGAACACTGGTCGCACGCATAGTGTTTCTCTCCCGTATGCCCTAATTTGTGTATTTTCAAGCAGCTGAACTCGACGCATCGGTAATCGCAAATATCACAAGAAAAGGGTTTTTCACCAGTGTGCACGAACATGTGTCGTTTAAGATTGGACATTTGGCGTGTTGAGAAATCGCACTGTTCACACGCAAACGGTTTCTCATTTGAATGTATCATCTTGTGTGTTTTTAGGTCTTTCTTTATATTGCAGCTGTAGCTGCACTCGTCGCAAGAGTAACGCTTCGTACCGGCATGACACAATTTGTGCATTTTCAGCGTAAACCGATCTATGCATTTGTAGTCGCATTGATTACATGATATAGGTCTATCTTTTGTGTGTGTGAATTGATGTCGTTGCAATGTTAGAAGTCGTTTACATTTGTAGCTACACTTATCGCAGGTAAATCTTTTGATGTCAGAAAGTTTGGATCGTTTCGTTCTTTTCTCTATTTCAATCAAGTCAATAGAATCGGAGAGTGCATATTCGGGTTCCAATTCTTCAACGAAATCGTCTAGCTCTTCTTTGACGTTGACTTCTTTGAACTCTCGGTGCGTGAGCGACTCCAGGAAACTAGAATTTGCACAGTTCGTTATCTTTGATGAGCGCATCGTCAAATCCTCGGGTAACATGGATTCTTCGCATTCTTGATATTCTATGTATTGGTCGAAATCTGGCTGTGGACTTGGAGGTTCCTGCTTCATATCCAATTCTAAAGAATTTTGTGAGCCCTCTATCTTTATTTCCACAGTTTGTTCCATGACTTCAGAATCTATTTCCAATCTTAAAAATTCACAATTCAATTAAATCAGAAATTCAAATATTTTATTCACATACAAATGTAGCAATCACCTTTGATACAAAACAAAAATTAACTGTAGTTCAATCTATAAAACTAAAAATAGCCTTCTCGAGTATATTTAAACAAACAATATGTATAGCCAGATTGCTGGAGATTACAATATTTTTAACTATGAGCTCTTTTATCTTACAGATTAATAACACGGTTTATATACGCAAGATCAAATATTATAAATATTTAAGCTCCGCAGTCAGATTAGTTTAATTTGTAATAATCGACTTTTAAATAACAAATAAGAAAAGCAAAAACTCTCACAGACAAAAATTACTGCAATCTCCTAGCCATTTAGAATCGGGACGAATTAAAAGGAAAATGCCTCGTCTATTCAAAATTTCACATCACTTTGATAAATAAATACCATAGAAGAAAATGATTTCTTTTTCACTACACTTGACTGACTCTTAAAGGCGAAAGAGCTCTCACTGTCAAAGTGATATTTTTGTTATTTGTTTTATTTATATAATAGAATATGACAAACTACCTCAACGGCTATTTTCTTGGATACTGAATTTCGAATACGATACGAATAGGCATAAATATTATGACACATTCTTGATGTACATTTTTTTTAAAGACAATTTTACAATAATAATAAGATCTTGTGTTCCAGCTACATTTAGAATATGTTAGTATATCTATCAAAACAATATCGATACAGACATAAATATCGCACACTCGCGTAAATAAATATAAATAATGACACATTGTTGTTTTGTAAAAATTTTAAGTACAATAATAATAAGATCTTGTGTTTCAATCACATTTGGAGTATGCTACTATATCTATCAAAACAATGCGAGTTAAGAGCGAGAATGGCATATTTTGGCGTCCGAATGTGTACCTGGTCGCAGTCAGGGGGGGGGGAGCGACTCCAGCCCTCTCATGACGCGGAGCTGGACGTCCGCTTTCATTTCCCCGCGACGCTGGGGTCGTGGCACGCGCTGACAGCTGGCGGCCGCGGCCGAGCCTGACAGCCGCGCCGCCTCCGAGCCGCGCGGCTGCCGGTGTTGCCACCGCGCGAAACCGCCGCAGCCAACTAAAATAAACCAAAGCCACCGCGTCACCGTCAGCGAAACCGGTCACCGATCAAAATTAACGGTACTTGTTTTTTATCCGACCACCAAAGAAACTTGTCTATTGTTTTGCTTCTTTTGTTGGCAACAGCGAGTAAACACATATTGTGAAATACGTATTTGAATTAAATAAATATATTGGTTTCAAAGTATAACCGTCAAAGATAACCGTCAAACAAAAAATGAACTTACTTCAGTTATCAACAATCGTACACGACAAGGCTAGTAGCGTACTTTTTCTACAACAGCGTGGTATTTCGTGTGAAAATGCGACACATAGATCCTTTCGACACCATCATGGATGGCATTGTAACATTCTGGCCACCAGGATAATGCATGTCTCATATTTCATTGTTTATAAAATGTGACTTTATTGAATACTTAAAACTATATAAATATATGATACAAAATTGAAAAAAAAAATTCATTTCTTTGACGGTTGTACTTTAAATTAAATAAATAAACAATACGTGTTGACTCGCTGTTGCCAACAATAGAAGCAAAACAATAGACAAAGTTCTTTGGTGGTCGGATAGAAAACAAGTACCAAATTAACACACTAGAGGCGGGGCGGGTACCAGTATTTTGAAGGGTTTTTAACGCATATTTTCCCTTCTACTACAAACACAAACATGTAAGCCCCAGAAACTGCGCGCAGTAACAGGGGCAAAAAATACCAGTATTGTAAAACATAGCCCTAAGGACATAATGTAATTTACTACATGATAAATAAAGAGTTTTGAAAGTAAAGTTTTTTTTTTCCAGTATTTAGTATTGTAGGGGTTAGTACCTACATCGGAACACGTGTCTTACGGCCTGTTGGAATGTGACATTCGACCCTTAATCCATTAGATATTTTATTAGACGGCCATTAAAGTAGAACATAAACCCTCAGTAATTAGGCGATCGTATTGCAGGAGAGATGTCCTCGCAATGAGATGTTATGTGCCCCTCTCGGAAGGTCACTAGCTTGACATGTGACTCCGCGGATGCACAATACTTGAAGGACTCTCGTTCAACGTTGATAAATGATAACAGCTTTCAATACTTTAGTTATTATGTTTATTTCACGGACGGAGAAACGTCTCCGTCGGTGGCCAGGTAAGTTATGAGGCTAGGCGAGCAATGTCCTGAGCTCTCCAATACACAGGTACAAGACCTCCTACAAAGGGTCGGTCCCTACACACAAACATATAGATAAGGCACACACCGGACACAGTCATAAGAAAATAGGTGCACAAATGTTATTAACTATATGGCAGTGTTTACTTGGTAATAAAAGGTATAACACAGGATACAAGGACAATGGCGGCTCGTCCTTTGAAATGGCAATTTACTTGTTGGGAGGTCGTCACATAACAGAGACACCCCGCGATACGTGGGAATCTTCCTGTTTACGCCATCCACAAAGGCAGCGGGACCCTATATAAGCGGCTTCTCAAAAGAGACCTCGCGACATCGAACCAGTTACCACGTATATTTCTATCCAGTGTAGTTATACTGAATAAACTGCGAATACGCAAATATTTCGCTAGCCTTCTGATTTCCAACCATACATCTGTCCTGCAATCACAACATCACATCGGAGACTACAATACATAACGAATACTTATTTATCATTGGTGAAAGTGTTTTATTTGATCGGCTGTGTCGCGGCGCGTGTAGGCAGCACTGCAGTAACTTTTCCCAATTCCCGATGCCGTGCCAAGTACAAATGGCAGGCTAATAAAACAAGTGCTAAATGAAACAAAAGCCATCATCCGGTGATTTTAATATGGCAGCATCCTGTCCGGGCCATCTTTATTTATTTATAGATAACGACTGTACGCGATCCCGTACCTGACATGTGTCCTGGACAATGGGGATATACATGTAACAAAACAATTGTATAAACCATTTTGGTTTATTTGCGTTGTGTGTTATTGTTGAGAACAAATACATGATTATCTAAAGTGTATTTAAACAGATTTCGCTTCGCGGACTGCTACCTAAAGGCGGGGCGGGTACTGAAGTACTATCTTCGCGAGCTGTCTTATCAACAGTTCGCGAAGCAGGTATCTGTACATTTTTAATGTGTTTGCTTTAAAAGCAGCAGAAGGTCATTTTACTTTTTAGGTTTACAGCTCGTAATGTTTGTTTAGACTCGGCAACGTTACTTCTTTAACATTTGTTTATATAATAAAGATAAGGAACTATACATTCGTCTTGTTATTGTTTACATGCCGATCACTCATAATTTAAATGTATAAAGGGTTTTAAAAAATACCACACCAAAATAAGTTTGAAACTTTAAATTGTGTGCAAAATAAATTATTGACAGACTCATATCTCTTCTGTTTTTATTACCTTACAACTAAACAATCATAACAATATCATTAAAAGATGTTATTAATTTGTTTTATGATCGAAAATCTAACAAAATTTATAACAAAAATCTCATAATTAACTCGGAGTTGCAAAACGGAAAAAAAATTAAAAAAGTGTATAGACTACATTTTGCACGCGCAATTTTTGACCGCTACACACATCAATTTAGTCAATTTAAAGTGTGTTAAATCACAGAAAAATCACTCAAGTATTTAAAATATTAAAATTAAATCTACCTAAATCTAATAAAAATAAAACAATTAATTTCGATTTAGTCGAAGCTTCTGACTTCGTGTTCAATTTTTAAATTCAATCCAATATTTTCCATTTATTAAAATAAAATAAATATATTTTTATTCTATTTAACTTTATTTAAAAATCTTCACTCCAATAAAATTAACATGTGGAAAAATCGCTAACATATTTTATTTAAAACCTTAAAAGATTGACAGCGGCTGAACTTCAAACGTTCTCCATTGTGAATTTGATACACCTCGTTCATGTTATTTAAAAATCCTCAGTCAATTTAATAATGCCAGCGTGAAAAACTGACACAACCGGTCACCAATAAAATTAAACATGTGGAAAAATCACATAAAGTAATTTATTGAAAGTATTACAATGAAATTCCACCAAATGTTCTCAGTCGGACTAGTATTCCGATGTTTCAATTTTTCAAGTGTTAAGTTTTAGTATTGAAATAAAAATTATTTATATGAATGAATCTCGCCATTCGGACTGATTCGGTGAATTTTAATAACCAGGAACGCGGATGGGATTGAAATAATTTTGATGAGATTGAAGATGAGTACGGAATATGTGTTCAGCGAGGCCCGCAGCAGTCGGCCTAACCTGCCGTGACATGTCAGCTGTCAACAAACGTCCCGGACTCGGAAAGCTGCCCGTCTCGATTGCCGGGACGTTCAGCCGCAGACTCGTCTTGCGGGCGAAGAGCTTCGAGCGAGATGGATATTGTCCTCATAAAGAAAGAAATCGATATAGACTTGGACCGCATAGAAGAAGCTCTGTCGTGCGAAGCGGCAGAACGGACAGTGCTACTCGAAGCCGACCTGGAGAGCGAGGAGTGCGAGCCGCTAAGGACCGCCCCGACCGATCTGGAAGACATCCTCCGCTCGAGTATCGCGAACGACGACGGACGATGCTCGAGCGGAGACTTCACTATAATCCTCAACCCCTTACCAGGCCGAAGAAAGCGGGTCAAAAAGTTCACGTGTGAGGAGTGCGGGTACGAGTGCGCAACCGGAACGATCCTTCGCAGCCACGAGTTTACTCACAGTGGAGAAAAACCCTTCGCCTGCGACCAGTGCAGCTATCTTTGCAGTAGGTTGAGTGACATGAAAAAGCACAAAATGGTGCACACGGGAGAACGCCCCTTTGCATGCGACGTCTGCGAATATACATGCAGTCGAATGGGGCACTTAAAAACTCACAAATTAATACATAGCAAAGAAAAGCCTTTCGCATGCGACGTCTGCACGTACAGGACTAACCGCGTCAGCGACTTAAAAAGTCATAAGTTAGTGCACACAAATTATAAACCATTTTCATGTAATTTGTGCAATTACACATGCAATCGGTCGTGTGATTTAAAGAGCCATTCATATATTCACACCAATGAGAAACCGTTTGCGTGTGAATTGTGTAGCTACGTCTGTAGCCGCGCCTGCCATTTGAAACGTCATAAGCTTGTGCACATCAGTGTCAAACCATTTGGTTGCGATATATGCAAATATAGATGTAGTCGACCAAGTCACTTGCGGCGCCATCGTCTTGTGCACACCGGAGAGAAGCTGTTTGCATGCAGTAAGTGCGCTTATCAGTGTAATGACGTGAAAAGTTTAAGATGCCATAAACATATTATCAGATAGGCATTCTAGCAACGCTAGTTACTACTTATGAAATTGTTACGAGTGATCCCGTCTGATATCTTCTCAGTGAGTTTATCGTTAATTATGTGGATTTCTTCACATGGACGCCAGAACAAATTGATACTGTTTTTGGAATGTTCTGCATTGCAGATATAATTAGATTCTTCCCCGTTTCTGTTTGATCGAAGGTACTTTGCTGCAGAGCTTCTGGTTATTGTGGCAGATCGCTTGTGCAGAATATTATATACTTGATTAAATCAAATCAAAAAAATTGAGTCTGACCTATCATACAACAACTTTTGTAATATTACCGTGATAGCATCGGAATATTTCTTTTCTACTAAGTCACGTCGATTGCAAAAGTGTAATCTATTGAAAACTTTAAAAGTAAAAATAAATAAATAGAGAAATGTAAAATTTGCAAAAATGATGATCTAGTCCTGTGATTTTTTTACAAAAATGTATTTTTATTTTTTAACTTCTATAATTTTTGTGACGGTAAATTTATTTATTTGACCTTGGAAGCAATTTATAATTATTTATAGAATTGAAAAAAGTTACTACTGCTTGGATTAGAATACCGGACCCCAGGTCAGTTGAGCAACTAGCCCGGGGGCCGAGTTACTCAGGTTGCTACTGAGCTAGCTAACTGCATTCCACGTGTATACACGTCACTCCAACTAATGACAACTAATGTTTTTCTTTTCTTTGTAAAATATATAATAGAAGCAATTGCAAAGCGCTTGACGTGTACACTCACCGTAGCTTGATTATAATCTCGCCCCGTGAGGGATTGGTAGTCTACGGTTTCACGCCATTTGAACTTGCATGTCAGTTGAAATATTTTGTTATTGTATTATTTTTGTTAATGTTTTTGTTTTGTTTAAAATTTTATTTATTCCGTTACTATTTCTTTTTTTTATTTGATTGCACACATTTTATTCTGTTTAGAAATATAACTGCAAATCTTTGACATTGCAAATGCACGTCACATGGCTTGATGTAAAGATTAGCTGGTGCTAATATTTCACATTGGTCACGTGTAAAGTGCGAGATTGGCCATAATACGTGCAGCATCAGGAGTTTATGTAAATATATTGTTTATAAGCAGTGAGTGATATTTATTTGTTAGGTAATATTATTGAAATTGAATAAATTTATTTATTGTCATCTGTAAATAAAAACAAATTATTTATTACCTCGCATTTTAATTACGCATCTGATATTTTATTTTCAACTTTTAGGCTCTCAACTCACAGTTTGTATTTTTAAAACTACTAACTAACTTTGTATATACTATAATATATTTATTTATTTATAACCCCAGTACTATGACTGAAATTTAGGAACCTCGAAATGCGGAATAATGTTCAAGAACAAAGTATTTGTAATCACAATTCACATACAAATGAGTGAAAAACGATAATTATAATATATAATAAATCAATATTTTTGACAGAGTACTTGATGGAATTCCATTTTAATATTTTAATTAATTAGTAAAATACTTAAGTGATTTTTCCACATTTAGATTTTTATTGGTGACCGGTTTCGCCAACTTTTCACGTTGGTATTTGCCAATGGGGAAGGTTGGGTTGCTGGTCACCAATAAAAATCTATATGTGGAAAAATCACTCAAGTATTTTACTTATTTTTTAAAATATATAATAAGATAATAATTATTAAGAGGTTATTATTCTATTAAAAACCAAACGATTGTTTCTGAGTTTCACTGGTGTCTATAGGCTTTGTCTCCCGACACCAACTCCGCGGCCGTTCCGCTTGCATGGGCTTCTCACAGATGAACCACGAGGGAGTGTTGCATGCTGCCGCAGTCAACTTCCCATTGCTTAGTAAGGCTCCACAATTTAGAGACTTCGCAGGCTGATCGGGCGCCCAGGAGTTGTATCCGACGCTCTGCATAGAAATTCCTGAAACATAATGCCCACTAAGTAAATGCAATTCAAGTCTAAGAATATCTCAATCTCTCTGACGATTGGCCGAACATTCTGAGTGTATTGCAGTACCTTCATTTGTTGTAAAGACTCCATCGATGATCATGTTGGATAAGCCTAAGAAGACTGGAGTCGAGGAACCGGCTGGCATCTCACTGTCGTGCGCGGAGAGGATGCTGGCAACCACACCAGCTTCGTTCTGACTGTTGATGACAGCCAAGTATGAGTGCTCCTTAAAGCATAATCTATTGGCTTCCAGCCAGTTCTTCGGGTTCATATGCAGCTTGTAGCGTCGATTGCTTGCGGAATCAAAGACTGTTTCTAAAAATAATAAAACTTTTTACTGTCATATAAAAATACGATTGGTCAAATGACTAAGAGGTTGATAAAATATTTTCTGTAGTGAGTGTCTTCGAGAGCTTTATAATATTAATAAAATTAAAAAAAAAAGTAAGATCTTCGTCCTTAAGTGTATTTGAATCTGAGATGCCATATTATTAATGATTACCAGCTATAGAAGTCTCCGGTTTATCAGGAGTAGCAGTGGTGGTGGCAGGACGACGAGTAGTAGTAGGTTGTTCTGTCTGCGGCATGTTCCTCTCGCAGACAAAGATGCCCAGTTGTGTGCAGGAAATGTCTACAAGCTTCCCATAGGTGGACATAGAACCACAATCCTCATTGTTGTCTTTGTCGTCCGGCTGCCCAGGTCTCCATTTGTTGTCGTGCATCCGCAGTGGATCTCCTGTATAACAGATAACCCACATCACTACCCCTTCCCTAACGAAAGCCGGTGATTCAGCCCCTTCGTATGTGGTTATATTCTGCCAGATCCATATAATAATATCCACCTTTGAGGTCCACATAATTTCCCTCGATGAAAGCATCATGGAAGCCCATGAAGATGAAATTGTGCTTTTCAGCAAAAAGACTCTTCAGAACGGTGATCTCGGCTGTGGTGTAGGGCATGGCGAGGGTCGCCTGCTCCTTCCGACAGACGTCCACGGCGTAGTGCCAGGCCATGGAGGTGGTGTGGACCTTGTACTGCTTGCCGATCGCAGGGTAGGGGACATAGGCTGAATAGAAAAATACAGCAGTCAATAACGAACAATGGCGAATTTTAATGGGCTCTATTTGCCCAGGGGAGGCTTGAGGCCTTTTTAATGTTTCTAAGATCGAAAGGCTTTCAAGGACACGCAATTATGTGATGCAGTGAAGCAGTTGACACGTCTGGTACGTCTCCAGTCTCCTTGTTACAAACAGGGAAGTCACAAAAAATGCACTAGAAAGAATTATTTCTCAAAGAGCTTTCCGTTAAATCTGGAGACAACTTTTGATTTCTGAACCTGATATATTTCCATCATTGATTCACCCATAAATTAAAATAATCAACAGTTAATAGTAATAATAATAATCGATTACAGCGTGATTAAATCTGGAAGTAGCAATATTACTATATTTTTCTTCAATAAATTAAATTATAAGTTAAATTATAAACTATCATCAATTTCAAAGAAAAAAGCCCTATGGCGAATTCTAGAGAAGTATCGAGCCAGACTCAACTGCAACTGCCTCTGAATGCTTTATACCTAATAACTACAGACTTGGATTACTTGAGGTTGGATGTCTCCCACTCGTTAGTAAAAAAATGCCCTCGATAGCTCGAAATATAATAAAAAATAGCTTTTCAAACTAGAGTAAATCAGAGTCTTACCGGGGTCAGGACGCACAGGAAGCTCTGGGCTAGCCGGGATGATCTCGCAGATGAAGGGGCAGATCCTCTCGCATCCAAGGTCATATGTGTACGAGTTCCTGTTCAGTGTTATGCAGTCTTCGTTGAGCTGATTATCAGGTTGACCACTTGGCCATCTTGTATAGTAGTTGGCGCCAGGTTCCCCTGAGTGCAGACACACAAGCCTTATAATTTATATTTATTTTTGAGACAGCCATGCTTTGACAAATTCCATTCAAAAGAGCGCATCATTTTTAATATTCCGTATTTTATAACGAATAAGCCAAATGATTTAGATATTACGAAAATATTTATGTGTTTAAGATAAACAGAATAACGTCAATTGAGTTGATTTGGTTTTTTTGGGTCAACACCCAACAGGTTCTTGATATTTTCAATCCTCCGACGTTTGAGTCCCCGTATTCGAATCATCTTCAGGGATTTTATATCCAAGTCCCTGAAGGCGGACCAAAACTTCGAAGAAGTGAAGACAGCATTTCGACACCCAAGAAACCAAATCAACTTAGTCATGTTATTTTTCAAAATGATTTATATTTAATGATTTGTATTCAATCTAATTGAAACAGGTGTGAGACCACTTATGGAATTAAATCTGTTTTGGATTCAGACGGGATCGAGATCGAG
The DNA here is from genome assembly GCA_022113835.1 of Atopsyche davidsoni. Classification (NCBI taxonomy): domain Eukaryota; kingdom Metazoa; phylum Arthropoda; class Insecta; order Trichoptera; family Hydrobiosidae; genus Atopsyche; species Atopsyche davidsoni. Next base: position 348,208 of record JAILWY010000028.1, read on the forward strand.
TTGGACATCATTTGATCAAAAGTCAACGGAAGAAGACAACCCGAGTTGATAGTCTTGTTTTGGTATTTGAGGTTACCGGAGCTGAAATGTTGAAACAACAAACAAAATTTGACACAGCTAAGCTCCAAGAAAAGAAATATCTTGTAATTATATTATTACGGATGAAAGGATGGTCAGATTTTCTGATAATTCTATCCCTTAATTTCATCAAAATAGACGCATTTTATGTCTAAAGAAATTGACACAAGGTCAAGAGGGTCATCACGTATTCACACCTGCTTCCGACATGTAAACTCCTTCAACAAACGCATCATGGAGCCCGATGTGCAGGTAGCCCGGGTAGTAAATGTGAGGCAGCGTGGCTTTCGGATTCTGGCTGAAGATCTGAATGAGAAGAGCGGCTTCCGTGCTGTCCCTGGGGGTGGCCAGTCTGCCCCCCTCTCTGCGGCAGGTTTTGGCAGCGACGTGCCAAACCTGAGCATCTTTATGGAACTTGTAGTGTCTGTTGACCGTAGGAGAATATACGTACCCTGCAACTGAAGTTTACGATACGTTTAGTCTTCACGATTGAGAAGACAATTAATGAATACAAGAATTTAAGTTATCGCTAAGTTCTTGCATACCCGTGTCGCTTACCAGAGAAAACTATTTAAAGAAAGTAAATCTGCATGCATTACTCGCTTATGGTCTCCGACTCTTATATCTGAACGTAAATGTCTCTCGCTCGTGGAGTAAACACAATTAATTGTTTACCTGTGTTGGGGTTTACAGGTTTTTTAGGTGGATTGGGTTTCGGCTTCATGGCGGGTGGCTCTTGTTCCATGTCTTTTTGGCAGACAAATACTCCGGGCACGGTGCAAGAGATGTCTGCGAGCTCTCCAGAGGTCTTCATGGTGCCGCAGTCTTCATCGTGGTTAGCATCATCAGGCTGTCCTCTCTCCCAAGCGTTATCGTGCATCTCGATGGGATCCCCTGTTGATCATGTTTGAAAATTAAAGATTATAAATGGACAGAACAATTGTATCTCTCTCCAATACATCATGACCTCTTTATTAACAACATCTCTGAAGTCAGCTCTTTTGTCGACAACGTTAACCTTATCAAAATTTCATTTATTTAGGCCAGAGGTTCTCAACCTTTTATTGACCACCCCCTTGACCAGAAAAAGAATTTAAAACGCCCCCTTTGACATAATAGTTATAATTATACCAATTTTATATATATATATATATATATCATGTTATTTTACTTTATTTTATTTTTTATTGATAATGATTAAGTACATTTTTTCAAATATTGAAAATTGATTAAGAGCGGTGATAGCAAATTCGAGTTTTTTGACCATTTGCTTGTACCTATTGCGAAAAATCGACAGCAGCAATCAAAAAAATTTAAATGCAGAAAGTTAGATACATTCTTTCTTCTACTACCATTTTTTTTTATTTCTTATAATTTTAATATGATAAATATGTGTTTTTCCGATTGAAGTTTCGGGATTGGAGTTTCGCGATGTTCCTGTTCCAAGAATCCTAAACATTTATGACTCTTTTTTTCAATCGGAATCAAAAGATTAATTATAAATCCTCCTGTTGGGATAAGTTTGAAAATTAAAAAAAAAAAAATCTTTAACAAACTTTGGTTTTGAAAGTCATCATTTTATCCAATTTTTCAACATCTTCAAGATTTTATTTTACCTTGAAAATGGACGGTAATTAAATAATAAAAAATAGATAAATATAATTTATAGTTTTCTCAATACTCTTTATATCAAATCATAATTCAACACATTGTATGTGGGTCGCATATTAAGTCGTCTTTGGTCGACTAGTACTAGAGCGCGGGTCGCATATAAATATGTTCGCGCAAAATGTTGAAAAATTTAGGCCATAATAATACGATAAACACATTTTTGACGGCTAGATAAAATATTTTTTTCGCCCTCCATTAACCTTAAAACGCCCCCCATTTTCCCTTGGACCCGCCACCGCCCCCTTGGAAAGCTCCAGCGCCCACTGGGGGGCGGTACCGCCCCCGTTGAGAACCTATGATTTAGGCTTATGATATGTTGTAGCCCCAAGAGCACAAGTTGCTCATTTTGAGGAGAAAATCATAGCTCAAAGAAAACTTAGTTCATAAATGTAAAGAATGATTTAAGAATTAGAAAAAGTTAAATTAATTGATTATCAGTTAACTTAAAGATCTTTATATTTTGCTGCTGCCAAGATCGCATCTGATGAGCAACAGTAGCAAGCTGATCAGCAATGAGTGCTGCAATACCTTTCAGGTCTAAGAATTCTCCTTCAATGAACGCATCGTGGAAGCCCAAGAAGATGAAGTCGTATTTCCCGACGAAGAGAGTCTTCAGGGTGTTGATCTCGGCAGTGGTGTAGGGCATGGCGAGGGTCGCCTGCTCCTTACGGCAGACGTCCACGGCGTAGTGCCAGGCCATGGGTGTGGCGTGGAGCTTGTACTTCTTGCCGAGCGCCGGGTGTGGGAGGTAAGCTGGATAGTAAATAAACCAAAGATAACATAAATATTGTGAAACAAAAAAACAATTGTTACATTGCAATTCAAGTAGTAGCTTTAAAATATGTTTGATAGGTCAGATTTGTGGCTATTCAGTGCAGCATTATATATCTTTTATCATTAAATAGAATATATCCTTACTTGGACACACAGAGTTCAGAATCTAATCACTCCACTGGATAAGGGGAGGGAGATAACGGGAGAAAGTACGCCTGTTGAGAAATATACATTGATATTTATTTGGAAAACGTCTGGTCCATAGATGAGAATCCACTTGGAAGAACTCGTTCCAGAGTCCAAAATCTCTCTCAGTTCAAAGAAAGTATTTGTTAACAGGCTGAGGGAAGCGGTGTGAGCGATGAAGAATACTTTTCAGAACAAAGCCTATGAAAGAAGCGACAAAAGAAACTCAGCTTTCTTAGCTTATCTATTCTAACAACTATCCCTATTATATCCGAGTCTCTGTGGGCACCTGGGTCGTTGATAGGCATTGGTACGATGGCGGCTAGGTTCTTCTCGCAGGTGAAGACAGACATCTGGTCACAGCCCAAGTCGTACGTGCGCCGGTTACGGTGGAGAGTCACACAGTCCTCGTTGAGGTAGTTGCCGGGTTCGCCCGATGGCCACGCCACGTAGAAATTGGCTACAGGTTCTCCTAGAAAACCAAAGCAAATATAAAAATACATTATCACTTTGTACGACCCAGTTTCACCAAAATAAATTAATTTTAATTGAGAAAAATAATAAAATAATTTCAAAATTTAAATGAGAAACACAAATCATAAATAAGCTTTATTAAATGTTTATTATCTTTATATGTTTACAAATTAATGATTTCTCTGAACTTTTCGTGTTGATAAGTATATATTTAATATATTTTTACAGGCTTTTAAAAGGATTACAATTATTATCATAAATCAAAAGAAATTGAAGATAAGTTTGATGAATCGTGCAATGTTACCATTCTCCGACATAAACATGTTCTCCACGAAGGCGTCGTGGAGCCCGATGAATTGGTAGTCAGGGAAGCGCATCTGGCCCAAGCCTGCCGAAGGGTACTTTTGGTGGATCTGCACCAGGATGGCGGCTTCTGCGGCGTTACGGGGGGTCGCGAGCACCGCGCCCTCCCTACGGCAAGTGCTGGAGGCTACGTGCCACATCTGCGCATCCTTGTGGAACTTGTAGTGCTTGTTCACGGATGGGTAGTATACATATTCTGAAATCAATTTGGTCCAAATACACATACATATTTATATATAAATTTATATATATATATATTAATATAGTAGCTTCACCTTCAGCGGCTGATGATTGTTTGGCAATGAATGCAAAAGCGAGGATAACCAGTAGAAGTTTGATCATTTTGAAAGCCTGCTCTGCTCTCCGACACTCTCGAGCACAGAGTGGCCGACTTCTACGTGTCGGGTTCTTTTCTAGTTTCTCGGAGGCTCTTTCCAGGTGTCCACAAGCTGCGGCCTTAGAGCTCTCAAAGTTTCTCGAGCTGAATGTAGGCTTTAGACATATCTCAGTGCTGCATAATTTAAGCTCTTGACATTCTTGTTTCGACAAGCAACGCACCATTATCTGAATACTGTAGTAATTAAAAAAATATATATTTAGATATTGCGTTAATTCTAGAAAATGTTATTTTAGACTGCTTGTAATGAAAGATAAATATTAAAAAATAAAAATTCTTATCACAAACTATTTTAAAGGTTAATAAAGGTGATAATTAAATACATGAAATTTTTTATAAGAAACAATTAATTTTATTTATAGATTATAAATTGCATAACTGAGTGATTCTTATCATGTTCAACAGCAGACCTACTAGAGGAGTGCCGTCATAGTCGAACTAATGCTCTGTACGCCCTAAAATAGGACAATGATGACAAAGCCACACTGTATAATACTTGACTGGAAGCTAACGTGGACCCCACACACGGAATTTGAAAAGGGACAAGAATTATTACGTGGAGTCGTTCTTTTATTTGATCCCCATTTGTTAATTATTAAGGCATCAACACTCCCTCGCCGAAGTCGTTCTCTACTCGGCCACCACCTTCTGGAGTCGAGACTGACTGTCGGACCTTGAGGAGTGTCTCTTATCAGCCTCACTTACGTTCCTCGCGATGGTTTTAAATTTTGCATTCATACAAATACATATTTTCATATCAATATTATGATAACGAAGTCAAGATCTTTTAACTTCAAGTTGATAACAACTGTAAGTTGAAAGATCTTGACTCAAATCATGAAATCATACAACTTATAATAGTTGTTTGATCTGATGATTATTAAATTTTTAACAAAATCTGCAAAATCCAAGAAAAAACCAATGTTAAACTTTATCTCTGACACCAAAATTGCTCTCAACGGTTTGTTTTAAATACCCGTAATTATGCAAGGTATGTCTTAAAATTTTATATCAAGGTCAACTTAAAATTCTAAACGTTTCACCTTCCGAGGGTTGGGTTCTTTAGATGTCTTCTGCATGCTAGCATGACAAAAAATATACATTATTCCGAAGTGCAACAGCTTGGAACTCACATTTAGCAAATAATAAGATAATAATTTTCTCTCTTCAATAAATTTGAAGCTTCATAAGATTCTGGATTCTGGATTTTTTAACTCCGTAAAAATTATAAATTACTCCTAAAATCAAAGACAATGAAAACTCAAAACTTTGTCTTACCTTTCTGTTATTCCAGACGCTTCGACCGGCGTGCTCACCTTACTCCGAGAATTTCCAAGGTACGCTGTGGAGCTTCTTTTCATTTTTGAATTTATAATTATGTCGGTTACATTTCGGTTATTAACGTAAAGATTAAAAATAAAACATTTTGATTTTTGTGAGATAAATTTTAATTCAAAATTTAAAATGGAAAATTCAACGGAATAAGCAGTTATTATGCACAATAATTAATATCTATAAAATAATTTTGTATATTAACAACACTAAAAAAAAGAAGAAATAAATCAACACAAATATTAAGTAAAATAAAATTTTTACATGATCGCCTTAATGTCTACTTGATGAATCATAAGCCAGCAACAGAATGTCGATAAGATGGCGTGTGAAAGCAAAGCTCGTTATTAAACAAGGTTAGGATAATTACAAAGTAACTTATCAGACAACAATGCGTGGGGAAAAAGAATAGAGTTTTATCCGGAGACTGATTAATGTAAAATTTGCAAAAATGATGATCTAGTCCTGTGATTTTTTTACAAAAATGTATTTTTATTTTTTAACTTCTATAATTTTTGTGACGGTAAATTTATTTATTTGACCTTGGAAGCAATTTATAATTATTTATAGAATTGAAAAAAGTTACTTCTGCTTGGATTAGAATACCGGACCCCAGGTCAGTTGAGCAACTAGCCCGGGGGCCGAGTTACTCAGGTTGCTACTGAGCTAGCTAACTGCATTCGACGTGTATACACGTCACTCCAACTAATGACAACTAATGTTTTTCTTTTCTTTGTAAAATATACAATAGAATCAATTGCAAAGCGCTTGACGTGTACACTCACCGTTGCTTGATTATAATCTCGCCCCGTGAGGGATTGGTAGTCTACGGTTTCACGCCATTTGAACTTGCACGTCAGTTGAAATATTTTGTTATTGTATTATTTTTGTTAATGTTTTTGTTTTGTTTAAAATTTTATTTATTCCGTTACTATTTCTTATTTTTATTTGATTGCACACATTTTATTCTGTTTAGAAATATAACTGCAAATCTTTGACATTGCAAATGCACGTCACATGGCTTGATGTCAAGATTAGCTGGTGCTAATATTTCACATTGGTCACGTGTAAAGTGCGAGATTGGCCATAATACGTGCAGCATCAGGAGTTTATGTAAATATATTGTTTATAAGCAGTCAGTGATATTTATTTGTTAGGTAATATTATTGAAATTGAATAAATTTATTTATTGTCATCTGTAAATAAAAACAAATTATTTATTACCTCGCATTTTAATTACGTATCTGATATTTTATTTTCAATTTTTAAGCTCTCAACTCACAGTTTGTATTTTTAAAACTACTAACTAACTTTGTATATACTATAATATATTTATTTATTTATAACCCCAGTACTATGACTGAAATTTAGGAACCTCGAAATGCGGAATAATGTTCAAGAACAAAGTATTTGTAATCACAATTCACATACAAATGAGTGAAAAAACGATAATTATAATATATAATATAGAGAGTACTTGATGGAATTCCATTTCAATATTATAAATAATAAGTAAAATACTTGAGTGATTTTTCCACATATAGATTTTTATTGGTGACCGGTTTCGCCAACCTTTCGCTTTGGTATTTGCCAATGGGGAAGGTTGGCGAAACCGGTCACCAATAAAAATTTATATGGGGAAAAATCACTCAAGTATTTTACTTATTATTTAAAATATATAATAAGATAACAAATATTAAGAGGTTATTATTCTATTGAAAACCAAACGATTGTTTCTGAGTTTCACTGGTGTCTATAGGCTTTGTCTCCCGACACCAACTCCGCGCCCGTTCCGCTTGCACAGGCTTCTCACAGATGAACCACGAGGGAGTGTTGCATGCTGCCGCAGTCAACTTCCCACTGCTTAGTAAGGCTCCACAATTTAGAGACTTCGCAGGCTGATCGGGCGCCCAGGAGTTGTATCCGACGCTCTGCATAGAAATTCCTGAAACATAATGCCCACTAAGTAAATGCAATTCAAGTCTAAGAATATCTCAATCTCTCTGACGATTGGCTGAACATTCTGAGTGTATTACTGTACCTTCATTTGTTGTAAAGACTCCATCGATGACCATGTTGGATAAGCCCAAGAAGACTGGAGTCGAGGAACCGGCTGGCATCTCACTGTCGTGTGCGGAGAGGATGCTGGCAATCACACCAGCTTCTTTCTGACTGTTGATGACAGCCAGGTATGAGTGCTCCTTCAAGCATAATCTATTGGCTTCCAGCCAGTTCTTCGGGTTCATATGCAGCTTGTAGCGTCGATTGCTTGCAGAATCAAAGACTGTATCTAAAAATAATAAAACTGTTTACTGTCATATAAAAATACGATTGGTCAAATGACTAAGAGGTTGATAAAATATTTTCTGTAGTGAGTGTCTTCGAGAGCTTTATAATATTAATAGAATTAAAAAAAAAAAAGTAAAATCTTCGTCCCTAAGTGTATTCGAATCTGAGATGCTGTATTATGAATGATTACCAGCTATAGAAGTCTCCGGTTTATCAGGAGTAGCAGTGGTGGTGGCAGGACGACGAGTAGTAGTAGGTTGTTCTGTCTGCGGCATGTTCCTCTCGCAGACAAAGATGCCCGGTTGTGTGCAGGAAATGTCTACAAGCTGCCCAGAGGTGGACATAGAACCACAATCCTCATTGTTGTCTTTGTCGTCCGGCTGCCCAGGTCCCCATTTGTTGTCGTGCATCCGCAGTGGATCTCCTGTATAACAGATAACCCACATCACTACCCCTTCCCTAACGACACGCTGAAGGAATATTGAAAGCCGGTGATTCAGCCCGTTCGTATGTGGTTATATTCTGCCAGATCCAGCGTGTATACATATAATAATATCCACCTTTAAGGTCCAAATAATTTCCCTCGATGAAAGCATCATGGAAGCCCATGAAGATGAAATTGTGCTTTTCAGCAAAAAGACTCTTCAGAACGGTGATCTCGGCTGTGGTGTAGGGCATGGCGAGGGTCGCCTGCTCCTTCTGACAGACGTCCACGGCGTAGTGCCAGGCCATGGAGGTGGTGTGGACCTTGTACTGCTTGCCGATCGCAGGGTAGGGGACATAGGCTGAATAGAAAAATACAGCGGTCAATAACGAACAATGGTGAATTTAAATGGGCTCTATTTGCACAGGGGAGGCTTGAGGCCTTTTTAATGTTTCTAAGATCGAAAGGCTTTCAAGGACACGCAATTATGTGATGCAGTGAAGAGGCAGGTAAGCAAACAGTTGACACGTCTGGTACGTCTCCAGTCTCCTTGTTACAAACAGGGAAGTCACAAAAAATGCACTAGAAAGAATTATTTCTCAAAGAGCTTTCCGTTAAATCTGGAGACAACTTTTGATTTCAGCGATATTGAAACTCAGTCTCCTGCAAAGCCCCGATATATTTCCATCATTGATTCACCCATAAAATAAAATAATCAACGGTTAATAGTAATAATAATAATTGATTACAGCGTGATTAAATCTGGAAGTAGCAATATTACTTTATTTTTCTTTAATAAATTAAATTATAAACTATCATCAATTTCAAAGAAAAAAGCCCTATGGTGAATTCTAGAGAAGTATCGAGCCAGACTCAACTGCAACTGCCTCTGAATGCTTTATACCTAATAACTACAGACTTGGATTACTTGAGGTTGGATGTCTCCCACTCGTTAGTAAAAAAATGCCCACGATAGCTCGAAATATAATAAAAAATAGCTTTTCAAACTAGAGTAAATCAGAGTCTTACCGGGGTCAGGACGCACAGGAAGCTCTGGGCTAGCCGGGATGATCTCGCAGATGAAGGGGCAGATCCTCTCGCATCCAAGGTCATATGTGTACGAGTTCCTGTTCAGTGTTATGCAGTCTTCGTTGAGCTGATTATCAGGTTGACCACTCGGCCATCTTGTATAGTAGTTGGCGCCAGGTTCCCCTGAGTGCAGACACACAAGCCTTATAATTTATATTTATTTTTGAGACAGCCATGCTTTGACAAATTCCATTCAAAAGAGCGCATCATTTTTAATATTCCGTATTTTATAACGAATAAGCCAAATGATTTAGATATTACGAAAATATTTTTGTGTTTAATAATAGATAAACAGAATAACGTAAATTGAGTTGATTTGGTTTTTTTGGGTCAACACCCAACAGGTTCTTGATATTTTCAATCCTCCGACGTTTGAGTCCCCGTATTCGAATCATCTTCAGGGATTTTATATCCAAGTCCCTGAAGGCGGACCAAAACTTCGAAGAGGTGAAGACAGCATTTCGACACCCAAGAAACCAAATCAACTTAGTCATGTTATTTTTCAAAATGATTTATATTTAATGATTTGTATTCAATCTAATTGAAACAGGTGTGAGCCCATTTATGTAATTAAATACGGGACCGAGATCGCTTCTGACGGGACCGAGATCGAGTTGGACATCTTTTGATCAAAAGTCAACGGAATTATCACAGAACTCACTAGACAACCCGAGCCGATAGTCATGTTTTGGTATTTTAGTAAATGGTATTAGTACCGGAGCCGAAATGTTGAAACAACAATCAAAATTTGACACAGCCAAGCTCCAAGAAAAGAAATATCTTGTAATTATATTATTACGGATGAAAGGATGGTCAGATTTTCTGATAATTGTATCCCTTAATTTCATCAAAATAGAGACGCATTCTATGCCTACAGACATTGACACAAGGTCAAGAGGGTCATCAAGTATTCACACCTGCTTCCGACATGAAAACTCCTTCAACAAACGCATCATGGAGCCCGATGTGCAGGTAGTCCGGGTAGTAAAGGCTAGGCAGCGTGGCTGTCGGATTCTGGCTGAAGATCTGGATGAGAAGAGCGGCTTCCGTGCTGTCCCTGGGGGTGGCCAGTCTGCCCCCCTCTCTGCGGCAGGTTTTGGCGGCGACGTGCCAAACCTGAGCATCTTTATGGAACTTGTGGTGTCTGTTGACCGTAGGAGAATATACGTACCCTGCAACTGAAGTTTACGATACGTTTAGTCTTCACGATTGAGAAGACAATTAATGAATACAAGAATTGAAGTTATCGCTAAGTTCTTGCATACCCGTGTCGCTTACCAGAGAAAACTATTTAAAGAAAGTAAATCTGCATGCATTACTCGCTTATGGTCTCCGACTCTTATATCTGAACGTAAATGTCTCTCACTCGTGGAGTAAACACAATTAATTGTTTACCTGTGTTGGGGTTTACAGGTTTTTTAGGTGGATTGGGTTTCGACTTCTTGGCGGGTGGCTTCTGTTCCATATCTTTTTGGCAGACAAACACTCCGGGCACGGCGCAAGAGATGTCTGCGAGTTCTCCAGAGGTCTTCATGGTGCCGCAGTTTTCATCGTGGTTAGCATTATCAGGCTGTCCTCTCTCCCAAGCGTTATCGTGCATCTCGATGGGATCCCCTGTTGATCATGTTTGAAAATTAAAGATTATAATTGGACAGAACAATTGTATCTCTCTCCAATACATCATGAACTCTTTATTAACAAGATCTCTGAAGTCAGCTCTTTTGTCGACAACGTTAACCTTATTCAAATTTCATTTATTTAGGCTTACAAATTGTTGTAGCCCCAAAAGCACAAATTGCTCATTTTGAGGAGAAAATTACAGCACAAAGAAAACTTAGTTCAGTAAAGAATGATTTAAGCATTCGAAAAAGTTAAATTAATTGATTATAGTCAAGATCTGAGATCTGAGAGTCTGTCAAGATCACATCTGATGTAGCAAGCTGATCAGCAATGAGTGCTGCAATACCTTTCAGGTCTAAGAATTCTCCTTCAATGAACGCATCGTGGAAGCCCAAGAAGATGAAGTCGTATTTCCCGACGAAGAGAGTCTTCAGGGTGTTGATCTCGGCAGTGGTGTAGGGCATGGCGAGGGTCGCCTGCTCCTTACGGCAGACGTCCACGGCGTAGTGCCAGGCCATGGGCGTGGCGTGGAGCTTGTACTTCTTGCCGAGCGCCGGGTGTGGGAGGTAGGCTGGATAGTAAATAAACCAAAGATAACATAAGTATTGTGAAACAAAAAATCAATTGTTACATTGCAATTAAGTAGTAGCTTTAAAATATGTTTGATAGATCAGATCTGTGGCTATTCAGTACAGCATATATCATTAAATAGAATATATCCTTACTTGGACACACAGAGTTCAGAATCTAATCACTCCACTCGATAAGGGGAGGGAGATAACGGGAGAAAGCACGCCTGTTGAGAAATATATATTGATATTTACTCGGAAAACGTCTGGTCCATAGATGAGAACCCACTTGTAAGAACTCGTTCCATAGTCTAAAATCTCTCTCAGTTCAAAGAACGTGTTTGTTTACAGGCCGCGGGAGGCGGTGTGAGCGATGAAGAATACTTTTCAGAACAAAGCCTATGATAGAAGCGACAAGAGAAACTCAGCTTTCTTAGCTTATCTATTTTAACAACTATCCCTATTATATCCGAGTCTCTGTGGGCACCTGGGTCGTTGATAGGCATTGGTACGATGGCGGCTGGGTTCTTTTCACAGGTGAAGACAGACATCTGGTCACAGCCCACGTCGTACGTGTGCTGGTTACGGTGGAGAGTCACACAGTCCTCGTTGAGGTAGTTGCCGGGTTCGCCCGATGGCCACAGCACGTAGAAATTGGCTACAGGTTCTCCTAGAAAACCAAAGCAAATATAAAAATACATTAACACTTTGTACGAGCCCGTTTCACCATTTCAAAAATAGTAAAATCATTAGTTTTTCAAAATTTAAATGAGAAAAACAAATCATAGATAAGCTTTGTTATAATATTTGGAATCTTTAAACATTTATTAAATAATATAAGAAACGAATAGGCCGCGATGTCCTCAGAAAAATTAAAGATTTCTCTGGATGTTTTATGTGTTGAAAAGTATATATTGAATATATTTTTACAGGCTTTTAAAAGGATTACAATTATTATATTATTATCATAAATCAAGAGAAAATGAAGATAAGTTTGATGAATCGTGCAATGTTACCATTCTCCGACATAAAGATGTTCTCCACGAAGGCGTCGTGGAGCCCGATGAATTGGTAGTCAGGGAAGCGCATCTGGCCCAAGCCTGCCGAAGGGTACTTTTGGTGGATCTGCACCAGGATGGCGGCTTCTGCGGCGTTACGGGGGGTCGCGAGCACCGCACCCTCCCTACGGCAAGTGCTGGAGGCTACGTGCCACATCTGCGCATCCTTGTGGAACTTGTAGTGCTTGTTCACGGATGGGTAGTATACATATTCTGAAATCAATTTGGTCCAAATACACATACATATTTATATATAAATTTATATATATATATATATTAATATAGTAGCTTCACCTTCAGCGGCTGATGATTGTTTGGCAATGAATGCAAAAGCGAGGATAACCAGTAGAAGTTTGATCATTTTGAAAGCCTGCTCTGCTCTCCGACACTCTCGAGCACAGAGTGGCCGACTTCTACGTGTCGGGTTCTTTTCTAGTTTCTCGGAGGCTCTTTCCAGGTGTCCACAAGCTGCGGCCTTAGAGCTCTCAAAGTTTCTCGAGCTGAATGTAGGCTTTAGACATATCTCAGTGCTGCATAATTTAAGCTCTTGACATTCTTGTTTCGACAAGCAACGCACCATTATCTGAATACTGTAGTAATTAAAAAAATATATATTTAGACATTGCGTTAATTCTAGAAAATGTTATTTTACACTGGCTTGTAATGAAAGATAAATATTAAAAAATAACAATTCTTATCACAAACTATTTTGAAAGGTTAATAAAGGTGATTATTTAACACGCGACATTTTTTATAAGAAACAATTTGTTTTATTTATAAATTATAAATTACATAACTGAGTGATTCTTATCATGTTTAACAGCAGACCTACTAGAGGAGTGCAGTTATAGTCGAACTAATGCTCTGTACGCCCTAAAATAGGACAATGATGACAAAGCCACACTGTACAATACTTGACTGGAAGCTAACGTGGACCCCACACACGGAATTTGAAAAGTGGAGTGGAGTCATTCTTTTATTTGATCCCCATTTGTTAATTATTAAGGCATCAACGCTCCCTCGCCGATCATAACATTTCAATAGTCAATACCTAGCCAAAGTCGTTCTCTACTCGGCCACCACCTTCTGGAGTCAAGACTGACTGTCGGACCTTGAGGAGTGTCTCTATCAGAGCGACGGTTTTAAATTTTACATTCACACAAATACAACATTTTTTTCATATCAATATTATGATAACGAAGTCAAGATCTTTCAACTTCCAGTTGTTATTAGTTGTTTGATTTGATGATTATCAAATTTTAAACAAAATCTGGAAAATCCAAGAAAAAAATCGATGTTAAACTTTATCTCTGACCCCAAAATTGCTATCAACAGTTTGTTTTAAATACCCGTAATTATGCAAGGTATGTCTTAAAATTTTATATCAAGGTCATCTTAAAATTCTAAACGTTTCACCTTCCGAGGGTTGGGTTCTTTAGATGTCTTCTGCATGCTAGCGTGACAAAAAATATACATTATTCCGAAGTGCAACAGCTTGGAACTCACATTTAGCAAATAATAAAATTGTAAAGATAATAATTTTCTCTCTTCAAGTGATTTGAAGCTTCATAGGATTCTGGATTTATATCGAAGCAATAACTATTTTTTACTTCTAAAACTACTAAAGACAATGAGAACTCAAAACTTTGTCTTACCTTTTCTGTCATTCCAGACGCTTCGAGCGGCGTGCTCACCTATCTCCGAGAATTTCCGAGGTACGCTGTGGAGCTTCTTTAATTTATAATTATGTCGGTTACATTTCATAACGTAAGGATTAAAAATTAAAAACATTTTGGTTTCTGTGAGATAAATTTTAATTCAAAATTTAAAATGGAAAATTCAACGGAATAAGCAATTATTATGCACAATAATTAATATCTATAAAATAATATTAATATTTATTTGGACCCCGCTGGCTTAGCACGCTAAATATTCAAGAGTGAAACAAAACATATGAACGCCCGACGGCCTCGCCGCTCGGACTATCAACCAAGTAATCAAAACTACCACTCGAGTACCTACTCTATTGTAAATGCTAGGCCCTATTTGGAAAAATCTGTATAATTTAAATATTAAAAAAAAAAACAACATTTCTCGTAACAAATTGAATATACTTTTGTCTTATATAAAAAAATTGGTCCCAAAATCAACTGCGTGTATTTGTATATTTACAAAACTAAAAAAAGAAGAAATAAATCAACACAAATATTAAGTAAAATAAAATTTTTACATGATCGCCTTAACCTCTACTTGATGATGAATCATAAGCCAGCAACAACAGAATGTCGATAAGATGGCGTGTGAAAGCAAACCTCGTTATTAAACAAGGTTAGGATAATTACAAAGTAACTTATCAGACAACAATGCGTCGGGAAAAAGAATAGAGTTTAATGCGGAGACTGATTGGACAGAAAAGATAACGTTAATGACTCTTCATCCAGCGAACTGATATTGATATGTTTTAATAAATGTAAAGAGTTTATATTGGACGCTTCAAAAAATAAAGCACGCTTGCTGGAATGAACATACATGTTAAAAATTTTAACTCGGGAATAATGCTGTGCCTTCAAATAAGGAAGTTAGGTTAAGTAACTCAAGTAAACATCATCACTGTGTAAAAATACAATCTTAGTCTACTGTAAAATTTCTACAAAAAATACTTAAGTAACGCAACGCACGCGTTGCTACTTCTCGTAAAAATATTTTCCTTACACTATCAAAAGCATATAAAACAACTCTTTGATACAAAAACAATTAAAAAATAATTCTATCAAATACATTTTCTTGCAGTAGCAATGTTATAATCAACTTAGGGATATATATATATATATATATATGTATATATATATTTAGATAAATTAAATAAATTCATAATCCGGAGATTGTATGGATGTCACACGATGATTTACGCACCAGTGTGGTTTGTGTCCACTTTTAGGAGGCAAGCCTGCATGAAACGTTACAACGATAGATGATTACAATTACAATGCATACTAAGTTGAAGATAACATTGCAGGCAATTTATTTCAAAATAAAAAATTAAAACTTACAGTAGAGTGGCGTGCAATCAATGCGTTAAATGATCTCTAATCACTGTTACAAATATGATTTTTATGCAAATAAATATACAACACGTAAGAACTCTAAACAGATTTCATACGAGCGCCTCTTGCAAAAGCTTTCTTCACACGCAACGTCACACTTGAAGGTATCATTGAGTTGCAAAGTCCGTGGAATGTAGATTGCAAAAATGGTGTGCAAAATTTGAACACGACCACGCCACTAAAGCATGTATAGTTTAATTTTTTTTCTGAAGAACAAAAATTCATTTCTTGGCATAATTATGCGAGTTAATATTACAATCGTGAAACGATTCTCAATATATTTTTTTGAATCTGGCAACAACGTTTAAACATTTTTAGTTTCGAAAACCTGGCAACAATTTTTTTTGGATACATATGGCACTATTTAAAACGGAACCCGATTGCATAAATCCTAGTCACAAACAGTTGGCGCGTGTATGTACTTAGACACGCTTCCCTCAAGGATAGAATCTCTTTCAAGCATAGGGGCCAGTTTTAAATAATGCCAGTAGCATGCTTATACATTATGCACAATTTAAATTTTATTATGCTTTTAACAATTTTTTTTATTAAAATTTACACATAGTAAGTACAAGGTAATAATTTTTGTAATAAACTTAAATAAAAAAAATTAAGCACATGTCATAGACTCGTTTTAAATAATTTAAAATTATATCTAATGCCATTTGCTACGGTTTGAAAATAGCCCGCCAACGGAAATGGCATTTTAATGGGAAAGTAAAATGTGCAATATTATATGCATTTTGCGAAATCACAAAATGACGTGCTTACAAAAATTCACAACTGTTTAATATTATGACAAGAAAGCGTATTTTAAAATGCGGCTGCATTTTAAATTGACAAAACAACATATAAAAACTTTATCGATCTTAAAATGCATAAAAATAGCACATATTACAGTAAACCAACGCCAAGCTAGATTAGCAGACGTGGGGTTTTTCGAGAGTGTTTTACTACAACTCTCATCATACAGCCTCTCTTATAGATGAAACATGTTTAAATTTTATCCAATTGAGGTTTTAGAAGGTTTGAAGTAGCCAGATGTCGTGGCGCGTTTGAATCTACATGTGTGAGTTTGGCCGTTTCTTGCGGAAGAGACTACTGAAGACTCCTTTCTTGTCCTTCTTGTCAGGAGCCCCTCCCAGGGACAGCTCTGATTCTCCCGAGCTCTCGGCTGCAGCTGCCCCGCTGGAGCCCTGCTGGTACGCTGTAAGCATAAAAATGTAATCAGAATTGTTAAATACGAACACACACACTAGGAATAATTACAATGAAGGAATATATAATAAGCATTGTGGATTAAGCAAACTAAATCTTTAAATTTAGTGTATCCACTACCGTCTGACTCTCGTGGGCGAATATAGTCAATTAGACTCACCACACTCAATGGATCAATTAAGATAGGACACAGAGCAATCGATAAAAATAAAAGCGATATTGTGATAGTTTGTTTAGTTTTCAAAGTCACGGAAAAACTTGCGTTGAATAGGCTTTCTTTCTCAACAAATGTTTCTTTGAACCAAAAGATAATTTTTAGCGGAATTCGAACAGAATGGAAAAAAATACTAATTGCTCTGCAAGTGAGCATGCTTACTACGAACGGTATATATATACCCGGAATAGAAAATATTTTAATTTTACATAATAAAAAAAACAGCTTCTACGGTTTATGAAGGGTCACTTTGCATTAAATAAGGGGTCTATGTTGGGATTGGTGTGGTGTGCGGGGCGTGTCATACATTTGAGCCTGTACAGGGTGTACAGCAGGTGACTGCTCGCGTCCTCTGCGTTTGCCAAAACACACCAAAACAGTGCGGTTAGTGCAAAATACTCAAATACACAAGTGACGCAGGCCTTACTGAGGAGTGTGCGCAAATCAATGTTTTTATATTCACAAGAGACTGCATTAATTTGTAATACTCAATCTGCGCACACTCTTCATTAACGTCCTCGTCTACATATTCTCATGTTTCACTCCACCACCACAGTGCTGTACAATATAATATTACAAATTTAGTTAGTACTGAGAGTAAATACAACTTTGTTAATCTAACGAAACTGAAAAGAGAGAAAGTATAAAATACATTATGTCCAGAAGTAGTGGGATGTCAATAAAGAAATATCATACGAAGACCTCCTTCCAGATCACCATCAAGGTCTGACTCCATCTGAGCGAGGTCATCTTCAGAGCTCAATAAAATAAGATGACGAACACGCCGATTCTTATACGATTTCTGAAGATGACTTGCGCAGACGAAGCGCATAATATCACACATTTCCGTGCGACTGTACAAAATAAATACATACATAATATATTTAAATATAAACTAATATTATTTTAGTATAAAGCTGAAAAGATAAATTGTTTTTAAAAATAACAAAACACTACAAGAATAACTTGGAAAGAAAAGAAAAATATATAAAATATAATTTTTTTTTAAAAAGATTAACACGGTTGGCGTGTTAATGAGGATGTTCAACTTGACTGCGTCAACAGTGGATTCAAGTATGATCATTTCCCTGAACAACATAATATTTTTTGATAACGTGTATCGTATGCACGTGTATCCTGTTAGTAAGATGTAAGCAATTTTTTAATAATAAAACAGTCAATGTTGCACACAGTATGAAATCATGATAATATTAGAATCAAATAATATTTACATGACAAGCAATTTCAATAATGAACACTAAAGCTTCTAGGATTTTTTTTATAAAAATGGCGGAAGCAAAATCCCCTAAAGAGGAAATCAGTAATGAATGCATCAATGTCGACTGATTTTGGCTGATGAAGACTGGCTTGAGATTATTGTATTGAGCATGTGTCTGCTAATTTGGCACATTATAAAATATTTACACTTAATATTCTGTACAAAAAAACAATGCAGAAACTAGTTAAATATGTCGGCGTGTTCTGGCGGTCATTGCTCATGGAGTGAGGATATTGGGTGTCAATAACAACACTAGTCTCTTAGAGTAGGTTTGTTGCAGATAATTTATATTTTCAATAATACATATTTCAGTAGCAACGAGACGGTCGTGATCCAGCTTGACACTCGACAGCCTAACTCCGTGCACAACTAGTTACAAGCCGAACGACAACCGACAAGAGGAAGTCCTGACGAGATACTCAAGCCACCCACTAACTACAAACTTGCCCATCGGTGCCGTATTGAGTTGCGCGCAGGAGCTCTAACAACTCTTCACAAATACCACATCCGAGCAGTTGAATGCGAGTCTGGAGAGATGTATAATTTTTTTTCATAGACCTGGAGTAATTTTTGATTAATTTAATAAACCAATGAAGTTTTTTGATATTATCAAGTAATTATCAATTGCCTTTTTTTTTTGGCATTTGAGTACAATATTTTTTGATATTTATCGCGAGCAGCACCAACAACAGCGTGTGAGCAGCAGGTCTCAAGGAAAGGACGTTTTCCTTGTTTACAAGGAAATAACAAGGTTTTGAACCCGGAGACATATTGATTTACACAGATTGGAGCCTGGGATACAATGGGGGCAAGAGAGCTCCCCCGCAACTCAACGCGGCAGTGGCGGCTGTGACTAGGAATGAGGCGGGCGGCTGACCATAGTCGCTGGCGGTGTAGAAGTGCGCGGTGGTGGGCTCCTGCCAGTTGTTGTTGGAGGGCTGTGGGGGCTGCGAGCGGCGCCAGTCATGGTGCTGGTGGTCAGGGCGGCGCGCAGCGGGGGGCAGCGTCTGCGGCAGCGGCGGCGGCCGGTTGTCGACGCCCGTCGCTACATGGTGCGTATCGTCATCACATTCATAGCACTGAGATACTGCGCGTGTTCGTCAGTTTCATTTACAACCATTTGACATCACGCTTATACAAATTTTGAAATGCTAATGTTTTTCAAGACTTTATAAATTGATGATTTTGATGCACTCTGAGTGAATAGAGATCTTAAGACTTGCCAGATGCATGGCTGTCTTTGTATTCTCCGCTGTGTAGACATTTTATTTCATGGCTTTTCTTTTTTGTAGGCTTTGCAGGGTCGTTAAATCTTGTATGAAATGCTGTTTTATTAAAATTTCTAACCTGACCACAATACAACTGAATGACAATGAATATATCTGAAAGGTTGCATAGTAAATAGCAAAAAATCAATTAAATTATAAAAATCGAATATGTGGCGTGTATTGTGTTTAAGGTAGTATCATAATTTTAAACAAGAACATTGATATTTTATATTCACACGTAAACACATTAAATATCATGGATGCATCAAAAGCTTGAAATCTTACCTTGCTGCGAGTTGATGAACTCGGAGTTGATGTCTCGGTTGCTGCCGCCATAGCGCGTGCGCCCCCAGGAGCCGTGGCCCATAGAGCTCATTGGCATCTCTGACGCAGGTCTCGCTCCGTTACTCACCACCATCGGGTCCGATCGCCTGCAGTAGAAAGATAGGTTAGTCAATATCCAATTGCCTAGTTCAAAATTAGTCCATCACAGATTTGAAGTAGTTATACTATAACGTTAGATCTTACGGCAATACTGGTTTATAACCATGGTCTATAGCCGCTCTCACACTACACCTAGCAACACCAGAAGGACAACGTTTCAGTATTTTTCTTACCTGACGACATTATTGTTGTCTGTGGGGGATGTGGAAGTCGGTGGAGGTAGTCTCGGAGGCACTGCAGGCAGCGTGTGTTGTGTTTCTGAAAACCATTTATTTACATTAAACGTTTTCTTGGGATTTATCGCCGTATGCCAGAAATCATGTCAGGACATCTGAGCCTAAGATAATAAGAAAAGTCTATAAGCTACACTACTCCAGGAGATACACTAGAGCCAATTGTAGTTGTGCCTGCCTCATTAAGGGAATCAGCCTTCTTGCTCAACGGTCAAAGTCCAGGCTTTTCTCATGTATATCATAATTTGTGAAATAACTCAATATTTTTAGGCAGAACATTAAAAAAGTAAAATGATATCTTACCTGTTTTAGTTGGTGTGTCAGGGATAGTTGAAGAGCGAGGTGGTGCTGGTGGTGTGCTCGGAGGTTCAGAAGACGTGTTGGACTGAAATGAATACATCAATTTTGTATTTCAGGTGTAGAGCAGACATCCACCATGTATTGACCAGATGGCTAGAAGATTGTGACTTAGGTTGAAGATGGCGACTGGGGTTACCTGTCTGGAGTTACGGTGCTGCTGCAGAATCTCTGCCTGGGTCCTCTGCCTTGGTCTCGGTTCGGGTGATGAAGCTGCGGAGGAGCTGGATGATCCGTTGTTACTGAAAAATACAAACGAATTGTATAATTCCAGCCGGTGCGTGAAAATCGGTATTGCTGAACAAATATAATTATAATAGCTGTGGATTGACATTTTTAGCTTATCATAGAGTAAAGCTATGACAATCTATGTGAATAGCTACAGTAAATTTTGGACAGGTCCACGAGGTATGTTTATTGCCTTGAATGGTACTTAAAGAGCAACCGAAATAGGCAAGTCCAAAAAAATTTAAAAGGACAGTAGAGCGGTTCATGTTTAAGTTCTTGCTGATTGTTGATTATGTATAAGATTTAATGAGAGATTACTAGCCGCGGAAACAGAGAAGTCATTTTGGTGCCGGTACTCACTGGTGCAGCTTATGGCCAGCCTGCTCGCCGTAGCTGAGCAGCTGCATGCTGGGCTCCAGGCGGGCATGGAAGGCCAGCTTAGTCACCCAGTCCACCAGCGACTCGGCGCTCTGACATGAAAACAGGAACTCCGCTCCATCTGTGCAGCGCAACCGGAACACGTGCTTGCGTTTCGTGTAGTCGGCTGCCTTCTCGCATTCCGCCTGCAACAAATACACCGCTAAAGCTACCAACTTCAGGATGGTACACAGCTGTTGGACGAGAAACTTTAATTTCCTTTCAAGCATCTTTTTGAAGACTCAATTTACCAAGATGCCCAGTTGTTCCATTTCTAGAGAGTAACAAAGGCATCTGTCAGATCTGACTGTGTATATGCAAATAGAAGCATCCATCCATTCGTAACATCCATCTCATTATATAATTATGGATTTTAAGTGTAGTTTTTGGCTGACCTTGAGGATGTAGACTGGCGGCGCTGCCGCCTTAGATTGAGCAAAGTCATACTCGTCTCGGAAGAAGCACAGCAACTGGCCACAGAGTACAGTGTGGTAGCCGCGCCACGAGCGAACGGCCGCTCGTTTGCCACCGCATCCCGCTTCGTGTTTGCGTTCGAGGTATCCTGGAACACGCAATTGAGTGTAGTAACATGAAATTGAACATAATCAAATACACATCAATAGCATAAGTCATGCAATGTACCAAGCATTTTTTTTTTTGATATTTAGTTTGGTAAGGATAGAAACAATGCATAACCTTGAATATCCCCAATACCTTCGATTTCCACTGGAGGGAGGTCAGCGGGGTCTCCGCGCTGCTTCCTGAAGCTCTGCGTGCGCCTGCGTGTCGTAAAGGACGGGGTACGCTTCGGCAGCTTGCCACCGACCACGTCCTATTAATAAGCATTGAATAAAACACAAACACAAAGATGTTGGAAAGGTGAAATGACTTGACTGTCTTAATTTGTTATCTGACCTATTTGCAGATTTATCAATTAATAATGACCTTAAGATTTATCTGTTCTGAAAAACATATTTAGATCGAACATGATGCTTAAAATGTTATTACAAATGTTAATAATGATCATTATTTTGATTTAACTGGCTGATGGTTTTATAAATCTATGTTGGTTAGCCAATTGAGCCACATGTACCTAAAAACTTGGTAATCAATCTTCAATTTAACCAGTCAGATAAAATTTGAACCAGTCAGAAATAGATAAATATAATAAAAGTCTAATCAATCTAACCTTGATAAATCCGAAATAAAAAGTAATTATAGGTTGGAAGGGGAACATACGTGTTGTTTTAGAATATCGGAGTGGTGCACTTAAATTATCATGGCCCCAGTACCGGGACCGGAATGTTGGAACATCCATGCCATTACAATGGCCACCGGAGCCTACCAACACGCGTTATTTATACAGATACACGCAGGCAACCATACATTAGATGTTCAACACTACACTGACAAATTCCACGTGCAAAAAGAAACAGTGCATATTTATACATTAACTCATGCTTATCTTTTTATTTTTGATTCATGAAATATTTAATCTTTAATTATTTTCAAAATATAATTAAAATTTTCTCCTGTTTGAAAAAGATACAAGTTAATATATAATAATAATAACAGTCAGATTTCAATGGAAAATTTTGCAGAATAGTCACCGCCCAGGACGGAGCCCTGGATTATAAGCACTGAAGCGTACCCTAGAAAACCCAACTCCGCGGTACATAAACAAGTCATGCCCATGCATATACCAAAACCATAACAATATATATAATATATATATGGGGAGAGGGGAGGCGGAAGTGTGCGTTAACATCTTGAACCATGAATAATATTTCTGAGCCTTAGAGAAAAAAAGTCTGGAGTTGAAACAAAAGGCTTGAAGAAGTTCCTTCTTGCTAATACAATGCACTTATGAATGCTAATACAGTGGAAATTAAAAAAAATCTCTTACCTGATATATCAGAAAAATTACACCGATGCAATTATATCCAGAATTAGAAAAAAAAAATGTTTTTTTAACTATCCGATAAGGCAGGTATATTAAGGTCAAATGTATAATCTGTCTTTCATTGGAATTTATATATTCCAGTAACAAGGAATATAATCGATAATTCAAGTATATGTGAATTGTGGATATCCATGGTTAATCTTCTAAGGTGCATGATTTAAAGTAATTTTTGCATGGTCACCGTCACCTCAAGTCCTATCAAATCTAATCTGGAATTCTAAGTGTATTATCTGTTTCTCACCTGAAAGGCTTTATTAGAATTACGAGGAGCAGTGAGAACGAGCTGTTAAAGATTTTATATCCATGGATTGCATAAACGTTATATAAAGCCATTGAGTATCGTTTTGAAGTAAATAATTATGGAAAAGTTAAGTAAAAAAAAAAAATTGTATTTTTTCACTATTTAAAAGATATGTTAGGGCATGCAGTGCGTGATTGCGTGTATGGACTGCACGCCACCTGTACGCTTGTATGAAAAGATGTCAACTTCGGCAACTGAACAAAAGTGATGAGTGTGGCGGGCACATGCTGTGGAAGGATGTGATGGAGTGAAGACACGGGGCGTTTCGCATTACCTTGGATGAAGGTCCTCCCGGCTCGGCGTTGGACTCGGCTATCGGCTCCGGCTGGCCAACACAAAATGAGAAAATGTACACAAAACAAATGGCTATTACGGCACAAAAGCAATGTTCAAACACCGATGGAGCCAACCAAATTGGACTGTGCATTGGCGGTTTGAACAATGGACAAATACAAAGCACACTACGACAAAACAAACAATGATAAATAGCACTACAATAGATTTTCGCAGGCAAACTTACACCAGAGACAAAAACAGTGAACAACATCAATTCATCAAATTAAGAATTGAAATGCTCAATGATGAATGATATGAAAAATATCAGCTGCAAATTATTTCAAAAGGATTAAAAATTTTATCCACAATCACAGAAACCGAGTGTTTGAAATTTGTATAAAACTTGACATAAGTACTTAGCAAATAGACGTGTTTTTTTATTTTTACCCCGGGCAGCGCTGCGGTACTACTTCCGGGTGCCGACAGCTGATCTTTAATTTTTCTGTTACAACACAGTTGATATTTCATAGTTAATTTAAATTTTAAAAAAAGCCTGATGCCATGGTGTAACTTTTCCGCAAAAACAATACGAATTAAACAAAATATTAAAATAAAGCTTAAGTGGCAATGTCCTCCAAGCAGACGTATCCATTTCCGAATTTACCGTTTTCTCATTGAGGAGCAGTTTCTAAGATGTACAAATTAGCTATCCGCTATTTTATAACAGATCAGTGAGATCTTTGTGGACATCTGTCCGATTAACTTGACAGAATCATTACGGAGAGAAATTAAGAGCATAGCTGCCATAGAAATTTCTGACGGGTTCTTTGAGACAAGTGGGTCCTGGGGCTGCTAGTACAGCCTTTGACACTCTCTCTAGGCCACCTGTCTCGTTCACAAACCCGAACCCTCATAACTAACAGTAATCCGTAAAGTTTGACAGTCGATTCGGAAGCTTGCCACTTAACAATTCAACATCCATACGTTAGCGAAAACATCTGACATTATCATGATTCACAAGTTGTGAATTTTCCAAGTTCACAAATCTCATTGGAGATTCTTCATACTGCAGATGTTTGAGTACGTAAAAGTTGTCGAAAAAAATAACATAAAATATAGTAATAATATAATAATTCATACTAGACTAAAATAAAAAGCGACCCATTCTAAAGATAATATAATAAGCAATATATAATTGTTACGCAAAAAAAAAAAATTCACTAATGAATTACACCAATGAATAGAAAAATCCCATAGAATAAAAAATTGGCTTGGATGATGAAATACAATTCCTTGAGTATCTTCGATTTCTTCTTTCCTGTTTCTGATGATACAACTCCACCTGGACTCGTTGCACCACTTACCGTAGCCTTACATGTGAGCAGAACTTGAGATCTGTCTCGGTGCCTTGGTCCTTTGACCGCCGTGGCTCAGAAACTGAGCAAGAATTTTAACAATATGCAAGTGTGTAACTGATGTACCTACGCTGCATAAATATAAAACGGTGCGTATTTTTATCATGGCAAAATAAAAATGCAGCCACGTCGAATTGAATATTGCACAGCACGTGACGGAGTCGGGGGGCGGGTTACCTTCATGCTTTCGGCGCGCTTAACGTTGGCGACACGGCGCAGGCGGTCTCCGAAGGCCTGAGCGGCGGAGTGTGACTTGTGAACGGAGGGAGCGGGTGAGGCAGGAGAAGCTGTGCCGGCTGGGGCGCGCTCTGGTGTCATGGTTGACTGCGCCTGCTCCATCTGACAAAAAAAAGGATTATGAATATTATTAAAAAAAAGTTATTTAATTCGATGTATTTTTTAACATGCCAACATAATCAATTGGCATATTCTTATTCTAATGCTGAGCATGTCATCGGGCCACGGAGGTTGAATCCAGGTACGAGTTTGAATCCTACATGTTTGATTGTAAGTATATTTGAGAAAGGTACTTGAGTGGGCAGGTGACGGTCGTGTTCCATGCGGCGCTGCTGCTCGATGCGGGCGCGCTCGGCAGCTCGGCGCACTTCAGTACGCTCCCGTTCCAGTCGCTCGCGCTCTGCTTGCCTGGCCTGCGCCTCGCGGTCACGCAGCTCGCTGAAGGCTCGTTCAATCTGTGCGTAGTCAAGGTTTCAGTTTTTTTCTTTAGACTCAAAGCTTATAATTTTTGCTTATATGAAGTAGGAATTGGCCACAAACCATAGTAATGCGTCTCAGCAGATTGCAGCGCTCCTGCTGCGCCTCCACCGTCTCCTGGAAGTCCTCGTGCTTCTTGATCAGTTCCTCCACTTGTGCCACATTCTCTCCGAGCTTTCCATCACGCAGCTGAGGTTCCCTGAAAACAAAATATAAGTTATTACTAATGAATCAGAATAATATTTGAAATAATAAGTAAAATACTTGAGTGATTTTTCCACATATAGATTTTTATTGGTGACCGGTTTCTAAAGTATTTTACTTATTATTTAAAAGGAATTCCACCAAGT
Source organism: Atopsyche davidsoni (assembly GCA_022113835.1). NCBI lineage: Eukaryota > Metazoa > Arthropoda > Insecta > Trichoptera > Hydrobiosidae > Atopsyche > Atopsyche davidsoni. The sequence continues at coordinate 374,313 of JAILWY010000028.1, forward strand.
ACTCTCTGTCAAAAATATTCAATTTCGAATCAGAATACAACAACAGAAATGTGTGTGGTACCTGGTGATGATCCAGGTGTCCAGCAGGTCGGCATCGCGCTTGAAGAGCAGCGTGTCCAGATGTTGTTCGTAAACAGTGTGGCGACGCTGCCACGTCTCGTGTAGTAGTGTGGCGCGTGCTCGGAGGGCGGCCATCTTGTCGTGCAACTCTGCCGCTAGGAAGTGCTCCTCGCTCACCAGCTCCTCCGCTGCAGCCGATTAACATGCTCATCAGTACAACGTTCAATCTTTAGCTTTAGCTTTAGCCTTTATGATTAATATTTTTTTCAGTATTGCACATTTGAAGATTTTTTAAAATTATTTGATACGCATTTAGTACTAGAGGTGTTGAGTATGTTATTTCATCAAAATTACCAGTTTTGTAGAAGTTGCTAAAGTCTTCTTGGCGTGCATCAATCTCGGTCTTGATTTCGGCATTACGTGCCAGCAACTGCTCTGCTCCAGAAACATCAGCCGCTAGCTCTGGGGCAGTCACACGCGCCAACATCTCACTGGTCCACGCCCTGACAAAAATACGTACGTTATATACAAGGGATTATCATAGCTACAAACACAATCCAATTGCTGTCAATTAACATACATGAGTTCTCCGTATTCATCGAAGAGTGCCTGCAGCTGGCCAGCCTGGCGCAGGTGCTGCCGACCCCTGGCGGCTCGTTCCAGCAAGCCTCCTAAGGCTTCTGTGACTTCTTCCAGTTTCACCCACACATGCTCCTTTGCATCCGGAAAAGCCACACCCAATCTGTAAACGACACACCAATAAATTATAACTGCAAAACTCTTAACAATATATAAATTAACTTATTATCATATTTGATTTCGTACTGCTTCAAATCAGGTGCTTTCTGTTTTTATTAATCTCATCATAAAATATAATTTATAAGGGTATTGGTGGATTAAGTTGTAATTGAAAAGGTTTTGATGACTTACCTGTCGGCCTCCGTGCTGAGCTGGTCTACCTGCGCTTTCACAGCCGCTGTGTCTGCCTCGAGGGAGTCGTGTTTCTTCACCAGAGCCTGGAATTAGAAATAAGTCATCTTCTTGATCACACCGAAAATGCTTCTACTCTATCCATTGAGAACATAACCCCGATATAAAGGTATCCAGGACCCAATACCAAGTATGACTTCCTCTTTTTTAGAGTGAATATTATATTAAATACTAGTAATGTAGCCCGTCACAAAATGACGAATTTGATGAACGATGCGTCTAAATTCTCGCGGTGAACGACATCTCGCGGCGAAGAAGTGAATTATATAATTAAAGTTTAGCTAAAGCATATTTTAAAGTTTATGAATGAAAATATTATCCTATCGTCTTGAAATTCGGCACATAGCTGTGGAAAAATTTACTTAACTTATGTGCAAAAAATCAGCGTTGTATCTTTTAAGATATTCTATACAGAACGGAAAAATGAAACATACATACAAACATACAAATAAACACACAATGGCTATTATTATAGTAGATTTGAAAAAATGTTCGCAATTCAGCATTTAGTGCATCGTGACAAGCGGTATAAATGTATATGGCAGCATTGACACATTGTGGGACGTCTCAATACCTGAATGGCGTGCAAGTCATGGTTGCCACCGTGTCCAAGGTCAGTACTTAGGGCAGAGTCCTTCTCCGCAATCCACGCGATGGTCTCATCAGCTGTCCTGTCAAAGATGTGCACCTGCCGAGCTCCCGCTAGCGCCTGAAACCGCAAACACAAGTTGAACGATGTAAAATCGGTCGTACAAAATTGGTTCTTTATGCTGTTACTGTGTTCTTTATGCTTCAAAATAGATATCTTTTAAATTAAAACAAAGGTTATAAGCAAGCATATAAAAATATTAATGTTTTTATCATTGGGTAGATGTGAATTCAGATATTCTCTATTTTTCCAACAGCCTTTTCAAAAAGATTTACTACTTATGATTCTGAAATTTGAAGTAGATAAAAAGAAATATGCATACCTCTTGGCGTGCATGTGCGAGGTCACGCAGGTCATCCCACAGAGCCCGCGTTTCAGTAACGTGCCTCTTCACTTTCTCTGCGTCTGGGCTGCGCTCGTCCAGCAAGTGCTGACCTGCTTCTACGATTCCCTCCACACGACCTTCATTGGCTAAAAAGAAACCAAGGTTATTATAATTTAAGGATTCAATTACCAATAACTACCCTTGAATTATATTGCTTGCTTGGATTTTGAGCTTATGTTGAAATCTGAGCAAGCAACTGTTGACTGTGTTCAAGGGGAAGTTAGTAATGCTTTTGGGTACTGATGTTATGAATAAGAAAATCTCTTACCAGAGAATCCTGCCACGAAGTTGTCAAAGGCCTGGATGAGGATCTCCACGTGTTCCACATCGGTTCCGTAGTCCTCTGAAGCAGCAACCGCTGTTTGGTCATTGATCCATTCGTGTACTTCTTCGCATTCACGGACAAAGCTGTAACAAAAATTAACTGAAACTTTAACTTCTTTCCTGGTATGTCAATTTCAGCGGACACCGCGTATGCCTTATATGTCCTCTCGTACCTGAAATATTTGTCGCTGTCTTGCAGACGCTGCTGGCGTCGCGCCCCCAGCAGGGTGAGGTCGGTGAGGGCGGCGCGTGTGGCGGCAGCGCGATGTTCGGCTTCGGCGCCTCCTTCAGCCCCACGGCTAGCGAGGGCTGCCGCCAGAGTCTCCAAGCGAGTCGCCTGTTTCTCAAATGTTGCAATCTAAAAAAGAACAGGTTTGTTAATATGTAAGATCTCCATTCGATATCTTCGAACTATGGAATTACTGATCATCAGATGATAAATGCTCGGTCAGTAAACTTCTTAAAATAAATTGTAAGTAAACCTCTCGTTGTATGGCTTCAAGTCGGCGTTGCAGTGCCCGCACAGAGTCTTCATCACGACCGTTCTCGTTGCTTTCCAGCATGGGTTGCCTCTCGGCCAACCATGCTTCCGCCTCGGCCGCCTCCGCCATGAACACGTGAAGGTCCACGGCATCCTGTAGTCGCGTACGGCGTGCTGCTGCCGCGTCTTTGAGACCGCGCAGGGCCTCCTGCAACTCCACGGCTTGCTGCTCGAGGCGGGCACCAGCAAAGTGTCCACGCAGTTGCATCTGTGCCGCCCGGGCTGCCAGTCCACTCACCACCGGCTCCCTGAAGCATTTAAATTCAAATTACATTACCTCAAATAAAAAAAAGCCGAGCAACTTTAAGCTACATGCATAGATTACTCTGCAGAAGTTGGCATCATGTTGACTCAAACTCAGTCAAGAATATGAATGGACTTTCATGGATGTTAAGCCACGTCGTTTTAAACACAGATACTATATATGTAAATGAAATACTGGCTATTATAATTTTTGCAATATATATTTTTCTATATTGTTTTACCAATTATAATTAAAGATTGAATAAAAACACATTTATTATATTCTTAGAAAAGAAAGCACAGCTAAAGAGGGTAAAGTTACCTCGAGAGCAGGTCGGCTTCCAGCGCCGTGTGCTTTTTCTGTAGGCTCTGTGCCTGCGTAAGGGAGGCAGCTACGACAGGGGCGGCTACCAGCGGAGCACGCTCCTTGAGCCAGCGAAGCTCTTCACTAGCGTCGCGCGCCCAGCGCTGCATGGTTTGCGCATCTTCCAGGTTGTCGCGTCGGATCTGCATCGGCTCCTGCAGCTGACGGTAGCTGCAATTCAAATACCGTAACTTGAGTAAAGTTTCAACAGGTTCGTGCCGGTGTGTTATAGTTGCAATTAATTTCTACGTTTTTGGAATTTCTTTTGGGAATTCAGGACTTAGTACCTTGTGAGAGCGGCTTCTACCCTAGCCGAAATGTCAACAGCCATGAAGTGCTGTGCGGACGTGAAGTGTGCGGCCGTCTCACGCAGGGTAGCAGCTTCTTCCCCGCGCTGTGCAACCTCCTGCTCCAGCCGCGAGTGACGCGCCAGTAGTGCTGCTACTGACGCCAAGTCCTTGCCTGGAAATCATAAAGAACGCCAAGCTCAGTAAATTTTAGGTATTTGTAAGCTTCATTATTGCTTTGCTTTGGCACTGTTTCGAGCAATGTGGTTCTTCAATTGAATGGATAGAGTAGCGTGCAATAACGTACCATGGTCATCGCTCTGCAGTTGCGCCTCGACATCATCCAACCATCCCTGGAAGTCATCCAGGCCGCGCAAGAAAACACGCGCCTGATATGCTGCAGCTAGACGTTCACGTCGCTCAGCGGCTGTAGCCTGCAGCGCACGCCATTCGTTCTCTAGTCCTCCTGTGTGTCCCGCCAACTCCTCTGCTGCATAATGTTCAGATTCTGCAATTCAAATATATTTGATTAATTTAAAATAATAAATCTTAACTTTCGGAAGTTCAACAGGAGAAACTTCAAGAGTCTATAAACGGCATCACTGGGCATCATATGATGCCAGAGAAGTGACCGATAGGTGTGCATTCAAGTGGTGCTCGGTCCAATCAGTTAGAATGCAATGTAAAGATGAACTCGGCATCATATGCCTGTGGGAGATCAGGCAGACGAGATTAATCCAAGTTTCACACTTACTGATGAGTTCTTCTCCGTTGCTGACTACAGCATGAATGCGGCCCTGGTTAGCCAGGAGCTCCGATTCGAAGGCTGCGTGTCGCTGAATTTTGCTCTGCAAGTTGGAAAGATCCCTGCAAAGACACATGGGGTTTTAAAAAAAATCACGGCAATAACTTCTTCAGTGACCAATATCTCTATATATTTTATGGATGGATCTTTAGAAAAGCAAATTACTTATAGTTCTGGTCGTTGGCCACCTGCGACTTGAGCGCCAGCCATTCGTGCTCGTGGTACAGATCTCGCAGGAAGAGTTGGAGCTGGCGAGACTGTTGCAGCCGCTTGCTGCGGTCCTCAGATTGCTCCTGAAGGAAACACAATTTGATATTCAACAGATTGTACAGTATTCATTATTCAGAAGGTAAGACTGCTTAATTCAGATTGTACCTTGAGCTTGCTAAGGCGGGAAGCCACAGTGGCGAGCCTGCGTTGGATGTAGTGCTTGTCGTTGTGGCCGGACTCCAGCAGCTCCGAGGCAAAGCGCTGAAGCTCCTCTGCCTTGCCAGCCTGCGCGCGCACCAGCTTGTCAAACTCTGCGTGCTTCCGGATGAGGGCTTCAACGGCTGCCGAAAAAAACTGATCGTAAGGAAACCTGAATACTGCAGTAGTCAGCAAATGCGACCATACACAGCATAAAGTTAAAAAAGTAAAAAGACTGGAGCCTAGAGCCCCAAGGCCGACAAGCAAGCTAATCACTACAATGCATGTACGAATAGAAAAGCAACAAGACTACCTGGCAGGGAGTCTCCAAGGTCGTCGTTGTTTAGGAAGGCCTCCTTGGCGGCTAACCAGTCTTCTGTCTGGCGAGCCAGCTCTTTGAATAGCTGCAGTTGATGAGCCTAAAAAGACAAACACATATTTTAATTGTCACAATATGTATTTGCGTAATGTTGTGTGAGTGCATGCGTGCTGTGCTTACTTGCGTGAGGTCGCCGCGGCGGCCGTCCCATGCGCCGTGCAACTGCTGGGCCAGCTGGGATAGGCGAACAGGGCGTTCTGCTTTGTCCTGCGCCTCCCCCAAAGGTAGCTTGGCTGCCTCCACCTGCAGGCCCTCTATACCACGCTGCCTGTTGTCAATCTCCGCCTGAAAACGCACGTCGATGAGACACAAATACTATGAACTGTATTCAATTATGTTGTTTGGTATTTGCCTCGTTGTATGCAGAAAAACTTGTATAAGAGGTTTTTCCCAAAGTGTTCTTTTTCATTTCTGCCTGGATTTTTAATTTAATATTTCCCACTCAAGGGTAAACGATAATTCAAAAAATATGATGGATTTATAAAGTACCTTTCTCTCCTGGTGTAGCTCCAGCAGCGCTTCTGCGTCCGTGACGCTGGAGCACGGCTCGCTGCTTTCTAATTTCTTTACTGTTTCTCCAACCCACACTTCAAGTTCCTTAAGCATAAAAGAAATCATCGACTTAGATATATGGTTATTCGAGATAAATAAATGTTTTTTTTATTAATATAAACAATGTGTTTCTGTACTCAATATTTTTAGTTTTGTTACCTTGAGGTTGTTGTCGAACTTGTGTACGGTGTGAGCATCATCAAGCTGCTGACGGCGCTGCTCCAGGAGGTGCTGCAGCTGCTTCCAAGATGCCTGCAGCTCGCAGAGTTTCTCTCGGATAGGTTCTTCCTTTGAGGGGTATCTGAATAATGATTTGAGTTTGATTTAAGAAGGAAATTTTAAGGATTTTCCTCGTCAGTGTGATGTTGGGGTTACTAGGTGGCTGAAATAACTGAAAGATACTAACTTGGTGGACAGACGCTCGGCTTCCTTTGCACTCGCGTCAAGCTTGGCGTGCAGGGCACTTGCGTCCCTGTGGAGTGTGTCACGCCTTCTTCGCAAGCGCTCCACGCCACGTAGGTCCCGACCGGTCTCCCCTCCGCTCAGCAGCGCCACCTTCTCCGCTGCACGTTCCATCGTTTCTTGAACATCGCTGTAAAACAATAAGATGTGAGTCCACACTTGCACAATGAGAGGATGTCTGCATCGTGATATTTTTTGTTTACATCTTTTTAAGTGGCAGTCGTTTTGTAAATTCCAAATTACGTCAATAAACACACCTCCAATTCGTAAAACATTGAAATTACTTGGTATTTACTCTTACAATAATCCCTGGCTAATGTGCCACAAAAAATGTCTCCATGAGGATGTTTGAAACAGGCGTACCGGTTGTATTGGTGGATCTCCAGCGCGGCAGCCAGGTTGTCTCGGTATTCCTGGAGGGCTCCGCTTAGGGCCCGCCACTTTGAGAGGAAGGCGTCGCGCCTCTGTGCCACTGCTGGCCCAGACGTCGGACCCTGCAAATTGATTGATTGATTAATTTGATCAGCTTTGTTTCGATATTTCAGAATTCTCATCATTTTTTCATCCAATGTTGACTACGGAATTATTCAGGGAGACTCATTATATTGATCAGTAGGCGTACCTGCTGCAGCAACTTGTCGGCCAGAGCACAGATGGCCTTGATGTGCTTGTCGTCGACTCGCATGTCACTGTCGAGGTCGTCCAGCTTGCGGAGGAGAGCGCTGCAGTGCTCGTAGTCCCGTCCGGTGTCTGCCGCGTTCACCTGAAAACATTGCACTATTAAATAAAACTACCATAGCTGCAAGGTTACTGAAAAGCTCATAAAGGAGAAAACATTTTAGCTTCTCAAGCAAGTAAAATCGTCAGTGCTTACCATCATCTCCTTGTCTCTGATCCAAGCCTCGATCTTATCCAGCTGGTTGTTAAATTCCAGCATATCCTGGGCTTCCTCCAAGCCACGACCTAGTGAAAACAAATTACATTACTACCGTCGCACAAAAACAATAGATTGACATTATGTTGGCAACACTCCTGGCCTGGAATGCTTTTATTTAACTTTTGCCTATTTTAAATTTTGCGAGAACAATTGTGGTATCATTCGTGGCAGATTCTTTCAGGCCACACAGACTCTTCGAAGGCATATTACATGAATATATCATTCTTACACTAAACAAGCATTCAACAATTTAAAAAAGTCTTGTTTTGTTGTTGTTAAATGACCAAGGTCATCTGCATTGGGATATTGGGGGTACAAGTGATATTTGGAAGACTGACCCCTCTGGTCAGACTTGCTGAGCAGAAGATGCCAGGCCTGGGTGAGGTGCTGGGCGGCTTGCTGCACAGCGGGCGCAGCACCGTGGCCCCTTTCGGCGAGACGTGTGGCCTTCTGTTGTAGCTCCGCAACGCGACCTCCATTGGCTGCCAGCTCTGCCTGGAACGCCTGGTGCTTCTGCAGCTTCTTAATCTTGTCCTCCAGACTGGTCACTTCACCGCCTAAAAATATATGTAGATCACAAATTAACGAGAAAACCAAAATTGATAATTTTTGTATTTTTAGCTGTAGCCTTAAATTTCCCTTTAATTATATTAAATGAATGCAGTTTATGGTTTTCTTTCCCTGGAAATATTGGTTTTAGTTAATAGTGGTTCGTGTCTCGGTACTGGGAACATCTTCAGGAATGTTTAAAATCCCTAAAGTTGGTCCCGGTACTAGACTGGGACCACTAACATCTGAGAAACCCCAAGATCTTCTACTATAATATTTGAATATATTAATCAAATTTGAAGTAACTAGTTAAGATATTACCTTGATCGGCTTCAAGCTTCTTAATTTTGTCCTGGATCCAGAATTGCGTTTCGGCCACGTCGCGTGTGAACTGAGCGTGCAACAGCGCATCAGCTAGTGCGTCACGGCGCACGGCACACAGCTCTCGAACCTTGAAAAAACATATCACCATTGGTAATGCGCTGTTAACCTTAGTTTGGTTTCGGTAGCAGGGAGCAGATGTACCTTCTTTCTCCGAGCGTTGACCCTGTCCAGTTCCTCGGAGATGACGTTGCTGTCTGGGTGGTGCTGCTGCAGCAGCTTTGCTCCGTGGCTGTTCAGAGCTGTCACTTTCTCTTCCTGGAGAATGACAAAACCGATAGTTAATTGCTACATAATACTCTAAGGCAGTGGTATTGATTAGCATCAATGGTGTCCAGGTAGAGAATTTGGATCAGATGATATTCCAGGATGTACAAATTTAATATGAAATTCTTCGGTTGATATTCATCTTTTCAAACTATTTAGATAATGAAACTACCTGCGTGTTCAGAAGCCTCTCGAACGCCTCGTGCTTCTTGAGCTGTCCGTCCACTTCTTCTACACTACTCGTTGGAGACACATCAGTGGATCCTTTAAAATAAAATCAAATAATCAACATTGTTCCTATGTATGTAAGAAAGTGTCAGCTTTGGTATGAACTTTTTATCAAATCTAATGATTGTGTATATTAAAATATGTTTTTGGCGAGAAATAATTTATTGCATGATTGTCAAATTTATTTAAATATTTAATATTTTAAAGTCATGGGAATGTTAGCTTGTCTCACCCAGGGCAGCTTCGTGCGCGTGACAGAGGTGCATAAGCTGCTTGGCATCACGCAGGAAGAATTGCAGATCGATAAGCTGGTCAAGGGCCACCTGGCGCGCCTGCCACGCCGCGTGCAGGCGCTGCCGCTCCTCCAGCAATGCCGCACACTTCTCCTCTACTTCCTACAGTACAATCATATTATAATAAATATCAAACAGTAAATAATCGATTAAAAGCTATATTTAGAAATTAAATTTGAATGTACAGCATTATATTTTAATTTATCAACATTTTCAAAGGTTGAAGAAACCAATCAATCACAAAATCACATCATATATTAAAATGGATTCCACCAAGTACTTTCTGTCAAAAATATTGATGTATACATCAATATTATCAATGGTAATCTATTACGTTATAACGTATAAACTATATAGTTTACGACAGATTAATCATATATCAATAAAAGATATCCGAAAGTAGACTATACCTTGGCACTGCGGTGGCCAGTCTGCACCATGGCGCGGCCCATGTCCAGCACGGTCCGGAAGGAGTCCTCACGAGCCTCTACCTCCGCCTTGGTGGCTTCGTGCTCGGCCTTGAGGGCCGCGGCCGCTGAAACGTCACGAGCCCTCGGCGCGGCTGCCATGCCAGCGCGCAGCTCACTGGACCACGAAGTCAGGTCGCGCACCTAAGCATCACAAAATGTCAACATGTTGAAGACTGAGACTGGTTTAATCTAAAGCAGACCTGTTTTAATAGTTGAGAAGGCATACTTGTGCGAGGAAGCGATGTAGGTCGCAGGCGGCGTGCAGGCATTCGCGATGCTCAGCCGCAGCCTGACGCAGACGCTCCCAGCTCTCGGCTAGTGCCTGCTGCTGCTTGGAAATGTGGGCCGCATTACCTCCGGGATAGAGCTGCTGTAAGCGAGCTGCGTCTTCCGATAATATCTGAAACGGTTTGTAAATACAAATCTCTCTTTACACTGGATGCTATTTGCAGCTTTTTTTAAAACCATATAACTATCCTATTTGTTTATATAGTATTTAGTATTCTTCTTATCACTAAGTTTAGGTATAAGAACTATAAACTATGCAAATGCTGATGACAAAGCAAATATAAAATATAGCATCAATAGCCTATAATTGGCAACAGCTATGAATAGCATACGAAGGTACATTACCTGCAGCTGCGCCTCTAGAGCCAGCAAGTCATTGTCGAGCCCTTCGTGCCTCCGCAGCAGTGCCAGGGCATGGTTGAGATCACGAGCTTGTACACCACGGCCAGGGCGCTCGGGTAGCTGCGCACGCTTATCCTGCACGCGGCCCAGAGCCTCAGCCGCATCGCGGTGGAAGCGGTGGATGTCAGCGGCGGCCCCGAGGCGCTGGGCCCTTGCGTCCATCTGTTCGATTAGACGCTGCCAGGACTCTCTGGAATTCGATCCGCGAGCATATAAAATATATAGAGATTGGGATTCTGGGGATTGTCGAATTAAAATAATGTCTTAACTCTAAAATTCATTTCATAACCCTTAAGTCATTTTCCATAAAAAAAATTGTTTACGAGAGTTTAAGTAAAGTAAGCCTTTTAGTACTTTGACATAGATAAAGTGCATTTTTGCTAAAAAATCTTTCTTAAACTCAAAAGCTACCAAAACTACGTGTCATTTAACAAGGCTTTCAAGAGAAAATTATCATTTTTAGCAGAAAACTCGGCTCAAGAAGACAAAAAATGCATTCAATAGCTTTTCACATTAAAACTAGGGGAGTAATAATAAAATTTAGCAACTTCATAGTGGAAGGAACATTGATTTCAAGCTTGAAAAGGAGCTGCGAGTCGGCAGACTGATTACGCTGCCATGGAAGCAGTGAAGATGACTTTTGAAAAGTGAAATCTCGTGCACGACCATCGCTTATAACAAGGGTAAAAAAGACAATACGTTTTCAACATAACAAAGCTACAGAAATGGAGTGGTTTTTATATATTTCCCGTGTGGGATACGAACAATCTGGATAGTGTGAAGATGATGATATTTGGGAGTTGCATGTGGTGTTTTTAAAAACTTCATATACATATAGACATACTTGTGTGGAAGACATCCAAATTCAGATAATTTGAAGTCTGCTACACTACTCTGGAAAAGGCAGAAGGGCTAGAGGTTTGAAATGATAAGATGAAATTGTGGTCATCCCTGACTTGACCTGAGCGAGCCATACTCGGGCAGGCAATGCATGATAAACGAATTTCCATTCAGAAGCATATGTGCAAATAGACATGAATATTTTTAAGAATATACCGGCTGTTCCAGAGCTCACCGTAAATCTTTTTCGGTATCAATTTATCATACTTGCCCTATGCTGCTGTACAATAAACTTAAACAATGCTTATACAAAAATGTTGAAACTGCCATGAGTTTTAAAACAACACGTAAGAAATTCAAGCCGAGTGTACAGAGAACGAATAAGCACATCACAATGCAGGGACTAGAGGACGAGACCAAACGCTACAGATGAGAATACAGAAAGCCGTCGAGAGTTCTGAGGTTACCGGAGGATGGCGTGGCGTGCGCCCACTTCTTCGGCAAACTCGCTGGGCCCCTGCGGCACCGTCTCACTGTGTACAGACACAGGGAATCTCTGATTGTCTATTGGCAGAGTGTCATGCATAACAAAGAGTATAAAGTACACACATAATATCGTTTTTAAATAAGGTCTTGAAACTCCATAGCCGCAGTTCAGAGTGATAATGTTTCTGTTTTTTACGAACCTACTTGATACGAATATCAGTGGCGTGCTGTGACCGAGTAAACTGTTTAATAACATCATGTGGAATATCACCATACATATAAAATATATCTATCTGTCTTCCTGTAGACTGCGACATTATTAAATAACTTATCTAACAATATTGTCGTTTTAGCAATATTGTAAACAGAAATTTATTTAAGTTTTCTTTGTAAATCTTTGGGTGCATATCATTATTATTGAAAGTATCGCTTTCTATTTTAATGAATAAGAATTGAAAACCTCATATTGTTCGACTTAAATAAGACAATATATTGATAAATATATTGATCAGTTTTTTTTTTTTTCAAAATCTCAAAGCATCTTTTGGCTTCAGCATAAGAAATATATAACTAGTAATATAGAATATAATAATGGACTCACCCGAGTTGCTCTTGTCTCTTCTCGATGTCCGGGATGTACTTGCTCTCTGGAGCCACCAGCTTGCGGGCCAACTCCTCGCACTGGTTGAATCTCTCGGCCCCGTTTTCCACACGGTGACGTAGCTCGTCAAACTTCAAGCGCAGCGTCTGCAGAGGATATTAATCGTGACACTGAACGTCTATTTTTGTCGGTTTTCAAAAATCATTGAATAATAAATCAAAGATCAAAAATAAAAGTGATTAAATGTTGTCGATTTTGAGAATAAGATTAGATTAACACAAGACAATGATTGTACACTGCAGTAATGGTATTTTAATATATTACTTTTAATTCTGACTAGTACCAAAAGTCCTACTAGCGAGCACATCGCTGGAGCATGAAATCACATTAATATTGCATTGTCTTTCACAGGAAGGATTCAACGCCCAATAAACTAAATTTTGATAAACATGCAGATTCATTGTGCCCATTGCTGCACAGAATCCAGAAGATATCGAGAGTAATGAGTCAAGTGTTACCAGCAAGTGTTCGTAGTCTTGTCCGTAGTCTTCACTGGAGGCGGCCGTGAGCTGTTCCTGAATCCATTCCTCCAGTTCTCCGCTCTCGGCCAGGTATTCGTGTCTAAAAAAGAGTAAATGTTATTTAATAAAGCTCACGGAATATTCTTTTACGGCCGGATGCCAAAGATATAATTTGTCTTTACCTGCACATACTCTCCACGAGCGCCTTTTGACGGAGAGCGGCCAGTTTCTGCAGGGCGGCGAGCTTGTTGGCTACCTGCGCCGTCCTCTCCAGCAGCAGGGCCGAGTCGGTGTGGCTTGCGGCTGCCATGGCTTGCGCGCCATGTCCCATCTCCTCCACTATGGCTGCGTACGTGTCCAGCTCCAACTCGATTGCCTGAAGTTAATATAAAATTTAGCGTGAAAACCAAAAACTAACCAGATTCATAAGCTGTTTATTCTCACTACTAAACTAGTATTGTTAATGTTGAATTATAAAAAACATAGGCAAGACTGTTGTATCAAACATTGTAAGTAATACTTAACAGTTTGATTTTTTTATTAATTTTGTCATCTTAGCATGCAGTAAAAGACTTTTTCGAATAAATCAACTAATTTCTTTTCCTCTGTATGATCGTAAAACAATTAACACAGCTAGATTACCTTGTGGCGTGTTAGCAGCTGCATGGCGTGATCTCTGTCTCTGCCGGTGTCAGCGGAGGCCAGAGCCGCGCCGCGGTCTGCGAGCCACGACTCTACGTCAAGTGCGTCTTGCAGGACTTGCTGCGCACGCAGGGAGCGCGATAAACGGATTGCACGCGCTTCACATGCTGCTTCCAAAGCCGCCCAGGCCTCCGTCAGCTCCTTGCAAAGGGCCGCAATCTGAAATAATACCATGTAGTTATAAAACATAGAATGGTTCATTGAAGCAGTTAAAAGTCCAACTTCCAAATCAGCCGAGGTGGTGGATGGTGATCATCGCATACTTTACGAGACCCAAAAATAATTAGATAAAGATTTATCACCTTGTCAGAGTCAGGCAAGTCCTGGGCGGCGAGGTCAGCGCCCCGCTGAAGCTGGCGGTCTGCACCGGGTCGGTGCGCGGTGACTTCGGCTGTGAGCTTGGCATGCTTTTTGTGCAAGCCTTGTGCTGCGTGCAAGTCTGCGCCAAGTGCCTCGCTGCTGGCAGGCCCCATACGCTCGGCCACCCACTGCAGCTCTGCGTCCAGCGCAAACTTGAACTTGTGGAATCTGGAATGTGTAGTCATGCAAACTTTAATACTCAATTGGAACCAATATTTTTTGATAAGCCTGAATACTAAAGAAAACATCGCAGTGGAGAAGACAGAAGTCATTTCTTGTCAGTTTCTGATATTCAGTTGTAATATTAGATTTTACAAATTCCAATTTTACATAGATAAATATAGTATAACCCAGATATCATGAAGATATTTCCTTCACTAAATTACCTCAGTCCTTCTTCCAGCAGTGCTCGCCTGGCTGCGGCTGGGGCACGTAGTTCCTCTAGCGCCTTCACGGCTAGCTTGGATTCGCGCTGCACGTTGTCGGCATCAAAGTGGCCCTCGGCCGCCAGATCAGCACCCGAGGCCTGCAGCTCCTTCACGCGCTGCTCCCACTGCGACATCTCCAGCTCCAGAGCCTGGCACAGACGAGACACGGTATGAGAGATACTCTTTTATCAGTTTTTGGAAGATATCACTAAGTTAATGTATCATTACCTGGTGCTTGTTGAGCAGCTCCTTGCAGGTCCGCAGGTCACGGCCAGTTTCTTTGGCACTCAGTTCTCTTCGCAGGTCTCCCAGGCGAGCTCGGGCGTCGGCAGCGCTGCGAGCATGCGCACGCTGCGCTGCAGCCTGCCGGAGGGCGCGGGCCCGCTCGGCCGCTGCTGCCCGCAGCGCAGCCCAGCGGGCACGCAGAGCTCCCAGCCGGGCGCCTACTGCCTCCGACCGAGCCGGCTCACTGGACACCAGTGCCTCACCAGTCTGTTGGCAAAAAATCACATTTTGTTTATAGGAAGCTTTCCTAGATATATCCATTTATTCACTGAATGCACTCATCATAGAAATAACTGTCTTCAAGGAATTGGATACTCCAACTCTCAACTGAATTATTAATTTACTAGATTTTCATGCATTACATGCCCTTACTACTAACTCGATAATACGACGTGTACTTACATTGGTGACGTTTCGGAGTTGCGCTTCATTGGCATGCAGCTCTCTCTCGAATGCCTCATGCTTCTGCAGTTTCCTCTCCAGGTTGGTAAGGTCTCTGCAGATAACAATTAAAATTTATTATACTACTGATGGGAGTGTCAGTACTGCTACTGCTGTACTATCTAGTGCTAGTGCTGTACTATCCATCGACGAACAGTCAACATTACCTTCCAAAACAGGAGTAGTCAACTTTTTTATGGCTAGTGCACTTTTGAATGTTTTTCGTACCTGTAAGACTGATCAGTGGCGGTCCGCATCTTGTCCTGGATGAAGGCGTCGAGGTCGTCTGCTTCGGCAGAGAAGTGCCGGTAGGCCAGCGAAGCCTGCAGGGCGTGGCGCCGCTCGGCCGCTAGCGCGCGCACGGCGTCCCGGCGCCCCTTCACCTGTCCCTTGCGGTTCTGGATGCTGGGAACAAGCAAGTGTCATACATTAACCTTTCTAGTGCAGTTTAGCCAGTGTGTAGAGATTTTGGTTCTGTGCAAATTCTTTAAGACTAATAAGAAAAGCTCACTACATAAAACATTTAATAATTTCCTTAAATAATGTTAATATTACTTTTGATTGAATAGATATAGTAAAATTATACAAAATGGAGAGCCACTGCTTCCAGTAATATTGTATTACAATATATTTTCGTTTTTAAAATATGGTAAAGAAGTACTTACTGATCTTTGGCATAGTGTCCAGATGTAGCGAGGGAGTCGGCAAGCTTGCAGAAAGCCCTCAGCCTGTCGTCCTGCGCCACCAGGGAGCTCTCAAAGTCTTCATGCCGCTTCACAAGTGCCTCCACCGATTCCACCGAGTCCTAAATCAAGGTACGGTATAAATTCACAAAAAGATTTGAAAACATTCAAACTAGTAAAAAATGTGATCGGTCTTTTGAGTCCCACGTGCATGGAGGTTCTTGCTTCATGAGAGAGTCAATGATATCACTCATTTTGTGAATGCCAGGTCTAGCATGTTGGCATTGAACCTTGAGTTTTTAAACCGAGTGATTCTCAATGAAAAAATGAAAATTAGTCAACTTACCCCTAGATCCTGGTATTCGAGGAATGCCTCATGAGCCCCACTGGAGGCGTCGATTCTGTCAGCCTCGCTGTTGAAGGATTGCAGCTGCAGACACTGAGTCAGCCTCTCTTGTTTGGCCTTCCAGTCTGCAACAGATAGTCACAAAAATTACAAAAACCGACTAGGAAACAACTCTGTCGAGCAAAGGAAGTGAAATGACATTAAGAAGCTCCCAGTTAACTCCAAGAACTTCTGCAAGTGTCCTTGTGAAGATGTTTCATGTGAGAATGCAGTGAATATTTAATAGGAAGGGAGGTCGGTACCTTTGTCCATGGCGTCTCTTTCCGTCTTCAGGGCCATAACCTTGTCGGCTACTTCAGTGAGGGCCGGGTTTCCTTTCACCAACTTCTCTCCGAGCTCAATAACCTCGTTGAGTCTATCAAGAGAATAAACGATTTAGATATTATAATTTTTTTAACTTTATTTAAGTTCAAAGCCAAACATTTTGTTCATTATTTTTAAAGCTTTCTAACAATTGAAACAACGGAGGATATATTTAGAACAAGTTATATTTATAATGAACAGTTCTTGGCGGCATCTTCAACGTGAGTCTACTTACTCATCGCGGTGGGCATTGATATCGTCCAGCAGGTCGTTGTGCTGCTTGAGCAGAAGCTTTGCTGTTTCCACGTCTTTGGCTTTGATGGGTGCGCCGAGTTGCTCCTTGACAATCTGGAAATGGAAACAAATGTTTGAAATTCCAATAATTCCACCAACTTTTTTAAATATATTAACTTTTCGAGCATAAGACACCTGAGCCCAGATAATTTGAACAAAGATCCTTTGACCACATTTCCCAGCAGAAATAGAAATCCAATTCCCAGTGTACATTTCCCTCATCGTACACAAGGAAGAGAGGGCTATTTTTCTCAAAGAGTTTCTTTCCTTTGAAGCCGATAGGAAGTTCACATTATTTGCGCGAACAATATGAATAGCAAGGAATTATAATTAACGCACCTGCAACCAAGACAGAAGACTGGCGCTGCTTCTGATAAAGATTTGGTGTCCAACGGCACTTTCCAGCCGCGCTCGGCGTTCATTTGCCTTCTGCTGGCACTCCTCCCACAGTGCCTGCACCTCCTGCTGCCGTGCGTCTACATTAGCACGCTCACTCGGGTATGCTGACTTCACGCTAGATGAAAAAAAAAAGACAACATTAGCATTGAAAGCAAGCTATGCTTTATCACTAATATATACAGCACGCCATTTTCGAGTTAGTACCTGTCGGCCAGGAGGTGCACGCGGGCCACCTTGTCGCGCAGCGGTGCCAGCTCACGCTCTAGTTGGGCGTGCCGGCGCTGTAGAGCCCGCACGGTGTGCAGGTCTGCACCCAGCTCGTCTCCTTCCAGTTGCCGACCCTTCTCCGACATCCAGTCGCATGCCTCACAGCAAGTGCGCTCAAATAGCTCCACGCTGAAATTCAATTACAAAAACTGCTGAATTTCCATCGAGAAAGGCTAATATTAGATCTGCTTGCAGACTGTCAAGCTGAGATAGTTTATTTTCATTTTAGTCACATAATTTTCATCTCTAATATAGGTTTATTCAAAGCCTGGTGGGAATGCGACGGGTTACCTGGATGCCCCCTCTAAGCTCTTCTCCTTCAGCTCTTTAAGTCGATTGAGGTTATCCCAGAGCCGCTGCAGCGTGGCAGCGCGGGCTGTGGCGCGGCTCAGCTGTGGATGGCCCTGCTGCTGAAGCTCCTGCACTCCACTGTGAACTGCGGCCAGGCGCGAGCGACTAGCCGACAGATCCGTAACGAATTTCTGAAACAGCAATCATATTAATTTAATATATATTATATATCTAATAAGCACAATAAAATTATATGAGCTAGGTTAGGAGGTGCAGTGTCGTACCTCGTACTTCCTTTTGGCATTGTCAACAGTGTCGTTAGGATCGTCTGTCTTGAGTAGTTTCTCCTTGTCCTTGATCCAGCGCTCGAGGTCGTCACAGTCACCGTAGAACCCGTAGAGGCGGATGGCGTCTTCTAGCGCAGCATGGCGCTCTGCGGCCATCAGAACCAGGCGCTCTGGAAACCAATTGATATTAATGTCTTCTTTTCACTTCAACATGTTTTCTTAGATATCATATTAATTTTAAGTTTGGTGTTTTATATTCTAACAGCACTGGAAAATTATTAAACTGATGCAGATGACAAATTTATAGAAGTACCTTTAAAAAAGACTTGAGACTGCGTTTTAAAATATAAAGAACCTATTATCGAGTATATTATCTATTATTGAATACCATAGGTGGTGTTGATTCTCTGGCGCCGAGTGTCCACGGTGTCGCCAGGGGGTTGGGATGGCTGAGTGGCCTTGGGAGGCCTCCAGGGCGCTCGCGGCCCACGTGCGGCTGGGCGTTGCACCCGCACCACTTGTTTAGTGAGCACCGTCTTCTTCACACGCTGTACTGACCGCACCTTCTCTGGCCGGCGGACTTGCACCTGGAATTAGAGCATTCACAAATGAGTCTTTTCCATTTTCTAAGAGCTAAGGCATATGATATTAACTGTGCTAATTCAAAGTTATTCCTATTTATATATAAAGCTATTGGGTTTGTTCCAATATTGATGGACTTGCATTATAAAATGTTAAAAATAATAAAATAGGCATACAGGTACGATTCTCGGTTCCACCTCCTTGACATAGTTGGCCGGGACGAAGCCATCGGTTCCATCGGCCTTACGCACGGACCACCAGTCAGGGTTAGTCTTGTTGATGAGGAACATCACCTCGTTTTTGGCCATCGTCATGCCCTGGCCGTTGAAAGCGTACAGAGCTTTCACCTGAAATATTGTTTTTGTCAGTCAATCAATTAATAAATAAATTTAAATCTAAACATTAATGTCAACATCAATAGACAATCAATTAAATAAAAAAGCTATAAATGCGACTTGCAGGGGAACAGATGATAAAATACACAGTGGATAAGTGAGGATGCAGACCTGGGGTACGCTCCGTTCTTCGGTGACCGTGCGGTGCTCGAGCCGCTCGACCGGTTCCTCCTCCCACACTTCGGTCGGAACGAGGCGCGTCTCATTTACCCACTCTTCAGCTCCTGCTTCGGGTTCATTGGCAGTGACGTCTGTGTCTGTTGCCAGCTGTGACACAAAAGACCAATGTAATTAAATAAACAGGTACTTGATATTTTTGCTTTTTGGTTGATATTTTATAATTTTCTAATAAACCAGATTGATAATATGTTGATGGCATCTTTTATAGTGTCATCAGTACCTCTGTTCGAAGTCACATAAACATGAAACTAAATGTTGAAGAGTTACCTGCAGACAGTCGATCCCCTGGGCCAGAAGCCTGTCAGCCTGGGCGTTGAGGGTGCCCAGCTCAGGGGTGTAGGCGGCCAGCTCTCCTTGTAGCGCCCGGTGTCGGCTCAGCAGCGCCTGTGCCGAGGGTTCATCGCTACCCAAGTCCGCTGATCCTGCCAAAGACAGCTTGTCTTTGAGCCACGACTCCGCCTCGTTTGCGTCCGCATAGAACTGAAATTTGAGCAATTAATTAATACTTAGACTCTCTAACTGCATGTTTGTAGAATCTCGATGAGCCCACTATCATTTAAATCAAAGATTAAACAAATAAATAACTTCATTTAATATCATTCTGAAGAGATAAAATTATTTAATCAGTCAGAAATTTGTTCAAGCTTTTTTGAATTTTAAAGATTGTTTTTACGATTGTTACCACTAGTAAAAGGCAATTGTGATGTGACTTGGAATGTCGCCGGCAAGCACATTAATCACTGGGCCACAAGTAAAAGCAAATGTATTCACCTGGTAAGCTTCAGCAGCCTCTCGCAGCTGCTTGTCTCGTAGATTAGCCAGCTCCTGCAGCTGCTCCCACAGACGGGCCAGGCTCTCCAGGCGGCGGCTGATTTCCACGCTCTTGGGGTGTTTTTCTTCTACCAGACTGGAACCATCACATTTCTTATTAGTAAAATATCTAAGTGTAATCTCATTATGTAGACCTTTTAAATGGTCTTATGGTCAACTGTTACCATCTTAAAATTGGCACTCAGAGATCTGGCAATTTATCTTTTGAAGACGTGAGTTTATGGGTACTCACTACTAGAATAGGAGAGATGACATTTGACATTGCAACAGTGTAAAAAGATTTTAAGCATGCCTGGAAGATTGCCACCAGACTTTTCACTAAGCACTGATGCATGAGTTTCATGACAAAGTTGATTTAAATCAGACTTTCATGATGTTATTGAAACTGTTGTGAGGTACGCTAGCTTCTCACTTGTTTCCTTTGGAGGTGACTTTGGCAGTGTGCCGCTCCCTGGCGCGCATCTCGTGGCACAGGGCCGTATGCTTCTGCTGCAGGCTCAACACAGCGCGCAGATCTTTAGCCGTAATTCCGGCACGGCATATGCGCTGTCGCTCCGTAACCCAGCCTGAAAGTAATCTTAATGTAACTGACATGTTGCAAAATGGTAACATTGTGTTTCAGACTAATAATTGAATATAATTTTACAATATAATTTTTTTTCTATAGTAATAATATATATTAGTTATTGTATAACAATGTAATCTAAGTTTTTTTATAATAATCTTAAAATTAATTAAAAGAGTTTATGAACAGAAAAATATAATATTAAGAAGTGAAAACCCCGAGCAGCTATTGCAAGGTTTAAAATTGGACTCACTCTCTTCCTCCTCGTGATCTTCGATGAACTGGTACAGGTTCCTGGCTTCCTCCAATCTGGCCTTGCGCTCCTTGGCAGCTGCCACTAATCTATGAACAAAAAATATTTAAATTACAAAGACGAAATTAATCCTTTTACAGTCAAAACATCTTCTTATTCATACTAATAGCTACTCCGAGTAGTTTTAACAAAACATAAAATTAAATATAATTATGTCTTAAGTCGCATCTAGGTTTGATTGATTTTCTGATATTTCAGTAGTCATACTCAAAATGGTTTAGTACAAGAACTAAAGCAGCAGAAGATAGATGCGACCTTGACGTGGAAGAAATATTACAATTTGTTTTGCTTTAGTAAAACCTTTTATATTCATTAATACAATGCCCTTGATTACAGAGGGTTCAATATTTTTATTATCATGACAGTATGTTACATGTTAAAAATATAAATTGTTTGAATAACAAATAAATCAATAACTCACTCGTCCAGGTCGGTCTGCAGTTGTTGCAAGCGTTGCTGTAGCAGCGTGCACGGGGGGGCCGGTGTGCTGGCTGTGGGCAGTGCAGCGCCCTGACGAGCCAGGCGGCGCGCAGTCTCTCCCAGCGCTCCCAACTGCAGCTCTTGCAGCGCCAGTCGCTGCGCCAGTTCCTCAACACTCACTAAGTGAGGACCCACGTCTTCTGACACTAGTTGTGACTGAAAATTCACAAGTAAGAAATTAGATATGATGTGAAATAATCAGACTATTCAACTTTTATACTTGTAGAAGATGCATGTAATGGAAGTAGAATCTAAATATTGTTGCAATTCAAAAGTTCTTCAGTCATCATGAGCTAGATACATTTATACTTAGACAATCTAAATCAGAGGTCCCTAAACTTTTTGTCCCGTAGACCCCTTACCGAGGACCTCATAGACCCCCATTTACAGTTCACGTACCCCCAATTTAATTTTTCGCTGTCATCGACTCCTTGCAGGGCGGAATCGACCCCTATATTGACCACTTTGGGAACCTATGATCTAAATGAAAGGTATGTAGATGTTCAGTCAACTCACTCTCAGATGTGCGATAGAGGCCAGGGCGGCGTCGACTTCTCGCAGCAGCGCCATGAGGGCGGAGAGACGTGCGAGAGCCTCCTTGTGGTGGCGCAGCAGAGCCAGCAGTTCGTGCCAACCTGCCAGCACGGCCTTCTCCTCGGCCTTGACCGCCTCGGAGCCGTGGTACTGTTCTCTAACCAGCTCCTCTGCCATCGCTGTCAAGTCGTCAAACCTCTCTGTCCTATGAGCAACAGTAACACAAGACAATGTCACTAACAAAAATATATTTTACAAAATATGAAAGAGAGTTGAGAATCCCCTAAAAATGACAACCATTGCATGCACAAAATTGAGAACGTACAAAAGTGGAATAATTGACATCAGATTCTTAATTTTGAATGGTTGTGGTTGAAATATTTATTAAGTGGGTCTCATTATGACGCAGTAAATAAAATATTTATTCAAACCTGGCCAGTATGTCGGCAGAGATGGCTTCATGTTTCTTCACCGTCGCATCCACTTGTGCCAGATTAGATCCGTAGCGAGGATCTGATAGCACCTGGATCATCTCCTTCAGATAGCCCTTACGAATCGCCGCCTGCAAACAGATTTATATGAGAAAAATGCCTTCGAAATCAGTATCTTCGTATAGAGACTGGTGGAATCTGAGGGCACATAGCACCCGGGGCTGGTTCAAGCCTTTGCAGGCCTCGTACCTCATCTATCCATCCTATTCATTTCCCACTTCTGACAGCAAATATAGAGTAATCAGAATAAATTGATGAGAAACATAGGTTTTATTGAACATGGCAGTTCATATATGCATGAAATATCACATATATTATTTTTCAGCTTTGCCATAAATGTGTATCGATGACAGCAACTACCACAACAGCTCCATGATTCATGTCACGCAAATCCAATACAGTAGATACTCGATTGTGATTAGCATACCTTGGTGTTAAACTTATAGTTGAGATGCTCCAGACGCTGCTGCCGGAGCAGTTCCTGCCGCAGTGCCACCTCCCGCTGGTGCTCGGCGGCTTCCAGGCGGCGCCATGCCCGCTCCAGCTCTGCCGGCTGCTGGCCATCAGGAGGCACAAAAGCTTCACGGGATAGCGACTTTGCGACGGTGTTAATGTGGAAGAACAGCGCTTCAATCTCCGAACGTTCTTTGTACCTTAAATACAGATAATTGAATTATGAATTATATTTATATTGTTTAACCGTATATAAAAGAAAATCTAAAAAAAATTCATAATACATTTTATTTTATAATTAAATTATATGCTACAAAAAAATTATTAAAGAAGCAGTGAGTGATGATGTGTCAAATAAATGAAATTAAAAATAAGCCTCGTAGGAAATTAATATAATGGCATACTTAGGTGGTTTCTCAACGGTGCGGTACTGCTTGAAGGCGAGCAGCAGCTTCTGGATTGCATCCAGCGAGTTGGGGAAGTCCCTGTCTCCGAGCTGCAGTACTTTTAGCCGGATCCATTCCAGCAACGCTGTGACCAGGAGGGAGTATTGCTCTTTCATGTCATCCGCCTCCATAAGCTGACCCACGATCTATACATAAACAAATAATTTAACATCTAGTAAAATTTATTTTTGATTTTGACATTATATTTCAATTTTATTATTAAATAACCATACATTGGCAATTCGGCGTCCGATCTTGATTTCATTTTTCATGCGAGCAAAGGTGTGGTAGTAGCTTGCCACGTAGGTGATCACAGACTTCTCGTCCGGTCTACTGGTGTCCACATCTATAACCATCAAATCAGTCATTTATTTATCAAAGCTAAATATTTACAGATAAATGTTAGCACCATCCTCCTCATCATCACTATCGAGAGACACGCCCAAACTCAGATAATCTGAAGGAGTATATACTAACACTACTCTGTAGAATAGAAGGCTTAAAGCCAAGATACAAATAAACGAGGGACTGGAACATACCTACAGGTATAAGAGGAAATATTTACCTTCTGCATCAAGCAGCTTGGGAATGGCCAGGTGTGTATCGGCAACATTAAACGCGTGGTTGAGGTTGTCCATGTTGTTCTGTGCTGGCAGGCGGTTGTAGTCAAACAGGTCTGGCCGGTGGCTATGGATAAGGGCGTTGAAGCCCAGGCCGGAGCGCCAGGAATCGGTAAAGTTGGTGATATGCACCCCTTGATAGCCGCTGGTTTTGCGCTGGCACCACAGCAGCAGCGCATCCTTGGCTGACTTCTTCTCCGATGATTCATTTTCTTCGTCCTGGAATTTACAATTCACGTGGGTTATTAACTCAAAAGTAAAGTGAGCCCAACTTTAGGCGGCTTTCCCTATTTCTCAAATTATTTTCATTTGTATTTTATCTTATCAAGGTTTTGATAGACCATAATTGAATCTATTTTCCAGAAAACATTATCAAGTTAAAAATAAAATCTGTTGAGCTATGAACACAATATCATTGACACACTGGTTAAACACTTTTCACTACAACTTGACTTAACATTCGTGTCTACTCACAACATCAATTTCTATTTCTTGTATTTGGAATCGCAGGATGATGGTCCAGATGAGACCGAGGATGAGACGAGGGTTACCGTCCACAATGTCCTCGGCTCCAATAGATTCTAGCCGCACCTGAAAACATCGACAGCAAAAGGATAAATAAGTTTAAAAATTAAGCAGGTGCCAACTAACCACTCGAGTTGAATTATTGAACACAAATATATTTTTCTTCACCCCCTCTCTTTTAAACTTGCTCTATCTCTCTCGCAAAAATTAAAATGTGTCTTTCAACATAGTTTTTAAATCCATTACTGATTTTCCCCTCACAGAAAATGAGAAGAGTCAAAATATCCGATTATCCAAACTGAGCGTACCTTGGTATGCAGGAAGGCAAGGCTCTTGTTGACATTCTCGATTTTGTGCACACGCATGCGGCCGCTGTTGGGGCGCGCTAGCTTCTCTCCCGAGATGATCTCCAGCAGCTTGAGCAGCTTGCGTCCATCCGCCAGGTCCACGAATAGGTCTTCCACCTCCATGCGCGCCTGCAACCCGGCATCAATTAAACATACATTCCCACATTAGCAAAATGTCATATGTGTAACCTTCTGCACTTGAATGATTTTTATAAAAATTTCTAGAGGTATTTCAAGTTACTATCTACTTTTAGGGTTTAAAGGTTGAAAGATGGCCCACCTTCTGCAGGAATGAGTTCATCCATTTCGTGAAGGTCTTCTTCTGGATGTGCAGGCGTTCCTCCTGCAGTGCGCGGATGCGCCCCTGCTCAAACTTCAGCACGTCCTCCCGCTGCGTCATGTTGCTGCGGTGCTGCACCTGCGCGGCGTACCCACCGGGCTCATACTGCGGTCCTAAAACACACCACCCGGGATCAGCTCAGGCTCTGAGGCCGGGAAAATATGTGTTGTTTTTTTCCCGCCGTTTCATATATTTACTGTTGAATCAATAAGCATTATTGAATATTCAATAATATTTAAAGCATGTATTGAGTAATGTTAAAAATATTTATCATCCAGTAATAAAGAATAAAAGTAAAACCATGACAAAAACAAAAGCATGCTGAAAAAAAAACCAGATGCCAATAAATTCTTAAAAAAAAAAACCACAAGTAACATGCCAATAAAACATCTGGAGAGAACATGCCAAATAGAGTTTGCAATGGCAAAAATAAAGAGAATAGTGTCCACTATTGAGCCGTAGTTAATATATATCATGCCAATAAAACGGTGTGTAATGAGTTCATGCCAAAAAGAGTTTAGAATTAAATACAACACAAATGATGATGACTGACCAAAAGAAGAGAAAACAGATGAAATATGGCATTAAAACTGTGTCTACAGAGAATATGCCAAGGAGAGTTCAAACTGTAACACAAAAGGCCATACAACAGAGTAAGAGAAGCGTCCAAAGAGTCAACATAACCTATAGGACCATGCCAATGTAACGGTGTGCAATGATACCATGTCGAAGAGAGTTCAGAGTGAAACACGGCACAGACTGTCCAGCCGACTCCTGAGACGGTGGTAGTGGTGATGCTGTGCCAAAGAAAATTCAAGGTGAACACACAAAAGGCCACACGACACAGGAAGCATCCAGCCAGAAGCATGCCGGCGGTTATCAAAGCATGCTAGTGGTGAGACCGCGCCAATGAGAGTTCAAGGTGAAACGGACGGTCGGCAGCGACGACGGAGTTACCCTGGTTCCTGCCGTGTTGCTGGAACTCCTGGTAAGCGGAGGTGTTGTACTGTCGACTGTGCATGGTGGACTGTGCATGGGTCCGCTTCCGGGTGCTGCGTTACCTCGGCTGCTTCTGGGCGCAGAAAGGGGGGCGTGGTTTAGTCAGTGAGTGGTCTCTTCCAACAATTGCAAACTAAACCTTATTTTAACCCAAACTAAAACTATTCGTAATGTATATATATATATATATATATATATATATATATATATATATATATATATATATATATATATTTATATATATATATATATATATATTTATATATATATATTTATATATATATTTATATATATATATATATATATATATATTTATATATATATATTTATATATATATATATATATATATATATATATATATATATAAATATATATATATATATAAATATATATAGAGTGACAGCGAAGACGCGAACCAATGTTTTGCTAATTATCATTATTAAATATTTAATAAATCCGCATTTCTCACCTAAACAGGTCTATTGAGTATGTAATATATATTTAGGTAATCGATCAACACAAAAATGGCGAGAAAAATCCTTGAAGATTTTTTTAGCCAAACTGCGTCCCGGCGCCGCTATATCCAATCGAACTACTGCTGCTCTGCGATCGAGCGTGAATTAGAGCCGAATAAAATAAAATTTTCGCACCTGAAGCACACTGAGGAATTGCGACGGATTACGTAATTGCACGTCGAAAAGCATGTCGAATGAAACGCAACACATTTCTAAGATTCAACATGAGATAAGATAGGCTCCAGCGTGACGCAATGCGTTATCAGACAGATTAAACACACGGATGTAGATCATTTCAAATGTAATTTTGTAGTTTCATGGGTGTTAAGCCGCTCGGCGCTTTCTGTTACTGGGGTGCCAAAACCTGCGATTACACTTAGAGTGTGTTCGCTCTCACGCGGCACAGTATAGAACCAGACTCTGGGGGTCTTTTTATTTCGACCGGTTTTTCAAAAAAAATCCATTGCAACTGATAACGCCCATCGCAGTGCAAGTCAATGCCTAGATTTAAAGTTTAATCTAATCTATTCGGGGAGCTTCCCGGTAGGAGTAGTTGAAATTTATCAATAAAACAAATAAAGGCAGGCGGGATTCACGGTCGTGACTCGTTCCTTTCGGCGAGCGGGAGACGCCCGAGCTCGGATAATCTGAGCGGTCCGAATCATTCGGAAACTTGCAACAGGTTTTTTTTTTTATGAGTATTATAAGAGTAATAATTAATAAGCGCATTAAATGCGTTAGCCGGACGCATCGGTCCGCACTAGGGTGTAACGGTTCAAATTCTTTCCAACGGCGGTTCGGCTCAATTGGCCAGGAGTCCGAATCGCGTGGCAGTGGAATAAAAAAAAAAAAAGCGACGATTTTTCTCGTCGTTTCGCGTGTCAATATCGATCGCCCCGCCCGGCCGGTAATCGCAAAGATAAATAAACCCGTCCGGTGATAGGAAATTTCATTTTCAATCGGGCCACAAATGCGGTTGTACAATTTTTGTTTGCCTAATCACAATTTATTGGACTTTATAGTCCAATAAATATCTTTGCAGATATCAAATCAACCGTTCAATATCTGTCGAGATTGCATATTTGTTTAATTTTAACTCAATTTTATCACAACACTAGAAGCGGTACTAAAAAAAATACTATTGAGATATGGATAAAACTATAAAAAAAAAAATAAATAAATAGAAATCCACCAAATACACTATGTTGAAAACATTGAATACTTATATGGGTAATATTAAATAATGTTTTAAACACACACACACACATATATATATATATATATATATATATATATATATATATATATATATATATATATATATATATATATATGTGTGTGTATGGGCTACACGCACCGGGAAATAATGACGGAGAAGAGCACGACGAACGACACTTTCGACACGGAACCAGAGAAGTCAGAACAACCTTCGAAGGAACAGCGAATATTTTGTAACACTTTCCTGTGCCTGCTTCGGCAACTGAGCTCGCGGACTGATAACGCCGAGCATCAGAATTATGATAAAATCCACGATATGACGCGCCAGATAAACCTGGACGCCCAATCACAAACTGCACCTAAGCCTGATTTTTTATATAAGCATATTCATTGGGCAGTAGCATCATTGTCGTGTGCTCCACATATGCGACAAAGCGCACTGCTTGCGTTAATCATGTGTGAACATACAAATTTAAGCGGTTGATCAATGATTATCGGTACGGAAGAAAGCGAGTGCCGCGGACCGCCGTTTGGGAGCCGGCGGGGTGGAGCCGGCGCGATAAGGCTTCGAATTCCTGAACAATCGATGTCTGCCGCCGCGGCACACCGGGCTCGGCGTTATGCGCCGTTTCTTGGCTTGGGCTTGGCCTGATTGCGAGATACTCCTGGAGGAGCACCAACAGCGGCCGCATTGGAAGACTGTGATAAGACTGTCATGGTGTTTGGTTTGCGGTTTTCGGCACCCTGACGTTTCGGCCTCGAGCCGGGGACCGTCTTCGCACCGTGCCCTGCCGACGACCGATTACATCGAGCGGTGTTTTCACGGTCGCTCAAAATATGGAATACTGCAAGTCGACTTAGAGACTCGACAAAAAAAAAACAGACTCCGGACTAGAGCGGACCGCAAGCCGCAGGGGAATGGCTGAACCTATCGCCGGGCGACGTTTTCGTCGATGGCGGTGCATCCGAAAAAGAAATCGGCCGCAGGGGCCGCGGCTGCCGTGAGAGCGAGGCTTCTCGTGAGCCGCTGGAAGTGGAAGTGGACCGGCGCCAGTACTTGGCGGAGAGAAACTTGCCACTGCGGAGTGCCCTCGCTAGGGGAGGTCGGACAGAAATCATAACACAAGAATGCCATTTTATATATTCAATGTTAAGCAGCATATATATGCATGCATGCATGCATATATATATATATATGTGTGTGTGTGTGTGTACACTCAGTATTGTCTCAGCTGCTTATAAACATTGCCGAGCCGCAACGCGAGAGAGCAATCTCCAATTCGATAAATTTTTTTATTCAGATTTAAAAAAAGGGATGGCGTTCAATACGAAGCCGCGACTCACTCCTTATGTACTATTTAAAGTCCGTTTTATTCACTTTCCAATACACCCGACGACCTCTCGCCGATAAGCGAGACACAGTGCACGCACAACAATGCGAGCGAACTTTATCTCGACCAGTGTGAATGTCCCCGTTGACCTTTTTTTATTCCCAGTATACGAATAAAGCGATCAATTGTATGTGTATTATGAAAGTTGGTATATTTGATATGTCTAACGCCGGAATGATGCATGACATGCACCGCTCCGATTGTGATTTCTGGGTCGAGTAGCGGTATTGGGAGACTCGACTATCTCAACTACAACCGACTTCCGGCTGAAATCCGCCTGACCTGCCCGACTCTTAACACCCCCGAAGTTTTTTCGTCCTCCGATATGCAATCGCTTTCTTGAGCTGCCGACCGCAAAGACGACTTCCGCCCTTCTACCTCAGCTTCCTGCCCGAAGCCGGGGTCCGATAATATCAGGCGACGATGACGACGACAAGTGCAAAAGTGAAGGCACAATTCACGCGCTCGCGGTGATCCGATCATTTGTGATGCTCAGGTATGAAAGTAATCGGTTCAATCTGAATCGACAGAGGTGGAATTGGAAGTCCAGTTGCTGCGGCTAACCTGGTGTTTCCTGCCGTCTCCAGCAGCGGCGGTTCACCTGGACGCGAAGCTGGCTGCACACCGGACGGTATACTATTTTGGGTATTTTTTTGTAGGAGGCTGTCGGGCAGCTCGAGAGGCGCGACTCTGCGCGGGATTCCTAACCTCGAAGAGTGACCGTCTCCGTCTCCGCGATGCCGGCGAGCAGGAAGGGGCAGAGGCGATGAGCTCACGGTGACGGCAGCGGTGACGTCAGCGGGCGGGCGCGGCGGAGGTCGCGAGGCCGCCGCGTCCGCCTCGCGACGTCTCCGGAATTTACTCGCTGCATACCGATTTCGCAGGTAACCTACATTTCATTGGGCTTTTGGCGCAGCTCTGCGGAGGCCGTCGCGTATCAAGTATAACAAATGTTCTAGCTCAGGAGTACTTTTAAAGAAGAAACGAAAATATGTAGTTTTTTTATATGAATACTCAAAATATGCAGATTACATAATATACCCGTATGGACAAAAAGTGTCGATTTGTTATATAATTTATAATTTTAGTATCAGGCATCGTATTTGCTAGTTAAGTGTAACCTCGACGTTTCGCGGGGGAATCGCAAGCCGGCTAGGTTTCCGGGATTGGGGGGCTTCACGGTCTGCGGTCTGGGGGCTGAGGAGGCGTGTGGGGCACCTGGAGCACCTGGAGCACCAGGGGCACCAGGGGCGGGTGCGGTACAGCCGCAAGGGTCTGTACCACAGTGCAGTTTAGCGCGTGGTTAATTTTAAACTCTCCCAAATATTATGAATAAAATTTTCTAAAATAACTTCAGTTCCAAAATGTTCGAAGGTGCACGGGATCAAGTCTCAACCGGGACAGATTGGAAACGATCGCGCATGAAAGATAACCAACCGTTCCTACGGCAACCTCAATTAAAAAAAAAAAAAAAAAACACTAAGCATTGGAACAGACGCATTAAAAATAATAATAAAAATAAAAAAAACCTCTAAAACGAAATTTAATTCGCGCCTGAACCGACGGATTCGATGCAGTCATACCGGGCCGTGACCGATCGGCCGACTCGATTTTTTTCGATCGACTCGAATGGGCGAATCGGAAATAAAAAAAATATATATACAATGCACCTCCACAAGACGACACCCACAAAGCCGCATTTGCACTCATATCAACAAAAGGTTTATATATATATTTATACATGCACACTAGTGGCGTGCTTGTCCTTAAATATACTTAAACATACAATTTTTATTTTTTATATATATGTATGTGTGTATATGTGTGTGTGTGTGAGCACTTGTATACAAACGCCGCCGCCTTTGAAGTGTCACTGTTTATATAATCATTAAATTTGATTAATTTGTTTTTAAACTGCGCGGAAACCATTTCATAAACACGATAAGAGATATAAATAAACCGCGCGATCTTCGCAAGCAACGGAGTGTGAGTCGCCTCGTTTGTCCATCCGAGCCGAAACGCCGGAAGTGGGTCGGTGCAGTGTGACGTCACCGGACGCCCCCCCCCCCCAAGCGAAACGACGAGAAAAAAAAAAAAAAAAAAAAAAAAAGCCGCCTATCCCAGTGCCGAAAGACATAAAGAATGTTGCCAAGCAATTGTAATTCTATCTAAGCTGCGGGGATCTCCCATGCATACAAATTTTTATAAATATATTACTAGTCCATTGGCTTTTGAGGCTTATTGCTTTTAGATATGTGCAGACGAGTCCTGTGGCATTTCATTTGCGTCTCAATTTTTAAAAAGGTCACAATATCGATCGATCGCACTGAATAATTTATGAGTAATAAGACACGCGGGGAGTTCGATTCTCTGCCACGCGGGTTAGCGGAATCACCGACTGTGCATGTGTGCCATAGAGGCATGCTATGCGACGACTGCACGGACTGGATCTCATTGCCATGCATCAGCGCCGGCGGTCGCAAGAAAGTGGTGATTCTGTTCTACTTTCGCGGCGCGGGAGTGGCCTATCGGTTAGAAAAGGGCTATCAGAAGAGATGAGAGGTATACACACTGCCACGCAATTATTATTTAAAATTATAAATAATACATATTTACAAACTGTGCGGCAACGGTGTTGCGGTAGTTTTTACTTGTGAAGACACCGCGTTCGCATAAATTTCATTCGCTTTCACCATTAGTCACTAAAAGAATCCACATGGCGCCATTGTGTTACGGAATACCCATTTAATGTAAGCATCAAGTCAATCAATTAATTAAATTAATATATTTCATTACTTTCCCTTATTTTTGTTATATTAATATTACCTCCCCGTTCTCCCCATTCTGTATCCTGAGCGTATGTAAAGGATCGGTAATGAAGAAGTAGACATGGAATGATTGTGAAGGGATGAGCTTGTCTTGCTATTGCGTGCAAAAAGAGTATCTGATCTAAACTAATAATAATGCTATTGGGCAGCAGCAATACGTGAAAGGACCCACTGCAATATTTTTCTTTAGAAAACCATGAACACTGGTTCAGAATGAGTACAGTCAGAACAAACGACACCAGTCAGTCTCGGATATGATATGACAGGGGCGTGCCAGGCCAGAGGCTCGCCGGTGCCTCTGCGGGTCGAGAGAGCCCTCGCCGCGGTGCAGTGTGTGTGTGTGTGTGTGTGTGTGTGTGTGTGTGTGAGTGTGTGTGTGAGTGTGTGAGTGTGTGAGTGTGTGAGTGTGTGTGTGTGGAATGCGGCCCCCGGCGACGCGAGTAACCGTACCCGCGCCGCTGCAGCGGTTTTGCAGCAACGCTAGTGGTGAGCGCGACCGACCTGCTTGCTATTCGATTCGATGAAATCGGGAAAAAATATCATCTCTCTAGCAACACCGTGACGGTAAAACATCAGTGGACCATCCAACCGATTTTCCGCTTCTTCGAAATTGGCCATGTGTAACCCAGGCGAGCCATGCGCCATCGACCGGGACGGGTGGCAATCGGAGGGTGCGAGAGCAGATCCCATTTCAGCGTTTCGACGGCCTGTCCTGGACGATGGAAGGGTGATGATGATGGCCTGGAGTGTTCGTGTATAAACGTCCGCTTAACAGAACTAATATAATATAATATATATATATATATATCATCCTCGATTTTGCGCAAATGCGTTCTCCCGTGCGTGTAATTATTCGAATCTATCTAGGCAATTATTTTAATAGATTTGCTCGATATTTTTTTAATCGATCGTTCGAGAATGCCCATCGCTAGTGTAGAGATATGTGAGTGCCCTCGTTCGATGAGCAAAAACATCCGCAGCATACAGGTGTTGGCAAACAAATGGAGCCATCTCTATTCAGTTTGGTATAATCGCTGTTCAATTCAATCAGTCTCTCAGAATGTGGAGGGTTGGGTTAGCTTAGCATTAAAAGAAGAAAAAAAAAAACATCTTCAAATATAAGATAAGTTTAAAAAGGAATGTCGCGTGTTTTTTATAGATATTCGAATGAAAAAAAAATCCATGCTTTAAATTAATTATGTAGCCGTAAAACACCTCCGCCCAGGTGCTGCACACTGAAATGATTTTAAAATAAAAAAAAATATATAAGCATATATTGACAGCCAAATGACTAGGAGGTTACGAGTCTCGCTTCCTTCCATCGCGGTTTTACAGCATGCTCAATCATAAAATAAAGATACGAGCCGCAACCACTGCGCGCCACTGCCTTTTAAATACAATAGTAGGGTAATCGCTTCACCGGTGCAACGGCGAGACACGTTCGGGACACGAGCGGGGTTCGAGCCTCTGTGCCGCCGCAACTGAGCAAGAGTATAACCTTAGTATCGATTCATTTGAATCAAATCAGCAAATCATGGATCAGCACGCATTTCTGTTAAATTTGATTGCAGCATTGTAATTATTATTTTTGCATGCATTTGTAACAAGATTTGGTGATTTGCCCACAGCACACTGTGTGCACAGGTATTTATAATAATTATTTAATAAAGACATTCATAGCAAAACCGACATTTCAATAGATAGCGTGGCATGCACTTTGTAAAATTAAGCAAGTCTCAAGTGTATTTTTTTAAATTTATGTCAAATCGAGTATGTTTCACAGCATAACAATGCAATATACTTGAACCCCCCCGAATGAGCAATGCTCGTGCAAAAATAAATATAAAAAAACATGAACGTGACAGTATCGAAAGGTAAACGCGTTTATGACGTTATCCGTTTCACGCGGTTATTACAAATGCATTGCATAGCTCTGGTGAGATCACCCTGCCTTTATATTATTATAAACCCACGTTTATCGCAAGCGTGCAGCTGAAGCCGTAGAATATAAAATACTTCTAATTTTATGTTTAAAAAAAAAACCAATAATCTTCATGAGAGGATTATTTAAACGCCCATACTTAAACAACAAATATAAACAGCTCTCGCCTTTTGGGGGTTTCTTCAGACACCGAGGAGTCTAAAAGAAAGTCCTCGAAAAGCGCTCACAAACGAAAATGTACGTAATCTTCTACATATTTGGCTATTAATTTGGCATAATCTGACGGGAAAAAATGTGTTTGCTTCCGATTATCAATGTAAAAAGTGCAGATTTTTTTTGCCAACTTAAAATCAAACGTCTTTATTTTAGCATAAATTTTGCTTATTAAAATGTGTTATTAATATTTAAGGAAGGCGACGTCTCTATTTATTGATTAATGATATTAAATATTGCATAAGCCTATGAAAAAAGACAATTTTTTGCTTACAGCTCGGATGGTGCTGATTAATATGTTCAACTGTCATACCATTTTGTGGCATTTATTGTATTTATACAGAATATTTCTTATAGTTTTAAAAACTACATCCACGGGTAATAATAATAAATAAAAAGAAATAGTAATAATTATGAAGAGATCGGTCTCGCCAGAGGTCTCAATTTTGGCATCGTCGGGGAACAGATGGAAAGCGGATGTTTATATATATAATACTTTTATTAGTATATATTTATTTTCAACAAATGGCCACAAAAGATAATCACTGAACGCCGGTGTATATGTTTGGGTGACACTCAATTTATACAACCGTAATATTTATTTTTCAAGACATATACACACATTGACGTACCCAAAAAAGAAACGAATGCACTCCGCCTGCACTTCGTCGCTCGTAAGCGTATATAACAATCACAGAATAACAAAATTTCTTTACCTCCGTAAAATATTATTTTGTTCAAAGTGAATATGCCAATATGTGTCAAAGTATACAAAAGAGAAGGCAGCAAAGAGAGCCACTCGCAAACATATTAAAACGGCGCATGTATTTCAAAACACAGTGCAAATAAAAGGCGTCTGTTTGCGTGCGATACCTTATCTCGCGAATTGTGTTTTTTTTTAAAATTATATTAACGCAGTCGAAAGCGAGCGACGCCTTGCTCACATGGACCGCACGCTACTCGGTAATATTGCAACCGATACGCAACTAGCCAACAGGGCCCTTTATTTTGGGTAAACAACGCAAAAGCGGACGCTATTGGCTAGCCAGTCGTGGCTTCCACAGGTGGCACATGCACGTCTCGGAGTACCTCTGTTGTAATCCAACAATATGCCGCCGGTCTCATTCGGCCGGCGTCTCCCGATCGCACGCTCTGGCACTGGGCGTGGATTTTTCGTTTTGTGGAACCAATTTGATTAAAAAATAGTTTAAACACACTTTTGTACAATCCTTATTACAATATTTCAGGATTTTGCTTAATATATGTTTGTTTTGTATATTTCTCCCTAGAAATGGGCGACGCTTACTTCCATGATTACCAGTGACTGTCATTTTTTTAAAATAAATAATAAACAAGGAGATAATTCTAACCAGAGACAATTAAACATTTCTTTCTATATTTAAAAAAAAAAAACGCGTGCATATATTCCACGCAGTTTATTACGTATTTTATAGAAACGAAAACACTCCCTATCGTATATATATTTTTTAAATACGTGATGTTGTGTTAAATGAAGTATTGTGTAAATAAAAAATTAAAATCACAATTTTAAAAAAAAACTTTCAAATTATCGTCCAACAGAAAACGAACGAACTCGGCACGGCGCAGACGTATTCCGTTCTAATCTGTCAAAAAAAGTTTTGTTTAAACGGCAAACAAAAACCCGAAGGGACTCTCGTGTGCTCAATTTGCTATATTATTATTAAAATTCACGATCAACTCCTTGTGTAACAAAAAAATTATATACATAAACTCCGTACGCAAATATATATATATATATTTTAAATAAATAGTACCTACTATAAAACCTACAATTTGCACCGATCGGCATTACGTCATACCAAAACCGAATATTTTAATAATCGAGTTTGTTATTGAAATTTACTTTCAAAAAGTGAACGCCCGGCTTGCAAAAATGGCACACAAATAACCGAAGAGTCCGTCGTAAACCGTTTCTCGTCTACAGTTTTGCAGCTCAAATGCTCGTCGGTAACTGTTTTTCCGCTTAGGCCGCATTTAAAACGAGAGGTTTCTCGTAAAATAACAAATCACACGCGAGTCGAGTCGCGATTCCGCCCGGCTCGGGCCGGAGCGCGTCTCGCCGAGTCGCGCCGAGCCGAGCCGAGCCGAGACGAGCCGAGACGAGCCGAGACGAGCCGAGCCGTGCCCTCGCGGGACCCGCGCCCGGGAATGCGGCCGCATATTTCGACGGTACAATAATTACGGAGCGCCTTCTCTCGCGAGAGCGCGGCTCCGAGGCGGAGGCGGGTCTCTCGCTCGGAAGTCCGCCCGAGACGAAAAAAAAAACATCACAACGTCATCGCAAAACGCCAAACATCAAACATCAAACTTTCCGCCGAACTAACGACCCGAGTCGAAAAGTCCGAAATTCGGACGCGTCGCGTTTTTTTTGGCGCGTCGGGATCGAGAGGAGGTCCCGAGCGCGAGGATGTCGTACGGGGCTGTCCACAAACCTCGCCAGGCCGCACCGGACGCCCGTCCGCGGCTCGAGAGCGAGCGGTCCCAGAGATGACACTCACACACTAGCACTGGCACACTCGCACACCGGCCACTGGGTTTCGGGGGCGCACTCCTCTCGACGGCGAGAGATTCACGTCGGCGAACGCGCGGACATGTCGATTGCGGCTTTGCGGAGGAGAGGATCGCGGCCGGCGGAGCGCGCGCCCGGCCCGGAGTCTCGTTTCAAACAGCGGGACTCGCGTTCGGTGCTCGCTCGCCGCCGCAGCCGCCGCGCGCCCATTGGCCACTCCGCGCGCCCATTGGCCGAGCCGCGCGCCCATTGGCCCGCCCGCGCAGCCTTCCCCGCCGCGGCCCGCCGGCGTTCAAACGAACGAAGCCACGAGAGGCACCGGCGCGAGTGACGTCACGCCGGGTGAAGATGCAGTGTTCGAAATGACAAAACGCCGATCCGCAAATACACATGATCCTTCCGAAAATCCGTGCAAAAAATAACACCAGAAATGCGACGAACGAGTCGCGATTGAGCTCCGACGTATTATTTTTTAAAAATCATATTTCATGTTTAAACAAAAGTCACGAATAAAAATAGACTCATTGCGAAAGAACGTCGAATCGTGAATGCGTCATTCTTAATGACGATGCGCTCGTGAAGTATTGTATCATCGCTAAATTGATTTATACACTCATGTTAAGGTGAAATAAATCGATAGTTCATTTTCTGCAGTTCGTTGAGTATACGGATGACTCGGGTGGGGTTCGAGCTTTCATTACTTCGATAGACCCACCGTATTCTAAAAAGCTGTCTAGGCTGCGCGACTCTGCGGGAAGTGCAGGAATTGAATCGACTCGCGAGGAGTGGCAACTCCCCGTTATAATACGTATATAATATATACACCATCCTATACTTAGACAACACCAAGGAGTTCGACTTTTCCACAGTGAAGTATAATATAGTATATCTCCATACGAGTCGCCTTGTCCCTGCTTCGATAAATGACACGAGCGCGTGTTCTGGCCGCTTCGTTGTTGACGACTGGCGACCGAAATGTGGGAGTTTAATTTTACCTCGGCTAACCCATAAAAAAACCGATGAATATAATAATATAAAAAAAAAATATATAATAGTAAGCGATACTGATCGGCGTTTGAGCCGCTCCACTGCTGGACGCCTAAATTACCGTCTACGGGAGACCGGTTTGATTTGAAGTACTCCAGATTTAAAACCACGACTATGAAGAGCCAAATAGCTAGGAGAAACATTTTTGTCCTAGTATTTGGTGTTTCATTTGATAGTTTTGTGTCGGCTGTGTCGCGGCGCGTGTAGGCAGCACTACAGTAACTTTTCCCAATTCCCGATGCCGTGCCAAGTACAAATGGCAGGCTAATAAAACAAGTGCTAAATGAAACAAAAGCCATCATCCGGTGATTTTGATATGGCAGCATCCTGTCCGGGCCATCTTTATTTATTTATAGATAACGACTGTACGCGATCCCGTACCCGACATGTGTCCTGGACAATGGGGATATACATGTAACAAAACAATTGTATAAACCATTTTGGTTTATTTGCGTTGTGTGTTATCGCTGAGAACAAATACATGATTATCTAAAGTGTATTTAAACAGATTTATCGATAACTCGAAACACTCCGAATCTACAAAAATATTCACTTAAATAAGTAAATATATAGTCAGTTAAGCGTGTAACTGTACTGTAAATCGATATCCACAATATGCTTGTACTGGTGAATAATGCGGATGTATTAAAAATATATTTAGTTAGGGGCCTTGAATTTGTGAATAGGATGGAGTAATATTGGGATGAGGGTGAGTTAAATCTAACAGGTGTTTGATTGGAGCTTCTCTGCATTTATGAGTTATAGAAACCTTGTAGGAGGAGTCGGAACTCACATTTATCGATTTCTTGTATATTTTTTATTATATCTAATCATACTTGGGATTCATACTTCCTCTGTGCTGTGGAAGCTGGAAATGGGCCATAAATGAGGAGATGGATCACTGTTTGACGTCATCGCTTTTCAGGTAGAACCTGCGAAGGTAGCTTCTCATCACCTCGTGTCTCACGAGGAACTGGAACTCTGAAGTTCGCTGCATCTGTCACAGATTTAAAAAAACATTTTGGTCGTGTTACTATGAGGCATTTCTTGGCGTGGCTGAGAGGAAAATCTGAAAAGACGGTAGCGGACTTGTTCCTCGTGGCCCAGGTGGGGTCTCACCCAGCAGACCTCGACTTCCATCGATTCTTGGATATCGACTATCAGGGTATCGGCAGATACTCTGGATGGTAGTATCGGGGATTCTTCTCGGCCAGATGTCTCCAGCCGCCCGGAAGGCACCGCGAGTCCTGGGCTAAGAATAACCGAAGCAAAAAACCACGTCAGCACGCAGCTGGCGCCGGGGCCACCCCGCGGACCAGTGCTTCCCAACCTGTGGGTCGCGACCCCCCCAGGGAGGCCGCGGTGCAAAATAAATAGACAATTATTGAAATCACTGACATTGTTTAATTAAGGCCCCAGGGCAGGGGTCCCCAACCTTTTTGGACCCAAGAGCACATTCTAGAATGCCGGTCGGGCGGCGGGCACCATTTATTTTTTCAAGGTATATTTATAGTTGAACACAATCAATAATACGTAAAGTGCACAAATATTGTTTATATTTTCAAGTAAAATAAATAATAAGTATTAAATTATAGTATAAAAATTAAAACGATGTAATAATTTTCGCTTATATTTTTCAGTATTTTTTTCATAACATTTGACTGTTAACTTAAATATTTTTTTATCTTGGTCGCACAGCGGCGGGCACACGTAAAACGGTCGGTGGGCGCCTCGGTACCCGCGGGCATAGGGTTGGGGACCACTGCCTTAGGGTGTGCCCAGAACTTTTCAACATAGAAGAGGGTCGCATTCAAAAAAGGTTTAAAAGCACTGATCTAAACGGAAAAACACCGAAAACACCATTATTTATTTTGGTATCTTTAGTTTATCCGCATTTTCTTGGCTACACAGGTTTGTGTGTATTGTTTAACTGATTTAGAATATAAGATCGCGTCTTTGGTATGTTTAATAGGCTCGTATAATATTTACGCGTAACAATAATAAATAACATAGCAACAACTAGGTGCATCGGCATGTTGCTACTCGCTCAGTTACAGTGGCGCTGTAGCTCAATTGGAAAAGCTCCGGCTCGAGTCTCTTGGTCCACGAAGTCATTTTTTCGCTGTTTTTTTATGCTTTATTTGCTTTGGTATTACGTCTATATATATGATACAAAGTGGACGTTACACGTTGTGTGCTTTTAATTTTACAGTATACTAAACATTCCTCACAAAAGCAACCGCCCTCGTAATATTTATCGCCTGCCATATAAAATTGAATTGAATTTTATACGATCGTAGGTTAAAGCTGCCACTGTAGTCACTGGCCGATGTCAACCCCATCGAGAAACTAGAGACCGGTGCCCCGAGACGAGCGGAGTTCGAGGCTCTCCTCGACTGCATAGCCTTGAAGCCAGTGGCCATTTCTTGTGATGGCGTCTGAAATTACAAAAAATATGGTCATACGGGGACGCGTGTGGTCGCCACATGTGCGAGGGACGTAAAGCCCAAGCCTGCCGAGTTGTTTCTAACACATGCTCGGAGCCAAGCGGCTAGGAGATCACTTCTTATTTTTGCAGTGAGCGTGCTCGCATCCTGCTCGCCTCGTCGGTCATTTTGTCTGCATGACGAGTATAATTTCCGAGTCACTTGTTAAATAATATGGAGCTTTCTTAAATTAATATCGATTTTGGCATTAATGATACTTGCTGATGTACGATTGAAACTTTCACCTTTACAAGATACTCTCATCCGATTCCGTCAATTCTGGCGACGCAAAGAGCTATCGGCAAGTGGAGCGAGGCCCACTTTGAATACTAAATAATCTACTTCCATGGTTATTTATTGCGTTTTTATTGTTGTTAAAACATGTCGAAATAATTACCATAACGCTAGCATTACTAAACGAACAGTGCTCACACGTTTTGATTGCCTTTTGTCCGTCATTGTCGAGTCCGCAGATGTCGCGTGGAGCTCATTGTTCCCGACAGGTTCCGATCTTTCGGAAAGCATCGGAAATATGAAATGAGAAATAAATAATTATAAACATGATAATTTTTTATTTGACCTTCAATATTTGTCAACGTCAAGCTTCATTGTTTATATTATTTTAGCATCGATCCTGGCGCAGGTCGCAAGACTCTCGAGGTGTGGTTCGGGCGTAGCGTGCAGGGATTTCTGTATAGCTTGTGTTTTGGATGAGTTGGTACTGAGCTGGATGCGGTGAGGGAATTTATGCCTGCAGGGAGTCCAGGGTGTCGTCTGGTCTGGTGGTCTTCGGCGTCACATGGACGACGAAGGATCTCATCCCGTCCATGTTGGCAAGCAGACTTATATTGATAGATCCGGAAGAGCTGGAGAGGGCTCAGCAAGTGAGCCCCTCCTCCCTCCATGACCACGTCTCTATGTGTCTTGATGCATCCTGTAAACGATTACAGGAAGCATCAAGAAACAGAAATGCCAAAAAAAAAAAGAAGAGGTGGCAGGAGTTTGGGCTGGACAGGCTCGACAAAATCGTGTACGGTCTGAAGAGCATCTGCTGCGCCGATTGTTAGTGCAAGAGAGATTTATGGAGTCTGGTTATTTGAATTCAACAATTGCTGTCATGGCGGCCTCGAGCTTCGCCCTTCACTCGCCAGATGTCGCCGCCATATTTATTTCCCCAGTGACATCTGTGGACAAAAGCGGGTTACTCTATAGTAACCCGAGAAAACTCGAGACCCGCCAGGCTATATGACCGTACCACTAAAGCAGAGGCTCTCAAACTTTTTGTCCCGTCGACCCCTTGTTGAGTTTTCCTGTTTTTCGTAGACCTTGCTAATTATTGAATTTTTCACTAAAAACATTCACTAAAAAAATCAATCTTTTTAATGGGAGGGATGAGTCTGATGGCAAATTTTTAATATTTGGCTTTAAATAAGTCAGATTTAACTTTAAATCTCCTCGCCCAGTGATATCCAATCTATTTCTTTTTTTGTAAGAAGAATGGCAACCACACTGAAACCCCTTTCCACGAGGTATAAAGATGGAAATGCTATCAAAAACCTTCTTGCGATAGTCCATAATGCAGGATAAATAGCAGGTATGTCTCTCTGAAGCTAAAACTGCTGATATCCCTTTTTAAACTGCACCTTTAGTTCTTCATGCTTATTCCGATCAGTTTTTCTTGTAGTATGACTTCCGATTCTTCAATATCACCATATGGATTGATAATCCAATGTGGTATTTTGGTGATGACCTGCTTAAATGGGATCCACTCTCGTAGACCCCCATTTACAGTTCACGCACCCCTAATTTATTTTTTCGCTGTCACCGACCACTTTGGGAACCTCTGCACTAAACTAAAGTTGTTCGGCACTATTCATTTAAAAGAAAACTAAATATATATATATATATATATGACAACTTCAATATCAACAAGTAGTGGAGAGAGTTGGAAGATTTGGATATTTGAACAGCTGGCTGAATGAGAACTGTTATCATGATCAGGAAATTCAAGTGAGGATTGAGACATCACGCTGTACTTTTAATATATATAATTATATATAAATGTGTGTATGCATTTAAATGCAGTTATATGCAAATCGAGTAACTGATTATTCTCGTATTTTCATACCAATTCCTTGCCTTGCAATAGTACAATACGTCATTTGGATGCTAACAACAAGGCGCGATTAAAATATTAAATATTTTTTTGTTAAATTTCCAGTGAAAAATGTATAATTAATTACCATAACGCTGACATTTACACTGAGCGATGATAATTTATTTTATATATTTTTTATCGGATATTATTGATTCATTGTGGATATATCGGCTCGGCTCGGGCGGGCGTGACTCCATTCAGATAAAGCAACTGGAAAGTAGCGTTGAGCAGCAAGCGAAGAGTTCCTTCTTCAGAGTCCCGCAACCGCCATGAGTCGCGCGCTCCTCGTGATGCTGCTCGCGCTCTCCTCGGCGCGCAGCTTTCTGACCGGAGGTAAAGTGCAATTACCAATTACTGTGGACAAACAACCACCGAGCCCAGGAGTTCACTTCTCGCTCGCTTGCAGGGGACGGATACACCTACTACGAGGAGGTGAACAAGGGCTACAAGCTGCACAAAGAGCTGATGACATGGGTGGACGCCGTGCAGACCTGCATGGCGGAGGAAGCCCGCCTGAGCATGCCCAAGAACGCCTCGGATGCCATTATACACAGTTATTTCTTTGATAAAGGGACCTCTATATTTATTGCATTTCATGACTCCTTCATCGATTTAAACTACATGCATGTAGATGGTACGATATTTTAAACCATTACGATTAACAAATTCAATAGTTATATAATTCAAATCGTTTTATGCGAGTAAGCTACTCGAGACTCGAGGCTTCGAGCACGGCTTTGATTCGCGCCCCTTCCCCGAATTCATTGGACTTCATCCAATATCTTGCTATTAATGAAACTGAAAATCTGAATCTGAAAATCTACATGCGCGTGCTTGAGGGATACTTTATTTATATTAACGATCGACAGGACGCAACCTGGACAGCTACTACGACCATTGGGCGGAGGGGGAGCCCAACAACATCGAAGGCGAGGAGCACTGCGGCTCCATGCGTACAGGCGATGGGCTCATCGACAGGCCTTGCCACGATCTGCTCCCATTTTTATGCGAGAAGGGGCCCAAGGAGGTCTATTCCAGGGACCCGCCTCGGAGCTTCTCCCATGACACAGGTCCAGAACTCCCTCTCCACTCCTGAAGACGCTCCTAACCTAACCCTGTCCCGCCGCAGTCATCCAAGTTTTGTCATACTGCCGAAGTCTTCTTTTGTCTCCAACCTTGAATGAGTTAAACC
The DNA here is from genome assembly GCA_022113835.1 of Atopsyche davidsoni. Classification (NCBI taxonomy): domain Eukaryota; kingdom Metazoa; phylum Arthropoda; class Insecta; order Trichoptera; family Hydrobiosidae; genus Atopsyche; species Atopsyche davidsoni. The sequence continues at coordinate 417,814 of JAILWY010000028.1, forward strand.
ATTTCCAAAGTGGCCCGCAAGATCATTCGGGTTGGCCACCCCTGCCCATGATGCATCTAAAAATATATATATTAGGTGCTCGGTCCGAACCACGGGCCAGTCTTCGGCTGGAGGATGCTCCCGGGAGATTCCCACTGGGGAAGAACCGGAGGACATCGATGATATGGAGACTCCCGACACGAACAACTCGTGCAGCAGGTCTCTCGAACCTGACGTCAATGTGATTCCACGTAACCAGGCATGTTCTCTGCACAGGATACGAATTATACTCCCCGGCGAACATGTACTACAAGCTGCACCGCGAGATGAGGACGTTTCCGGTGGCGATGATGGAGTGCCAGTTTGAGGGCGCCGAGCTGGCCTTCCCGCGGAGCGAGAGCGAGGCCATGTTCATGGATGCCGCTGTCGAACTCATTCCGAACCAAGTGATCCTTCTCGGCATCCACGCTGCATTTATAGACGACATATACCAGGATGTCAATTGTGCGTAAAAAAATAAAAAAAAACACACTAAAGGCGGGGCGGGTACTGGTACCCGTTCCGCGGACTACTGCCTGAAGGCGGGGCGCGTATTAACACCTTTTTGAATGTGTTTACTCTAAAAGCGGCACAAGGTCATTTTATTCTTTAGGTTTATTTAGGAATGTCTCGAAATGTTTGTTTAGGACTCGTCAACGTTACTTCTACCAATACTGTCCAGTGATTCTGAGCAAAGTGACAATGAAGAAGTGGAGTGGTCAGAGAATGATAATCCTCCAATTATTGAACAATTTTTAGGACAATTGGTGTTGTTGTGATGCCAAGTAATCCGCAGTTTTACGCGAATTTCGTCCGCTTCGCACATCAGTTAGTCAATTTGGTTACCCCCTTAAAATATAAATATAATATAAGCTATTGTGTAACAATAACATTTAATTAATTAATATTTTGAATAAAAATACTTGAGTGATTTTCCACATTTTTGTTTTTATTAGTGACCGGTTTCGCCAACCTTTCACGTTGGCATTATCAAACAAAAATGTGGAAAATCACTCAAGTATTTTTATTCAAAATATTAAAATAGAATTCCACCAAGTACTCTCTGTCAAAAATATTGAATTATTTAATTAATTAACAAAAATCTCATAATTAACTCGGAGTTGCTAAACGGAAGAATAAAAAAATCAAAGAGTGTATAGACTAGATTTCACACGCGCAATTTTACGCGAATTTTGCACATCAGTTTAGTCAATTTGGTAACCCGCTTAAAGTGTGTTAACATAAAAACAGTACCTTGTTTTTTTTTAGTTCAAAACGTGAAGCTCGACGGATTGAAGGAGTATATATCCTACATAGAAACGTCCCAGGGGGAATGCGTAGTCATCTCCCGCGACTTGAAAGTCTCCTTGTACGACTGCGGTGTGGCAGAGGCTTTCGTCTGCCAGAAGAGCGAAAAGTTACTGCCCACCGGATGTCCTGCATTCGACGCAGGTAACAGGTTTAACTGACAGACTCCTAAAAGTAATGATCCGTCCCATCCTTACCTACGCCTGCCCCATCTGGGGCTACATCGCGCCTGAGAGACTTAAACCCCTTCAAACCATTCAGAACAAAGTCCTCCGATGGGCAATGAACGCCCCGTGGTTCGTCCGAAATGCCCAACTCCACAGGGATACAAACACCAAGACGACCCACGACGTAATCATCGACCTCGCTCACTCCTTCCAAACATCGACATCCCTTGTCCCAAGCCCCTCGATAGGCCACCTTCTAGAGTACAACCTAGAAGATTGCCTATATCAGAAAAGGCCAAAAGCCATCCAAATCCCCCCACCCTCCTCCCACCCACACACGACTCCACATAAATACAACTACATGGTGACACACGCCACGTAGCCAGTATGAAAGCGTTTGAAGAAAAGACAAACATATTTTTTTGTACCGCTGTTTCTGGATCCCTGCTTCCTACCGAGCGTCTGACTCTCCTGTATTTCAGACTATAACTTCTACCCGCAAGTCAAGCTGTATTACAAGTTCCACAAGGAGCCCGCGGTGTGGCAGACAGCGACGCGGATCTGCCGCGAAGAAGGCAGCCTGCTGGCCGTGCCTTCTGGCGACCTGGAGGCCAAAATCCTGCTCGACCTGCTGCTGGAGCACCCCGAGTACAGCGTGCCGGCCCTCACCGACTCCAAAAACTACTTGCTGCTGGGCTTCAGCGACTTGGTGGTCGAGGGAGTTTACGTGACCGAGGAAGGCAAGTCAGGAGGATATATCCGAGAGGCCGGTGCTCAGAGACGAGTGGAGTCTAGCAGCTCGAGCAGCAGTGCCCCCTTGCAGCTGAAGCTTTATATTGCTTAAGGCAGTTGCTCCCAGCCATTTAATTGCTTCTGGTGTCCAACCGGACACCACAGTCAGTCCATTACCTGGCGAAATCGTGTCATTTAATTAATTTAATTGTCACTTTATTTTTCTATATCGAAAGTTGATTTATTTTATAAACTATTGAAAAAACTATAAATTATATTTACGTATTTTTTATTATTTAATTAACGTCCATTTTCAGGGTAAAATAAAATCTTGAAGATGTTGAAACATTTGATAAAATGACGACTTTTCAAAACCAAAGTTTGTTAATGGTTTTTTTTTTTAATATTTAAATTAATAAGACGCACATGGTTTATATTTATTTTTTTAATTCCAATTGAAAAAAAGATTTTTTATGTTTAGGATTCTTGGAAAATGTACCAGACGAATCAGATGTATCAAACTTTTTGCATTTAAATATTTTTGATTGGTGCAGTCGACTTTTCGCAAAACGGACTAGAAAGTGATAAAAAAAAAACTCGATCATGGGACCTAGACCCTTAATATTTCCAGGGCCCCTTGCAGTTGAAGCTTTATATTGCTTAATATTTCCAGGGGGGTCCTTCGCCACCAATTACAAGGGCTGGAACTTCAAGAAGCACATGCACTCGGAGGCAAGAGACTGCGGGGGGCTGATGAGGACCGGAAAGATCACCGACGTCCACTGCTCCGTGCCAGCCATGTTCGTCTGCCAGAAGAACTTCCTCCCGCCAGCCCGTGGCTGAGGACCCCGACTATCTGCAGGTCCCCACCAGGCTCCCAATGAAGTCTATTGCAAAATAAAATTAATAAGAAATATCAAATGTTAGTCGATGGGTTAGTTATATATATTTTTATGATTGAATTGGATTTGATGAAATAAATGATTTACTTTGGTTTTTGGAACTTTAGTCTTTCTCCTCCGATTTCGGCAATGACAAAATATTTGCAGATGAGTTCGGTGTTGTTGTAGCCTGATTCACGGAATATCCTGATCCAGGGAACCAGATCACAGAAGATGGTACCAGTAATGTAGTTTGGAGCAACTATGACTACCCGCGCGGCTCTGTTATCTGCAGCGTGCTATAATTTTTAATTCCTACGCTCATAAATATTTTTTGCTCGTTATTCCGCGTTATCAGTTATGGCACTGGGTTATATTTTACCAAAAATAAAAACGCAGTGCCGTCCAGCGCCATGCCTAATATTTGCCCACTGACAAAATTGCTCGTTACCACCTAGCCACTTGGCTCCCATGTTTGATGTTTAGAAGCGGCACTTGGGTACGAAAGATTGAAGTGGAAATTCCCTCGCGGGACAAACACGCCTCCACTGAGATGACTTCTAATCTGTTTCCCGGCACTCGTGATTACCGAATTTGCACAGCAATGCCAGAATTATTGCCCGGCCTAGTCGCGGATTAATTATTAATTCGCATTCAAAACAATCGGTGGTAAAGTAAAGTATATAAGGCCGCGAGAGCTCATGGCGTGCAGGCAGCTCGTGAGACGCCATCGCAGTAAGTCACCTGCTCACCAATTTCTATTGATTTACCAAATGTTTTCTTAAAAATACTCCCCATACTCAATTCTGTGTCCAACCGGACACCACAGTCAGTGCATTACCTGGCGAAATCGTGTCATTTAATTAATTTAATTGTCACTTTATTTTTCTATATCGAAAGTTGATTTATTTTATAAACTATTGAAAAAACTATAAATTATATTTACGTATTTTTTATAATTTAATTTACGTCCATTTTCAGGGTAAAATAAAATCTTGAAGATGTTGAAAAATTTGATAAAATGACGACTTTTCAAAAACAAAGTTTGTTAAAGATTTTTTTTTTTTTTAAATTTTTAAATTTATAAGACGCACATGGTATATATTTAATATTTCAATTCCAATAATAAAAAAGACTTTTAAATATTTAAGATTCTTGGAAAATGTACCGGACGAATCTCCAAATTCCTACACTTCAATCGTAAAACCACATATTTATCATATTAATAGTAAATTTATAAGAAATATAAATATATTGTGCTCGGAAGAAGAGATGTATCAAACTTTTTGCATTTAAATATTTTTGATTGGTGCAGTCGATTTTTCGCAAAACGGACTAGAAAATGATCAAAAAAACTCGATTATGGGACCCTTAAATCGCAGCGCCTGTATACCCTTCAAACCTTATTTTTGAAATTATCAAGTGATGAGTATTTATACTTATTGTATGTAATATAAAAACCGAAACTTCGCTTCTATTATATATTTTGGAAGCATAAATAATAGTTATTCTCTGGTGTGGATTTTTTCAGGAAATGTCGTGGGGACTCTTCATACTGGTCTGCCTGGCCGGCGGGCTCCGCGCGCAGGTCATGCAAGGTTGGGTTTCGCTTTGTTCTTGGGTGTTGCGCCGCTTTTTTTTATTCAGAAGTTATTTTTATTCCGTCTGTTGCAGGGGACGGTTACACGTGGTATCGACAGGTGGGAAAGTCGTACAAGATCTACGCGACACCTCAGCCGTGGTCGGCGGCCTCCAGGACGTGCCGGGCGGAGGGAGCCCGCCTGGCCGTGCCCAGGAACTGCGCCGAAGCCGACATCGTCGGGAACCTCTTCCGCCAGCTCTCGCCAGCCAGCCTGCAGCTAGCCGGCTCCGCGCACCCCAACCACACCCTGATCGGCTTCAGCAGCGCCTACGTGGAGGGCGTCTTCATGACGGACAACGGTGAGTGGATCAGATCTGTGCGCGTCCAGCTTCAGTAGATGACTCGAGAGACTGATTTCGTCCCGCAGGAGAGACGCTGGAGACGTACTACGCCGCGTGGGCAGACGGGGAGCCAGGAGCACGAGGATCCCGTGGATGTGGAGCACTGTTACGGGGCGGTGGACTTGGCGCGTTGTCCTGCGCAGCGCCAGCCGCCTTCGCCTGCGAGAAGGGCAGCCGCGTCATCATTACGGCCCACTCGCCCAGGACCATGTCCTCGGACGCAGGTAAACACGTCGTTTCGTGTCACGGGTGCTATTGAGTAATGCAGCTTTGGAATATCTTCGTCTGTGGTGTTGCAGAGTACGCGTACGACTCGGGCGCCAGGCTGTTCTACAAGTTCCACGCGGAGCAGAAGAGCTGGGCGAGCGCGGCCATGGCGTGTCGCGCGGAGGGCGCCGAGCTGGCCTTCCCGGTCTCCGTGGCCGAGCTCGCCGCCATCCGTGCCATCTACAGAAACGTCTCCAACCACATCATTCTGCTCGGCTTCAGCGACGCGCACGTGGAGGGGGAGTACCTGGACCCGACAGGTGCGTGGAGGTGGAGGAAGTCATGGGATGGCTTGATATCCTCGAGGAACTGACAGTGGGGTCGGGTAGGAGGGGGCGAGCCGGGTGACCACCCCCTGTCGAAGGACGGCTGGTTCTCCTGATGAATCGCGTCAGCTCGGGTGTCCGTACGAGACACTGTCTCTGTCTCTCTCTCGCGCGTTCTTCCCCGTCGCGCTGTCTCGCTCGCTGCCCGAAAACTTCACCGGTTCCAATCTACTAATGAAATCGGCCATCGATCTAAGCGGGTTAGGTTTATCGTTGTCATTTGAGACTTCACCATGATCCTACCCATCCTAACCTACGCCTGCCCCATCTGGGGATATATCCCACCAAAGAAGCTCAAGGCCCTCCAGGTGATACACGACAAAATTCTCCGATGGGCATTAAATGCACCATGGTTCGTCCAGAACGCACAACTCCATACGCGAGGTCATCATCCTTCCAAATCTCCACCCTCTTAGTCCCAAACTCATCTATCAGTTCCCTCCCCGACTTCAGATTGAGGATCGCGCTGTGTGATGCTTTCCAGGAAAACCGTTGACGACGAAGGTGGTGAAATGGAGCCCCGGTCAGCCGGACGACTGGAAGGGCGACGAGGACTGCGGCTCCCTGTTCTCCAACATGCTCCTCAACGACGTGTCGTGCAGCGTTCCGGCCGCCTTCATCTGCCAGAAGAGTAGATCCAACACTCCCGTCGCATCTCTGTACCTCGACGCCGACTCGGGTGAACCAAAACTCTGAAATACTGTAACTTGCTGCGAAATATCGCATATCTGCGAAAGTCGGGTAAGGAATTTTGCCGTATTTCACAGACTACGCATATTATCCTGACGCGGGGGTTTACTACAAGTTCCACAGCAGCCCCCGCACGTGGTTCGATGCGGTGCTCACCTGCAAGAAGGAGAGAGCGACGCTGGCGATGCCCAGCAGCGACAGGCAAGCCGAGGTTCTGAGGCACATCATGGCGGGCTTCCCCGCCTACAGCCTGCCGCAGGTCTCCTCCGGGGACTACGTCTTGCTCGGCTTCAGCGACACCATCCTCGGGGGGCACTACACCACCGAAGACGGTAAGACCCAGGAGCATCGGAAGACCTGTCTACTATGTATAGGAGTTTCACTCAATTACTATCCGTCACTTCCCAGGCAACTCGATCGACAGCATGTTCCACACGTGGCAGGCTGGCCAGCCCGACAACTGGGGGGGCCGCGAGCACTGCGGCTCCATGCACCGGGGCGGGGGGCTCAACGACCTGTCCTGCGAGACGCCCAACGCGTTCATCTGCCAGAAGTCCTCTCTCTCGTCCACCTCCTCTAGGCTACTCCAGGTCGACTCGGGCTCCTGTAAGTTTGTATAGGCGTCCTCAGTGAAGACCTCCCAGAAGACCTCCTGGACGATCTCTGTGAAGACGCTGTAAAAAAAGACCACCCGGAATACCTTTTAGAAACATTCAAACATTCACATAAATAATTGAAATTTAAACAAATATTCGATATCCTTAAATGTAAAAAAAAAATAATTGAATAAACGTTAATATTGTATTGAATTTTGAGTATTATTTTTATATGCAGATCTTCTTTAGTCTTTTTGCTTACAATAAGCTTTTGCATTGAGGTTACCAGTCGGCCACAAAGAGGCGGCTAGGGACACGTGTGTCGTTAACCTGAGTCTTCGTTAAGGCAACCCTTAGTATATGTTTTACCATTCGTGGCAGAGTAAAATAATTATAGCAGGGATGGCCACCCCTGAATTACACCATACATAAAAATATTTTTAAATATATATTTCATTTCATATAAAATTAAGACAAACAATCTAAAAGACATGATACAACTTTTTCTTCATGTGCCTCTCCTCAGAGGAGGCTGGCGACCATTTCACCGAATACATAAATGCAGAGCCAGTGTTCGTGGTTTTCTTATGGTGAATAGTGTAGTCCCCGGGTCCTTCTACACCTACACCATTGAATATGAAAATGATGACACGAAACCTGGAAATCCGGATGAACTGAGGGACGAGAAGCTTTCGCGTCTATCTTAAAGTTAAAAATAAATCGGAAACCCGAGCTGACGCGATTCATCGGGAGAAGCTGTCGTCTCTTTCTCGACGCCCTCGAATTCTCAGATAAATCAACCCATTGTACTTCATTGGGAACCTCGTAGTCTCTTGCCTCCGAGTTCATGTGCTTCTTGAAGCTCCAGCCCTCGTATTTGGTGGTGAAGGACTTCCTTGGAAGTATTAAGCAATATAAAGCTTCAGCTGCAAGGGGCACTGCTGCTCGAGCTGCTAGACTCCACTCGTCTCTGAGCACCGGTCTCTCGGATATATGCTCCTGGCTTTTACAATATGGGTCCCATAGGAGGTACGCCCCGAGGCTCATGGCGGTTGTGGAGCTCTGAGACTGAGAAGGAACTCTTCTACTTGCCACTCCCCGGCACATTTATCCAGTTGCTTTATCTCAATGAAGTCACGCTCGCCCGAGGAGAGGAGTGAGGGTACTGATAATAAAATATATATCGACAATGAATCAATAATAGCCCATAAATAGTATATAAAATAAATTATGAATGCTCTATAAATGTCAGCGTTTAGTAATTAATTCTATATTTATTATTTTCATTGACAAATATTAAATATTTTAATCGCGCATTTTTTCAGTGCTTGGTTAGCATCCAAATATTCGAGAAGTATCAATAACTCGATTTGTATATAACTGCATTTAAATTCACACACACAAACACATGCATCTTTATATGTATAAATAAATATATATATATTTATAAATATGCATAATTAGTATCACTCAATTAGAGTGGGAGGGGGAGGGTTTTGTCGAAGGTTTTTCTTCGTTTCACTTGCAATCTGTCAATCAAGTAACACGCATTGATATACCATTGAATTGAAAGAACGATAAATGTGGACAAGATACTTTCAGAGCACATTCCCCCACAATCATTCCAAATCCATTAATCTATTACTGACCCTTGGTTGATAATGGCAGCCATGCACAAGTAACAGAATGACCCGGGGACCAACTGCATATATATATATATATATATATATATATATATATATATATATATATATATATATATATATCTTTACTGAAATCTCGCTGGAGATTCACCAAGTGTTAGGTCGTCTTAGTTCTCCTTTATAAAGTCGAAGCTTGGACACTCAAGACAGCTACTCTGCTAGAATTAAGGCAACAGAAATGTGGCTCTATAGGAGAATCCGTCAAGAGCAGTGGCTCTCAAACTCTTTTGGCCCACGGACTCCTTTTCATAGTCAAAACTTGCCCTTTCATAGTCAAAACTTTCCCATGGACCTCCTTTCACAGTCAAAACTTTCCTACTGGGTGAAAAACTACATACATTCATGCATATATTTAGGACGTAAAAATCACTAATAATGTATTCATTGTTTTAAAGGACCCCCTGAATGATCCCAGGGACCCCCTGGAGTCCGTAGGGACCACTTTGAGAAGCACTGGTCAAGAGTCTTGCTCATAATTCGCAAAGTAAGAGAACTCCTGACTTCGGTAATGAAGCGGAAAGTCTCCTCCTTGTCCTGTCTTCAACTGATTGTCCAAGGAAAGATCGAAGGAAAAGAGAGCATTGGAAGAAGGAAGGAAGCTGGAGATTGAAAGTGCGACCGAATTGATGAAATGGTCACCAATTTATATACATATATTAATTGTCACGACTTCTGCCCCTGCACAGAGCGCTTATCAAACAAACAGAGCGTCCTGCACCATAAATTACACCATCGGAAATGAGGCGGCAAGGATGAGAGGCCCCGATAAGGCAGGTGCAGGAATATAAAACTGCGAGGAATAGGAATATAAAACCCACTACAGTATTTTCCATAAGAAAACCATGAGCATGCTCAGTGAGCTCACTCAACCTCCTCTGAGAAGAGGCACCCGAAGAAGAAGATAAATTATTAAATCTAAAGACACTACCATCTAGTATATTATATATGATTCCTCCCCGCTCTGCCTATTCTGTACCTGGAGTAGTGACTTGGAACTTGGACTTGGTGAGGAGCTCCTGATATTTCTGCTGAAGGAGTATCAGATCTAAAAGCCAGAGCCTTGTAAAAGAAAATGATTATATATATATAATAATGCTACTGGGAAACCACTTCACGATTCGCCAACCACCTCTGAGGAGATGAAGAAAATCCATAATAAATTCTATACCGAATGTATTTTTCCGTATTCCTAAATTATAAGATGTAGATTTGTTTTTATTTCTAATTATTAGAAATAGAAATCTCCCGAGCTCCCCTCAACGAGGGCGCCGAGGAATATCAAGTCACTTGACTGATTAAAATTTTCAATTTACATCGATCAAAGGAGAAAAACTTGGTCAAATTTGATCGCGACCCCAACAAGAACGTGACAGAAATAACGCCAGGCCCGGACCTCAATAATAATATATATTATATTATTTTATATATATATATATATATATATATATATATATATATATATATATATATATATATATATATATATATATATATATATAAAATGAGTAATCGATTATACTCTTCATAGGTTCCCAAACTATTTTGTCCGTGTCGAATTTTCTTGTTTTTCGTAGCCTTGCTAATATTGAATTTTTACAAATTCGTCAACTCCAAACATATTTTTGACATCTGATATACAGGGTGCGCCATATTTTATGTCGGTATGTAAACATTAAATAACTTTGACATTTATTGACTAATTGACTTTAGTAAACATGTTTTGAAACACCAATTCAATACAATTTTAACAATGCATCATATTGAAACAACACGCCGAAATAGTGTGGTGTACATTGAAAATAGTCGTTCAGTTGTGTTAACGGTACGTTTGACAACACTATTCGTGGTTTGGTGTCAAATATTCTTGAGCATGGGACAGTGGGAGATCGTCCAAATGCTCTTCATCAACACTCAAGACGTTCTAATGAACTGGTTGAAGAGGTAAGAGAGTGTTGTCGAAAACCCACATGTGGCTGACATTGAACCTGATGTTTGGAAGCAAATTTTAATGACCGACGAAGCACATTTCACACTCTCTGGCGCCAATATCTCTCTATCTTGGAAGACACTTATCAAAAGTTAACATCACATGAAATAATCATATAAAAGATGTTGTTAATATAATATCTATTTTTTAAATATACATATACATTTATTTTGCTATCGGCCCTGATGTTAAAAAAATATTGTTTTTGATAAAATCTCAAAACAATTAATATGAAAATCTCGGGATGGGACATGCGGAGGGAATATTCAAAAACCAGGCGCAGGAAACATTTTTATAACTATTAATTTGTAAATAAAAATAATCCACTTTTACAAAGCGGTTCAAATATTTAGATGATCGCATCGTGGCCGAGTGTTATGCCATTTTCATTTTGGTTGTATCTCGAGAGCGAAGGACAAAAAAATATTGTTTTGTAGTGATTTTCACCAAACTTTTAAACACATTCAACGCAAATACGAATTCACCATATATTATTGATCACAGGGAGCCATTTTATTTTTAAAACGTATTCATAAGCCTTGGTGAGACAAAAGTGCTTGGCCTGAACCCAGCACCTGTGGGTTGAAAATCATCCTTGAATAAAAAAAAAATCGGTGGTTTCACAAGTAAAAAGCTTGGGAAATATAGTTCGATGGTTGGCGACCCCTGCCTCGAGGTGATATAAAGGAGGAGCGGCTGCCGGAGCCGCCAGGTCTTGGCTGTGGCAGGTGAGAGGCACTCGACAGCCTCCGAGCTCCTCGTGGTTTTGAATTCGAGGTGTCAACTTTCAAAACCCGCTTAGAGATAATAGAGATAAAAAAAATAATCACCCAAAATTTGAGAACTTCCGAATCACCCAGTTGAGATATTTTAAAATATATAATTCATGTTATTTTTTTTTTACAGATACAAGATGGGGTGTAGTACGCTAATATTTATAGTTATCGGTAAGTGACATATTAATATTTATTTATTTAAATTAGGGGTCGATTCCGCCCTGCAAGGGGTCGATGACAGCGAAAAATTAAATTGGGGGTCCATGAACTGTAAATGAGTGGATCACATTTTAGCAGATCATCACCATAATACCACAGTGGATTATAAAACCATACGGTGACATTGAAGATGCCATTCTTCTTAAAAAAAAAAAGAAATAGATTGGAAATTACTGGGCGGGGAGATTTAAAGTTAAATCCGACATATTTGAAGCCAAATATTGAAAATTTGCTATCAAAGCATCAGACCCGTCCCTCCCATTAAAAGAATTGATTTTTTTAACGAATGTTACTATATATGCATTTAATGTGTTTTTATTTAAAAAAGTATAAAATAAAAACCTCGATATAATGGACCCCTGTTTAACGGATATCGGACAAAAAATCCGGTCAAATGTAAAAATTCAATATTAGCAATTCGAGTATTCCTGTTTGTCTACGAAAAACAGGAATACTCGACAAGGGGTCGACGGGAAGAAATAGTTTGGGAAACTATGATTTGAATGAAAAATAGCAGCGGATCTCGCTGAAAAAATAAGCATTAAGGCAGTTCGGTTTCGGGAGTTCTCGGGGGGTTCCCCGGCGGGCCGTGCCGCGGGGCAGCTCCGGCAGGATTTTCTCGTCGTTTCACGCGCCCTCTCGCTGCAGGCAGCGCCGTGCTGATGACCGCATACGGCTGCGACGAGTGCGGCGAGGAGTGCCGCAAGGCCTGCGGCACCAAGCAGTTCAAGACCTGCTGCTTCAACTACCTGCGCAAGAGGTCCATGCCCGACCTCCGGGTGAGTTCTCCCACACCTGACCGCGATTTCCTTGTCACTTGATGATGGTGTTGTGTGCCCCTCTCGAAACGCCACTAGCTTGACACGTGACTCCGCTGATGCACGCTGGATGGACTTCTCTCTCGAACGCTTGAGTAACAACACTAGTTTATTTATTATACATGTGTATCGATCGGCAAACAGCCGATGGTCGAATTAGTTATAATAAATGATCCATCTCCTCGGTGGACTTTGAAAAGCAGACTGATTAAATAATTACAATGAAATAAAGAGCTCCGAGGCTCGCGAGAGCTTACTTTATTCAAAGTAAAATATAAACAATAACATCTATTAGGAATGCCAAAAGAAAACATAAGAAATACCCAAAGGGATTAAGGGTCTAGTTTTGCGAAAAATCGACTGCACCAATCAAAAATATTTAAATGCAAAAAGTTTGATACATCCCTTCTTCCGAACACAATTTACTATTAATATGATAAATATGTGTTTTTACGATTGAAGTGTAGGAATTTGGAGATTCGTCCGGTACATTTTCCAAGAATACTATACATTTAAAAGTCTTTTTTTAAATTGGAATTGAAATATTAAATATAAACAATGTGCGTCTTATAAATTTAAAAATTAAAAAAGTCGTCATTTTATCAAATTTTTCAACATCTTCAAGATTTTATTTTACCCTGAAAATGGACGTTAATTAAATAATAAAAAATACGCAAATATAATTTATAGTTTTTTCAATAGTTTATAAAATAAATCAACTTTCGACATAGAAAAATAAAGTGACAATTAAATTAATTAAATGACACGATTTCGCCAGGTAATGGACTGCGTGTACTTGGGTATCTTTACGTGTCGTAAAGCGGCGACATATAATTACACAGCTGTGCCTTACTGCAATAAAATTATAAGACCAAAGTCAGTCGGTATGCACAATAATATTCCCGAGAGAGTAGGATCATAAACAATCAGAGGGAACACATAACAATGGCTAGGAGATTGCGATCACTTTGATGATGATATACGAGTATGATGATGTCGATGTTCCGGCGTTTCTCCGCGACAGAACGGTTCGGTTGAAGCGAAATTGCGCTTTTTTGATTTCTCAATCGAACCGGTCGTGCGTGGAGGTACGCTGAGGTCTGCGGCATAACACCCAAGAACCGGTGCTTGGCGCAGCTGGAGGTGTCGCTGGCCAACTCGCAGGCGCGGCGACGTCAGGCCGCGATGTTCCTGGAGCCCCCCTACCGGAGTCTGCGACCCCTGGCCGCAGCAGCCCGCCGTCCCCCTCCCGAGGCCCCCGAGCTGGACCAGAGCCGCCTGCAGCTCATCTACGACGCCTGAGCCAGCTCCGTCTCCACCTCCGACACCCCATCGCATCTAAAATATTTCTAATATCCATATATACCACAGAGCTACGATTCCAAGTCTCCTCAGAAAATGTTGACGACCACCTCACTGAGCGTGCTCATGATTTTCGAGTCCTCCTACACCGCATTTTAACCCTTTCTACTCCTTTGGCGACATGGTAAATTTCTTGGTCTTGGCACATTTGTTCATATGTAGAGTATGATTGTTAAAAATTCTCGATAAACGTGATTCGTTAGTACAAGGGTTAGTACACCGGCCACGTAAGCCAGGAGATGTGGGTTCAAATCCCACACAAATCACGCTGATATTTTTCTGAGAGTTTCTTTATCATCTTCTATGTATGAACTGGTGTGCCTAATCATATTAGTAATAATGGTAAATTCCTTTGTAACTCCGTAGGTGCATCTTTTATTGTTTACCCTATAATAAGTCTAGATGCGTATTAGAGCAGATATAAACCCTTTTTGTCAGTTTTGCAAAGTAATTGCTGCCATTCGGACGTATTCACATTGTTAAATTAAAAGAAAAAGTCCGGAATTCAAAGGGTTTACCTGTAAACCGGGCGGGACGTATAAATACGTCCAAAGCAAACGATATCGGGTACGGGGAGGACGTATGAATACGTCCTTGAAATATACGTTGCGAATATGCGTAGTTTTTATTATGGAAAGGGAATTTATCTTGGAAACAATATATATCTACAAAAATAGCTGGATTTGGAATGAAGCTGTTTATTTTGGGTGAATCTGGATACGTACAAAATAGAGTCAAATGGGAACTCCCCGGTTAACAGGTTAATATTCGTATTGCTGCTGCCCAATAGCGTTATTATAAAATCCCTTGACGTTCAGATCTGATACTCCTTCAGCAGCAATATCACCTCGCAAGGTGCTTCCACAATCATTCCAAGTCACTACTCTAGGAATATATAAGGGAGAGCGGGGAGGAATTATTGCATCTAAGTTATTTCCATTGTGTATTGGTGACCAGCTCACTGTCCCCATTTCCTAGAACTCCCGATTTCCATCCACTGGTACAGATTCCGCATCCACGCTAGCTTTCTCCTTCCGGTGCCTTTTTCATTTGGTTTCGGTATTGGACTTGGTTTTTCTGAAAATATGGAAGATACTTGCGCTCTATCATCATCGTCGGGATTCGTCCTTTGCGGACTCTAATTAAATCTACTTTGTCGCTCTGCTTGAAAATGCCAGCACGGAGAGTTGGCGAAACTAGTCGCGCAGTACAAAATTAAAATCGGGACATCTGTAATTTATTTATTATACTTGATTTTTCATTTGATCTATTTTAATCCTTTAAACATAAATATTGTATATTAATTGTTTAGAATATTATAGTGACTTACGAATAATTTTCAATACAACTTTTATTAAAGTATTAATTATATTCATTTTATTTTCTTAAAAAATATTATACTTAGTGATTTTCTGAAATACTAATTATTATTTATATCATACCATTATATCTTATTTCGGATATAACATTTATGAATTTACATATTATATATTAATATTCCGGATAGTTATACTTTGAAAAATTAATGGTGTCTTTACAACCACAACCATTTGTAACATTCAAATCATAAATTATCATTTCAATATCCATAAAATTCATATTCTGGATAGATATAATATTTAATGTTTATTGTTATTTGATTATCCTTATATCTGGTATATTATAATAATAAAATTACTCATGGACGTGTGTAATGTCCAGAAGAAACCATTTTCTAAACTAACATCCTAACTTGTGGAAGAGCTTTATTTATAAAATAAAATACAAATATCAATTGAGTTATACATTTTATAAAGTTTAATAAATGATTATTTGATGTTAAATATATTCAATTGTCTAAAAATATATATATTATTTCAATTAATAATGTGTTATATTTAAAAATTATTTTCTCTGTATAAAATATCTTCATCAACCTCCATGGCTGACGAGAATGATGAACGATATTTTAATTATTATTTAAGGCTCAAAGACCTCTGAAATATAAAATAAATATTAAAAAAATTGGTTGATTTATATAAATATTTTTGTTTTCATAAAAAAAAACTATCTTTAAGTGAAATAAACTGTCGAAGAAAAATGTGTTTCATTTCATTACTTACTTTATTAATGTATATATATTTAATACTACGAATAATAAAAAAAATGTGCTTTTAAAATATGATATAATTTTTAATCATGAAACGACGAGAAAAACCACTGAAAAACTGTCGCAGTGTGGAGGAGGAAAATAAAATACCATTTTTATTGCACTGACTTCAATTTATTACATCTCAACTCAAATATTCTAAAACTAGCAACATAAATTAAACCATACATAAAACCTGATTTTCTAAAAAAAAAAAAAATTATTTATTAATTTTTAAACTCATGACAAATATCGAAATAAAAAAAGTGTTATATTTTTAATTAAAAACACTTGCTGGATTTAAAAAAAAAAACAAGTTATCAATTTAATGGGAATCTAAATTGCACAATCTATTACATCAACAGTTGGAGCTTCTCTGCTGACGATGCCAACTTAGGGCGAAACTCTTTGGCTTTACAATGGAATTTACAAATATCAAACCGAATCTTACTCAACCAATAAGCGAAATGCTAAATATGGTATAAATGAAAATATATTGAATTTTATGGGACAAATTATCTATGGAAAAAAGGTAGTATAAGTCAAGGCTAACATGTTGCATTATCATCTGACGATGCCGAGTATTGTCTGAAACTAAATGTGAATGCGGTTGTGCTGTCAGCAGGTGGCAGGGGCGGCGTGCCTGGTTACTGGGCGCTGTAGGGCGAGTCGAACTGCCGGCGACGGGATAGCTCAGCGCCGGCCTCCTGCAGGGCCTCCCACAGCTTGGCCTCGGACATCATCTGGCGGGAGAGCTCCTCCACGGCCGGCTCCGACGACAGGTCCAGCAGCGACTCGATGGAGTCATCCAGGGCCATCTGCAAGCGTCGCCGGTCCATTTGACTCCGTCCGGGAATTGACAACATCAGAATTGACAAACACCTGCCGTCTCGCTCACCTTTTGGTAGGCAGACTTGGCCGCGTCCGGGAGGAGCTGCTGCTGTGGCA
Source organism: Atopsyche davidsoni (assembly GCA_022113835.1). Taxonomy (NCBI): domain Eukaryota; kingdom Metazoa; phylum Arthropoda; class Insecta; order Trichoptera; family Hydrobiosidae; genus Atopsyche; species Atopsyche davidsoni. The sequence continues at coordinate 434,723 of JAILWY010000028.1, forward strand.
AGTACGACCTCTTGCGTCCCTGGCAGCCTGAGAGACGACAACGTGCATTGAAACCAAACAGAGCCCGATGAGATCCGCCTCGATACCGAAATACAATGCCCACAAACAAAAATACCCTAAACCTAGTCGTTTTGCTATTTTTTTGGATTTTACAAAAATGGTTTGGAGTCTACAGGTTTAATATTGAATAATCAACATATATATAAAAATAAAATATTTAAAAATAGTGGACACAAAATATATATAAATTTCATGTTAAATAAATACAAAAAAAAATAAACAAAATTGTAGAGAATAATAAAATACGGTGTTTTACAAAATGAAATGTATACCGTTGTTATTAATACGAAGCAGTGGATTTTGTAAATAACGATAAACACGATAAGATTGATTGAAACGTGTAAAGGAGGTGGCGCGGCGCTCTGGCTACTCCGCCCGATCTGATGCGGCGCCGGAGCGGGGCCGAGCACTGCTCGCTGATGCTGCTCGCCAACGGCTGCCGGCTGCTTCTGATACTGTTGCTGCCGCCGCCGCTGCTGCAGACTGCTCGCCGCCGCTGCTCGCTCCCGCTCCGGCTCCTCGACCAGCGCAGATCATATAAATACCCCCGGCCGGGCGTGGCGTCGGTCGTCACCTGTGAACGCGTTGCAGAAGGGTCTCTTCCGTGGCATCACCTTGGAGTCAGGTATGGCATCTTCGGTCAAGTCGTAAGTCCTCCCGTACTGAAACGAGCGCAATTATTCAATTATAAATTACTAGCGGATATATTGACACTGGAGCAAGCAACCAAGCTAAGTTCAAACCGGCAACACTTGGCGATTGGCCTTGATCCTTGTTGATAGTTATGGCAAAAGCCGGACGCATTGGAAACTGTAATTCTCCTTTACATTTGACGCTGATGATTGTGGCTTCGATTAACTCGCATTTCTAACAGCAAGTCTTGTTCCGTTGCACAATTTAAGTGGATCTAAGTTGCGAATGAGCATCTATGGTGAACCAACTTTTAAAGTTGAGACGTGTGATGGCATTCCAGATGGTTCCCAAAAAAACTCTATTGGATAGTTGACTCTATTTTGGAACATCAGTAAAATAAACACGTTGTCCGTTTTCTAAATGAACGGCAAGATGTTGAACAGTTGGATATCATTCGTGAATACTGAAACCAAAAATTTAGCAGACAGTTTGATTACTGTTAACATATTTGCATATTTACTTGTCAATATCAATATAATAAATTACAACATTTGGATGATTACTGTAGTCGCAGTCTTTGTCATAATTGAATGCCGCCATCTGAAAATCGATTCTTTATATCGATTGTATCTGATTACCTTTAAGGCTGTTGTCATGTTGTTGAGGAGTTTCAGCAGCTCTTGCATTAGCAGTTCTGGTGTTTTTCTTGACTGCCGCTCTCTCAACCTATTTGACTCTTTGGGCTGCTCTTTCGTCTCTTTTTCGTTTCGCATCTGCTGTATTTTTTCCGATTGCAGCTCTTTTCGGTGGCATTTTTTGATATATATATATATATTTTTGATAACCTCAAATTATAAAACTCTGTTGTGAATGACAGATAGTGATTTTGTTTTATGCGCGATCTTCACAATGTTCTTTTTTCAAATTTTTTGCGAGGAACGATGTCGACTTTACAGATGTTGAAAATTTTTGTATGAAAAATGTCGAAAATTGTCTTAAAGACCGAATGTGTTTAATGCATTGTTTTGATAGTCTCAAAGATTCTTTGTAATTATTGCCTTTCAAATGAAACCGGTTTGAATTGAATTTTTTTTTTGTATGTGTATTAACACACTCAATAATTTATCAATGAATTTGATCGGCGAGGTCGGAACGATTTGACAGTTATTTATTTTGTACCCTGAGTTTGTATTTGATGAGCAGGTCGTTGTTATTCGTGGCAAATATTTCACCAAAATTATTATTTATTTTTTTCTATTCGTTGAATTATATCTAGAATATCAAAAGAGTTATCTGATACATCATAATAATTTTGCGGAGTAAGTAATTTAATTAAATGTTATTACCAAAACACTTTAATTATAAAAAAAATACATAGCATCACGGGCTTTCTCCACCGTCGAAAATTTAGGCGAATAGACGAAGAAATTTTTAATATTATTTTTATTAGTATTGTAATATATTCCGTTAAATATTTACTGGCATCTGTTGTTAAAACGTTGAAGCTTTTTTAAGTAATAGTACGGCGTGGTTTGCGTCTGTGATAAAAAGTTTTTTATAAATATCAAACGATGGCTGCACTGTAAATATTTTTAAACGGTATCACAATATTTACAATAATATTAAATAAAATAAAATCACTAAAACGCCATCAACACATTTATTTAGATGATTTGGAAGCAAATATCGCCTTATTAGTACTGCTCGATAAAAATATAAACGTAACTACGGAGCGGTCGATCAAAAAAAAAAAATTATAAAATTTGGTATTTCACAAAAATCGATTTATATTTAAGTATATATTCAAATTAATCGGAGATTATAGGCGAAAATAAATTTTAATGTAGTGTAGTGGTTATAACGCTTGCTTTCCGATTGTGGTCTATAACTTTTCAGTATATCCAAAAGAGAAAAACCACTCCAATGTGTAATTTTTGTAATGCTCCCTCCTGCTTGCCTTTTCCCTTGCGCCCACCTATTTACGTATTATATATTTCGATTTGATGTCTAGGCTTAAATGGGCCAAATTATGTATTAATATACAAAATTCATGAGCTGTAAATGCAATAACTGTCCCGCCGGCGAGTGTCCATGAGTCGGCCATTCCCCCCACGAATGGCGGTTTAATTTTATTGTAATGGGCGAGATGGTTAGAATCGCAGTTAAAACAAAGCTGCGACCCACACACGCCAAAGCAATAGCATCGTTGTAACAATTTGATTATAAGTTATCAGATTTGATTTGATATTTAAATTATCATTTCAATATCAATGTTAACAATACGCGTCCCAATCCCGATTCGTTTTACGTTCACGCATAATCGGAAATAATGCAGTTCTTTGGCCGCGGATCCCTCGTCCCTTCGAGATTGAATAACACACACGTGCTCTAGTCGCATATCGGAAGCCGATCGAGGCTAGTCGCTGGATTATATAATATTTTTATATAAGAATAATTGGATGTGGGGTGTGACTCACGGGAACTTGAGCAGCCGAGGCCTGAAGGCTGATGATGCAGAAGAGGATCGCGCAGCCGGTCATGATGGTGAAAGGCCCAATGGATGCCATCTTTAAACTGCAACACAAAATAACTGTCAATGCAGTGCAACCCTCAGCAGGAGTACATAGTTCATTTTCGCATTAAAATTACGTAAGCGCTGAGCTCGCGGGTAAAACGTAAAATCGAATTACAAAACCGCTCCGGGTGATTTAAAAAAACTATTTAATTTTAAATGAAAATTGTGCGGTTTCTCCGGGGAATTGGTTTCGCTGCAGCCTGCACTCCCCTTTGTATAGACGCCGGCGACTTTTCAATCTGGATTGAACGCGGCAGAGGTCACGAGGTCCGAGACGGGGAGTTGCGAAACCCGCTCCGGGAGCGTGGGCGGAGGGCGGAGGGCGGAGGGTGGAGGGTGGAGGGTGGAGGGTGGAGGGTGGAGGGGGTGACTAGCGGTTTTCCATGTCGCAGATGAGGCCGCGGCGGGGGGCGATGATCACACCCTCCGGCGTATTAACCCCGAGCACCGCCATTACGCCGGGCCTCACTTACGCCCGCCATAACATAAAAATACACATCGAATTACGCGCTGCACCGACGGAGCCACTCTTCCCACTCCAGCACACTCCACCCCCTCCTGTCGGAAAGAGCGCGACTCCGCCACAACTGCGTAACCTTTAAAAACAATTCAAATTTACGGTTTTCGCCTTCGTTGAAATTGGCCGCGTGTAGCCGACAAGTGTTTTGACTATGGGGTATGGTATAAACTTAAAAAGGGTCACACTGTGTATAATAATCATACACACATTGATTATAATCCAAGAACACGGAGCTTTACAAATCACAGCATATAAGCATTTTGTGAGCAATACTTTCAATTCCATCTACTGGAGATTTTTAAGATTTATAAAGCAATGGTTGCAAGCGTGCACTCTGCCCGATCCCGAATACGCGTTTTAACAATAAAAATAATTTATTATACGTAGTGTGACCCCACAAAAAGCGAACCAACCGTTTTGCCCTATAAGGGGTTAAGGCAGTTGCTTCTAGCCTCTGGTGTCCAACCACAGTCAGTCCATTACCTGGCGAAATCGTGTCATTTAATTAATTTAATTGTCACTTTATTTTTCTATATCGAAAGTTGATTTATTTTATAAACTATTGAAAAAACTTTAAATTATATTTACAAATTTTTTATCATTTAATTTACGTCCATTTTTAGGGTAAAATAAAATGTTGAAAAATTTGATAAAATGACCACTTTTCAAAACCAAAGTTTGTTAAAGATTTTTTTTTTTTTAATTTTTAAATTTATAAGACGCACATGGTTTATATATAATCTTTCTATTCCAATTGAAAAAAAATCTTTTTAATATTTAGAATTCTTGGAAAACGTACCGGACGAATCTCCAAATTCCTACACTTCAATCGTAAAAACACATATTTATCATATTAATAGTAAATTTATAAGAAATAAAAATATATTGTGCTCGGAAGAAGGGATGTATCAAACTTTTTGCATTTAAATAATTTTGATTGATGCAGTCGATTTTTCGCAAAACGGACTATAAAATGATAAAAAAAAACTCGATTATGGGACCTAGACCCTTGAGTAGAGATACGGCCTATAAGCAGTGTTTCTTATTTTCATTGAATATTTATTTGAAAACGTAACGTGCATGTGATGATTAAAAATTTCATTGTGAATTGTGGTTTGCTCCACACTTGGGTGTAACGGTTCAAATTCTCTCTTATTTGTGACAATACTTTGTATTAAGATTGTAATTACAAGCAAGTTTGATAATACAATTTCAATATACCGAAACCATAAGACGGACAAGGGATTGCTTACATTTGAAATTGCCAAAGTTTGCTAAAGAAATAGGGGAGGCGGGGGTCGGATTATTTTCCGATTATTTTCGCGAGTTTATTTTGCAAGTAAACAAGAATTGAATCAAATACAATAAAATACGTTTTAAATATCTCTGCTACACAGCAGCATCCGATATGCCCGAAACAGAAATGTAAAATTAAATATATATATATACTATATAACTTGCGAAAAGTACTAGAGATATAACCCTGAAATCTCACTGAAGATTCACCAAGTGTTATGTCGCCTCAGTTCTCCTTTATAGAGTCGGCAACAGAAATGTGGCTGTATAGGAGAATCCTTAAAACACCATGGGTTGTCAAGATGAGTAAACAAACTGAAGGTCTCTTTTTTGGCGACAGTGAGAACAGCATCCTGCAGCTGATTTTCCAAGGGAAAAGAAGCATATATAGAAATATACTCGATGACCGAACACCGAGAAGAGGCACGAGAAGAAGAAGAATAGTGAAAATTAAATATAAATAACTTCACGTTACTGTTTTCTGCTTTGGAAATCCCATGAGTTTTTGATGTGTAAATTATTTTTTACCCCAAAGGTATTCCTTAGATATAAATACTTGGGATCCGGATTTGCTTATAGGGATTAATTTATTATCCTGCTATGGCGGTAAGACCCCATGAATGGACGTTAATCCCTATAAACATATTCGTTTTGTATACAAATTATAAGAGACTACATTTTATAAAGACGGGGGAAGAGTTCCACAATGAAGAGATTATTTTAGCTAATTGGTTTGGTGTTCATTGGATTGTATGGAAGATTCGCGATTCTATAGGTTTTTCATGGCTTTGTAAGTGCGTCGATCGGATTATTTACGAGACGCTATGGAGAAACGCTGTGTCGGTTATAACGGAAATCTGTATAAAAAACGCGGCACAACACCCAAGAACGCAAATATTAAAAAACAACGCGAAACTGAGATCGCTCGGAGAAACACTCAAGTGCTTTAAAATTATGCTAAAATGCAGTCAAGTGAATTTTTGTTATAAAGATAATATTTGACTATCGGTTATGATTTTTGTACGTAGGAGTGTGAGCTATTTTGCTGATAAACTAATTTCAAAACCCTCAGTGAGAAAATTGAGACAGCGACTGTGTTCTGTAGCCATGAACACTATTCGAAACTATACGTACGTAATCACATATTTTCCTTTGATTTTTTTCGAGGCACAAGTGGGGTTCGAGCCCGCACCCTCGAGCTACCGAGTAGTATCGTTATCTCCTAACCAAAGCACTCAATAAAATAAAACACCTGCATATAACGGTTTAAGGATCGCGAAAGTGCGGCTACGAATCCCAGACACATATATTAAAAAAAATCGAGGATTCTTCTCACTGTTTCTTGTGCGAGTCAAAATGTAATTTATTAAATATTAAAAGGCAAATTTAAAATTATACTGAAGTTTGCAAGTCGCTTTTAAAGACACGAGCGGGGTTCGAGCCCGCCAACTTTATTTAAATATTCACTCAAAATATGTCTTTTCAATACGAGCAGGTTACGTTTTATACATGAAAAATAAAAGTACTCGACTAGTTTAGAACATCGTATATAATGATTAAATTTCTCGTTTAGTCTTAGGGGCACGGCGGTCGGAAGATTAATTATATTAGTTTCTGTGCATATTAATAATATATAAAAATAATGTCTATTTTATCATAAACAAGACAACCCAAAATATTGTACGTATAAATTTGCGATACTACATCATCGAGGCTCGATAACCGTGCTGGCAGGCGAATTCCAAACTGATGTAGTTTATGAAATCTGTACCTAATAAGGTAAAGATTATCCAAAAACGATTTTTACTGACATTGCATTTAAAATATATGACAAAGTAAACAGTGAATATATTAAAAACTGAATAATTTGCTCTCAGGTGTTAAGGGCCTAGTCTGCATAATCGAGTTTTTTTGATCATTTTCTAGTCCGTTTTGCGAAAAATCGACTGCATCAATCAAAAGTATTTAAATGCAAAAAGTTTTATACATCCCTTTTTCCGAACACAATATATTTTTCTTTTTTATAAATTTACTATTAATATGATAAATATGTGTTTTTCCGATTGAAGTGTAGGAATTGGGAGATTCGTCCGGTACATTTTCCAAGAATCCTAAACATTTAAAAGTCTTTTTTTCAATTGGAATTAAAAAAATAAATATAAACCATGTGCGTCTTATAAATTTAAAAATTAAAAAAAAAAAATCTTTAACAAACTTTCGTTTTGAAAAGTCGTCATTTTATCAAATTTTTCAACATCTTCAAGATTTTATTTTACCCTGAAAATGGACGTTAATTAAATAATAAAAAATATGTAAATATAATATATAGTTTTTTCAATAGTTTATAAAATAAATCAACTTTTGATATAGAAAAATAAAGTGACAATTAAATTAATTAAATGACACGATTTCGCCAGGTAATGCACTGACTGTGTTGTCCGGTTGGACACCAGAGCAACTGCCTTAAGATGCGTGCTATGTTTCTTGCGTTTCGGCTTCGGTACTAGGGATTTTCTTAAAAGCGGCTTCAGTACCGAGGCCGAAACGTTGGAGACATAACACTGTAGCACCCAAGAACATAGTATAGTAAATAGGATGTGGAGATCACTCGCCTGTGGCTGGAGCGCCGCGGTGTCTGCGTGATGGGGTGAGTCCTCGGAGAGAAGTCGCGAAGAAGTGGCTGACTCCTCAGCGAGCGTCAATTTATACCCTCCGAGATGGCGGGGGCGAGAAGAAGGGGTGAGGTGCCACCCGAGAGGCTGGCACCCCCCTGAGGGGACCAGGGGAAACCAAGGGGGCCAAGGGGGGCCCTCCCCGACAAAACTACTCTAAGCGTCCCATAATGTAATTTTAGAAAAGCGAGATCTAGCATCGCGTAAATAGTATAATCATATTTATGTTCCTGAGTGATATTTAAGTTATTCGAGATGAGGGTCGGCAGAGCAGCTCGCAGCTTCATTACAAGAGTAGAAGGCCGCAAGCGTCTTCGCTTATTATATAAGCGAGACATCCCTGTTTCGTAATATAATAAAAGACTGAAAAAAATATTCAGTCGATACGATGATTCGCGTAAAATAAATATAACGCTATAGAATACACTCCAAATATATATAAATTTTTTAATCGTTATATGCAAGTCTAAACGCATTTTCTGATCATAACCTATCCTCTATATTTTTCAACCCTGATTTTTTCTGCCCTAGCCTAGCCTAATGCAATATTTTTTAAATTTTAAATACAGCAATTTCATCGTAGATAATGTCACGGCGGGCAAGATGGCTAATTTATTAAAATCGTAACGAGATTTTTCCCGAGTGCTTTCCGGAACGGCATTAGCTGCGCGCGGACCCGCCGGCATTTGTGTAGCTTCGGTGTAAATTAAAAATATCAAATATCAAATCAATCTCGTCTCGGGATTGCGCGAATTAATTGGCAGGCGCTCAAGTCAAGTCGTACAAAGTAAAACTTTTGATTGATCCGCAAATAAAGCTAATTTAATACAAATATTAACTGATAATTTTCAGCAACGACTCTTTGGATAACATTGTATATATTATTTGAGTTTTGATGTATACGTTACTTGTGCATTAGTGCCATTCTGCACCCTGAACGTGTGTATCTCTAGATATGCTCTGGGAGTACTTTGTAAAGGTGAGGGTCTTCTAATAAGGAGTATCAGATCTAAATTACAGAGTCTTGTAAGGAGAGAATTATATAATAATGCTATTAGATTACACTCAAGAAAACCTTGAGCATGCTCAGTGAGATGGTCGCCAATCTCCTCTGAGGAGAGGCACCTGAAGAAGAAGATATATATGTGTGTGTGTATGTACATATATATACTCATATGCTTGTTCAACTCAAGGTCAATGGATTGCTGCATATTTTTTTGCTGGCTGCTGATGGTCAGCGGAGCGCTGGCTGAGCAGACAGACGGTGAGTTTGTCTTCAATGCTTATGATAGCTTTGTTCTTTAGTTCACCTGCTTACGGAAGCTACTTAGAATGTAGTAACTACTCTTCGCGGCTTCAGATGCTTCCAGCCCAGAGACGGGAGAGACGACTCCTCTCTTTGCCACTTTTGCAGCTGGTGGCCTGTGATGCTGTGGTCAGTTATTTCCTTATTTCCAGGCGACGGATTCGTGTTCTACCCGCTCGTGGGCAAGGCCTACAATCTGCACTGGGAGGAGAAGAACCACCTCGAGGCCATCAACGCGTGCTTGGAGGAGGGCGCACTCCTGGCCACGCCGAGGAACCACGAGGAGACGAACGTGATACTTGCCATCACCCACTTGAGCATCTACTTGAGTATCGGCCTGAGGAAAATCTTCGAAATGGGAATAATGCAGACCTTAAGTGGTAAGCTAGTTGGTGGAATTCCATTGTAATAATTTTTATAAATGTATATAATACTGGGAACCGTGGATCTGACAGAAACAATGGCGTTACTCTAAAAATGCAAAGAAACGACAATTTAAGTCTATCGTCCACTTCACTTCACTTTAACTCAAATTATTACTAATATGATTACTCAAAGTCTCATTTATTTTTCTACACACAATCTATGACACCTTGTTCTGGTTTTTATCAGCCGTCAGCCGATAAAACAGTAAATCGTCAGCCGGCAGAGTCTCTCTGGCACATAATCCTTAAGCAATATAATTGCTTTACATATATATACGAGGGCGGGCCGATAAGTACTTAGCCTACAAAATAAAGAAGAAAAATGGCGATTTATTTCTCAAAATAGTCTCCTTTTAGCTCGATACACTTGACCCAGCGATGCTCCAACTTCTTCAACCCGTCTGAAAAATACGTTTTCTCGAGGTCTGCAAGGTAGGCCTCCGTGGCGGCGATGACCTCCTCATTCGACTTGAATGTCTGCCCGGCGAGTGACTTTTTCAAGTTTGGGGTCAAATCTGGATAATAGTGGTTAGTTCGTAGTGGAATTCGACCAATTTGTTGACCAATAATTCGGCAGTGACAGGGTCACAGCCCTTCTCCAGGTAGTCAATGTAGATCACACCTTGTGAATCCCAGAAAATGATGGCCATCACCTTTCCGGCCGATAGGACAGTCTTCGCCTTCCGAGCACTGTCCGAAAAAAAACCACAAGTCCGATTCAGCTGAAATTTTGACAGTAGCCGTCTATTAGAATGTACTACACGATAGTATATCTCTAGCACCATCGGGTGGTGAGGCTATGTACTTATCGGACCGCCCTCGTATATATAATACAAAAATTTAAATGGTATCGTCTCGCTCGGTAGGAGAGGACATCGGTAACGCAACCTACAACCATGAGTGGCTCGACGATTATTACGAGAGTAAAGTTGGAATTGGCTGCGGCGTGCTGGCCCGTAACGGCATCGCGTTTTTCCAGGATTGCGACACCAAAAACGTCTTCGTGTGCGAAAGAGGGAATCCAAAGGCCTACGCAAGCGAACCCCCCAAGAGCTACGCCACCGACGCCGGTGAGGTCCTCCATCATTCATAACTTTATTCCAGCTAAAGCACGAATGACGAAGTACAATAAATCGACGTATTTGAAACTATAAGGTGTAACCAAAAAGTTCATTCGTTTTTTTAGATGTTTAGGCGAAATACCCTTCTTTTATAGAAGTCTTCATCCCTTGTGCAAAAAACCTCTTCAAGGGTCGTTTTAATATGAGTCATGTTGTTGAGGGTCTTGTTTCTCAGGAAGTAGTGGTAAAACATCCCAACCAAGCTCGGAATTTTTTCCCGTGTTTTTCTTGCAGCTTGGGGTCGTGCAGAATCACGCAGGAGGATGACTCCACCTCTATTTGCTGTACCTGACCGCTTTCTCACTACCAAGCGATTGGTGATGTTTTTTTTTTAATTATTATTAAAAAAAATTGAATCATTGCTGGGTTTTTTGAAGCAACACTTGCCGAGTTTTTTTTGTGAGACTCATACATTGGATGGAAATTCTTGCCGGCATTGTTAAGAAAAGCCTAGGCTAGACCGAGTTGGCCACAAATAACACAAAAAAAACAACCAGTCCCGACTGAGTGCGTACTGCACTGCTTATACAAAAACGACCGAACTTTATGGTACACCTGATATACAATTCTGCGTTGCGTGGTGTAGTCGGGGCAGGAGGGCGACAGCTTATAACTGATGCTGGTTTCAGGGTATGTCCGCGATGACGAAACCGGGATATACTACAAGCTGCACAAGCAGCTGAGCTCGTGGCCAGCGGCCGTGATAACCTGCAAGATGGAGGGCGCCTCCTTGGCCTTCGCACGCACGCCCGCCGAGCTCAAATTCATGCAAACAATCCTCGACATCGCTCCCGATAACACACTCCACGTCGGCCTCTACTCCTTCGAACCAAATCTATACTACGCGAGTGGTAAGAAACTCTACTCTACCAAGTCGAGTATGAAACACCGCAGGATTACAGTGGAACTGTTTCACAGGTCACACGTGCCCCAACAAAGACATCTCCATTACCAAATCGGAGACCGAAAAACCCGGCAACTGCGTGTCTATCTACAAGTCCTCTACTTACTTCAGTCATATCTGCTCCACGAAGAAGTCCTTCGTCTGCCAGAAAGAAACAATCACTGCATTCTCCGAGCCCTGCTCTTTCTATGAAAACGGTAATATCTACTATAATAATATCCATTGTGTGTGTATGTTTCATTTTTTGGTTCTCTATAGAATATCTTAAAAGATACAACGCTGATTTTTTGCACGTAAGTTCAGTAAGTTTTTCCGCAGTTATGTGCCGAATTTCAAGACGATAGGATAATATTTTCACTCATAAACTAATTTAATAAAACTATAAAATATGCTTTAGCGAGTTTCAATATGTACGAATTATATGATTCTGTTCAAAAAAATAATAATTTTGATGCTTCTTAGAAATTTCCAGTTTATGTCAGCTTGACGCAAGTACCAATTTTATATTTTTTTATCGAAATTGCGTTAGAAATTATTAATCACATCATTAATGACTCAAAATGCCTCCTAAAAAAATAGCACCGTCTACGCACAGCAAACGTAATTCAAAAAGAATTGCACAATTGAACGTGATAAAGACTGCATCTAATAAAGAACAGGGCAGTGAAAGTGATGCGTTGTTTGTGACACGAAATGTGATATCCTATCGAAATGAATATATCCTAGAATGGCTTTGCTTTCGAAATTATTATCCAGTTATTCATAATATATGTGTACAAAATATGTTCAAACACTATTGCATCGTTCATCGAATACGTCATTCTGTGACGGGCAACATTTCTAGTTTTATATATAGTATGTGAAGTCTGCTGAAACTCATGGCATTCACGCGATCCTGTCAGGGTGGCGGTGGCGGAAGCTCTAGTGAGAATCTGTTGCAGATTACTATTTCTACCCGGAAGTGAAGTTGTACTACAAGCTCCACCGCAAGCCAAAGGAGTGGGCGGTGGCGTCCAGGGTCTGCCGCAACGAGGGGGCGTCCCTCGCCATGCCCGCCGACACCAAGGAGGCCGACATCCTCAGGAACATCCTGGCCGGGTACCCCAGGTACGCCCTGGGGGACCCGAAGACACCCCCGGACTACATGCTGCTGGGCTTCAACGACAGGATAGTCGAGAACCTGCGCCTCACCGAAGAAGGTAGGGTGTCTTGGACTTCTCGGACAGGCCAAATAGCCTTAAGAGCTCCGACCTGAGGAGAAGACAAGAACGGCGCTGAAGAGGATCGAGAGCTGAAGAGCATGAGACACCATGTTTTTCAGCGCTTCAACTAACGGAGACGCTGTCTCCATATATAGATAGTAAGGGACGAATGTCAGAGACGAATAAAAGAGAGGGGAAGCAGACTGGGGAGCAGCGAAATTGAGCTCCCTGGGAAACTCCCCCTCACGAATTGTGTATGCACCCGGAAGCAGTACCACAAATAGCTCGAGTCACCCTGGTGTATTCATCAAAGTGAGGGTCTCGAGGGAAGAGGAGATGGGCGAGCAGTCACCAGACACTCCGGACCTCCAAACAGTTTACCTGGAAACATATAACCAGGTGTGTTCGCAGGTTCCGGAAGCAGATTCGTCGTCTGCATGACGTCACCGACTGCTCGTTTTGCAGGGACGCCGATCTACAAACTGTACGATAGACTGATGGAAGCGGACTCGGAGCAGATGAGGAACGAGGACTGCGGCGCGATGTACCGCAGCGGGGAGCTCGGAGACGTGCCCTGCTCCAAGGCAGCGCTGTTCACCTGCCAGAAGGCCCACCTGGCGCCCCAGGGGGAAGCCCCCCCATCCTAGCAACTACACCGACCTCTCCAGACAGATAAATCAATACGTATGCATAGCTTAACAATCTTGGGAGTGCCGAAGTTACGCACACCGTAAGATTTCAAGACCGGTGCCTTGCGACAAGCGGAATCCACTGACTCGCGATCCTGTGGATTCATTTTAATTTAAAATCATGTAATCATGCATATTTTTGGTATTGAAAAATTATAATATATTTTCTAGACATGCAATTTTTGCACATAATAAAGGATTTCTCTTCATGTGTATTTTTTCATTTTATAAAAGATAGATAGAAAAATCTCATATAATTGTATTGATTTTATTTGTGTTTTATTTATTCGGTGTAGGTGAGTGAATAAATCTTCACAGTATGTGCCACACAGCGAGCGACCAGAGCACACGTGTGTCAACGAAACAACTGTACAGACTAATATATACTTATAAATATAATCAGTAAATCGATTTGCGTCATTATTATTATTATTTATCATATTAACAACATAAAAATATTATACGATAAACATAAAATAAAAAATGAATCATACAACTCTAGCATTACGTTTTCCAGTGCGATAATGAATAAATTGTGTACTTATAACAAAACTCAAGCCGGAAACCAAACCGCAAAGGAGGAAGGTTTTTTTTTTTTAATCCTAGTATTTATCATCATGAATTTATGAGAAATTTACGGCCCATTTTCCTTACTTGGCCGCAGCAGCCTGCAGCAGCTGCTGCTGGGGCTTCTCGGACTTCTGGACTGGAGAAGTTCTCCCCACCTGAGAAGCGCAAAACCGACTTATAAGTTGATCGGTTTACACGAAGCGAAAATTAAATTTCTTCTTCTGTCTTTAGGTTATTTGAAATATTTAAGAAATTAAAAAAAAAAAAAAAAAAATTTAAAATTTTTCAAATATTTAAAATTTTAAAAATTTAATTTTTTTTCTCTACTTTGGCTTTATAAAAAATACACATATTTTGTAAAAGTGTGGTTCATCTCGCGGGGTGGTAAAATATTCAAGGAGGGCTGCGTTCAGGCGTTTAGGTCTGATACTCCTTCGAGTTTATACTCTTAACACACTAAAGGCGGGGCGGGTACTGGTACCCGTTTCGCGGACTACTGCCTGAAAGCGGGGCGCATATTAATACGTTTTTGAATGTGTTTACTCTAAAAGCGGCAGAAGGTCATTTTATTCTTTAAGTTTACAGCTCGTAATGTTTGTTTGGGACTCGTCAACGTTACTTCTACCAATACTGTCCAGTGATTCTGACAATGAAGAAGTGGAGTGGTCAGAGAATGATAATCCTCCAATTATTGAACAATTTTTGGGACAAAGTGGTGTTGTTGTGATGCCAAGTAATCCGCAAAGTGTGCATGAAGCGGTTCAACTTTTTATACGAAACGATTTATTTGACTACATGCAAATCAAAGAGTGTATAGACTAGATTTCGTCCGCTTCGCACATCAGTTTAGTCAATTTGGTTACCCGCTTCAAATATAGATACAATATAAGCTACTGTGTAACAATAACATTTAATTTACTAACAAAAATCTCACAAATAACTCGGAGTTGCTAAACGGAAGAAAAAAAAAATCAAAGAGTGTATAGACTAGATTTCGCACGCGCAACTTTACGCGAATTTTGCACATCAGTTTAGTCAATTTGGTACCCGCCTAAAGTGTGTTAATATTGAAAATGCACCGGTTTAGATATACGTGTGCACGTGTGCACGTGTCACGTGTCACGTGTCGCGTGTCGCGTGCGCGCGTCTGCTCGCGCGTGTCGCCGCCACCAGTGAGAAGCGCGCGCCGAGCCGAGCGGACGCGCCGCGCCTGACTCGCGCGAGGAAACCGTCTTCCTTCTGTATCAAATCGTGTAATTAATTACGGAGTGGGCATTCGAGACCGCGAGATCACCTGCGACAGCTTAAAAGGTAATTCTTTAATTAATTACAACAATAATTCGATATATTTAAGATGCAACTTACTTATGGCTTACTGAAAGTATAATAGTGTTTCTAGGAATTCGTTTAGTTCACTGGTGTTCATAATTTTTTTTTGTCACTATATTTTTATATATTGATATTTTTTTTTTTGCATAACATAAAAAAAACATGAATTATATTAAAGTATTTTTTTTTATTTGATAAACGTCTTCTTTTGAGGTATAATAAGAGCTCCAGGGTTCTTGAACCGTGAGTTTTTATGATTTCCAAAACGCATAAACGTCACTCAGAAAAACACATATTACTTACATAAAAAGTACATTTATAAAAAATAAAATATTTTTTTCTGATAAAAAAAGAATTCGTGTAACTTTTTGCATTAAATTTTTTTTGATAGGTGCAGTAGATTTTTCGCAACATATTTTCAAAAAACATCGATTATGGAGGGAGCCCTTAAACCCGTGACCTGTCTGGAAATATATTTAATAGAAATACGTCTTATTTCTAATCAATTTCCCAGTACAGCGAATAAATTTTTTAATTACATATTTGAAATATTACATTTAAGTTTTTCATATAGATGAAAGTTTCGTATATATGAAATTGCACATCTTCAGGATCGACTCGACCGTTAATTATAAAATAAGTGTGTTTGTAAAATATTATGGAGTGATTTTTTCGATGGTCAGATCCAACGCAAGTAGAGTGCAAATATTAATAAAACGTTTCAATCAGTGTCAGTGGCGTGCGTGGAATTTAAAATCAACGCACCCCGAGCTTATAAATTACGCAAATATTGACACCAACGTATATTTGTATAAAAATAATTGAAATGCAGAAGCATGTTGTATAAAACATTTGTCGCTACATAAACACAGAATTTATACAGTGTGTGCTATGTCAGGTCACCGCCGATATTTCTTCTTCTTCTCCTTGTGCCTCTCCTCACGCGAGGGTGGTGACCAAATCTGGGGAGTCCCGGCCGGTGTTGCCATACGAGTAATAATCATAATTGAGCCGCTATGGCAACATCCGGCGCGGCGCGCGCTGGCAACACTTCGCCTTCCGCCGGTTCCGTCACAACGCGCCAACGAAAATACAGGCCCGGCTGCATGTGGAAATATTCACTGTCTTCATATACAGCCGACCAAAAACAGCTGTTTTTGTGCGTCGTTAAATGCGTATAGGCAGCTAGCTAATATAGCTAGGAGATAACGAACATTTGTGCCTTTGAAATGCTTCTTCAGACTGATGTGCAATAAAGATCAGTTCGTATACCGCCGGGTGTTTTTTGTCACTGTGATAATGCTCAAGTGTTCTTGCGATGATGATGATGATGATGAAAGGCGGCCGGGGCTGTCGCCCTCGGCTGAGGCCCCCAAGGCTACCGATTGAGAAATGTTCGGCGCCACTGGCCCCGGAGGTGTGAAACAGAAAAGTAAATTACCTCTTTATTAGTCAATTATGAATTATTCCAATCTCTGGCAGACGTTGCGCCGTTTGCGTGGTTCAATTTGTAGTACTCCACATCCACTAAAAAAATATTATCGATAAATAATCTTTCTCGGGCAAGTTGAAAGAAGAAACGCGACAGGCAACAACAAGTATTATCAGCCCAATGGATATGAGATCACGAACGATATTCGGAATCATCCCATCACATTAAATTGCATACGTTTGATTTAATATTTTTTATGGAGAGAGTGGAATTTCATTATAAAATTGCAGTACAAAATGTATGTTTTAATATTTTGCTCAGAGAAGGCTCGCACCCTCAAGGAGGGCTTGCCCCCTAAGGGAGGGCTTTAACCCTCAGGGAGGGCTGGTATCAAATAAAAACTTGTTTAATTAAAAATGGTCAATAATTTTTGTATTATATAACACTTGTAGATAATACTTAAGTGATTTTTCCACATGTTACTTTTATTTTTATTGATTACCGGTTTCGCCAACTTTTCATCGTTGGCATTATGAAACTGAGATCACCGAAAGTCACCAATAAAAAGTACTCCTTGTCAAAAAATATTGATTGATTATATTAAATGTATCCGCATTTCTCATCCTTCTTCATCAAGTGTCTCTCCTCATTGGCGATCATTTTGCTGAGCATATACTCATGCCGAGCCAGTGCTCTTGGTCCTTACAAAGCGTTTAGGTCAGATACTCCATCAGAAAAACAATATCAGGAGCCCCTCACCTCGACAAGGTACTCCCAGAGTACCTCCACCGCTCCATCACCGATCCTTTACATACGCTCAGGGTACAGAACAACAGAGTTTTTAATTGGCATAATAAGTACGTTGTTTCATTTGTAGGATATGATTGTTAAAAATTCTTGCCTGGTACTAGTGATTCGTTGGTGTAATTGGTAATGCACCGGCCATGTAAGTACTTAATCATTATCAACGAGTCGTTATTTTATTTAATTTTAATCGACGGTGAGGTGGCGTCCCCCGGGAAGGGGAGACTGCCCCCAGTTGCCCCCAGCTGCCCCCACCTGCCCCCTGCCCCCCCTGCCGCTGCTGCACTCGCCTGACCCAGTGGGGCAAGTGGGGCAATTGGGGCACCTGCCGTGCACCGGTCGATAGCGCCGCGCCCCACTCTCCCCACTCTCCCCACTCTCCCCACTCTCCCCACTTCCCCCGCAGGTGCCATTAGGTGTGCGTGCATTCATGCGTTATTTACCAATGCCAGAGACGTTAATCAGAGCGGATGTACTTGTCTACGGCGATCGGCGATGAATGCGGGCCCGTTACCGGAGCCGAAACGTCCTGCAACACACCTGCAAAAATACACGAGAGTATATTCAATATTTTTTGACAGAAAGTACTCTTAAGAAATTCAATATTTTTGACAGAGAGAGAGAGAAAGACTGTGTTTGATAATGCCAACGTGAAAGGTTGGCGAAACCGGTCACTAATAAAAACAAGAATGTGGAAAATCACTCAAGTGTTTTATTCAAAAATATTAGAAAGTACTCTGGTAAAAAAAAATATTTTTAGTGATTTTTCAACACGTTTTATTGGTGACCGGCTTCGCCAATCCTTAGAGTGGTTATTCTTCGCTTGCTTTATATATTTCGTTTAACATAAAAGTATATCCTCTTCTTCAAGTGTCTCTCCTCAGGTGAAGGTGGTGACCATCTCACATATATATATATAAAAACTGAATATACCGTTGGAAGGGTATTAACCTGAAGCCACTCTCTCCCGTGTACAAAAATGCAAATTGTATCGATTGAATATTCTTCAAACCAGACTTGGGGTGGCAGCAGGCTGCAGGGATTGAATAATATCTCACCATTAAAAGCATAATAATAAACACGGCTTTACACCCTCGAAAATATTTTATTGTGCTTATTTTTTGCCATTTTGTACAATACGCTTCGTTCCCTCGCGGCTTATAATATTTGCGTTTGTCGGAATACAAATAATCACAGCTCGACGCGGCTTTAGACCCATGAATAAAATATTACACCTGGGTTATTGTCAACATCGAAAATTGCGGCATTTCGTGAAAAAAAGCAAATTGATTCTGTCGCGTTCAGTTATTTCCGTTTATGAAATCGATTTTCTTTTAATTTCCCAGTCAAACGTGAAAGCATTTCAATGTCACATAAAACTCGGTGAACGTGTAAGAAAATATTAATTACAGTCTGCCTTGAACTCATGACTACCCTTGAAAGGCAAACAAACCACAAGCGCTTTTGCTTTGTCAGAATAGCAGCTGCTTTGAGCTGCTGCAAGCAAGTTAATTAACTTTTACTCTACTGAGGGAAGTCGTTTTGTTTGATTTGAATGTAAAATGTAAGATCTATAAATCATTGGAGGAAGTACCTTGCCGAGAAGTATCAGATCTGAACACCTGAGCCTTGTAAGGAAAGGATTATATAATAATGCTATTGGGAGACAGCAACAGTGTAGAACACAGATTCCCAAACTATTTTGTCCCGTCGACCCCTTGTCGAGTTTTCCTGTTTTAGGTAGACCTTGCTAATATTGAATTTTTATAACATTGACATCTGATATACAGGGTGCGCCATATTTTATATCGGTATGTAAATATTAAATATCTTTTACATTTATCAACCGATTGACTTGAGTAAACACGTTTTGAAACATTAATTCAGTACAATTTTAATTATGCTTCACACTGAAACAACGCGCCAAAATAGTGACGCTGTACATTGAAAATAGTCGTACAGTTGTGTTAACTCAACGTGCATATCGCCGAAAATATCGTGGCCCATGGGATCCACTCTTGTAGACCCCCATTTACAGTTCGTGGACCCCCAGTTTAATTTTTCGCTATCATCGACCCCTTGAAGGGCAGAATCGACCCATGGGGGTCGATATTGACCATTTTGGGAACCTATGGTGTAGAAGGACCCACAACACTATTTTTCCTAAGAAACCCATGAGCATGCTCTGTAAGACGATCGCCAACCTCCTCTGAGGAGAAGCACCTGTAGAAAAAATTAATTAATTAATCGTAGTGAAAGTAATAAATATTTAAATCAATTATTATGTATATTATTATGTATAATTTCTCCCCGCTCTCCCTGTTATGTTGCTTATGCATGACTGCTATTCTGTACCTGGAATACTGGACTTGGAATGGTTGTGGAGGGACGTGCTTTGGAAGTACCTTGGCTCCTGATATTGCTGATGAAGAAGTATCAGATCTGAACACCTGAGCTTTATAAGGAAAAGTAATGATTTCTTTATATATATTATTATAATACTGCTATAGGAAAAAAGCAACAGTGTAGAAGGAACCAACTACACTATTTAAGAAACCCATGAGCATGGCCAGTAAGACGATCGCCAACCTCCTCTAAGGAGAGGCACTTGAAGAATCAAATCGTTTGTGAATGCAATAAATATTTTTAAATATTACTATGTAGTGTATTATGTATAAATCCTCCCCGCTCTCCCTATTCTGTTGCTTTCTGTACCTGGAGTAGTGGTGTTTCTGATGGGTATCTGATTGTGGACACTCATCCAGCAGAGATGCGATGTTCTAATGGCCTCGTTTCATTATTAAGTTGTCACAATAATAATGAAAAATTACCGTTGTCGTTTTCGTTATTCAACCCCCATTGATTAGGCTCTATCTCCCCTCGTTTGATGGTTTATTTACGAACTGCATTACTGAATTGGGGTGAAACAGTGGCAAGTACGAGGCGAGGTCGTTAGGAAATTATATTTTCATTGTAAACACGCACTTCGTTTCACAAAGTGTTTTTTATGTCAATCCAACTATAATATATATATATATATATATAAATATATTTATATTAATAATATATATAGTACATATATTATATATAAAAATATACATATTATATATATATAGTCCTGAAAAACGATACTTTCAATTACACGTCTTTTTATATTTATCTTAATTTAAAAATGGCTTATTGTTTAAACACTGTTTGATAATCAACCTTTTATTTAAAATATTTTAAGTAATCATTTTATTACAGTTTGATAATGCCGACGTGAAATGTTGGCGAAACCGGTCACCAATAAAAATTTATATGTAGAAAAATCACACAAGTGTTTTACTTATTATTTAACATATTAAAATGGATTTCCACCAAGTACTCTCTGTAATATTGAATTTTATTTCAAACACAAAAAATAATGATAAATCATACTACCAGCTGCCTCAAACATTCGTGTGATTGCGAGAAAAGCCACGGCATAACACCCAAGAACGCTGCCAATGGCAAGAACCTGAATAACAATGGCTTATTTTTTCATTGAATGATAATTTAATGTTCAATTATGTTTTTAATTTTCAGAGAGCTCCGCCATGTCCGCCGCCTCCAGCTGCGGTAGCCACCTGGCTCGGATACTACTCATTAAATTTAATTTATTTTTCGTTGTAAGTAGTACTTGCACACTTTATTTGATTCTTCTTTATTTCGCCCAAACTTCTCCTGAAGCAAAACTGATTTGAAGCACATTACACATGTAAGGAAAATTTCGATACGCGTTGTTGCAGATTCGAATAAAAAAACCTCGTCGTTTCACGCGTTGAATCGCGTTATTTTAAAATCATTCGTACTGCTTGTTTAGTTGTTTCCCAAAAGAGTTGTAAATATTTACACTGGGCCCGGCATCATTCCCAGTGCTTGGAAAATATCACACAGCGGCCAATTTTAAATTAGAACTACTGTGTGGGTCGGAATTCCCGACGTTTCGGTCACGGTACCGAGGCCATACTCAGGCTCCAGCTAAAAACCCAAGAGCGCGGCAATTCTAATAGAAATATACGTACCACGTTGTTTTAAGTGAAATTGTATAATACAAAGCATAAAACGATACACGCCAGTGGCGTGCGTAAATGCAATCAATAAAGCATTGTTTCCTTTGGATATCTTTTGATCAACATAACAAAACATATTTTGAAGAAATTCTGTATTTGATTGAATTGGAAGCGTTCGCGGGTTGGCGTGTTTTCATGTCGTGGATTGAAGATGGCCTTGGTAGCGGCGCCGAAACTCAATCTTGAGCACGTCAGTGCGCAGCTGACCGGGTGCTGCTTTGATTTTTCAGATGACGGGCGTCGCCCTGCTGATGCTGTGCATCTGGGCGCTGGCCAGCTCTTATTCATTCCAATCGGCCGCCTCCACCATCGACCCGATCCTGGGGAAGGTGAGACTTTCAAATGTTCAACGTGAGCTTTGTGACTTGAGAAATCTTCTTCTTCTTCTTTTTCTTCCCAATTGTGAAGAAAATTCAAATGGACTACTGTCGCGTGGATCGCTCCTGGATGAGGGACCCTCCCTCGCAGTCTGCACCGCACGCCACTGGCAGCAGCCAATAGCTCTCAATTATTCAAAGACATTTCCCGGGTATCCCCCGACCGGTTGAACGACCGCCGCCCCTGGACAGTAAGACGGCCACTCATCGACGACACACACATTCATTTCGTATAGAAATATGAATAGCCAAACGGCTAGGTGACTACGAAAAAATCATATTTATCATCATATAGAACGACTCGCAAACAAGTACCATTCTATTACGATTTATTACTAATTTATTATGATTAGGCACATTGGTTCACACACAGAAGATGATTAAAGAAATTCTCAGAAAAATATCATCGTGATTTGTGTGGGATTTGAACCCACATCCCCAGGCTTACGTGGCCGGTGTACTGACCATTGTACTAACGTCACATCTAAGTCTAGTAATAATATAATAAATACGCACTTGATTGACGTTCAATCCAAAAAATAGACACACTAATACTATTTTCAAAAAAAAAAATTTTTTTTTTCTAAAGTAGCTCATTTAATTAGATTAGAGGGATTGGTTAGGTTGGTTAGGTGATTAGATTAGAGGTATTGGTTCGAATCCCACTGTAGACTTGTTTGAATTGAATTCGACCGAGTAACGGAGTGAATGTTTTGAGCGCGACAATAATGTGCGATGATGATGATGATGCCGCAGATATCCCGGAGCCCCTCCGCGTGGGGCGTGCTGCTGGGAGGAGCAGCCCTGTTCCTGGTGCCCAGCGTGTTGGGGAGCTGCGGGGCCGCCCTGCGCCGCCCCTGTCTCCTCTCTACGGTACGCCACTGCCCCTGCTATAATATACATCAGGGCTCCCCAACCTTTTTGCACCCAAGAGCACATTTTAGAATGCCTGTCGGGCGGCGGGCACACGTAAAACTGTCGGCGGGCGCCATGGTGCCCGCGGTCATAGGGTTGGGGACCACTGATATACATACTTTGAACTAAAAACTAAGTCTTCTATATCTAATATATATATATTTTTAGTACGCCGTCATAGTGGCTGTGGGGCTTCTCATTCAAGTGTCTGGAGGAGTTCTTCTCACCATGTACAGAAAGGAGGTAAAGTATTATCAAGTTATTCGCGGTTCCACAGTTGCATGCAACGGTTCAAATTCTCACTCATTTATACAGCCACAATAGTTCAATTGGCTTGGATGCACACTCCACGACACGCACATCGCAGATGATTTAATTTCTCGGTTGTTGAAATGCTTGAAGTTTATAGACCTCCGACGTTTCGCTACGCGAGTTTTGTTTAAACCATAGGCTCCCAAACTATTTTGTCCCCTGCCTTGCTCATATTGAATTTTTACATTGTCCGTTATATCTGAAATACGTTAAACAGGGGTCCGTTATATTGAGGTTTTACTGTATACCTTTATAAATTAAAATTCAAAAAATGCAAATATAGTACCATCCACTAAAAAAATCAATACTTTTAATGGGAGGGATGGGTCTGATGCTTTGATAATTTTTTTTCAATATTTAGCATCAAATAAGTCAGATTTAACTTTGAATATCCTCGCCCAGTGATTCCCAATCTATTTATTTTTTTTGTAAGAAGAATGGCAACCGCACTGAAACCCCTTTCCACCAGGAATAAAGATGGAAAAGCTATCAAAAACCTTCTTGCGATAGTCCATAATGCAGGATAAATAGCAGGTATGTCTCTTTGAAGCCAGAATTGCTGATATCCCTTTCTCTAAACTGCACCTTCAGTTCTTCATTAGTGCTTATTCCGATCAGTTCTCCTTGTAGTATGACTTCCGATTCTTCAATGTAACCGCATGGATTGATAATCCACTGTGGTATTATGGTGATGACCTGCTTTAATGGGATTCACTCTTGTAGACCCCCAATTTAATTTTTCGCTCTCATCGACCCCTTGCGGGGCAGAATTGACCCTTGGGGGTCGATATTGACCACTTTGGGGACATATGGTTTAAACGTTGTAGCTTTACACCCAAGAGACCAAATGGGTCAGTGACATCACAAATGTTGTACTATTATTGTGTTACTAGAAATGTAGCCCGTCACAGAATGACGCGCATTCGATGAACAATGCTTACAATAATAAGATGAATAATGCTTTAATTTTATACCATCAGTTGGATGAAGGTGCAAAGTTCTGTGATATACCTTGGCCTTGAACTTTGAAGCAGAGTGGCCCACTGTTAATTTAGCTCCCATTGATGCAAAAGATATACTGTTATTGTATGATCTTATTTTTCTCTTGAAATTTACATTATAAATATCCTTTAAATATACTGGGGAAATAGGCCTTGCTGGTAGTTTCACTTTATCTTTGTGCACTTGAACTGTTGAACTTTCCATCTGATGGGTTTTCTGCTTGATAATGTAAAGCATTGCAGAATCGACAGGTCACACTAATTAATCCGAAGACAAACGCAGCGTTCGCTGTGCATCAGTTTCTTTTTGTCTTGAGGTCGATGCGCGTACTCGAATTTTAAGAAGACGCTGCTCACGTTTTCCTTCCAACTCATTGCTTGACATTTATGTCACATTTCGTGTCACAAACAACGCATCACTTTTCACTGCACTGTTCTTTATTTGATGCAGTCTTTATCACGTTCAATAGTGCAATTCTTTTTTAATTACATTTTCTGTGCGTAGAAGGTGTTATTTTGAGTTATCAATGATGTGATTAATAATTTCTAATGCAATTTCGATAAAAAAATAGAGATGGCATTTGTGTCAAACTGACATAAGCTGGAAATTCCTTAGAAGCATCCAAAATTTGTTTTTTTGTAAAAGTTCTAAATTTGAAATTCTCACGGTGGAGAACAGAAGCATATAATTCGTACATATTGTAACTCGCTAAAGCATATTTTAAAGTTTATGAATGAAAATATTATCCTATCGTCTTGAAATTCGGCACATAGCTGCGGAAAAAATTACTTAACTTATGTGCAAAAAATCAGCGTTGTATCTTTTAAGATATTCTATACAGAACGGAAAAATGAAACATACATACATACATACATACAAACACACAATGGCTATTATTATTGTGTTATAATGTTTGGTTTGTTGTTTAGACTGACGCCGCGGTCAGGGGCGTGCTGTCCCAGGACATGAGGGAGAACTTCGCGAGTGTGTCTGACGGTGCAGTGGCGTGGGGGGAAGTCTTTTCGAGGTTCCAGTGCTGCGGCATCAACAACGCGAGGCACGCGGGCTTTATTCATTAATTAACACACTAAAGGCGGGGCGGGTACTGGTACCCATTTCGCGGACTACTGCCTGAAGGCGGGGCGCGTATTAACACCTTTTTGAATGTGTTTACTCTAAAAGCGGCACAAGGTCATTTTATTCTTTAGGTATATTTAGGAATGTCTCGAAATGTTTGTTTAGGACTCGTCAACGTTACTTCTACCGATACTGTCCAGTGATTCTGAACAAAGTTACAATGAAGAAGTGGAGTGGTCAGAGAATGATAATCCTCCTATTATTGAACAATTTTTGGGACAAAGTGGTGTTGTTGTGATGCCAAGTAATCCGCAAAGTGTATATGAAGTGGTTCAACTTTTAATACGAAACGATTTATTTGACTACATGCAAATCAAAGAGTGTATAGACTAGATTTCGCACGCGCAATTTTACGCGAATTTTGCACATCAGTTTAGTCAATTTGGTACCCGCTTAAAGTGTGTTAATTAATTCTATTATTTTCTTTTTTTAAGACGCACGACAGAGTCTTTGGCTCTTAGTATCAAGTCATGATAGGTGATCGCATTTCATTGTTCTGACTCGAAGCCACGGACGCAGAATACCTGTACAGTGTTTCACGTGATTTCTTTTGCTTGTGCTTCCAGTGATTTCACCAGGAGTACCGGTCTCGGAGTTCCCGCCTCATGCTGCATCGGTAGCTCCGCTTCCAGCCAGCAGCCTCCGTCAGATTGTCCAGAAACCGACCGGTACCCTCGGGTAAGTGCTTGTCTACTGTACATACACCAACAATAGCAGACAAGATCCACTTTGCATGGTGTTGAGATGGGGTACTCTTCGCTGTCCAGGGTTGCTGGAGCGTCTTCCTCGACAAGCTGCACGACTTCCGGGACGCCATCGGCGGCGCCATCATCGCCCTGACGACGGGCGAGATCCTCATGATCGTCTCCTCGGTGTACCTGGCCAGGCTGGCCGTGGTGATGCACAAGATCTTCTAGCGCCGGGGACCGCGGAGCCCCCCGGGGGACCGCCCCCGGGACCCCCCGGGCTCCGCCACAAAGATGAACAATCTCGGTGCTAACCTCAAAGTGAACAGGGTGGGGGTGGGGCCGAGGGTGGACGGCCTCAACGGGAACTTGAAGCCGGACGGCGCGGAGAAGAGAGGGGGAGTGTTTACAATTATTGTCGGCAGTGGAAAAATTGAATGGCTGGGCGGTGTTAAAAATGATTGAAAAGTAATTCTAATGTGATACGATGATTCTAAACTCTTTTTTAATCTGCGTAGTCTCTAAAGCATTTTGCATCCAATCATCCGATTTGATTTAAATACCAGAGGCGTGCGGTCTATACTAACAAGTATGTTTTATAGTCTACGTATTTGCTAAATTACATTACAAAAGCCTGTCGTGAATTACAATAATACAAGAAATAGGACGGTTATTTTTTTATTAAATTAATTTAAAAAATATCCGTTCATAAAAGTTTTTCTAAATGTATATAAAGTATCAACAATTTTTTTTGCCCATTTCATCGACGGCACGCCACTGGTATTTAATTTTTTTATTAAAAACACGAACAGCTCGCCGAGGAGCCTTCATATTGATTGAGTAATTAGTTAATTATATTATAAACTTAATGTATATGTATTTATGTATATTTTCTAGTAGTAAATAAGATATTTGTAAATAGGGAGCGAGAAGTACGAGTTTTTTTTATTTATTACTCCACACGAGAAGAACACCAACATCTACACTCTGCAACTGTGATTTTCAACCTTTTTGAATTCGCGACCCCTTTAAAAAATTTTGGCGATCCCCTAATTAAAATATGTCAGTGATTTTTAAGACTAAAGACAAGCAATTTACTTTTTATTTTAACCGCGACCCACAGGTTGAAAAACACTGCTCTACAAGAATGCAAAAATGCTGACCGGCAAATTCATACTACATTTTATGATTTAACAAAAACTTTTTTTTATCCTGAAACACTTCTTATACCGGATTCGACAAGCAAGTGTGCTAGGCACTAGACTCCGCGGGTAAGTGTCTTTGACCACTAAGGCTTCAGACGAATACTAAGTATATTTTATAAGATAAAAGTATTTGTAATGCAATAAAAAACAGAGAAAAGTACACAAGTATGATTAAGCAAGAAGTGTAATGAAATTGTCTCACGTGCTTGCAATTAATAAAAAAAAAAAAGCAAAACTGTATACAATAAATATTTTTTAAAATTATTATTATTTATTTTTAATTGTGATTTAAAACAGAAGTGATGAATAACTTCCCAGCTTTGGTGTATTAATACTTATAAGCATAATTTTAATTAAAAATAAATTATGCGTAAAAAAAAATACAGAGTATACACATTTGGATCGAAATATTACACATAAAATATAAAATAATATTTTGGGAACATAATTTTGCATATTTAATTAAAAATATTAATAAAACATTGTACACGTGGTACAATGATAAAATATATTCAGTGCAAAGTAAAATCGTACATATTGCGAACTTGTTTGTTATATATATATATATGGAAATGAGTTTTTATTGTAATTTTTTTTAATTATCGCGTTTTACACGGACGCCACTGGAGTGTGTTATATTTCGCTTTATGCTGACTTGCTGCATGTATAAAAACACTTTGCAATAACAGCAGTTTATTAGAGAAGTATTCTTGACTTGCAACGTTTTCCCCGATTCGTCATATATATTATAATAGCAGGTTAGTCTACCCTCGCTTATTCTTATGTGTACAGATTAGTAGAGATTGGATGTCTAATGCTCGTTAAGTTGATGTTTATTATTATTACAATTCAGGTTATGGCCTTGAGTCTCCTCTGCCTCTTCTGGCTTTTTTGCGAATACAACGCCCAGGTGATACAAGGTATGGCTTTATCAGATGAATTTTAGTACAATTAAATTGTAGCACAGTTAAAGTGATTTATAATGAATTTTTCAACACATTTCAAGAAGAAATGTTGATGTAGTGTTGATGCTTCTCCAGAGATTCCCGAAATATATCCACTCCTTATCGCCAGTGTAGGGGTTAGGTTAGTACCTACATCGGACCAAGTGTCATACAGTCCTCTGGATTGTGTCAATCACACCAGATAAATAATTCTGGAGATCTCTATTATGCGTCGGGACCCCATATAAGTGGCTTCCCCGCGCCTCTCGAGAATACGCAAATATTTCGCCAGGTTTCTGATTTACAACCATAACATCAATCCTGCAACCACCAACATCACATCAACGACATCGGAGACCTACACACCTAATCACCTTTCAGCGAAATTGGTGACAACAATTATTACGTCGAAACCAGTAATTCTAAATTAATTAAACAATTTAACAATTCGATCTTGTGGTTCTTCGATATTTCACCTGTCAGTCAACTCACGCGGCACCCATTTTTTCCCATGGCACGTGAACGCTTGGAAAGACGTTTCCGAGTCATGTTTGCGCATCATCTTCATCCTCAATGGTCAAGGTGAAACTTGTTGCAGACGATGGCTATAGCTTTTACCAGCAGTACAACAAGTCGTACAGGTTCTACGAGGCGGCGCAGGTGTGGACGGCGGCCTGGAGGGTGTGTCGCCAGGGCGGGGGGCGCCTGGCCATGCCCAGGAGTTCCGGGGAGGCGGAGGTCCTGAGAGCCATCCTGACGCAGCATCCTCCAGCCAGCCTGAGGGCGGGAGGGGCGGCGCGTCCAGACTACGCGTTCCTCGGCTTCACCGACGCCTTCGCGGAAGGCGTCTTCATCACCGACAACGGTAAGATTACAAAATCACCCATCAGAGCCAGTTGATTGACAACTTCAATATCAACATCGACAACACAGCAGTGGAGGGGTTAAAAATTCAAAATAACTGGGATCCTGACAATTCAAGTCAGATTTGAGACAGCACGCAGTACATCTAAAAATTTGATGAAAGTACAGGAAACCTCGATATAACTGACCAATGTTTTTGTGTCCGTTAAAACCGAAACTCCGTTATATAAAAATAGGTTTAAAATAAATAAAAAGAACTAATACAATACAAAGTTCTTCAAATGGATGTCCATTATATCGAGGTTTTACTGTACTATGCTCAAGAGATATAACATTGAAATTGTAATGTAGGTAGATTGTGATTGTGCTTATGACGTGTGTTGCGCCATGTTGTCTCATGATAAAAGTGAAAACGAACAGACGTCCGTAGTTTTATTACAATGGCGAACGAGACTGGTATAAATTATATCGCGTACGTATAAAAATAATTAGTGCTAGTGGGGAAAAAAGTCATCTTACGTGGACAGACTCGAGGTGTACTTTCTTGTGAACGGGGTGGAGGACAATTTGAGGTTACCGACGTTGATTGCTGTCCTATCGGTACGACAGGTGAGACTCGCTGGAGATTTACCCAATTATAGTTTTGATTTTATATCAATCAGACAATATTGGAAACTCGCTGCAGATACACTAAATGCTATGTTGTCTCAGTTCTCTTTCTTTGCACAAAGAGCAAACTTTCTCCCTCCAATAAATCTCCTATGGTTCACCCAATGTGCGGAACTCCACAGAGATACATAAATGAAGACGATCCACGAGGTTGACCTCGCCCACTCCTTCCAAATCTCCACCCCCTTAGTCCCAAACCCATCGATCAGGTCCCTCCTCGAGTATAACCCTGACTTGACTGCCTCTTCAAAAAAAGGCCAAAAGCCATTCCCCCACCCACCCAAACTCAATAACCCCATGGAGACACATGTCACCTAGTAAGCTTGAAGGCGTTTAAGAAGATATACACCTCTCCTATTCTGCCGTAAAAGCTAGAAATAAAAGACAAGTCTCAGTTCTTCTTTATGGAGTCGAAGCTTGAGCACTCAAGCAGAAATGTGGCTGTATATGAGAATCCTTAAAATACCATGCTTTGGTGTTGGTAAAGAAGCGGAAAGTCTCCCATTTTGATCCCATTTTTTGTAACAGTAAGTGTAGCATCCCGCAGCTGATTATCCGAGGAAAAATAAAAGGAAAACGGGGCATTGGAAGAAGGAAGTTTACAGAGTTAGCTGGAGGTCGGAAGCACGGCCGAATTGGTAAGACTGGCCTGGGATAGGGTGAAATGGTGAAATCGCCAAAGCAGGTCGCTGTTTGCTGTTTGTTTAGGCGAGACTCTGGAGACGTACTACAACAGCTGGGCTTTCGGAGAGCCAAACAACCTGGGCGGGGATGAGCACTGCGGCTCGCTGTACCGCTTCGGGGGTCTCAACGACCTGCCTTGCGACCGACCAGCCGCCTTCGTCTGCGAGAAAGGCCCTCGGGATGCTGTGCCGCGCCAGCCCCCCCGCAGCCGGGCGTCTGACGCAGGTACAGGCTGCTTTCATACCCTTCAAGCTGGTATGCTTGTTTATTACATATAGCGAGATCGTGACGTCACAGAACCCATTTACTATTAATGCTATATAACGTATAAGAGAAATCACTAGTAAACCTACGGATGTATCTCCCCAAGCCCTTTTCGCCGTTGGTGTTATGTTGCTTGTTGATTATGGATGTAGATCAAAAGGCTGGCGAAATGTTTGCGTATTCGTTTATTTATATGAATTGGACAAGACAGAATAATACGTGGTTACTGGTCGAGTGCCTGCGTCTCTCTGTGGGGTTGCGTTATCGCTGGGGTTGTTGGGTTGATGTAAAATTAGAAAGTCTCTACCTGCGGTAGGGGCGGAGCTTAATAAGTCAAATAATGTAGCGGTTTATTTGCACTGACCGCTACACCCTTAAAAGGTGCAAACGTTCAATCAGCATTTGGTTTTGAGCACAGAGCAACAAAGGAAGGACGCGAAAGACATTTATTGATCTGCAGGGTACACCTTTGTCCCGGGGGCCGGCAGGTACTACAGGCTTCACCGCGAGTTCAGGGGTTGGATGAGCGCCGCCATGGCCTGCCGGGGGGAGGGGGCGGAGCTGGCTCATCCCCTGAACACAGCCGAGTTCATCGCCATCCGAGACATCTTCCGAACCACCCCCAACAACATCCTCCTGCTGGGCTTCAACGACGCATACGTGGAGTCGGAGTACTTGGACATGCAAGGTCAGTAAAAACAAAATATTACCTCTGAAAATTAGGAGGCTACGATCGTGTTAATTTGTGATAGCAAAAATCATTGTTTCACTTCAAAAATCACTGGCTTGCTTCATCGATTGTGTAATCTTTCAGAGTGTAAATACGCAGTTCCTAGGTAAGTTAAAAGATTCTGGCGACCCCCTAGGCCTGGGGTCTAATTACAAACTATTGTCTTTTTCTTTTACCCGCAACCCCCCGAGTAAGGCTTTGCGACCCACCGGTTGAAAATAGAGTACAAGACCGCTAAAGCAACTGTTGTCGTGATGATGACACATGATCAATTTCAGTATGATTGAATAACACGTCGGTGTTTATTTATTTGTGTTTCAGGGAATCCCATGCCGTCAGGGGTGTTTAGATGGCCAGCAGACCGGGCGGGTAATTCTCCGAACGAAGATTGCCTATCACTGAACGCCGACATGCTGTTAAACGACCTGCCTTGCAGCACCCCTGCCATCTTCATCTGCCAGAAGGACGACACGACCCCCCCATTTACCGTTCTGTGTCCCGACACAGTGTCAGGTGAGACAGTTCCAACAGCTTTGGGATATTTCTGGAAGTCTGCCCCCCGGGAGACGCCAGGGGTACTGCGAGCTCTCGGGACCACCAACGCGTGTTCCGAAACGATCCAAGAGGTCATCATCGACCTCGCACACTCCTTCCAAATCTCCACCCACTTAGTTCCAAACCCCTCAATCAACACCTTCTTCGAGTTCACTCCTCCACCCACCCAACCCCAAACACAACCCCACGGTGACACAAGTCACCCAGTCATTTTGAAGGCGCTGAAGGAAAATCTTTCTGTTTCGCCGATAAAGCCAAATACACTAGAGCAGTGGTCCCGCGGGCACCATGGCGCCCGCCGACCGTTTTACGTGTGCCCGCCGCCGTGCGACTAATAACTAATATAATTATATTCTTGGAATGAAGTATTTTTTGTGCATTATATTTTTTTTATTGACCATGCATTCTAGAATGTGCTCTTGGGTGCAAAATGCTTGGGGACTCCTAGAGACTAGACCAGCGCGTGTCGCTGACCCCCAGTCCCCATGTTGTGCACGGCTCATGTCCCTCAGATTACTGGTTCTACCCCGAGGCGGGCTACTACTACAGGCTGCACGAGAGCCCCCGCAGCTGGTTCGAGGCCGCGGAGGAGTGCCGGCGCGAGGGGGCCGCGCTGGCCATGCCCTCGGGGGGGGCCGAGGCGCTGGCGCTGCAGCAGGAGCTCGCGGCCCGCCCCGCCTACAGCCAGCCCGAGGGTCCTCTCCGCGACTACGCCATGCTCGGCTTCAGCGACGCCATCTCCGAGGGCCGATACCTTACTGAAGACGGTACGAGCCGCGTGATATACACCCTTGCATATTTTAAACTGACTCAGTTTGATAATGCCAACGGGTTGGCGAAACCGGTCACCAATAAAAATTAACATAATTAAAATATTAACACACTTTAGGCGGGTACCAAATTGACTAAACTGATGTTCGTAGTAGGCAAAATTCGCGTAAAATTGCGCGTGTGAAATCTTGTCTATACACTCTTTGATTTTTTTTTCTTCCGTCTAGCAACTCCGAGTTAATTATGAGATTTTTGTTAAATAATTAAATGTTATTGTTACACAATAGCCTATATTATATTTATTTTTAAGCGGGTAACCAAATTGACTAAACTGATGTGCGAAGCGGACGAAATTCGCGTAAAATTGCACGTGTGAAATCTAGTCTATACACTCTTTGATTTGCATGTAGTCAAATAAATCGTTTCCTATAAAAAGTTGAACCACTTCATACACACTTTGCGGATTACTTGGCATCACAGCAACACCACTTTGTCCTAAAAATTGTTCAATAATTGGAGGATTGTCATTCTCTGACCACTCCACTTCTTCATTGTCACTTTGCTCAGAATCACTGGACAGTATTGGTAGAAGTAACGTTGACGAGTCCTAAACAAACATTTCGAGCTGTAAACCTAAAGAGTAAAATGACCTTGTGCCGCTTTTAGAGTAAACACATTCAAAACGTATTAATATGCGCCCCGCCTTCAGGCAGTAGTCCGCGGAACGGGTACCAGTACCCGCCCCGCCTTTAGTGTGTTAAAATGGAATTCCACCAAGTACTCTGTACATACTTGCCTCTCCCCGTAGGGATTGGTGACCATTTCATCGAACATATTTCTATCGAGCCAGTCTCATTAATTCGACCATACTTCCGACCTCCAGTTAACTCTCTAAACTCTCCAAAATGGATCTCGTCATAGGAGGCTGGTGACCTTATTATCAAACATATTTCTATCCGGGGCCAGTCTCACGAATCTGGCAGTACTTCCTCCTTCCAATGCCCCCATTTCCTTCGATTTTTCCCTGGACAATCAACTGGAGAATGCTATATTTACTGTTACGAAAAATTGTGACTCTCATTTGTGACGCGGTCAACCCATGATATTTTAAGTATTCACCTATAGAGCCACATTTCTGGCGACTCAATTCTTGGCATAGTGGCTGTCTTGAGTGTCCAAGCTTCAACTCCACAAAAGAGAACTGAGACATAGCACTTGGTGAATTTTTCCTTGGACCATCAGCTGTTGGGTATAACATGACAAAATTATATAAATCCTCGAAACTGTTTTCGTCAGCGTAGGATGAATTCAAAGCCCAGATTGAGCTACAGTGCCGAATTTTAATGAAAAAACTATGTATCTTGGTTGAGAGGTGTGGTTTTTTGTCGTCGTTTCATTTGTGACGAATTAAAATATATTTTATCGTGTTGCTGCGGTTTAGGAAAATCCCTCGATGGCTTTTACAAAACCTGGAGAGCAGGTCAACCCGACAACGCGGGAGGCGTCGAGGACTGCGGGGCCCTACACAGGGCCGGGGGGCTCAGCGACATCCCGTGCAACCAGCCCGCCGCCTTCATCTGCCAGAAAAGAAACCTCACGTCCCCTGTCTGTTTATCGATTTGCTTATCAACGTCCTAATTTTATATTTGCATGTTACAATAAAACCACCCTCGGGTGGTCTCTTTTTGTGCTCTTCTATTTAAATCCAGCCATGCCCGGTCCGAAGGACCAACTCTTATAAATATATTTTTCGTCTCAATGACAATAAATAAATATGTTGAGAAAACACAGTATTACTCATTGTAATGTAATTGGTTTATTTTACTTCAAATACTGACAAAATTTCCTTTTTTATTCAAAACTAACATTACATCAATTCTTAACAACCTAAATTTGACCATCATATTGAAGTACATCAAAATTATGAGAAACACGTCATTTCTAATCTTCATCTTTCTTTTCGGCCTCCACATCATCATCTTTTCCATCTCCAACACCATCTTTATTTCCAGCATCTGTATCTTTATTGTCATCTTCGCCAACTCCAATCTCATCTTTTCTTGATGCTGCATCTCTACCTTCATCATTGTCATCTTCAACTTCACCTTCATTTCCAACATCTGTATCCGCATCCTTATCTTTGCCAATTTCAACGATATCTTCATTTTTAGCATGTGTATCTTCAGCTTCACTATCGTCTACTTTATTATCATCAACTGTATCTTTAACATCAGCGTCTCTGTCGTCTACTTTATTCTCATCAACTGTATCTTTAACATCAGCGTCTCTGTCGTCTCCAATGTTCTTAGAGATTTCTTTTAAAATATTTCCATCACTTCTCATCTCATCTTTAACACCAAAATCCCCGCCAAAAAAAAAGCTCTCGAATTCTCCTGCAAGCATTTGAGCATGACTATCACCATCAATATTAACTGAAAAATCACCGTAAAGCCCTTCATTCAACGAAATCCCTCTGTTGGAGTCTAAAGTCCGTCCACAGAGAGCATCGGTGCTTCTTTCCGATTCTACATTCAATTGCTGACCAACTTCCTGGCTATGCTCACTATCTTCATCGCCATCGTCTTGTGTCTCGGCTTCAGAGTCTTCCTCGTGGTCGTCGTATATGGTTTCCTTTAAAAACGGATGAATGTGTGCCTCTTTTAAATTCGTGCGGTATTTTACTATTTGGTGCTCAATTATTGGCAGCACCGAATGCAGCAGGAGCTCAGCCACAAGATCCTCTTCCTCAAGTTCAGTCAAGCTGAAACGAAACAATGTATAGATTTACTTCCTTTTTGAACATCGACGTTTTAATTTCGGAACTGAAGCCAACTTCAAGGATGAGTATCAGGTCCTCGAAGATGGCCTCAACGACAGGAATGAAACGTCGAAATACAAAGCACAACACTTGCTACAACGCCTCACCTGCTTTGCTGCTCCTTGTCAATGGCGTCGGCGATCGCTTCGGCTTTCTTCGTGGCCACGTCGTGTGCCTCCACCCTGCCCACCCTCCGCAAGATCTCCTCGATGTGCGCGTCGGCTGCCCTCCTGGTCACCCTCACGATCTACAGGGCAAGGAAGATGTTTTAAGAGCACCACGACCGTCAGCCAGAAAAATAAATACATGTACGGATGTGAAGCATCCCTTGGATTCAAGAAATTGGGGCAAGGCTGCCGTGTCCCGTGTCCTAACCTCGTGGTACATGGCGTCGTGCTCGCGTCTCCTTCTCTCCTCGACCTGTCTCCTGCCGGCTTCTGCTGCCTCACGCATCATTTTTTCTTCCACTAGAAATATACAATGAGTTTATAAATATTATATTTATATGTATATATCTAAATAAATTCGCAGTCGGCGTTCGTCCACTCACGCGCGGCGCTGACGTGTAGGGAGAGGCGACGCTCCTCCATCAGACGGTCCAGCTCCTTAGTCAGGAAGTCCATGACGCGGCTGACGATCTTGTTCCTCTCCAGCTCCAAGTACTCCGGCAGGTCGTCGGCGGGCTGCGGAGTAAAACTACATCAGGGCGAACTCGAGGCGATGACAATGAGTGAGTTCCCAGGTTTTGACAGCAGATTTCCTTCGTGCTGCGTTCAACTTTAAATCTTCCGACGTTTCGGTCTCGCTACTTTATAAAGAGATTTGATTTGAGATTTACCTAAAAAATGTCCCCAGTACCGATACCCAAACGTCAGAAGATTCATAATATAAGGCTGGGATTCAAAACCGTCGACGTGTAAAGCTGTCCTGTTGTCAAGAGGAAGTATTATTGACCTTTGTCGTGATTCGTATTTGTCGTGCACTGGACCCACGTGGCATACCTTTTCAACTTCCTTTATGGTGTTCTTGGACGAGATGGCCAGCAGCAGTTCCTGGATGAGCTGCGCATTCCTCGAGATGCCCTCGTACATCTGAAACACCAACCGTCGCTGGCAGTTGCTGGTACAGATATATAGTAGCAGTGCTGCTGCTGTTGTAGTCTCAAACGGTACGATACCAACACAGTTGCTGCAGTGGTTTTATATAGTTTAATAATATAAAAACAACACTGTCACTGCTGCAGTTTCAAATGGCTCAGGTTGATGTTGAAAAATTGGATTAAATTACAACTTTTCAAAACCAAAGCTTGTTAAAAAAAAAAATCCATCTTATGCGAAAGGTAAATGTGTAATCTTTCAATTCCAATTTAAAAAAAATGAGCTTCTAAGTGGTTAGGGTTCTTGGACCGTGAGTTTTTATGTGGAAAATTTTTATATATTTTAATTTTTACATATTTCTCATATTAAATTAAGAAGAAGGAATGTCTCTAACTTTTTGCACTTAAATCTTTTGACTGGTGCAGTAGATTTTTCGCAAAACATATTTTCAAAAATCATCGTCCATGAAGAGACCCCTTAACAGCAAGTTTTGCTAATGTGGTTTTATGTGGGATGATAGTATTTAGCTACACTATTGCTTAAAATGATTTTCTGTTTCTGTTGTTATGGTGGCGCAGGGGGAGAGGGGGGGGGGGTGGATCATCAGATGGGGGGGGGGAACACGAGATGGGGTGGGAACACGAGATGGGATGGGAACACGAGATGGGGTGGGAACACGAGATGGGATGGGAACACCAGATGGGGTGGGACCACCAGGTTAGGGGGGGGGGCACCAGGTTGAGGGGGGGGGCACCAAGTTGGGGGGGGCACCAGGTTGGGGGGGGGCACCAGGTTGGGGGGGGGCACCAGGTTGGGGGGGGCACCAGGTTGGGGGGGGCACCAGGTTGGTGGGGGGCACCAGGTGGGAGGGGACCACTAGGTTGGGGGGGGGGACCAGGTGGGGTGACACCACCAGGTGGGTGGGGGCACCAAGTTGGGGGGGGGGCACCAAGTTGGGGGGGGGGCACCAAGTTGGGGGGCGGCACCAGGGGGGGGGCACCAGGGAGGGGGGGGCGTACCTGGGTCTGAACGGCGCGGCCCTTCACGGCGGCCAGGAGCGCCTGAGCCGCCAGCGAGGCCTCGTCCACGCGCGGCACCTCCACGGCGGGGGTCTGCGGCCGCGGGGCTGCCAAGACCCTGGAGTAGCGGTGCTGGCCCACGCACTTCTCGGACGGCACCGCTGCAACCGACACATTCCGTCAACACGGATGACCGCCAAATGCTACTCTTCCACCTTGGACATTCATCAAACCAAAAGAAATTTTCCCTGGTTCCTCTTAGTAGCCTCAACTGGCCTCCAATCTGTTGCTTGGGCATGTCTTGCCATTCTGTGCCCTGAGCGTATGTAAGAGACGGGAAATGGAGTAGTGAGCCATGAAGAGGTGGGAGCTCCTGCTAGTGCTTCTGCATGTGGAAAGGATTGGGTAATAATACTCTCGGAGAGCAGCAATCCGCAGACCTTTCCATCGAATATAAAACTTGTTCAGTGTCAAACTAGGTCACCGGAGTTTTGCACCTATTTTGGAATCTTAGCCACATTTTTCCAGCCGGCTAGCTGGTGCGGTAGGAAGGAAGAACAACCTTGGAGTACATCCTGGAGGCTGACGAGGACCTTCTCGTTCCTGTTGGCCATCTTCCTGCAGAGCTCCCCGCGCGGCCTGGCCCGGTGCAGCGTCGTCGGGGCGACGTACGGGAAGTCTGAAAGCACCGCCACCGGCAAATATGAATAGCCAAACGGTTAGAAGATTACAATCCTGAGCGCTTTCGCTTTATAGAGGCATCTTCATCAGATCATTTGGCTATTCATATTTGTTGTTAAAATAAGGAATATTTTAAATTTAACCACGCTGTCGTGGATTTCTGATGATCATCCTTAAAGATTTTTATCATCGTTTCACTTGTGATTCGATTACGTAAGCATCGTTCACACGTTATTGAGTATTTCATAATATACATCGGTGATGTGTGTTGGTAATCGGTTGAGAATTAACCTTCGGAAGAAGGTAAAAAGCGAGGGTCCAGCATGAGGTCCGGGGGAGTCCTGACGAGGGTGGAGGCCAGCTTGGACTTGGGGCGGTGGCCGGAGCGTTGCTCCGCCGCCTTCAGCATGGAGCAGTGCTTGGTGTTCAGCTTCCTGATCTCTGAAAAAGGCGCGACACGATAATCTACCCACGTCAAATTTTACCCTCCATCCGCATCGACGTCTACCATTCACTCGCGTCAATGTCCATCCTTGATCAACACCAATGACTTCCCTTCGTCCACATCAATGTCTAACCATTCTCTTCTGAGACCTTTTCAATTTCCATTTTCATGAAACGGCCCAGGCATCGGCAATATATGTTATAACGGTCAGTAAGAAAGTGCCCCACCTCGTTCTCTGTTCTTCCTGATGGCGTAGATCTTGTCCTTGATTCTCTCGGACGCCCTGACCCACGTCCGGCTCGGCGCCGCCGTGTTGGCCCTGAACGCTCTCCAAGGTCGTCTGGCCTTCTCTTCGATGAGTAGCATCTCTTCTACTTCCTACGAAATATTACGTTATATTCAAATGCCCATAGCGGTGCTCTGTGGACATATTGGACACATTGCCAGGCAGCAAAATATCTCATTCTCTCTTTTGATTTGATAGCTCCTTGTTGTAGTTCTCTCACCTAACCTAACCTAATCTAATTTGCAATAATATAGTTGTATCTGAAAGAGTAAAATATCTCTTTCTTTTAAAAACAAATTGTTGTTGTTCTGCCTGCTC
The DNA here is from genome assembly GCA_022113835.1 of Atopsyche davidsoni. Taxonomy (NCBI): domain Eukaryota; kingdom Metazoa; phylum Arthropoda; class Insecta; order Trichoptera; family Hydrobiosidae; genus Atopsyche; species Atopsyche davidsoni. The sequence goes on from JAILWY010000028.1 coordinate 474,134, forward strand.
ATGTATATTGGGGAAACTATGATATCAATCAGCTCAACTCGCCATGTCTCTGTAGTCCTGTTCGACGGACTCCAGCTGTCGCAGCACCGCCTCGCAGGGGTCAGCTGCAGTCCAGGCTCTGCGCAGCCGCATCCTGTTCACCCGCTCCACCATGCCGGAGTCCACCTTGTAGTCTGGACCTTCGAAACCACAAGCGTTCAACAACCCAATTTTTTTTTGTCGCTTGTGCATGTCTGGCATTCTGTGCCCTGAGGATGAGTAATAGTATGGTAGGCTTGGAATTATTGTGGTGGAATGTGCTCTAGAAGTACCTTGAGAAGGTGGAGAGCTCCTGCTATTTTTTCTGCAGCCTACCGCAGAAAAAGTATCAGACCTAAATTCCATTACTTTGTAAGGAAAGGAATTATACGTACCGAATTCAAAGTCCTTCAAGTACAACACCTCCGGCATCTCCTCGCACCCCTCAGCCAAGTAGAAGTCAGGTTGGTAGGGCTTGGTCTGAGCCGAGGAGTCTCTGAAAGCACCGCGAACTACGTCAACGAGAATAGTGCTTCCGGTATCGTGGACCTGGTTGGAGGCCGAGGGGAATATGGCCTTAAACAGGAATAAGGCCACTAGCCTTCTATATTAACCCAAGCTCTAAAAGACACTTCATGGATTTTACTCATCACAAATAAATTAATTTATATTTATAGTATATTGTATTTGTGTTTTTGTTTGTGATTGAGTGTGTTTGTATTGATATTTACATTCGTTTTTTATTATATTCCTATAAGTATTAGTATTTGTTTTTTGTACTTGTTCTATTACTAGCACTAGTAAGTATTTATCGAATTCATATTCACCTAGCATGAATCAAGTAGAGTCTCACCTGAAGTGGGTTTGCACCATCTTGTCGACCAGCAGGCCCTTGGTGCTCGCCTTGGGGGGCTTGGGCTCCGCCAGAGTTGGCTCCTGGACGGGGAGTGACAGCGGCTGTGCAATCTTGGGACTAAAAAATTATATCATGTAAGGTAACGCTTGATACTTGCTTTTTAGTTGCTACACCATATCTAGTGCTGTTTTCAGGGAATGAATATGGAGCTTGAACTCAAATCAACTGGTGCAGCTTAACACCCAAGAAACCAACAGTCATAACAAAGACCGCTGAAACCTAAAAACACATCTTGCATAATACTTGTTTTTGTCAATATTCATTGAGTAACTTTTAGTGCATCTGTGGTCTACAGGCCAGGTCGATGGTCGTACTCATTCAAGACTCTAGAAGTATCTAAAAGATATCTTTAGTATATAATGTTAGTATATATTCCAGGTTAGGACTTAATACATACGTGGCGAAGAATCTGTAACGATCGCAGCCAAAGGTTGTTCTGAGGCAAAGTCCAGCAGACTTAAGTCGATTAACAAAAGAACGATCAACATGCTTCGGCAGGCGAGCGTTCGGATGGTAGACTGTAAATAAATTAAATATATATATATATAGATAACAAACAAACAAAGATCAAGGCAAATGTTTATTCGAGCCCTCCGTATGTGTCGATGAAGTCCATACCGTCTTTTCCTTGTTTCTAATTCCTTCGTTTACACGAAGACTAACATTTATTTGCAAGGTAATGCTATGCACACAAAAATCTAAGGAAAAAGAGGCATTGGAAGGGGAGAAAGCTAACGTGGATGCAGAATTTTCGCCAGAAGCTTACCACCGCACTAAGAACTTAGTTAGGTTAGATTAGGTTAGAAATATATTTTAAATAAATCATTAAGGAAAATTTGATGTATAACGAAAAGAAATAAATGATTATGAATAGAAACGAAAACCAATATTTATTGTTAGGTTTCTTACCAACTTCTGTGCTTGCGTGGTTTTTCAATTCACTGAACATCGAATCAAAAATGGGCCTCACAGTCTAAAATATACAAAAAATAATTAATCCAGTATGAATACATTATTTTCCATCGGGTACAGTATCACCTCGCCTCGACAGGGCTATCGGTTCTTCTGAGTCCAGAACGATTTGTTGCCGGACTCATTAAAGTCTAATTTTGGATTTTAAGCATACTCTGTTCTAGAAATATGGTCGTAATACGAATCACTCGTATATCGAAGCAAATCTTCTGATAAGGAATTGTGCAAACTGGGTTGATTCGTTTCACAGCCCAAAACCATTTTATATTTTTAGTATTTGATTTTAATTTAAAGGTATCAAATTCATTAATTGCTGTTCTTAAAGGATTTCGCAGAAATGTGACATTGCATTGTCGTTAAACACATCCATCGCTCCTACATCCTCTGCTAAAGTTTTATTCGGGTGGTGCCTTTTTACAAATTTTTTCTCTGTTAATGGAGAGATACTTTTGAATGGAAATTTAATAAGAAAATCTATTGGCTTACGATTTGTGCTGTGGCCATGGCTGCCTTGCGGGCGTTTCTCTCGTGATCTTTGATTCCGGATACCAAAAAAGTACTATCTGCAATGAATATTAATAAATAACGATATCTCTAATAAGGTTTTTTGAATAATTGAAAAAAATGTTGAAATGCTTCTCGTCTGCTCTTCCTAGCTAAATGCGACAAAAGGCTGCAAGTCCAGCGTTTGATACTCTCTCAAGAATCAAGGCTACTAGCTTTGTGAACTTTGCTGGAACTCAACGAGCACCAACTTCAAATGCATAGCAACGGACCATCAAGCAGTCTTTACGATGTCATGATTCCTGCAAAAACTGATTCTCATAAAAAGAATGAACGACATTATAATTTATACCATATAGATAATCGTGATCTCTTGCTTCTTTGAACATAGTGAACTGCTGCCTTATAATCTTTGCCATTTTGGGAAATTACTTCTCTTTAAATAAAACAATGGCTCAATAATAAAAAAATACAATACAATTTGAAAGCTTGAAGGTTTTGCTGTCTTATAGAAAATTATGACATTTGCAGTCTCGACATAATTGATTTAACAATTTTTATACTTCCACGGTAACAGATGTTTGTTTTTCTGGTAATATTGAAAGTGCAAATCAGGAAAAAAATCATTTATAATGGATTATTCAATATTTTTGATAAAGAATACTCGGTGGAGATCCATTTTAATATATTTAGTAAAATACTTTTGTGATTTATCCACGTGTATAATTTTATTGATGACCATTTTTATGTAAAAAAATTTACCCTTATTAATAATAAAAATATTTCCGGGAGTAAAAAACAAATAAAAATAAGTTGTGCATAATTCTTATGTTGTTTACACACTACACACTACACACACATATATATATATATATATATATATATATATATATATATATATATATATATATATATGTATGTATGTATGTTTTTTTATATTATACATCTAGACGAGTAATTCAATAATATATATAAATAAACAAAGAATTTCTATGAATTGTAATGATAATAAATTTCATATATTAAATTTAATAAAATACTTGAGTGATTTTATTTTTCACTAAGTAATATCTGTCAAAAATATTGATTATTTAGATAATAAATTTAGTGACATTGAATTAGTCTTTGCACTTTGAAATATATGATCTGAGAGGTTAAATATTTGTGTATAAAATCAGACATTTTTGAACTATCAATCTTTGTAAATTAATTATATGATGGTTGCATTTATTTATATTCCTAAGGTTGAGTTTTCATTTTAGTCTATGGATATTTTTAAAGTTTTAATTTTTTTAAGAATAGCAACACAGTACTAAACCAAATGTCAAAGTGCTAAGCCATATTGAAGACGAAAACACAAGAAAATCGAAATTGAGGTAGAAGAAAACTCCCAAAAGGTTATAATTCAAGCAAAAACAAGATGGGGAAGGCCGAGAAAGGCACTCCCAAGTATATAGCCAATAAGATAAAGGCTAAGGGTCTGCAGAAGCTGCGATGGTACTGCCAGATGTGCCAGAAGCAATGTCGCGACGAAAACGGATTCAAATGCCATACGACGTCCGAATCGCACCAGAGGCAGCTGCTCCTGTTCGCCGATAACGCTCACGAGTACATCGACGAGTTTTCCAGGGAGTTCTCCGACGGATACTGCGAACTGCTGCGCAGGCAGTTCGGCACGAAGCGAGTCAGCGCGAACAAAGTCTATCAGGATTACATTGCCGACAGGTATGCTATACGCCCAACGTAGCCACACGTATCCTAAAGGTTCATTCCGTTTTGGGTAACCCGCCCCGTTGCCCCTAAAGTGTCCTGTTTTCAGAAATCTAGCAACCCACCCTAACAATTCCTTAAATAAGGCGCGAAAATCATTAAAAAAAATATGGCAAATTCTCTCAAAAGAGAGCGCTTGCTCAATGCGGCCAATACATTTTTCATCCGTGCAAGTTGGTTAGAAACCCGCTTGTGCTGGTTCATTAGCTTCGTAGTTCAGAGTGTGCGCTTTTTTTTCTACAGAAATCTGACGTATAATTATATCAAAATAACACAAATTACTTGTTTTATAACTAAATTCTGCAGTTTGGTCCATTAAAATCTTTAAAGTTGTTTGATATATTGTGATGTCCTTATGGTTTTCAAAACGGTATCATGGAATTAAAAAAAAATTAAATCCGAAGATGTTGTATAAAATGCACGCGTTTTGAGTGCTGTTGTAATGTTGTATAATATACGGTGAAGGCATCATCTATCTGTAAGAAGATTGTATTTTCCCTGTGTAATGACGGAGACACTGGTTTCAGGGAGCACCTGCACATGAACGCTACACAGTGGGAGACTCTGACCGACTTCGTGAAGTGGCTGGGCCGAGAAGGCCGCTGCACCGTGGACGAGACGGAGAAAGGCTGGTTTGTTGCTCACATCGACCGTGACCCCGCTACCATCGCCAGTCAAGAAGCTGCCGCACGCAAGGGCAAGATGGATAAAGATGATCAGGTCTGACGATTAGGAAGGAGTTCAGTTTTTATATTATAAATTAGGTTCAAAGGAAAACTCTAATAAAGATTTTCTGTGATTTCTTCACACATATTCAATATTTTATACAGAAAGTACTTGGTGGAATTTGCATTTTATTTAAAAGAAATATTTTTAGTGATTTTCCACATTTTATTTGTTGACTGGATAAGTTAAACCAGCATCTGCTGCTTGAAGATGCTATCTTAAGATGTTGGCGAAAGTAATGACATCACTAAAAATATTTATTTTAAACAAATTCGTGTATGTCGGAAACCGATGATTGATTGCAAATGTGTCTTCTCACCAGGAACGCATGATGCAGTTCATCGATAAGCAAGTGCGCCAAGGCAAAGAGGGATCATCAGCACAACAACCCACGTTCACTGAACTGCAACGCTCCAATGAAGACGAGAAGGTCTCCGTCAGCCTCAGACAGCGACTTCAAAGTAATTTACAAAAGAATCTGAAACAAATAATTTTGAGGCACTGACGGGATTTGATCCCAAATTTCTGGCTTTCAAGACCTGACTTCTTTCACTTGCAAACATTCTTGATTCTATTACAGTAATATGTAAAATTAATAATCAAAAAAAATAATGATTATCTTTTCTCTCTTTTTCAGCGAAGCAACTGTGTATGACGTCCCTCCGTCTCATCGACAAAAGGAAGTCGGACGATGCGGCCAGCTCCATTGCTTCCACCAAGAAACCAAAGGAGGTCAAAAAGATGTCGGCGTTGGATGAAATCCGTGAGATGGAGGAGAGGCGCAAGAAAAAATTTATCAAACCCAAGTGAGTTGGCAGACGCTCATACCTATCATCTCAGCGAGTGGGGTGCCGATCAGCCTAATGCCTTATTCTTCTTTGAGTTCCTCTAATTTTGTAATGAACAGAAGCGTTACATGTTAAATTTTCAATACACGACACTAGTTTGAATTTTAATAAAAAAACAATAAGATAACCTGAAAACATAAAGCGTACAGAATCAACCTTTTTCGATTGATTGAAAAATTACAAACTTTACATGCTGTATTTTCCCATCAAAACATTTACAATATTGTACAAGTCTTCAAGGTCAACCATAAGTTGCATTCCAAGTGTTATAGAGAGTGTTCCTTTGCCTTTTCAGTCCCCCGCCACAGGTGGAATCGGTCATCACCTTCAACAACTGGCTGACCGAGGGCATCGTGGTCAAGGTCATTACCCAGTCCCTTGGCGAAAAGTACTACAACCAGAAGGGTATTATCAAGCGCGTCATCGACATCTATGGCGCCGAAGTACAAATGCTTCTCTCTGGAGACAGGCTCAAGCTGGACCAGGTATTGAAATATATTCAATGACTTTAAAACCAGACTCGTAGGCCTGTTTCGAGCACACTCGATCAAAGGGAAGAAAGACTCGCTACAAAAAACCTTTCTAATGCGGTTTACTGTGATCTTCAGCAGGACAAATGTCACTGGAGACACAGCTGTAATTAATTCTAAATGCTTTGAACTGCTTCAAGCTGCTTTGAGCTGCTTATCCCCTTGAGGTCTACATAGACTATTTATTCAGATTATCCGAGCTTGGCTTCGAGCACAAAATGACAATTTTTTTTTAGAAATATTGATTTCTCACAACAGTCTGGTTCATTTTGTAATAATTTGAATAACAGATATAAAAAGTCAATGGCTAAAAAATTATAACCATTTTTAATAGTGTGTGCCTTTCTAAGGCTTTATTATGTATGACTTTGAAAGGCGAAAGCTGTTAATTTTTAAAATGATCGTAATTTCCTACCCATCGGCTATTCGTATTTGTAGTTTTAATTTTTCATATGTCCTTAAAATATAGGTCTATGTAATATCCTCTTTCTGCCAATGTTGCAGTCTCACCTCGAGACAGTGATTCCGGCCATCGGGCGCACGGTGCGCGTGGTGCTGGGCAAGCGGCGCGGCCAGACCGGAGAGCTGCTGCGGCTGGAAGACGACAGCTGCCGTGTGGGCTTCGAGAACTCGGGCGAGGCCGTATTCGATTTCAACGAAATCAGCAAGCTGTACGCCGTCAGCTAGCGCCCAATGTGCCTCCGCACAGTGCTCATCTACTTCCTGTTGAACATTGTGCTGTTTGTGACCACCATCACCATATCCAACATCTTTGAGTGATGGGTCTCCGACCAACTTTTAACTGTTCCATTAAATATTATTTCTGTGTCAATATTCTGATAACGTGTGAAACAACCTTGAATGAAAGAAATTTGCATCGAGGGTTAGATTCAAACCCACACCTCCACACCAAAGAACGTTAATCAATATATGCTAGTGGGGATCCAATATACCTTGTTTTTGCTAGATCTGCGAATCGCAACCATATTTAATTTTATTGAAGTATGAATTCAGGAGGTGTGGGCTCGAATCCCGCCTGTGTCAATCAATTACCTGAAAACGCCCTGCTTGTCTACAAAGTTATAGACAAACCTTTTTACTGAATCAAATGCGTGGATGACAGACACATCGATGTGGCGTGAATTTGACATTGACATTAACACTGTATAATATAATTTTTTTATTTTAGTTTTATAATAAATAAAAATATATTTTAAAAGAGGATTATTTACAGCGCACAGCAAGAAGTCGAAACGTGGTTTATTTGTTTTTTCTGAATTAATGAATCATTTATCTGAATTTTTTTTCTTTTCTGTGGTTGTAAAGAAGATGATGCTTGTTTAATGTACTACGATAGAAATGTTTGATTTTGATGGATGGATTGCAACAAAACACTTTATTGTCATTGTCTTCTTGTCAGTACAATAAATTTGTTAATAACATTTGGATTTCTCTCAAATATGAGAAGTTCTGTAAAAAATTTCAAGTGCAAAAAACGTTGACAATTGTAAGGAACATCTGGATTTGTATCAAGAATAAGAAAACTGTACTAACATTTGCGAGAGTAAAAAAAAAACGTCGGGACTTGTGTCAAATATGAACATATCCTGCAAACATTTTCAACTGGACTCGTTCCAAACAAGAACCAATCCAGAAGAATGTCTGGATTCATCAAATATTGCATGTTTTCATGTTAGATTTCATCTTCATCAAAAACATCTGGATTTGTCTCAAGACCCAATCCTGAAGAATATCTATACTCATCAAATATTTAATGTTAGATTTCATCTTCATCAAAAACATCTGGATTTGTCTCAAGACCCAATCCTGAAGAATATCTGTACTCTTCAAATATTCCAAATATTTTCAAGTATTTAAAAATGTCTGTATTCATCTCAAATATATCTTAAAGATATTTTTATCTCAATATGTAATTATTCAATGTTAGCCACATTTAAAAGAACTGTGCCATTAAGTAGCTGTGTTAACGTAGTATAAAAGAGAGTTAGCATAAATATTTATCTAGCGTAGGTCAATCGATTACACACTTGTATATAAATATTACAAACAGTTTCAAAGTTACAATGGTTGTATTGGATACAGCGCCAAGCCACAGTAGGGTCACAAAAAGTTATGAGGATGTTTCTCATCGTTTAATGTGTGAATCGATTGATTACCTGAAAACATTATAAATGCATAATACGGTAATGTTACGTTTTCACGTGAAAGCTAATCAAGCAGCCTTAAGACCTGGTTGCTGAGACAGGGTACTGTTGAGCTGCTGCGACGAGCCGCGAGATATAAAATGAAAGATTTACCCGTGGCTTCAGTCAGATGCCGCCCCTCGTCGGCGCGGTAAAACTCTACAGGATTCAAGAAATCGTTGGCATCTCTTGTTTGGAAACGTTTAAAAATAAATCATATTGTAATATCCGGAAAAGGTGTATTGAACTCTCAGGAGACGATGTTTCTGATTCTATTGTAAATTTAAAGTATATACATTTGTGTATCAACTTTTACGATACCATATATTTTATAATAAAAAAATTGTAGTATTTCATAGAAATTGACTGTACGTATATTTTTGGATAACTTCTTGTAATAGGTTTCTATTAGATGACTAAAGTCTCCTCTTTTGCAAACAATCGAACTTATCTGTGTAGTAAATTAATGTAACGTGTTCTGCAGTTCTGTGTCAAGACACCGGCAGGTTTGGTTCGACATACCGAGAGCTTAGCTGCGATGGAAATCTCTAACCGGAATCAAGTTCATTGTGAGATTTAAAGACCGGTATTTTGGGATGAGTGGAGCCCGGGGGCCGAGACTCTCAGGGCATATTTGAAAGATTTGTGATAAAATAGACTGCGATTTGTGGTTCTGGCATCACCGACACGCTGTGGAAACTAAGCTTTTTCTATTCTTGTCGATTTATGTTCTGTGCGTGTTAGAATCACACCGTTGATCACTGTTATAGACCTAGTGACTTTTTTTTGCTACAGTGTGAACTAGCTTTCCAAGCAAGAATGTTGTTGTGTCATTAAACTAGTTTCCATGACGTGTTAGCGCTATAATAAATGCGCCTATAGATCATAGTCAATGTTGCTACAGATACTTTTAGTTTATTTTAATGTTCACGCTACATTCCTTGTCTTCTCCACGCCATTAAATCTGAAATTATAAATCTAACAGTTGACCTGATAAAGTCGTATTAATATTAAAACTAGAGCGCTACCTAGCAGCGCTAAACAAACTGTGTACTCAAATAGTGAATTGAAAATGTTATTTATGCTAAAAAATGTTGTGAAGAACTGATGTAAAATAAATGAAAATATATAAATATTTATAGATATATTAGTGGCATGCGGTGACTTTAAAATGTGTGCAAGCAGTTTTAAAATATAATCATCAGTATACACACATGTTTAAATTGCTGTAAACATATTTGAAAGCAAGTAGTGCTTGTGTGGACCGCACGCCACTGATAGAAGAACTGTACCAATTTAATTTCACCTGATCATGTCCTGTCCCCAGATCGATAATTTTTTTTTAACTTTAATTATTTTCAATTTCTGTATTTGATTGGTGCACGAGTAAGCTCTCAGAGGCAATTGCCGCTGCGCCTTCAGTGGCGCTCTCGCCTTGTACACACGGAACTCGCAGAAGGCCTGCGTCAGAAAATTCTGGTTCAGGCATATTATCTCTTTGAACGGTTTATATTTTGAACACTTGAAAAACTTATTTCTTCACCCAGCTACGGATGCGGAAACATTTGGTTTGGCAAGCAAGCGAACCGACAACTGGAACACGGTGCCACGAAGATGACATCACATCATACATCCGATAGGTTTGCGTTGAAACAAATATAATTTTTTAATATTTATTTGTGTATGGTTCCCGTTGTAGTTTTTCATGTAAGTTGCTTACCAAGAAGATGCTTATTAGACGAGAACGAATCATTTTACTTTTATAAAGTTTGAGACTTACTGTCGAGTGAATAAAAAAATATTCCCATTTGTATACTTATTCAGAATATATACTGCTCACTGAGAAGATACAAGTAATTATTAATGTTATGTATTTTTAAATTGATTTTGCTTTTAAGCATTACAACCTTCGTGTTGTTCCGGTCGGCTCTTTACGAAAAGCAGAGATATACAATAAAAACACACCGTTTATTACAAACAACTTTTAATTACATAAAAATGTACATACAATGAAATCGAATATTATTTATTTACACCGGCAGTCGAGAAGCGGTTCTCTAAGTCACCCGAACCACTAACCCACACAATGAACTTGTTTATTGGCGATGAACACTATAAATAATATACGCATCTTATTAAAAAAAAATAATGTTGCTAAAATAGTTGCAACGGTCCAGCTAACACGCTCGTGCTTCGGAAATCCGAACCAGCCCCAAAGACGGCACAATTCAAATCAACATTGTATGGGAAAATGGTTTGAGTGACTTCAAGACCCATCTCGTATATATATATATCTTAATATAAGTTTTATTTACAAACAAATATCTTAAAAAATATCATATCAATACATATCATTACATTTAATGACTGTCCGATTCTGGACTATTGTATGTTAAAAATTATACAGTGCGTCACTAAAAAGCATTTACTCTGATGCAATCATGATAGTTACTGTTGTTTGATAGGTCAGATAATATTAAGGTGAAATTTCTGACCTATCGGACAAATAAATGTTTCTTTAGCGACGGGCGTATCGATGGAATCTTAAATAAATAACAGCAGGTATATGGTACAAAAGAAGAAAGAAATAAATATATACAAAAGACTGTACAAAACATTGGTCAATTGGAAGAAAAAACTTATGTTTATAGCGAGTCAGTGCTGAGCGTCAAGGCGATTCTTTATTTCTGATGACGGTCATCGATTTCATCCGAGGAAGCGTGCGAAACGAACCACGGCATCGACAATATGTTTTCGGGCTGATTACGTGCATGAAATGGCAAGAAAAATATTTTCAGGATACAGATGGAATTCGAACTCACACTTTCAAGTCTTAAATCCTTTCGACCACTCCGACCCTAAAATTTCGATTGGTTTGTACAATTTTTCTCATCGCTTTTGTTAGTATTAATATTAATGTACATATTTTCAAATGCTTTTATTATTCGTGGAAACATTAACTAATTTACAGGCGATTGGGCATCCAAAATATCTGCAACTCTTCACCCTGGACTGTTCGAATGGTACCACAAATTTCCGGCGTCAATGTAAAAAAATCTATAAAGTTGACGCAACCAATTACAATATTTTAAATATAACAAAATACTTGAGTGATTTTTCTACATGTTAATTTTTATTGGTGACCGGTTTCACCAACCTTTCACGTTCAAGTATTTTATTATATATAAAATATTAAAATGAAATTCCATCAAGTACTCTTGTCAAAAATATTGAATATTTGCGACCAATTATGTAAATATTTATTCAACTGCTTAAATACAGCAAATAAATATTGTGACAAAATTGTCTTCCGAGATTTAGGCGGCAGTTGTATTGAAGGTTTCATTGGGTTTCTGCACACCGTCACGATCTCGCGTGACCTTGACATCAGCTAGCCAAACAAAGGTAGCGGATCTTTCTCCTCGACTTGCTCTGCGATGTATCGCATGTGGCCGTTCCTGCTGACCGTCGGTACCGAATGGAACCGCCTGTGTCTAAAGCAGTTGTCTCCAATTTCTTCACGAGGATACAGAGGTGGTCGCGAGTGCCCAGAATACTGGATCACGGAGAGGTGCGCTTAAATTAACATCTTGACAATTCATTTCATTCGTTCCAGTGATAGGAGCCGAAACGATGGAACCCAACAACCAAAAGCATATTTTTATAAATATTACACCTATGGCAATGATCAAATATGTTGAGGACTTTCCGAACACAGCTAGCTGCTCTGCCGCAGGCAATTTTCATTGCAACTAATTTTGCAACTTTCATTGCAACAATTGCTTTGATTTTGCACTTGTAAATTTTCCATATATTGTTATTTATAAATGTACTGCCAGAATCATTTGTTAAAAAATATTTAAATTAAATTAACCAGGCCAGCTGAGTTAGCATAGCAAATTGCAGGGAGTATTGGGTGACTGTTAACCAGGTATAGCTAGAATAGGAGACGATCTTTTTTGGATCAGGTTACGTTAGGTTATACAGAATATAAATATATCAATTATTGCAGTTTTGAATTGGTGTGTAACCTTTTCCTGAATTATTCTATTATACAATTATCCAAAGCCTGTCTTAAGGTATATTACAAAAATATATCGCAGGAAGCAAGGGAATTCTATGCCATTTTGGGCCACAACACAACGACCCGACAGTAAGCACGCTTTCGACGACTTAACGCAGCACTGGTTCGAAGGAGAAAAATGTATTTCTCTCTCAAATAAAAAAAAAAACTAGCTTTGCTAACCGTTTGCTGTAGTTCCCCAAAAAAAATGGCCAACGACACTGCATTGAAGACGAAGTTGCAACGTGGCGAAGCACAAATTTTATAAGACACCACCAGTCACTCCGTATCATGCGTTTTGCATATATTTTTTTAACTACACACGTCCGATAAAATCTAGTCAATAAATTACCATAGGAATCACAAAGAAGGAGCTATCTTATCGGAACACAGTTCCGACAAAACGGTACCGTGAGTGGTAAGGTGTCATGTCTGGAGAGCTCTAGAAGGTCTTCTTGCTTCGCTGCGGAAGGATGGAGTCTTTGGCGTAGCTGAAGAGAGAGAGAAGGCCGTATTTCTTTCCTTTTCTTGAAAAGTAATTGCTGACAACGTCGTTATCACCTAGAAAAACAAAATCTTATTAGATGCATGTTAATTATTATAAATAAAATATCGTAATAAGAAATACATTGATAATAATTTAAAAAAAACATATATTACACAAAGATACATATTAATTAATATAAAAAAATTATCCAATATTTTTATACTTAATAATGATATGTCGATAACAATAATGATAATTAATTTATTATTGACAAAGTGTGAGCTTTTCATATTCAATAAAAGGGACTGCGGTGATTTACTTACCTAGCAGTGGTCGCGTCTCTCCCGTCGTCGGCAAGACGTTGTCATTTGCAGAGAGAGACACAAACAGGGCAAAGGGCACTAGCCACAGGCACAGAGTGAAGTAGGCCAACACCTGCGGGGCAAAGATAATTCGATCATTCATCGAGGATGGATTCGCAACAGACGGGCATTTAAATGAAAAACAACCACCACCGCCTACTCAGAATGCGGGTCTAGCATTACTGCTTTAAAGATGCCCTCTATTGCGCTTTGGATGCACGGATCACAAAATTAAAGAGATAAATATATTTTCTTTATTTTTGCAGTTGGCAGAATATTTACAAGGGAGAACTTCAGGATCAATATGGCATAACAATGTAATATATCGAGTCAAATAACTCGCCAGGTAAATAGTCAACATGATTCTTAGTCTTTGCAAGTACCTCGGAGAAGGGGAAGTAGTCACTGCCGAAGTACTGGAACGCCAGGTAGTGATTGAGCAAAAGGAGGACGAGGGATAACAGAAAGGACACGCTGAGTGGAGCCACATAGGGAAACCCCCGCAGGATGGCAGCGTGCGCCGCCTGCGCCAGCAACCCGCTCACCGTCATCGTCCAGGGAAGGCCCTCAAGCACCACCAACCCTACGTACAGCAGGCTTGACATCTGTAGACAAATTGCCATTCATTTGGATGATTTTGACTCCTTTATTTTCTCAAATATTTGTTTAATTAATAATGGGTGTGTACTCACAGCCACCATCCAGGATATACATTTTTTTGCGATCACGGTGTATTCTTCAACCAACTCTGCCAAGTAGTACAGACCGGCAGCTGAAACCAACCAAATGCACAGATGAGATATATATATATGGAAACATGGTTCAGGAAATCTGAAGTTGATTAGATATGAAAGCCAGAATTCCTTCGGGATGATTTATTCTAAATTCACAAGAGGTTTTTTCTTCTGAAGTTTTCTTTTCAAGTGAATCTGAGGTCAACTAATATTGATAATGGCTATGTTATTCATGGTAGATCGCCACGCTAGGGATGTGCTGTAATGTTTAATTTATAATATTACTTGTAGAGACTTCTATAGTTGGTCGAAAATAGTTTTCAAAATTTATATATTTGCTTAGGTGCGATATACTATTTTTTTCGGTTGTTTGGAATTTAAACGTACAAACAAGACACGGGCTCGTGTTTTTTTGTTGAAATTTTCATGACGGACAAAAGAAAAAGGTTGCAAGAATTAAGAATAATTATATACAATTACACAAGCATTTGAATTCACTAAAACATTAATGAATTACCTTTTGGTGCATATATTCACCATAAAAGTACATTTTTCAACAGCGAGACAACAGAGCGACGATCACACGCCTGCACGTCGGCAGCCAGGGAGACGCTCCCGCCAGCGTCCATGAACTCGCGACGGTTTCATCATATGTGCCAAATGCACAGGAACGATCGTTTCGACGCCAACAAAATACAGTATGCGTATATGTACAGACATATACATAAAATAAGCGCAATGCAGAATAATATAAATAACGCAGGGCGGAATCCGTGCACGCTCACCCAACGAGACTGTGGCGAAGGTGATCTGCACCAGCATGGCGAAAAAACTCATGATGTACAGGAACCACATCTTCGGAGTTGTTGACTCAGTCTTTATCGATTTTCGACGACTTTTTAGGTTATGCTGTCAGTTGACAGCCGCGCAGGTTGGCCAGTCTGGCTTCTGCACAAAACACGGATCGAGAGAACTCTTTTAATCAATACAAACTCTTTAAATCAATACAAAATCCTTTATTGTTTCTAAAAGTTATCAAACACAACACAAAAATCATTATATTTTGTTAAAAAATTTGTTTGAAAAGAAAAATTTTCATGTGAAATTTTTTAAAATATAACAATCAATTGACATTTTATAGCCATCAGTTTAACAATAAGATTTTATGTCTATGCTTAATTAGTTTTTTGTTTTTAATAAATGTAGATATCAAAACATTTTTTACGATTTTTTGAAGTTATAGTATTTGTTTTTTTTTCAGCAAATTATCTAGGAAATTCAAGAAAGAACGCTATTTGGGTCATTGGCTGTGAGTTGGGAGTACTGCCAAATTAATAAAGACTGACCCTGATAAAAATATATTCAGTGAAATAATCACAAACCTCTTCCGAAGAGAGACACCCAAAGGAAAAGAATATTGTTTTAATAAAATACATTTAAAACGTTTTAAAAACTGAAAGATTGGTTTTTTTACGGCAGTGACTATAAAATGTTTCTGTCTATAAATAAGAATTTTACACGCACAGTAATTTGACAAATGAAATCATAAGTCGAGCATCGTTTTCGATCAGTTTAAATGGTTTGATTTTAGTGACACAAATCAAAATATTAAAATTAAAAAATTAACAACAGCTGGCTGTTGATGTGCGTTAGCCTTAGCATAAAAAAAATATGCCACTCTGGCGGGTGGCAATAACGGTATTTTCATTTATTTTTATCACTTGGCAAGCCCCGAGTACTGTCAGACTTTGACATCTTAATTGTTGACGTTTTGTTTTCATATTCTTATCTCGTTTATTATTTACATCCTTAACAAATGCTATCTAAGCAATATCTAAGATGCGAGTTAAAGTTGTTGCCATATTTTGTTTATACGATCGTTGAGCGGGAGCGTTGAAAATGACTGAATCCGTAAAGGATGTTGCAGAACATATTGATAAGAAAATCACAGATAACATCGAGGACACTATCCCCAAAGAAGAGGCCTCTAGTAGCAAAGAGGAAATTATAGTGATATCCAAGGAGAATGATTCCCGGTTAGTGGTAAATATAGAAAATATCCTTTCAGATTTGAAGCACATTGACACTGGGCAGGTGGTCGGTGACAGTTGCCTGTCACTTCTCAATTCAGAACAACGAGAATATAGCGAGGCTTATTTAGATGAGCCGCTTTCTAAAATCCAGGAAAATAACTCTACAAACTCTTTATCAGAAAACCCTTTGAATTTAGGCTTACCTCATGACCATAAGCCTGGGAATCCCACAGAAATTAAAAAAATTGGATCTGTCGATAATATTAGTCGATCTACTGAAGAGTATTTGTACAATAAACAGGAAAACTCGGAGGTCTTTAGTGACGTGTACGACAGCAGTCATAGCGATCGTTTGAGAAGGAATTCTCTTCCAGAAAATAGTTGTAATGCCATTTCAACTGATAAACTAGATACCTTGTCAGTGGGAAATTTTGAGTGCGGTGATCACTTTTCAAAAAACTCTGCTCCTCCGAGGGTTGCACCGTCATTGCATTCCGAGAGAAGAAATATAGCGCCCGACCTGAAGAACCTTTCTCATGTTGTCAAAAATGTGCACGGCCTGTTCTCAAATTTAGGAGGCAGTCTCAAAAGTGCGTACAAGCCTATGGAGAAAAACATTGGCGACATGATGCTGGCAACGCAGAAAAACTTTACGAGAAACGGGTACCTGTTGAAAAACGGAGACTCTAAAAATATTCAGAGCAACAAAAGTGCTGTTGAAAATATAAGCAAATATAGCACCTTGCGGCTCTCCAGTGAAAATGTAGATCTAGACAGTTGCGTTTTTAGTAAATGCGATAAGTTCACAACAAACGAAACGAAAGAAATAAAGAACGGCAGCACTGATAGGGAAAAGACACATTTCGAATATGAAACATATTCAGAAAAAAATAATCAGCTGACTTCAATAAGTGAGAATAAACAAAAGTTTAACAGTAAATCCGGTGATATCTATGAAGTAAATGATAAAATCTCAAATGTAAGCCCTGACATTTGCAATTTAAAATCAAAAGAATACGATGAACGTAGACCATTAAAAATAAAAGAAGAATGTGAGAATTTAAAAAGAAATACCTTTGAAGATATTTCACCTATCAAAGAGAACAAAAATGGGGAAGTTGATAACGTCAGAAACTCCCCAGATGGGCAGGTCGATGGTAGTTCGTCGGTAAACGACGATGCCGACATTACTACTATATTGGAACGAGCAATTTTGGAGCAGAACCAACAGTTGGAGGTATTAAAGGGGGCTCTTCAAGAAAAGGACTCCCTGAAGAAAGATCTGGAAGTCAGAATACAGACAGTGAGTTCACTTTTGTTATTATTTATTTAAACCGTTTGTGTTGACACATTTTATCCAATCAGAGGGGAATAATAAAATATTTTATAGTAAAGATTAACATATGAAATTTAATCTAAATCTTGTGGTTATCGCAGCCCAGTACTCCGGCCGTTTTGACTACCGTGGCCCTGCAACAGTGGCAGGATTTTTTTGATATTTTGATTAACGAAGATACTAACAATTGATTACAGAATTAAATCGAACCGTGTTGATGATATCATTATTTTTTTTAATCTAAAAACATATGTTATTAGATTAAAAACATGGTTAATTTTTAAAGGATTATTATCATCTCATTGTTATTCGTCTAATTAAATGAATGATTAATGATATTGTCAATGGTTACAAGCACGTTTTGAAAAATTCAAAAACACCTTGCGGTCCGGTGGTTAGCGTGCTTGCTTGGTGAGGTCCCGTGTTCTCAAAATTGGACGGAGTAAATTTTTTTTTAATTTGAATTTTTCAGCTCATAAAACAACTGGAATCTCTTGCCAAGGAGCGCGATGCCAGTGTGATGCGCTACGCCGTGTCAGAGCGCGGCGCCCTGGAAGCGATGCGTGCTCGCGACGCGGCCATCGCCACGGAGAAAGAGGCCAAGACTGAGGCTGGGCTGCTCAGCCAAAGACTCCGAGCAGCCCACGCTGATCGCACCAGGATATGTACCATGTTCCATGATAAGGTATGGAGGTAGTAAGTAGTATTAAAGTCAAAACTATTTTACTTTGTGATCTTCATTTTATACGCACTTTTAGTTTTTACTTTATAATTTCCAACAAGTGCTTACTGTAAACATGCTATCAGTTTTTAATTTGTGATCTCCACGAGGTATATTTTGTATATACACTTCTAATTTTCACATTTTTATCTCTGTTGATTATATATACCGATGATAGCTAATTTATATTTATAACCCCATATGGATTTATCGTGCAAAAAAGAAAAAATCCTCAAACACTGTAAGATTCGAATACGCAACTCCTGTTTATCATGACGCTCTGTTACTGAATGAGAAAACATATTGCTGATGCGCTTTGTTGTATTCCTCAGGCTGACGAAGTAACGGCAGCACAGAAAGAAGCAGCGCGCTTCAAGGAAGAACTCGCAGCGTGTGAAGTGAAACTCAAATGGGCCCATGCGAAGCTAGCCTCGGAGTCTGAAGCCCTGAAAGAGGCAGATCGGCTCAGCCTAGTGCCGTCACCAGCGGACTCCGCAATGCTAAAAGAGAAGGAGGCAGCGGTGATCATGGCCACACACGAGAAGGAGCGCAGCGAGGCACGCTGCAGAACCTTGTTTGCCGAAAATGAGAAACTGAAAGCTGCCGTTGTTATTTATGAAGATGAATCTCGAGAACTGCATGCACAGGTTGCATTAATATTATTTTATGGCGTGCATTGCATATAAAATCTAATATAGTAATTTTATCCAACGCATCTTCTCTCCTCTTGAAATTCTGATGCTAGCCAACGATATTAAGACGTTACCGACTTTTACACTAATTTTGGTAAATTTCTAGGTGGAAAGCGGTGCGGCAGGTGCTGAGGCATTACGGGGAGCTTGTGCAGAGCTGCGTGAGCAGTCTGCGCGCGATTGTGAACGCCTAGCTGCCGCGCAAGCACGTGCAGCACGTGTGGACACGCTCACTGCGCACTTGCAACAGTATGCTATCTTTTTACCAACGAATACTATTGAATCTTGCTTTTAACCGCTACGTGCACGCTTAAAATATGTGTAACATCAATAATATGTATAACAGCAATAATTACATTCATTGCAAATCGTAGGGAGCAAGAAAAGTGCCTTCGGCTTGAGCAGGAACTTGCTGCCGAGAAGCTGGCGAGATCAGAAGCTCTTGCTGATGCAGAGCTGAGCTGCCGAAGAGAAGCTGAACTACTCCGTCAGGCCGAACGACTCACGGGGGCTGGGGTCCGCCTGCAAGCTTCCTGCTCGGAGGCGGAAGCCAAGGTATTCGTTGCTACCCTGCATCGGCATATTTGTGTCGGTAGTTTTGAAAATTAAAATAAGCAATATAAAATGCTTTTCGTAAATTTGATTTTAAACTGACGTAAAGTTGTGAATCTTTATAACTTCAAGGCACTGGCGCTGTCGGTGGACAATGTATCTCTACGAGCAGCGGCAGCGAAGTCGGCTGCAGAAAGCGCTGCCGAACGAGCGGCAGCAGAAAACGAGCGGACAGGCAGAGCAGCGGATGCGCGTGCACTTGCCTCTGCCGCTGCGAGGCATGCGCGGGCCGAACGTGCTGCTCTAGCCCAGCTAGAAGCCAAGGAAGGTGATGAGCGTGCACGTGAAGCCAAGCATGCCAGCGCTATCAAGGTCAGTAACCGAGTTCCGCACTTTTTATAACTAAACACTTAAAAGTTCTGTGAAGCCGTCACTCTTTGACACACTCACTAGTATGCCAGATTAATTTGATTAAACATTGATAATATAACAATAACGATACTAAACATAATTCGACAGCTAATTTTTTAATTTATGAATGCACAAATAATGTATTTTTTTAATACATTGGTTTTCGCTACTTTGGCTATTATAAAATAAATATATTTTGTATAAGTGTGATGCATCTCGCGGGCCGGAAAAATGTACGAGGGTAAATTTTTGCGGGTCGCGTGTTGGCCACTCCTGGTCGAAAGTACCAATTACTGAATTGTTTTTTTGTTTAAGTTAAGCCTCCTTTTCAAAACTTTCTCTGACCCGGTATGTTAAATAAATCTTTGGAGATATTGGACTTATCAGATGATTGTTGATTTATAGTAACTGCGGTGATTTCATTGCAGATTTAATATGACAGAATGATTATACATATTAATTTTTAGATTAATGTCAATCTGAATGCGTTTTTATTTACCCATGCAGGTATTAGTATGTTTATGTGATTAAGCACATTTTTTCATACATTGAAAACGATTAAAGAAAACTCTCAGAAAATATCATCGATTATACACTTTTATAAATATTTTTATGTATTTATCAGATATTTATTATTTGGTTTAAGTTTCAAGTTTTCAGAACTCCAAAATTTGCTGGAATCATCATCAGGATTTTTGTAAATTTTTTTAGGAACTGAAGAGAGAAATACAACAGTGGAAAAGAAAATATGAAAGATTGGAGTCTGAATGTCACAGCTCACGCTCCGTCCTGCAGACCCCATCACATCGAACTGGTGAGCACACTTTGAAACATCTTCACAGTCATCACCAACAGCAGCACTTCCTGCTCAAGGTCTTTGCTACCGTCAACAGATATGCCCGATCGGCAATCTTCAGGAATATGGATGCTTTGCCAATCTATTATTTTTCTATTTGAAAAATTGGCTGAAAAACCCCATTCTGCTCCTACTCTTCGTGCATCATACAAGACAGAGTTGCACTGCCTAGCTATGAACCACGTAACCAATTTTTGTGATGGCTATGATGAGAATGATCGACACATTTATTTAACTTAATCTGGGGCTTGGTTGTGTCCATCGCATTTTCTTAAAACTTGGACGACAGTTTGAAGATGTTATTTAAACAGTCATACGCTTTGTTTCAGGATCCTGTAGTTCCTTGAGCAGCTTCGAAGGAGCTGCACATCATTCTTCTCACACTGATGCTCCGGACGCAGTCCCCGATGTACATGTAGGTTATTGATTCAATAATTACTACCCATAACTCGCGTATATCGTGACCCAGTGCTCTTGCAGCATGCAGCACGTTTTATTAGGATGTATGAATGATAACTATTAAATACAAAGACATGTTACATATTACAACTCCTCATAATCTGATATGATGCCAGGTGCATGCTCCTGATAGACAACAGTTAGTGGAGCGCATAGTGCAGCTGCAGAGGGCAGCGGCTCGACGCGGAGAGCGTGTGGAATTCCTCGAAGAGCACTCGGCACAGCTTACGCGCGAGCTGCAGAATAAATCACGTCTACTGCGGGCGCTGCTGGCCAACACGCCGGCTGGCGCCCTCGCCAGTGCCGCTAGCGACCAGGCCAAGGTCGGAAACCAGACTCAAAATATCTTCACTAACATTTTACATTTCAGCTTGAACTATAATAGATTCCCATTTTATTTTACCCGTACAATGCAGACAAGATGTTTTAGGTTAGGTTAATATAGATGAAATGTTTTTAGATTAACTATTTACATGGTCTGATGAGAAAAGTCCCTAATTAAATTTTTCCTAAAATATAGAAAAAGAGGGAAGTATGTTCTTTTTTAATGATCGTTGTTCCCCCAAAAATGCTTGTTACAATTTATGGAAACATGTGCAGATCATCTGCACTGATAGCAAAAACTATCTCGTTAAATTAATATTTCCTTTTTTGACAGCCTGCCAATGGAGAGTCAGTGCAGGTATGAAAGCTGCGCGTTGTATGTTCTATCAGTTTATGTTTTATATTCGTATTAACAAAGCCGTGTCTACACGCAGCACATCAAGTTAAATTAAAATAATTTAAAATATTAGCCGAAATAATTTTGCTGAGCTTTCATTTTTACAGGATTTCATTAGTCCAAATTATCTGAAGACATAGAACCTAGTGCATTGATACATTTGTAAATTGGTGATTTTATACTTTTCAGGCGGAGATAGGCAAGCATGGAGGCATCATGTCTTCAGTGTTTGGATCACAAGTCACCGACGAAACCATGACCATCGAGCTTTCTCTCGAAATAAACGCCAAGCTGCAGAGCGTCCTGGAAGATGCCCTGCTCAAGAATATCACTCTAAAGGTGCGTACAAACAGATGGCTTGCGCTGAGTTCAAATGGCAGGTTGTCAATTTAAATAGCGTGCTGTAAGCTCAAAAGCCATATTCTTTAAATTCGAATGGCATGTCTTGAGATCAAAAGTGAGCATTGTAGTGAGCATTTAGTTTATCGTGTAATAAGGCGGGACACAAATCTTAAGTAAGTTTAAAGCTTAAATGTGTATGCAATTAATGTTTTTTTGCTTGTATGAATCGAATGCCATTAATGTGAAGTATTGTTAAATAAACTATTTGATTTATTTCAGGAAAACATGGACACACTCGGTGATGAGATCGCTCGCCTCAAAGAGGAGCTCGACAAGAGAATTCACAAGTAACAGCAAGCTTCGCCTGCTTTGTTCGACTTCCAAGAAAAAACGCTTCAACTTTATTTGCACGGTTATCTGTTCCAACAGAAGACGCGTAAAAAGAAATTGCTTAAATAACATTACTCCCTAGTACGTTGGTTCCAATTGTTAAAACAAATCACTTTATCAGATATTTTATGACAACCTGCACACGTCATCAAAAATATTTACTCCGATGCGATTACAGTAGTAACTTTATAGTTGCTTAATAGTTAGTACCGTAATTGCCTTAATAGGCTGGATATCTTTAAGCCAAAGTATCTTGCCTATCAACGTCGTACATCTACTTTTAAATTTATTACAGGAATTGCATCAGAGTAAATGTTTCTTGGTAACACGACACATGTATATTATGTTAAATTAAAATGTGTAATCCGTAAATTATGTATTAAATGTTAATAAAACTGTTTTTTAAATATTTATTTGGTTTCATACCTATTTTATTTATAATATTTTAAAAATGAATTTTTATCGACACATGCAATGTCAATACAAATTGTAAGTTTAGGATTCACGTGCCATCAAACAGGGGACCTTACGATCAAGGTTCAAAAGTCTAATGAACCTACAAGATAACCTAATTAATATTAGACTGTAGTTTTATTGTTAACTTTAACTACCACCTATATTTAAAACTATTCAGCTGTGTTTGTCAATCAATAATGTTATTTGGTATTACAGAAATTCAATGCTCAGAGAAAATATCTGCTACTAAATATTAAATTATTATAACAGCGTTAAGACAATACCAAATTCTGAGGTACAATAAGCTTATCTCTGTACAAAAACAAACAGCCAACAAAAGTAACTAAAAGACAGTGAACTTCATTAAAAATAATCGGTGCTGCCGGACGCTGTTGTTGAAAAATATTTATTTTGTTTTAAATCGATCGTAAATCTGTCAAGAAAACTGTACAAAAAAGTCGATAGCGTTAAATTTAATTGCACTTCTATAAACCTGTATTTTACTTCTGGCATGTGTTCTGCCAAGCCATCATTTTTGATAGGTGCATTGTTTTGTTTTATTTTTTATTATGTAAACCAGAAAGTTACTATCGCGTTTGTATAAAGAAAGTTGCTAGTACAAAATATTGATATAAACAACAACAAAAAAATTGGTGTCCTGGCAACACCAGCCAAACCAGCCGCTGTCACATTTGTTATAACCTTCAATGACATTATGGATTCTGTCAATAAACAACTCCACTAAAAACATTTCACTCTTCCGATACTAACTGAAAATTTCCACAATGAGTATTTGCCGCTTGGATATCGTCAGTTTAAAATAAGGCTTTTCCACTGTTTTATTCTGAAAACAATGTTAGACATTTGCTCTATTTCAATAATGCTCTAAAAATCCCGCATCCGTAATACTTATATTTGTTGTTTTTCATTAATTATAGATGTAAAAAAAATGGAAGTCCAAATAAAAAATGAAACAATCGAGATAGACATGGAGGCCGCGGAGATGGCGAATTCTTTCGAAGATATTGAATACATCGAGGTAAATGTGGATCCCTTCGTCAAGCCTGAAACCGAAGCCGATAGTGAAAACCCCCGCGTGAAAAAGAAATCTCAAATCATCAGAACAAGAAAAAAGCTGAAAGAGGTTAAGTTAACCCTTGTTACTAAAAAGAACCAAATATTTTCTTGTGACCAATGTAGCTATAAATCGAGGCGCATTCAATCTCTGAAAGCGCACAAGTTGACGCACTCGGGAGAAAAAAACTACAATTGCAAACAATGCGGGAAAAAATTTTACACCTCGACTCGATTAAAAGGCCACCAAAAGATACACTCTGGAATGAAACCGTACGCATGCAATCTTTGTACTTATACTTGCATAAGCTTAGCAGATGTCAAGAGTCACAAAATCATGCACTCAGATGAGAAGCCATTCGCCTGTGACAAGTGCAGCTATGTGTGCGGACGGCCTAGCAGTTTCCGAAGCCACAAGCTGACGCATGCCATCGTAAAACCATTTGCCTGTGATGAATGTGACTACACGTGTACCCGGTTGATTGCGTTACGTAGCCATAAACTGAAGCACATCGGTGACAGACCGTTCGGGTGCGAGCAGTGTGGGAAAACGTTCGGCACGTCCAGTCATCGAAACCGCCACAGAAAAATACACGATAGTAAAAAGATATTTGCGTGTGATCGCTGTAGTTACACTTGTAATTTTGTTAGTGCCCTTAAAAGTCATAAGTTGAAGCATACCGGAGAAAAAGCGTTTTCTTGTGACCAGTGTAAATATACGTGCAATTACTACAATAGCTTAAAACGACATAAGGAGAGACATACCCAAATTCGGAAAGTCGATCCAAATAAAACTTATGTGTGTGAAGAGTGCCACTTCAGTACCGACCTGCTGGGAAGCTACAAGAGACACCAGTTCGTTCATACTGGAGAGAAACCCTTTGGCTGCGACCAATGCGAATACGCTTGCAATGCCGCAAGTAACTTGCGACGACATAAATTATTACATCTTAAATAGTAATCTAGTTAATTTCAATTCTTTGTTGGTCTATTTTGTTAAGCAGCAATTAATATGGCTGGCCTTAGTGAGTTCCATTCGCTCTGGAGAGGCCTTGCTTGTCAGTCCATTGTAGTGCAATATTTATGTATTGTTTTATACCTATTTTTACATATAATACTACAATAATGTATATATTATTTATTCTAAATTATGCGTTGAAGACTTCAGTTTAATTTGTCAATAAGTTTTAAGTAAATTTTTGAACAATTATTTCAAGAATGTAAAATGTTCATTGGGGTTTTTTTTGTTGTTTTAAGTCATACACGTGAGATGCCTTTCAAATAGACGAGTTGAAAATCTAGACCTTCTACGATAGAAAATCTGGAGACCCCAATCGGAGTTAGCGTGCCTGAAGGGAAATATACAGTTTGGTCTGTACGTGGAAAGAGACCAATCGCATGCAATGAAACACATTTTTGTGATTAAATACTATTATAATTATTATTGTGTAAAGATCCTTCAAACACGTCCTGAGGATTGCAAGCTCCTGGACTCTACTCGTCCTAAAGCACCGGTTTTTAAATCCTATGATGGGCTTTATTTATTTTTATATTCATTTTTTGTCATGATTTTATCACTGCGAATAGAAATAAAATAAAACAATATTTTAATAATGATTAAATAATATTTTTTCACACCATTAAAATGAGATCGGAAAATCTAAAAGCAATTCGAAAGTTAGCATCTATTTTTTATACTGAGATAAGTGTAGTTTTAAAAATTGCTCAACATCAAATATACAATGCCCCTTTATTGGATATTTAGTCATATATTAAATATGTTAAAATGTGGGAATTTAATTTATTTGAATTGATAACGATTCATCAGGGATTATTATTAAATAAATCCACATTTCTCTACCCATACAGGTTTACTGTGTATACAGTATGATATTATCATATCGTGAAAGATCAATTTAATATTTTTTTAGAGAAAATTGTCTTTATCTAGTTTGCTCGCACTGAATTTTTAATACTGTGCTTGATCAAATATTAAAAAATATAATAAATAAATGCAATATAAATTTAAATTTGGTTTTCTTGCCCCATTCGCTTCTTACCCTTTTTGCGATTTGTCAAAAAAAAAAAAAACAATTTGCTTCGATCCCACTGGTCAAATTCTTCGCGCGAAAATTTAACCAATCAGAAACAAAAAGCTTCCATAGACAAAGCTTTGTTCTATTTTTGAAAACTTTTTGCATTTCTTGTTTTGATTGAACTGATTTTTTCTAACATACATTTGAAATATTAACTAAATTATATTCCGATTGAAACAATTTTATAGGCAAGATCATGCACTGCGAATAAAATCAAATTGTTGATAGGCTAGATTTTCTCGCACTAAAGATTCTGACTCATCAGACAACAGCATTTTAAAATTATCACCGCAGAAGAGTCATTACTGCAGTTTTCAGATCGCTTAACTTTTTTCGGCTTAAGTAAAAAATAAATTTATGCTGTACATTATTGAATACTGAATTAAGTAGTGATTTATATTTTATGACGAAAAATAAATATGGATAAAGCAGGTAAGTATTAAAAATACACTACTACACTAACAATTTATTTTCATCAAATAATAAATCAAACGTATGCCATATTGCGTGTCCTTAAATTTGCCCTTGAAAATATCTGATCTATCAAGTGACAGAAATTTTGAAGGCCTTGAAATTAATTTTCGAGTCGGTGGGATAAAAAATAATAAGGACGAGTTGTAATTTTTTTTATTAAGCTGAACGATTCTGTTATCAGCCCCACGCCGCCTGTTGGAGCCAGAGTCAGTCGTTTCGGAAACATCGATAAGTGAGGTTGTGTGGGAAAACAAAACCGAGCAAACACAAAAGTGATCAAGAGCCGCAGACGCGCAAAACTCTGCACTCGTCGAACCAATATTGCTATTTGAGCCATCCTACTTTTTTTGACGCCTCAATATATTTGCAAAAAATAAATCTAGTTATTACAAAGTAGCTCTCTCGGTTCGATGCGTACTAATCTAAAAGCTTTGTTTTAATTTAGCTTCTAATAGTGCTATTCGCGGCATTGCTTTAAAATAACCTGAAAATGTTTAATTTATTTCATCCTTCTTTAGAGCTTCTTGATATATTTTATTAATAAAAAAAACTTATTTCTAAAGTTACACTCAGCTTAATGAGTACTAATCCGAAAGCTTTGTTTTAATTATTGCGATATTGCATGTTTAGCTTCTGATAGCGCTATTCGCGGCATTGCTTTAAAATAACCTGAAAATGTTTAATTTATTTCATCCTTCTTCAGAGCTTCCTAATATATTTTAGTAATAAAAAATCGTTTTACAAAAGCAATACTCAGCTCAGTGAGCACTAATCCAAAAGCTTTGTTTTAATTATTGCGATATTGCATGTTTAGCTTCTGATAGCGCTATTTGCGGCATTGCTTTAAAATAACTCGCAAAGAAATTTAGAAAATAAAGCACCTCATTGAATCACCTGTAAATATTAAAATTAATAAAAATTTGCGTAAATAAATTTAGATTTATCCGTTGGTATCCTACAAGTAACGAGTGCATAAAGCGTAATAGCATTAAGCCAATATTGCACAAAGAGGGTTCTGATTGCGCCATATGCGGCTCTGGCTATTGGCTGATTGCCGGTCGGCGATTTAGCAACGGGTGTAGGCCGCTTTATTTTTTATAAGTCACTGAAAAAAACTGTATACAAAAAGCAAATGTTTAAAATGTGTATTTCCATATTATATTTCAAGTGATACTACATTATTTTTTTATAAATAATGTGGAGGTGTGAATGTGGTCGTAGGTTTTGGTAGACGTTTTGGATTCTCTTGGGATTTCTTCGTAGTAGTGGTTTCTTGCGTAGTGGTTTGTGCTTTTCGACGTTTCGGTTCCCGGTACCGGGATAATCACTAATCCCCTGTATCAATCCCCGAAGATACATATCAAAGAAACGTCGGAAGATACAAACCCCCACAAAGCATAACGTCCTGGAAATCTCAAAATCGTTTAATGCAGAGATTTAATTGTATATTTTATTATTTTAAATAGTTAGCATTATGAGGATTATGTAAATAAAATGATTTTTTGAACTGTTTGTGTAAGTGTAACGAAGATATATTATCGGGAAGTGATAAAGTGTCGCGATGCTGTTCCTGCAGTGCATCCTGCTCGTTGGTAAGAAAAATCGCCATGCATGTGATAGGTCAAAAATTTTCAAGGTCAAATTTCTGACCCATCAGACCTTTGAAGTTACCGCCGTAATTGCATCTGAGTAATTGTTTTATTTAGTAGCTTGGATCGCCGTCACTCATTAATTATAAATGGCTACTGATAAGACACACGCTCCACGCCAACAACACTACACTGTCCGCCATGAAATATTATTTAAAGATGCAGATTTTTTCACAACTATATTTCATATGCGAGTGACTACTTTTCACGATTCATTAAGCCCTTTTACCAAATAAACAAAACTTAATTACAGCAACAAAATTGTCTATGGAGGCATATTAAATTTCTTTTATCTGTTTGGCCATATTTTTTCGCGCGAATAATCCGAACAATGAGATCAGAAATATTGATATTTTTTCTACAATTCGATCAAAAATTATTGACATAAACACTGCAAGTTTATATTCATTGGAATATAAACTCTTGACTGGTTTTAAATTCATTGCACGTCACTGGACGATGCATTTTAATTTCCATTCCATAAATTAATTGATCTTAATTGTTTTGACTTCGTGGAATCACTCAATATTGACTTTTTTTACATTTAGGTACAAGTCTTATCACGTTAAGATAGCTTTTGACTCTTCAGAAAAATTATTTGATAAAAACAATAGAGATTAAAATTTGTACAACTCTAGAGGAAAGCAGCTGTGATTGAGGAATATGCGCCGGGCGCAGGGCAAAGCGAGGACTGGCCGGAGACCAATTTTTATCCAAAATTATGATACGATTAGTTTACGTGTATTGGGATGTACCAATGCACCGTTATTTATGTCGCTTATTCATGTAGCAAGGCATGCAGCTGTATTGTCACGAGTACTCGAACGGTAGACATCGCACGCTCATCAAATACTATATTTCATCAAGCGTAAAATTTTATTCGATAAATTACTCTGCTGCCAGAATAATTACTCTTTGTGAGCAGAATGTGTAGTTATTTATATAATAATGTAGTTATAAATCCAAGCAATGCTACTAAAAATCAAATTATTAAAATAACAAAGATAATATGTTGATTTGGTCAGATTCTTTGCGCACTCAGAACCGGAGATAGATTTTATAAAGCTGTGTATTTGTAACATGTTTTTTTTACATTTACTTCATGTCTGTAGGATATTTAAAATTCTGCTACACGATAGGTCATAATTTTTAATTCTAAATAAATCACTGCCACTCGGTGATGAAATCGTTATATTTCTAAAAAATCATTCGAAAAAAGTTATGATATAATGTATTCATCTTAACTTATCAGTCATTCAAATATTTTTGTTTATCTGTCGGGTCTTTCACATCATTTAAGTAAACGTTATACTGTCAATATGAGTGATAATAAAGCATGAGGTTTGTCACGGATTCACGAATTCATTGATTACAATATTTATTATTTGAGGGGACGATATCAAAATGATGAACATTTGATTTATAATCTCATTGTTTTCTCCAGGTTTTTAAGAGATAAATATATTTAAAAAAACATATAAATAGGTTTTTACTGAATATTCATTTTGATAATAATTGGTGCTCCTAAAAATCTGAGAGCTGCAGATACTTTCAACTTCTCCTATATATTTATAAGTCGGTGTGAATTGAAGGTGTGAGCAGCGGGCAGGCATGGGGCGCATTCTCACAACTGTTTCCGGTGGACGCGGCGTACGAGTTCCTGTTCAACGCCGAGTCTGGTGCAGGATTTGTGCGGCCAACCATGGCGCGCACCAGACACGCCCTGAGTGGCGTGCTGCGTGTGGTGCGACAACCTGAACGGCAGCAGCTATACTTGCAGCTCAGCAAAATAAGGGTAACCTTCCAAAACCATCACACCAGTGAAGCAACAAAAGAATAAAGGCACTTTTGTTTATTTGCTTTTAGAGTACAGTTGAAGACTGTGAACACATTCTGTGTAGTAGTAGATGATTAGATTCACTCTAAGACGAGCTCTTTATGTCAATCCTCAACTATCCTACTTTCCAGTTAGGTGAACAATTTTCCTGAACTTGTCCAAAATAATTTTATTAATTATTAGATGAGCTATTTATGTCAATCCACAACTATTATGACCTTCAACTTATAGATCCATTAAGAAACGCTGGCCTCATCGACCGTGCTCGATGGTACTCAAGCTTTTATAAAATTACAAAGACTACAACGAACTTTGATTATCGACTATTAACATAACCAGCGTGTCTCTTTTATATTCACTATTCTTAAATTCAATAGCGGTCATTAGTCTTGTAGTATATTAATTTTACGCAATTTTATCTCTGCCTTAATGTAAGTATATGGAAAAGCCGTTAGATTATCCATAGTTCTGTTATATCTTCACATAATCATTTCAAAAAGTATATGATCAAGCCTTGCTGCTTTAAAAAATGCATTGAATCGTTAAAAATGAGTTGGTAAAGATTTCGCAGACGACTCTGCAATGGTATACACCTGAAAGTTTTTATATTCCTGGTATATTGCTTTAATGTATATACTTGTTTCACAACGTTCTTCTGTCATGCCACACAAATTGCAGCCAGTTCTGATAATATTATTCAATACCTTTCAGCATTCTCTGTGGGCTAGTGAGGAAGGTGGTGACGAGGCCTCAGGCACCAGCCGACCCTTGCCCAGCACGGCTGCAGTCCTGCAGCAGCCCTTCATGCTAGATGCCAACTTGGATCTCAACTTCACAGCCGAAGACGTCCTGTGGTCCATCAACATGAAAAGAGCCATCGCTGCTGCTTTTGTATTCAACACACGAGGCCACAATCTTCCCGGTGCTTTCAAAACTAAAGAGGTGATACTTATCAATAGCAGGGGAATATTGAAAACTCGAAATATTACAACACGAATGAAATTGCCTCTAATTACTTTGAATTGCGTGCTCTTCGTTGCAGCTTATTATTGTTTCATTATAAACTCCATGTTCTAATTATCTGAGCTCACTTGCGGAATAAACATGCTAAGAAATTTTCAGCCTTGCTTGCACGGGCCAGAGTGTCTAGTGGAGTACAGCTCGGCGGACGGGCAGCTGATTCGGCGCTCCCACCAGATTCCTACCCTCGTGCCCAGCGACTCGCACCGCCTCTGGGTGTCTGTCATGCCCAATATCTGCACCAAGGACACCAAGGTACGTCAGTCTTAATAGTAATGGCTAGGAAATCAAATTTTTCTAGCCATATGGTTATTCATATTTGTTAATTGAATATGGAGTATTATAAATTTAACCGGTTTGTCGTGGATAAATTGGCTTCCACATATACCACGTATATGGACCACCGAGTCCCCCCCAGGGAAAAAATTAATAAATACTATTTTAAATCTATACATCTCACAGGATCGGTAGCAAGACCTCTCGAGAAAGTCTGACTTCAGTTGAAGATTACCATGGCAATGAAACTCTTCATTTCTGTCTGTAGTAAAATTCTTAACAACTCCTCGGTGAATCCATAATTTTCAGAACCCCCTAATCGGCAGTGCAGAGAGATGGTACTACCTGGACGAGCAAGGTCTCCAAGAGCTGAAGACTGTTGGCTCCATCGAGATCCACTACCACAAGCACATCTACGAGTCGCTCACTAAGTAAGACAAGTCGTGTGTCACACTTGCCTTCCGCCAGGATGTTATGGAAACTACAGCTTTTCCCATCAGTTTGTTTAAACTGGAGCACTCGTTCCAGTTTTACCTTGATCCGAGCCGGCATGCACAATCTGACAGAAGAAGACAGGTTATCCGTTGAGCTGCCACAGCGCGTGGGACTGCCATGGCGGGCGCCCCCGTCCGAGGACCACTCCGGCGGTAGGGCCACGCAACCTCCTGCTGACAAGGAGAAGGCCCTTCTCTACGTGCTGCTGCGAGCTGCTCGCGGTCTAGAGATCCATGGACCTCGAGATACGCTGCTTCGCGACCAGCTTCCTCTGGAGATACATAGGTAAAATGGGATTTGAACCCACACCTCCTGAGAATTATGGCCTGTCACCGAATTCCTTTTGACCACGTAGTGTGGATACAAAATGTTTTTTCTCTGTTAAATGATGCAATTATTCAAAGTAACAAGACTTATATAAAAAGTAAATTGATACAGTAAGTTAATTAAATCTCATAAAATCAATAAATAAAATACATATTTATTATAAGAAATTTTTAATCTCTAAGACTTTCAAAGTTGGGAAACTTGGAGTCGTACTCTTGTAAATGGTCATTGAATTTCAAGTTTGTATATCTTTAATTTTAGGATAATGGCAACGCTGTCATATGAATCACTGAAACGAGTGCATGAAGAATTGGAACTCGGAACAAGCTACACACGAGAGACCATGAAGAACATCTTCATCGAGGCACTTCCGCAGTCAAAGACCAGAGCCAGCGCCATCCTGGTCCGTGACCTCGTCCAGTCCAAGCGCGCGGGAGACAACTCGGCTGCCTTGCAACTGCTAAGGAAGTTGCCATTCAGCCTGGAGGAGCTGGGTGCTGAGCTGCTGGGGGAACTGGAGACACTATTCAAGCTGGGACAGGAGCACCCTCCCGGAGTGAGGAGCGCTGGCATTCTTTGCTTCTCCACAATAGTCTTTAAGACCTTCCTTAGCGGCGCCTGCACCTCAGACACCTTTGAAGAATACGTGCAGACATATTTCTCTCGGTTTACCGGTATGTCAATTAATTGCATTATTAATATCACAACAACACTTTGTCAATTGCTCATTGTAAATAGTTTACATAACTTCACTTGCCTGAAGATGTCAATCTAGCATGCCGGCGAAACTAGTAGCGTCAAAAAATAAAAAATATTAACTAATTAAGTATTCAATATGTGTTGAAAGATAATTATCTTTTGATTGCCAGAAAGTCCAGACTACGCCGACCGGCTGGTGTGGCTGATGGGGCTCTCCAACCTACAGCTGGAGCACGTCACCACCTACCTAGCGCCCGTTATTGCAGGGGGTCTTGGCCACTCCAGCCACGAGCGTTTCCTCGCCGTGTGGAACACCATGCCCATGGCCAGGCAATACCCCACCGAGGTGACTTTAAAAACCTAAAAATCACTTTAAAAACCGCCTTGTAATCCAAATCTACAACAAATAAAGTATAAAAAGAGCAAGCTATGTAATGATGAATGATTTTATCACAGGTGCACGCAACATACTGGCCAATTCTTCAAGACGTGCAAGAGCCGCTGGAGCTGCGCATTGCCGCAGCCACCATGCTACTGCATGCAGAGCCTTACCCTCACCGCCTGCTATCTCTGCACTGGTATATTTCTGCGCAGCCCTCAAACCAACTCAAAAACTACTTCTACACTACCGTGCGCTCCATGGAACACACCACCTTCGACTGCTACAAGCATTTGTGAGTAAACTTAAAATATATTTTGCCTCCACACATAGGCGTGTGCCGCATTATAAATATTCCAACGTTTCAGCCACGGTGGCAGTGGCATAAAGTTGAGGGAGTCAATAAGCCTGTGGGAGAGATTACAGGTCTCGTAGAAGCCACTTACAGTTTCATTTTTCAGGCAGAAATTGTCCTCATACCTGTCAAAGCTGGTGCGGTCTCCCGGCTCGCGTTATTGGGCCACTGGAAACTACCTGGTAGACGCTGCTGATGCCAGTCGAGACATGGGTGTCATGTTCCAGACCTTCTCCATCGCCGACCCCATGACGGGGCTCCCCGACATCTTGTACTTCACACTACTTGCCCACAACGCAGGTCTCATCGTTCAAGACTGCGCCGTGAGTCTCTACTTTTTAATGTCTAACTATTTTGAAATTGTGTGTAACTTTTTCTGGCCTTGTTTTTGCCACATTGGTAATTTTTGGCAGTCATTGTTATTACATAACATTGAAATTTGCTGCGTAGTTGTTTTTGTCTTCCGACATTTTGGTCAGCAGGATTTGAAGATGGTCCCAAAATTGCCTGAGGGGCAGGGCTTGTCGTATTCTCAGAGAAAAAAATTAAGTTATTAGGGTTTTTTTAACATTTAAAATCACTCACGACCACTCCTGCAGTTGGCAATGCTTGTTTGCTGTGCTGTGTCCGATTTAAAATCATAATGTAATACGCCATATGTACTGTGACTACAAACTCAGATAAATTATCCAAGCTTGTATGTATTACCAGATATATCTGAAGCTGCAAGGCATTGCCAGCAGCTTCCTGTCAAAGCTGCACCGCCTCTCGGGGGAGTCTCTCCGAATTGAGGATCTGTTCCATGTGCTAAAGGAACTCCATGCAAACGTGCGGATTCCCCAGCGCGTTCACGGAGAGCTCATACTGAAGCATCAACAGAAAGCTGTCATGGTCATCCACATCAACCAGACTACCTTTGATAAGTGGACCGATGGTGATAGTGAGTTGTGCTTTTGAAAAGGAAATTCTTTTGAATATGCTATATTGTAATTATAATATAACTCAATATAATACTCAACATTTTTGCTGACCAACGTTCCAGATCCAGATTATTTATTTTGTATATATCTCATCATTCAAAATGTGTGCACCTTAGTTTTGAAATTCGGTTTAAATGCTTTCAGTCATGAAGACCATCAACAGCTTGCTGCAAGCAGAGAGCCACGTGAACCAGCAGATGCTCGTATATCCTCTTCTTTTATCCAGCATTCTGCCTTCGGAAATAGGTTTGTTATATTCTCTTAGGTATCTTTAGAAATGTTATGCTGCATTTTTGGCTGAAATTTATGACTTCAGGGATCAAAGATGGCTCCGGTATCGGGACATAACAATGGCTTTCAAAGACTACAAATACATTCAATGTATTTGGACTGAATTCTTTCAACTGCTCGCCTATTTATCCACTCTTCTTATTTTTCATAGTACGATATATAGACTTATTTTTCAGACAGTGAAACAGCCATGGCAATTATAATTTACAGCTTTTCTATATATTTTCAGGCACTCCCATTCAGACTGACACGGTGCTGGCATCACTGACTTCTCTTCGAGGCAACTTGACCCACGCCATAGGACCGGACGAGATAGCCAGAAAAAACGACGTGCATTTTAGGTGAATTTGAATACTCGATACTGTACTTATTTACTTTGTCTTACTTTACATCAATTTCATTTCCAAGGGTTTTATTATAAGTCTAACTCAATATTTATTTTATTTCTTAGTATGTTGAGTTAGATTGAGCATCAAGTTTATCGTGATTTATAGTGTTTTCGGTTACACTCTAATACAATTTTGGTTTTCAGATCTTCTTCCTTGGCGCTTCTAGGTTTGACGGCGTACAATCCCGTGGCCGACACGCGGCACGTGGCGGAGGTAGCCCAAGTCACCGACTTGTATCTCCCAGCAAATTTCACGCTGGCCGTGTCAATAGCAGACATGTCTCTCAAGTAAGCCTCCATATCACATCAGAACATTGTTTGTGAGAACCTAGATTCTGAAGTCTTTTCGTCGAGAGCTGCTTGTTCATATGCCTTGAATTTTTGATGAGGCGAAATGAGGTTAATTTGCAAAAATTAATTAATTAGAATTAAGCTTCAGATGTCTCTGAAGTGTTAAATATATTAGTTTATAAAGGAAACATTCCACAAGATCTAAATCCACGTAATCCTTTTGGTTTTAGGAGCAGTTGGCTGCAGCCAGCAGGCAGCGACGCTCCAGGAGTGTCGGCTTCTTCAGGGTTAAAGGTGGCCATCCGCAAAGGAGGCAGTCTGGCAGCTGCCGACCTCTGCCCAGAGTGCAAGGCCGATCTAGCACTGGGATCTCAAGACAACAAGATCGCTGTAATAAAAACATACTCTCTCTTTTGAGAGCAATCAAAGTATTTATTAGATTTTATCTTATTGCTGCTTTTTATTTTCAGCCGAGCATCCTGGAGACTTCTTTGAAGTGTGACGGCATCTCCTCTGCCCCCGAGGTCATCTGGCAGGTCCTCACGTCTCACACCACCAACACCAAGTAACCTCTTGCTATTACGCTTTGTTAGCAGATTTTGGTGAACGATGAAATGAAATTGAAACTTAATGAATCTGAACAACGAGATCAGACCAAACTGACATTTTCTCTTCATCCTTATTACTTTGTTTAAACAATTTGATTTTAAAACAAAAGACGGGTTCAATTCTTAAAGTTCCATATTTTAATAGGAGTATTAATTAATTAAAATTAAGTTTAAACAGCCATTTTGAATGAATAATCTGTTTGTACAGTGCAGTCCCGCTGGCGCGGCCCCTGCTGCTGCTGCTGCACGCACTGGCTCTAGGATCCCTGCCAGCCGAGGGGGCGTGCCAGGCGGCCGTTGCACATGCGCCGTATTCTTTGGAGCACGCAGTACGCACCGACTCAGACATGTATATCTCCCCTAGCACCACCTCCGTCTTACTACACGCCAACGTCCTCAGGAGGTCAGTCACTACAACTACTGAATCTGGAAATATCGGGTTCTATATCTACCACCTTTCTCATCAGCCTGTTTTAATGAAACTTAATACGTTTGAATCTATTTTACACAGTAAATATATATTGCTCGCACCATATTTGTGGGCCTGTCATCCTTTTGTAGACTCGTCATCTGACGAGCTGTTTGTCACTAGACAAATGTAATGTGACCCATCAATGATCATACCGTTACACGTTGGAAAAATTACAATGAAGCCATCAACCATTTGGGTTTCGTTTTACAGTAAATCCTCGATATAACGGACCTCTATTTAATCCCATCAAATGTAAAAAAATTAAAAACTAAAGACGAGTGTCCGAAGACTATTAAATAGAATTTTGTTTGTGTTTTTTATTTTTATCTAAATATAAAAAATAATTTTCTAAATAATATTATTTTCTCAAATGAAACATCTTGTCACGTCTATATGCTTCTGTTGTATTCCAGATCTGGTCCTGACGATCAAGTGGTGTTTCGGTTCAACAGCACCTACCGACTGGAGTACAGCAAGAAGGAGGCCCGACTCCTGGCCAGTATACAGCTCCAAGAGAAGGATCACCCCAGGTGGAAAGTATGCCCGCGATCAATGCAAAGCTTTTACTGAATCTCAAGCCAATATTATCAGCATGACGTCTACCGCGCTATTCTTTGTAACAATCTGAGCGATATGACCATCAGCCCGGCCCATTTACAAATGCCAGTTTTTATGCAGTTATTGAAATTATTTTCAGCTGTGTATGAACGCAGACAATAGGCTCTCAATGTACGAGAAGGGTCGAACAGATCACGTGTTGTTCCTGAGATACGGAGAAGCAACCGGAGACCAGACCTGCCCCAATAGCAGCTCACTCATTTTATCCATGGAGCCGAGACATAAGCCCGAGCGCGCCGTCGACTTCACCTTTAAATCTAGCAATGTGAGCAAAACAGAAATATCCCAAGCCATTTTTGCAATTCTTATTGAAATCGATAAAAATGTAAAATGTTTGCTTACATTTTTATTTAAAGCTACCGAAGCTGGTGCAGTCTATGGCGAACCGAGTGAAATCTCTGCTGGAGCTTCTGGGGGAGTCGGCGGAGACTCAGGCCGGTGCCTTGGTAGCCGGGCAGCTTGGGCAGTTGTATGCCAACTTGTCGGGCAGTGTGCAGCTGCGAGCAGACCACAAGCGCTGGCTGGCCGTGGAGACCGACCGAGGCCACGCCGAGGTCCAGCTGGGTGATGCGCTCGGCCGATGGGCCTTTCCCTTCAGCAACGAGGAGCGCCTGCCCCGAGTCTTCAAGGATCTTGGCATACTGCGTCAGTTAGACTTTGACCTTATTTACATTAAGATAGTTGCAACTGCAGAATGTAATTTATATTTTTATTCGTAAATTATAGGAGAGTGCTCCGTGAGCATGGATATGCTGACTGACGTGTATGGTGGTGAGCAACAGGTGATGTCGACGTGTCCTCTGCTTCTTTTTGGTGATTGCACACCAAAACCTAGCTTTGCCTTCACAAAATTACCTTCAAATTCCAACCTGGTTGTCAGGCTATATACTGGAGGTAAATGATAAATCATTTCAAATAAATCTATGATCCTCCAGTTTTAATCGAAGACGAGATTTGAAAGCATTCTCACCACTGGACTAGAACGCAATCAAGTAAATAATAAAACGCTACTCGATTTTTCAATTTTGATTGACAGGAAACTACGCAGAGGTCGAAGGATCGTCTGTGAAAATAAACGACAAAGCAGTGAAGATGGAGAGCGGCGTGTACACCTATCCGGAGTCTGAAGCCTTCTACGACTTTAAGTAAGTGACATTGAACACGGTTCCAAGCAGGGGTTCAGAGAGCGGCAAATTCTGACTGCACTTCATCGCATACTCATTGTATATTCTGTGTTAAGGGTGACACAGGACTCGGACGGGGTGACGGTGGACAGCCGAGTGGGGGAGGTCCAGCTCCATGTGAAAGACAACGTGGCCACTCTGCTAGTCCCCGCCACGCACCTCACGCGCGGCTGCGGGCTCTGCTTCCGGCAGGACCAGAACTTCTTCAGATGCTGATGTGCTTAGACTATAGAATTGAATCTGATGCAATGATAAGATGCAAGCGTACTCGCAAGCAGCATGAGATTTTTGCCATTAATTTATGTATACTTGGGGCCGTGGCATGCTGTGCTAATAAAAACGAACACTATCTGATTCCTGTGATCATCGAATTTGACGGCTTCGATCTTTACTTATGTAACCGGTAGTTTGATTATTCTCAACATGATCAATTTTCATAACCCGATAGACCGGGATGACGTCCACACGCAAGTTTGTGACCAACCAGCCATTTTTTAATGCTACAATAGGAGTCGCATCATAATAAATGTTTTACTATTGCAAGATCACTTATCAAGAGCAAATATTTTCGATTGGATTATGTATATAAATATAATTATTAATTTAAGACTCATATTTTAAATAAAATACTTTTGTGATTTTTCCACGTGTTTAATTTTATTGGTGACCGATTTTGCCAACCTTTTACGTTGGCATTATCAAACGAAGTACACTCGTTTAGAGACTCTTCGTGTATACTTTCTGCATTTGAATGTCTGAATTGATTGGGGAGCCGAGTAAGCGTCAGGATGAGGTTAAAGCGGGGGCAGAAATAAAACACGGAAATTCTTAACCAATGTCTTAGTATTAAATATATATATATATATATATAAAATATGCCCAACAGTTGGACAAGGTATTGTACTAGAGTCCTATGCATAAACCTTTCAAACCTTAGCAGGAGACGCACTGCCACATGCAACCGTATCCATCCAACCTCGTCTCAAACTCATACAAACCTGGCTTTCATCATTTGAAAATACAATGAGTACAGTTCAATCATACTGACAATTACTACTACCGTAAACCTCGGTTTAAACCAAGTCTAGAATCATCTTTACCACCTGCCGATGAAGGCTCTTCTCGTCCTAGTTCTGAAAGAGCTATCGAATCGAACAGTGATTTAAATGTTACTTCCCTAATGAACTAAGTATAATTAAATTAATTTAAAAGACAATTTTTATATTTTTAATTATTATATCTAAATTGAAAATCGTTAATTACAGAAATAGCATTATATCAAATGTGTATGATATACATAACTGCTAGATAATCACTGTTCAATTTAATCAGTCTTTCAGAATTCAGGTGTTGATGTAATATAACAGCAGGCATGGTTTAAATTCAATTTAATTCAACATAATTTTACATTTTTTATTATTAGCAGATGTGATTTTCACGTTCAGACAATGGTTTAAATTTACCACCAGAAATAAATGACCAATCACTAATAAATGCTTAATCAGCTTGCACGTATTTCAACAAAGTAAAAGTGTATCGACGTGCGAGATTTAAAAAGCTTTTAAAGTACCAACAGTAGAGCTCAACTTTACAAAAAAGAATCACACGTGCTTAAACCAGACTGCACACGCCTCATCACCGTGGATTCAACACCGCTCAGTGGAGATAAGATCCCCATTCAAATGAAACACGTCTGTCTAAATTACAGCGCTATACAAAATATAATTAGCCAAAAGGTTTCTTCAAAGTCTGACCGAAGGCTTCGAAAGGGGAGAGCCCTCGTTAAAAAAATCTTATGAATCAGACGATGTTATAAGTTTTTACAAGGTCATAAAACGAGACGATTTTTGTATAACCTAAACTTATCATGGGCGCAGTATATACTATACCTAATCAGAAAGGTTCACTGGCAAGGCACTATTTATCTGAAAATAGCCCAAAAATAACTATTTAATATAGATATTCGACCATTAGACATAAAACGATTTTTTGAATAAAAAATACTCAGAATTCAAACGCTAAAAAAATTATGAATTCCCTTTTTGACTTGAAATACGACAGTTTTTACATATTTAATATAAAAACGGTTGCAATTTTTCATAGTAAGAAAACACAAATTATCGATGCATAATCAAGATTCACCGATTCGGATCCCACAAGCTACGGTGCACGAGTGTGTGTGATTGGATTTTGACGAGGTTCACGGTCGCCTGATAAGACTTTTCATGTAGAAGGGTTCAGCTTTATAATGAATTCTTACGTACTACTTGCAAATTTTTTTATCTTTATCAATTCATTCTGGACATCTCGTCCAAAACGCTCACTTGGAAAAAGCGGTTGCCCTGCGCAGGTGAAGGCGCCCGCAAGTTCTGCGCATATTTCAGACAGTCGAGAGGTCACTCCCAAGGCGTCGAGTTCAAGGATTATATAATTTAAAAAAAAAAATCAAGTCTGCGGTACTAAGAGGGCAGCCTGGAAATTGCAAAATTTTTAAGTACTATAGTATGTACATATCTTACAAGTCTATCTGCCATCAGACCCTACCCGCAGCGCCACTAGCTGTCACGGCTACGCGGATAACAAGATGCAAATGATCAAAAAATATGACGAATCATTTTAGAGACCCTGACATTATTATGGAAATCACGAGATATTTATTTTTACCGGCCATTGTAAGTGAAATTGGTTATCGTGTACTTTTCAGACTGTTGGTGGCGCAGGGCAAACATTCACCCCTGGTGCTCGTCACAGTTGAAAGGGAAAGGATACGGGACAACAGATCGCCGGCCCGGTGCTAAATTTTCACTCAGAGAAGCACCCGGCAAACCCGACGCTGCACTTCCATCTGTGCCAAACATTTTAATACAACGAAAAATTACAAACGAAGCACCCAAAAAAAACAATTTCACTCGAAATGTCATTTCTAGTGTAAGACAAAAACTAAATTGATTAGTCTTTCTTATTTATTCACATTAAAAGACTGCTATGTTCCCTCAATTTCAGATTTTATTATGTTGCTTGACGTTTGGCTGAAGCGTGCTTCGAACATGAGCCGAATAAAATGAAAATTCACAAACACAAGTGCTGCGATCGTGAAAATTACTATTTAATTTTTTAAGGACTCGTGCACATTTCGTTGGAAGTAAATACGTATAATAAGATGTGTAAAAGATGTTTCACATATAACTAACGTGCAATTAAATTAACGATGTTGTGATGTTTTTCTAATAAACCATAGGTATTCAGCGAAAGAACATTTAAACCAACCTAAATGAGGTATAAAGAGCCTGATATCAATACATTTCAATGATACAATTCAATACACTAGAGGTGTTCAATCTATGAGTTCAATAAACATCGCTACGGAGAGCTGAAGTATAGCAGGTTTTAACGAATAGTTCCGTTTATCACGGCACCATAGTGGGCTCAACGACTTGGCGCGGGAGCGTGAAGGCAGACGCGGTCTTAGAAGCCCTCCTGGTACTGCTTGGACTCGAGCTTTTCTTGGAGGATCTCCAGCTGCCGACGCGCCTCGCACTGGGGGAAGTTGTTCATATCGTAGTACTGCGGCGCAATCTGGAGCAACCATTGAGCTGCAACATACAAACCATTGTTAATAGATTGATAAGTCTGCCAACTCCATTGATACATCATTTAGAAGCTTTAATATACAAACTGAGTTTGATTGAGACTAACTTAAGAACATATTCTCTGATGGAAATGAAACGCAGACAAATCATTCAAACAGGAAGAGTGCTATAGAAGGCTCCAAGACTTTTATAGCCCCGTCTGGATATCGTCATCTATTCATTATCTGTAATTTTTGAGTTAGCTGTCCAACTTATTTGTCAGATGACAACTAAATATATTCACATTCGAAAAACATCTTTCTCTCATAATAAAAAAAATCTCTCTTTATTAATTGACTAATTGTTCCTATAAAAACTTTTGAATGTTTCTACGAAGGGCAAACTAAGTTCAAACGGAGTGAAGACTTTGAAACGGAAGAACAATCTTTAAGCATAACTTGCAATGGCACGAGAGGAAGTGTTTTCAGTTCCACTCACGGTTGATGTCGGTGACAGTGCGGATGTAGTTCTTGGTGGTAAGCACGAACTCATTGTACACGACCCAGTCGGGCTTGTGGTCCAGGCAGGTGGATGGATGCAGCTGCACCACCTGATTGTCCTTCACCGTCAGATAGTGGCCCGTTCTCTCGAGGTGTGCCACCTAGAATGAGCGGCGTACAATCAGTCAAGTCAAATCGCGTCACAATGTTAACAATGTGTTCTAGAGGATATTTTAGTAATAATTTATTGAATGTATGGACTCCAAGTCACTGACTTTGTAGCTATTTTTTCTGCGACAAGGTTGCACAATATATCAGATTAGAAAAAGTTAAGCACAGTTTTCACATAATTATAAAAGAGGCAGCGCAGATTGTACCTGCATAAAGAAACCGTTGACGAGGGCCTTGCGGATGTTGATGTAGTAGTTTTTGCTGGTGAAATCGGTACTGGTGCGCTTGAGCTTGAAGCGGTCCATGATGCGCGCCAGCTGCTGCCGCACATTGTCTCCTGACTTCAGTGAGCGGTAATTTACGAAGTTATCGTAGCACCAATGGGGCTCCTCCATGTCTGAAAGTTGCGACATTATTAGTCCATTAAAGTAGAACATACGGAAGAAGCAAGTGATGGTAGGAAGTAGATGGGTTGCAGGAGAGGACATATAGGTTGTGTAACTCACTCTGTTTAAAGGCGTGATACACGTTAAGCAGCGTGAGGTGGTCCCCGTCGATGTGCGCGAACCTCATTTTGGCATCGTCGGCTGCTTTTCTTGCCTCATTGGGTCGCACGAAACACTGCGGCACTAAAATACAGTGACAGCGTTACAACATATCACACTTGACTGTTATGATGAAAACACTAGTCTCGAGCAATAAGCTGATCGTGATTGTCTATTTTTCAATTTGTAAAGATAGCTAATAACAGTAAATTTATAATTTTTTTAAATTATTTTGCTATCACTAGACCACGAGGCAGTTTTAAAATCAAATTTAAATGCGTGAGTAGTACCTGAGAGCATGGCCGTGATGGAGAGAATTTCGTTGGAGCAGTTGTGGTTGCAAGAAGCGATGAGCATTTTGGCAAGCTGTGGGTCCAGAGGGAACTCCGCCATCACCGCGCCAAGATCTGTCAGGTTACCGTCGTCGTCTGAAAATCACAAATTGAACTGTTGAACGTATGGCAACTTGGTGACATTATTGATTATACATTATAATTTCCAAGTAGATATAAAATTGACTGGCAGATCCTTAAGACTCACCAAGAGCAGCGAGGTAGTTGAGTAGCTCCAGCGCTCTCATCAGCGTCTCCGGTGCGGGCGGGTCCATGAAGTCAAAGTGTACCAAGTCGTCTATGCCTGGAATGTAAAATACTCATTAGT
Organism: Atopsyche davidsoni; assembly: GCA_022113835.1. Taxonomy (NCBI): domain Eukaryota; kingdom Metazoa; phylum Arthropoda; class Insecta; order Trichoptera; family Hydrobiosidae; genus Atopsyche; species Atopsyche davidsoni. The sequence continues at coordinate 518,195 of JAILWY010000028.1, forward strand.
CACAAGAACTGACTCAAAAAAATAATGCACATATACTTAAATGTTGCAAACATGTTCACTGCTGAGATTTTTGTCAAATTGTTCTTCACTCCAAAATGACACAAAATTGACGTGTTTCCGATGATATACTTTCATAACATGATTTAAAACAGATTTTGAATCACTCTGCAGTGAAAATGAATATATCCACTAAAAATCTTCCCGTCCTTACCAAGCTTTTTGAGCTGCAGCACAACACTACCAAGGTTAGAGCGCAGGATTTCGGGATAAGTGTTCTCCTGCATCTCGTGCTTGTAGGCCTTTTCTGTGTACAGCCGGAAGCACTTGCCGGGCCGTGTGCGCCCCGCCCGGCCTGCGCGCTGCTGCGCTGAGGCCTTGGAGATGGGAGACACCAGCAGAGACTCCACTCTGGAAGCACCCAACGTTGCTATGTAAGAACTGTCTACCAAAGTATTTTCAAAGAATTGTGAAGCAGACAGAGAAGGAAAAAGGAATCTATAGCTCTGTAATGGTAGAAAGATGCAAACGAAAGAGGCTGATAAACAAACAATGGGAAGCATTAGAGGACCATTACCGCTTTTATCAGGTGTGATACCACTTGCCTTGTATAAAAATAAATTATAAAAAAACCAGCACTCTGTCTTTTTATATTATTTTAATAGAAGTGAAAAATCATAATCCATTAACTTGGAGCCTGCGTTTAGGTTCAGAGTACTTCAAGGGGAGACACAGCATACCTGATAGTGTGCAATGTTTACCTTATTCTAGGGTTGTAGACTTTTTGCTTGGCAAATCCGGGGTCTATGACAAAGACAACGCCGTCTATTGTCAAAGAAGTCTCTGCAATATTGGTCGACACTACCACCTGGAAGCAGGTGGAAGTTAAGACAGAATAAAATAATAGAATTATTTATAACATGAAAATTTCATTTAGATTTAAGTGTTAAATGAACAGCATACCTTTCGGCCGATTGCGCCATTGGCCTTGGTGGGTGGGGCCTGCTCGAAGATGCGCTGCTGCAGGTTAGGTGGGAGGGTAGAGTAGAGTGGGATGCACTTGAGTTCGCCCACCTCAGGCCCTAGCTTGTCCATCTCCACCTTCACACGTTTGCAGGCTTCCTCGATCTCCTCCTGACCTGAAGCACGGTAACAGCAGCTCTTACTTTAATCTCTCCCTATGGAAAATCTACTAGCGCGGCTGGTGACTTTCAATGTTGCAAACCTACAGCTCCACCCATCTGTCAGCTTGAGATTGGACCGTGCAATGGATGCATAATTCGCAAAGAGTTCTTTCTATTTGAACTGGAAGACAATTTTCAGCAGAATCACAAACTGAAAAGACTATCTAGATTCGAAACTGTGAAGGGCACCAACGGCTGGACCATGAGGTGGTGAATGAAACCAATACCCATAATTTAAACTACTGACGTACCGGTCAGGAAGAGCAAGACGTCTCCGGCCACCTCCTCGCACATGTGAATTTGTATGACAGTTTTGATGGCCGCGTCCAGATAGTCTCGCTCCGGTTCCGGTGTGTAGAAGATCTCTACTGTGTGCGTGCGGCCTGAAATCACACATTCGGTTAGAAACAAACGATTTTAATAAATATACAAAGTACTCAAATACATTTGGTTAGCAATGTGTAATTAAGATTTTTATATAGAACTTCCACACTTCATAATGTATTGCACTGTCAAAGCACGTAGCGTGTGAAAGGCTGGCTGCAAAGAAAAAATATATTCAATATTTTTGGCAGAAAGTACTTGATGGAATTCCATTTTAATTGTTATTCTACATTTTATTTTTTGGTTTAACTAATTTTACCAACTGCAAGCAATTTTACTTTTAATAATATTTTTTAACACAATGACACAACATACCGGGCACATTCATGAGGGGAGCATTGTCAAAGTACTGCTGGAACTTTCCAGCATCAAGCGTGGCAGACATGATGACAAGCTTCAGGTCGGGGCGCTGCTTGACCACCTCCTTCAGGACGCCCATGAGGATGTCGGTAGCGAGAGTGCGCTCATGGGCCTCGTCCAGGAGAATGACTTGGTACTGCTCCAAAATGGGGTCGGACATGCCCTCACGCAAGAGCATACCATCTGTCATGTATCTAGAAAATAAGTTTTTAAGTTAAGTCATTAGAAATTCAATATTTTTGACAGAGAATACTTGTTGGAATTCAATTTTAAATAATAAGTAAAATACATTTTATAGATAGATACATATAGATTTTTATTGTATGTGGAAAGATTACTCAAGTATTTTACTTATTATTTAAAATATTAAGTCATTAGCTTATTAGTATCTGCCCACCAGGGCGGTAAACAGAAGCCATTGAGACCTACCACCTAACTTGGATCCAATAAAATGGAGCTTGGTAAAGGATCTTGAGCAAACGGAGTGCATTAAGATCCTACCATTAAACCTGGAGATAAGTTCAACACATTTATAGCAGCACAAGGTTAAACGAAGACTGCAAAACTGCATAAATACACAAAAATAAAAACATTACATACTTGAGACAAGTTTTGGGTCCGGAGCAATCTTCAAATCGAATGCTGTAACCGACCTCCTGGCCCAGGGGCACGTCCATTTCCTCACTTACACGCTGCGCTACAGACATGGCTGCCACTCGTCGAGGCTGTGTGCAGGCCACGGCTTTCTTCCCCACCGTGCGCGAGTACTCCACACACCTATCAAACCAACAAAGCTCATTAACCAATCGATGCTTTAATTATTTTTGCTTATTTTATTTTTTGTGTAATTAAGACATTTTTTCATTTAAATGTGTATTTTTTTCTCAAAATTAAAAAAATTACTTTTAATAACCATGTATTGTATTGCCAACGGAGTAAAAACCGACAACCACAGAAATCTCTGACTCATTTTGAAAATCGGAGATTGATGAGACGAGTGGGAAGATTTCTTCTACTCTCTTGTATATCTCACATCTATTACATCATCTGCTCTCCACAGCCAGATCTCAGAATGTACAAGGGCATCCAAGAGGTGAAATCAATAATATAACAGCAAGGCTGAATAAGAGAAATAGTGCGCGTCTTACCATTGTGGGATTTGCGTAGTTTTTCCAGACCCAGTCTCCCCCACCAGCACGATGCACTGGCTGTCTCGCAGGCGCTGCATGAATTCTGCGCGATACTCAAATACCGGAAGACCTGAATGCAGAATACTGTATCAACTATAGATTGCTTTTGAAAATACGAATTTACCTGCGTAGATATTAACCCTTTGCACTCGAGGCCTTTTTCACGCGGAATCCGACCTTTGAATTTGATAGTGGACTCATCCACACAAATTAGATAGTTATCTATATTAAAAAAAGCTCAAGAGGATTTTTCTCATTGTTTCACGTATTAAATTAAAACTGTTTTGAAAGCTTTCAACAGTTATGATAAATACTTCAGTGTATAATTAGGTGCTACAATTTGTAAGATCATAAAATAAAAAGTGGACTGTGACAAACTGAAATTCTCTGTTTATTATAAACATCATGATTTTTTTCTTACCGACTCGCTTCCGGAACAATTCATGATATCGCTGACTGTAAGGCTGGCCTGTGTAGGTATTGATGCCTGCACCCGTGGGGATCTGCATAGCTGGAATACTGGATTCTCCTCCCACCGGGATTCCTCGCTCTTCTCTAAAACAGAACCATAGTAAATTAATGTATGCAGCATATACATCGATGGCTAATTAAACACTTATTAGTGAAAAAAGATACTTTACTTGGCTTGCTGTGATCCGATTGGTTTGATTGTATTGCTTTGGTAATTGCAACATTTATAGATATATATATATATATAGAGGCGACATTTGAATATAAAAACAACAAGCCTTAATATATTAATAGTCTATATTTTTTTCATTGTCAAAAAAATGTATTCTATGAAAGTATTTCCTTCTGAATAAGGTAACACAAGTATCTAAAAACACGATGACACATATTATTGGATGAAAATATACTTTAAAAAGTTCATCTGAATTACGACATAAAAAAATTACACATAATTAAAAAAAAACACCGAATAACTTGTACTTTTTAAATGTCATTTTTACATTATTGCATATTAGGTAGAAATAAATAATAGTGGTATTTCATAAGAAGTGTAAATAAAATTTATAGCATTAAGACCTAACGCAACGAAGACTTATTTTCGTGCAATTCACGTGTTCGTTTGTTTTTCATTCAAACGAAAACGCGGTCAAAAAACTGCAAAACAATCTAAAAAATATTTAGAGAGCGTCTGGGTCACGAATAGCAGTTATTTGATTACACAATGATTTGAAAAGGTGTTGAGATTATTTCTGCTTATATTGAATAATTCCAGCACGTGATAGGCGGCTAAATAATAATAAAACAAACGCGGTGACAACGATCAACATTGCAGTGAGACGGTACGTCAAGGGGGCATTTCGGAGGCGGTGAAATAACTTCGTGCAAGGGTGGACAGTACCTTCTCTTCTTGATGAAGGGGTCCAGGACATCTATTCTTCGTTTAGCCATATTTTTGAGAGTCTATGGGGTAATATCGAATAGAGGGAAATTGCAAAAACACGGGCGCACGGAACAAGATGGCTTCACCCGCTATATGTTCAGACTACTGCCAACATCAAGCCACAAAATGATTCTTCTTCTTTCACACAAAAAAATGCCAGTTTTACCACAACTCAGAATATTTAATAGAGTACAGACTCGCAACTATATGAATTAGTTAGGTTGCATTTTATATTCTAGAAATTTCTAATAAAAATGAAAAATCTACCGTTAGACACTTATTTTTTTTTATTATATAAAATTTTAGAATCGAATTTCAAAATAATGTAGATCCAAATGATCATGAAGAAAATTATATAATTATACTTATGTGTTACTTAATTTTCATTGTTTTCAATGTTTGCTTAAATTTATTTGATTGTCTAAAATTTATTTGATTGTCTAGTGATTATTGATGAGAGCTTGCGTCCACGTTCTTTATAGTCCACGTCCACGTACTGGCAGTACCAAGCGCGCGCACACTTTAATAGACAAGAGACCATAGACCGGTGTTCGATGTGTTCCGAGACTCTGGTTTTATGCATCTGTCAGTCGCGTATCGAAACGTCCAAAAACCCGATAGATACGCAAACTCCACAAATAATAACATTATTCAGCTGCTAGAGCTATATTTGTGTCCGTTTTGTATCCGATGTGATAACTAGTGAACGTATGCTAAAATATATCGTATATGGACGGCTACGGACTCGAAATTCAAATCAACAGGTTTATTGTTTTATTTGCGGCAGTTCTTTTAACATGAACGCTTCCGGCGTCACAAAATGGTGAATATGATTATTAAAAAAATCCACTTTTAAAATTGAAAAGGGATACCTCTTTTTCAAACAGAGGAATCCGCCCGCACGCGAGAGACGAGGAGTCTGCAAGGAGTCTTGCAGTGGCTCCGTTGTCACGCGGGTGTGGTGACAGAACATGTGGGACAAATCTAGAGACGTCTGGTTCGAATCCAAGCGCAAGTCGCCCACACAAATGGACAGTGAAAAAGTGAGTAGCTCCCCGTCTTCGATAATACACCCGCCCATGCCCATTGTAACCTTTACTTGAAATTCAGTCCTTCCACTTTTTCTTCAATTATGTAGTTATAAACCTTCTCAGTTCGTTTTTATCCATATAAAAACTAACTTCTGTGTTTTACGTCTGGCATATTATGATTTTACTCCGTCTATATATTCCTTAAAACGTTTTATAAGTGAGGCATTCTTCGTAAAAATCATAAAACAAAAACATATTTGGATATTTTGGTTTAGATGATGAACTATTCCAAATAACAAGAGATATCCAAAATTTGCAGTTATCTGTAAAACAAAATATATACAGTTTTGAAACAACAATAATAATTAATTTATCTTTTAAGCCTATCAGAGAAGAGCTATTTTCATTTAGAGTAATTTTGTTTGTATATAACAAAATTTGATTTGAAATACATTTTGATTATGCAGATAATGAACCTTAGTGGTGTATATCGTGCGCCATTGCTGCCGCCACCGCAGTCCGGGCGCAAGAATTCTAATTCTAAGAAGAAGCCCCAACCAGGAGATGGACCTCCCGTCACTGTATTTGTTGGTAAGATAACTTTGCTATTACTCATTATTACATTCATGCAACAACATTCAAATTAAACCAACCCAATAATCTGTAATTAGGTCATAGGCAACGTTGAAATGCAGTTCATAATTTTTTCGGTAGGTAACATCACGCCGCGCGCCCCGGACGCCATGATCCGCTACGTGCTGACAGCCTGCGGGCCGGTGGTGAACTGGAAGAGTGTGTCTTCCTTCGGCTTTTGCGAGTTCAGCTCTCCAGAGGCGGGTCTTCGGTGCGTGCGACTGCTTCATGACCGAGAAGTGGGTGGTAAGCACCTCGTGGCCCGCGTGGATGCCAAGACTGAAGTCCTGCTCGATCAGTACAAGAGTAAGTATAAAACCTCTATTGATCAGAGATCGAAAATTGCAATCAGCATCAGCAAAAAACATGAAATAATGAGCACTAAATCTGCACCAGTCAATTTGTGACTAACCATCCACTGGATGGATCCCACAGAACAAAGACTACTTTGCCTATGAATTCTTTTCTGGTCATGGACCTTTCAGAAGTTTCCTTTATAGACAAAATGAGGTAACAAGCATCACACAAAACTCCATATTCAGTGGTCTTTTCTATGCTGAGCTTTTTGATACTATACATTCCCAATACAACTCACCATTCCTCGTATGCCACGCTGATTCCATTGTTCTCGTCTGTAAATATTATGCATGCTGCATGTTTGCGTAAGAATGTTACAAAGCCTCAGTACAAAGCCAAAGTACCCATAATTCTTCTCACTTTTAGGAATTTACAGATAATATTTTTAGTGTTGTTTTTTTACAACTAGTTTAGCCAATATTTTAGGTTGGCATCTTCAAGCAGAAGCAGCTTTAAAAGAAAATATTCCTTCAGCAAAAAATATTATAATGGAATTTCACCGAGTGCTTTTTATCAGAAATACAAAATATTTGCAGATTAATCATCTCTTTAAACTTAGAAATTATACCAAAAAATAGTTAATAATAGCATATGATAGAACTGACCGTAATTGACTTTTCAACTAGAGAGGGGTTAGATGTAGGGTTTCTACATAGTTAGTAATAGTAAAAGTAAGAACAAATAATACATTATATTGTCATGATACACCATCAATAAGTTTATATTTGTCTTAGTAATTTAATAATTGAATCACCGTTATTAAAATTTGATTTATGTTAAAATTAGTTAACATTTTGTAAAATAACTTTCGTCTCGTTATCTACTGTAATATTAAAAATCTCAATTCGAGATAACCTCATGACACATGAGAATTCTAGACCAGAAAACTATGTTGCCACGCCGGTACCATCTTCAGGGACTTATCACAAATTCCCGTGTGAATCGTCGGAGTACAGAAAACTTTAAGCACCCACAAAACCAAATCAACTCAACAGAGAACTCTTTATTCAGACTTGTCAAAATTTGTTTTTATTCTTAGTATGTTATCGTGAATAAAATATACGAATGTGTATTCTTGCATTGAATTGTAAACTTAAAAAAGTTAGTGACAAAATAAACGCTTAAATCGAAAAGACCTTTTGCATCAAGGTAATATTTATAAACTGTAAAGATATTGACTTTATACTAATTCATTATGTAAATGTACAAATAAAACCAAATGTTTTACTAGACCTCAAAACTTTCTCAGTTCTCATTGAGGTTCCGAGGCCCTAAAGTGACTAAAGTCTAGAGGGTTGTAACCCTCGGAGTGTGCTTGAAGAATACACCAATTATAAAACCCACACTATTTCCTATTGTCTACTCTACGCAACCGGATTTGATAAGGGGCCGCTTGTCCATTCTTCGATACTCTCTCAAGGCCACCAGTATGCTTTATGAGTCGAGATTCTTAAAAAGGACGCTTCATGGGCTTTACTGTAAGTCTTTCACCAAGCCGTTGCTCGTGATGGCATTGGAAAGATGAACTCATTTATTAGATTTTATATGGTCGTCAGGTGTGGTATTTGATTCCATGGGGATGCTTAATTCTACAATAGGCACCTCCAATCAATCAATTACCAGCTATTTTGACTGCATGTTGTTGAATGGAACGCTGGTTCTGTGACGTAGATGAGCAGCGGAAAAAGGTGCAGATGCAGGAAGGTGGAGTACGAGAGGAGGGTGCAGAGGACTACCTAGACGAGCAGCAGCGCGTGCTGGACGCCAGCACGCTCGTGCGCATTCAGCAGATCATCTCCGAGTACCAGGATGATATGAATAATTATGAAGCCATACGACTTGGTTAGAAATTCCACCTACTAGCAATTTTTGTTATAATTCTGTGCTAATACCCCAATGCAACTATGTTGGTAACTTTAAAAGTTGTTCTTTGATCGGTCGTAGATTCGATCTTGAAAATATCTGATCGATTAAACAAGTTTTAAAATCACAACCGTAATTGCATCAAAGTAAATGTTTTCTTTTTATTAAAACCGACAAAGTTTTGTACGGTTTTAAAATTTTGCTCGAAATTATTAGGAGCCCTATCTCCATAATCCATAGTTATGATCAATATTTTGCAAAAAATCTAGTATAATTAATTAATCATTGCTTTTTAATAAGAAATATACCTCTTAACTATATAAATTTTAAAGTTGGTGGCCTACGACCAGTGATAAGGTCATTATGGTTAAGTGATCAGTCTCTATGATGAAGACATTATATCTAAGAACTTAAGGTAAATGGAATTTCTTTGCTTTACAGAAGAGCAGATAGAGAAGCGCAACAGAATCCTGCAGGAGGCCGACATAGAGGAGGAGAAGCGCGACGTGATTCACCGTGAAATCGGCAAGTTCCGCGAAATCATGAAGGTAAGCCCAACTCAGTCCTGCTCCGGCCCTCTATTTCAGGCGCAGACCAGAAAAATCCGCACTGTCTGAATGCATTGTTAAACATAAATATCGAGTGCGACGACAGCGAGTGGTGAAATTGACGCGAGCCGCAAACCGTAGATTAATATATCCTTACACGCTGAAATCAAATACCCTCTGTCACTCTGTCACAATCTTCAGTTGAAGTGTCGCGGTTTCCTTGCTAGTTTCTCGAACTAGAAAAAGAGCAGCTCGAGGGTGCTGTAACGAATGCACAAGCCGAACATTTCGATTAAAGAGCACCAGTCGAACGTCAGAAGGGACGTGCTTACATACTTTTGACGTAGGTCCAGCCACTCGGTTTCGCGACGCGTAGTCTCAGGCACTCCCGATATTTGTCATTAACAAGTCATTCCACTAGACTCCTTTCTAACATGATGCTGTTTTACACACACCATGTTAGGCATTCCACTCGATGGAGCGACTGCCATGCCAGAGATACAAAGAAATATGGAAACATAGCGGACACTGAAGTACCTATAGTCGCTCCGCCGCTCCACTGCCACGTGAGTATGGATGTGATACTGAGATAAGGCAGATCTGACGATGTGCCATTTGTTTTGACATTCACAAGTTCTCCCTTCCCTCAGCATCTCGGCAGGTGACGTAGTGCGCGCGTTTGGACTGAAACAATAGTTTTGAACGGTGGCGGCACTCTGCAATATACCGCGGTGGTGAGCGTATTGCTTCAGTTTTTATTTATCCTAATCGGTACACCCGCAGGTCTCTCATCTGTCCTATCATGTCCGAGTGCTTAGAGGCTGTTTTGCTGTGCCTTTCTTACTTCTTCTGGTATTTCAATACGACCGTGTCAAAATATTAGTGCGGGAAAGTAAAATAGCAAAATAACCCATAAGTGCTCGTTTTTAGTACTCGTTTAGTTGATTTTTGTTTACGACACTAATCTAACTGAAATATCAGAAATCTGAGGTGTTCCTCTCTTCAACAGTTAACGCTTGCTTAACTCAATTCACCTCTCAACTTAATAATTACTATAAAAGCCTAACAACTTCCAGCTGTTCGGCATATTTAATGTCATCGTAGCTTTGCGCAAAGAGCTTTCCGACAAAGCTGTAAAATGTTCTTGTCATTTTTGTGCAATTCGTACGTGGTTTTGTAAGGTAAAATTTGACTGTTGTGACTTGATGAACACCGTATATTTTGATATATATATATTTGGTCTGTACAATGTTGCAGTTTTTTTTATTTTAATTGAATCGTTCCTTGAAATGGAACGCACCGCTCGATGTGGGCATCAGAGTAGATGATATAACAGAAGGATGTATCTTGTCTCTTTGTGAAAACTTTTTTCAGGTTTGTAAAGCTATCGGCGGAAGTCTAGATGTCATTCTTCGACTGCTACGTATGATCAAATCTTTAAAATATTTCATTATAATAAACTTACAATGCAGATTTTTTTTAGTATAGTTAACTCAATAGAACATTTTTGCCTTCCCATTGAAAATACTACTAGCGCATAAGATATATTCAAAGTTGATTCTGATAATACTGAAATCAATCGTAAGCTCTGCAATTTGTTTCTTTGTCGAATTCTGAAAAAGTGTGTTCTCTACATGAATCTAGAAACAGGAGGAAGCTAAGGAAGTGTCGCGCCGCACTAAAGACTCTGAGGATGTCGCCAAGGAGCGCAGTGACAAGGAGCGAGACAGCCGGCGCGACCGCGACGCCCACAAGGACAGAGGCAAGAGCCGGGACAAGGACAAGAAGTCTTCGAGACGCCGCACCAGATCTAGGTCGGTGCAACTCAACCCTTATTACTTATTTGTTTGTTTTGAATTGCGAACAGAACGTGATGCAAATTATCAATTCTGTAATGGATGCCACTCCGATTACATTGTTTGTATATTTCACAAGGGACAGTAGACATACCCATCCACACTAGATTTTCTTTGGCTTCATTCATTAAGAATATAGAGTATGCTTTATCACCAACACACCCTGTATATAAGAATTGAAAACAGATCTTAGTATATAATTACGAAAGAATAACGTCAATTTGTAAGATTATCATCAATCAGTGTACAGCTGTGTTATGATGCATTGTCATATCATTGAGAAACCTCAATGGCTTGGTAGCTCCTAAATTATCAACTTTTAGGTCTCACGATAGAGAGAAGGACCGCGAGAGGGACAAGGACCGAGACCGGGAGAGAGAACGTGAAAAGGAGAAAGAGCGTGAACGCGAAAGAGAAAGGTATGCGTAGTCCTCCTTTGATAATCTGATATTTAAAAAATCCACTAGCACATTGATAGTGTTATCATTTTCTTTTATTTTTATATTTCCAGGGAACAACGCGAAAGGGAAAAAGAACGTGAACGAGAAAGGGAGCGTGAAAGAGATAAAGACCGCGAGAGGGAAAGGTGATTAGATACCTGTTGTATTTATGTTTTGTTTTTCTGTTGTTGTTGAGGTTACAGCAGCGTGCATTGATCTGGACTCAACCTTCTGACTGCTCATCGGTATCATCTCACGTCATATAGTCTCTTTTATTTTTTACCGGTCTAAACACGGCAACCATCTAAACAATATGAAAATGTAAGGCGAAAACCTCAATCTTGTTGGTTGTAATAAAAGAAAACTTTAATCAAAATATAAGTAAATAATCAATATTTTCGACAGAGAGTACTTGGTGGAATTCCATTTTAATATTTTAAATAAAATACTTGAGTGATTTTTCCACGCGTTATTTTTTATTGGTGACCGGTTTCGCCAACCTTTCACGTTGGCATTATCAAAAGAAATTCAGTTTGATAATGCCAACGTGAAAGGTTGGCGAAACCGGTCACCAATAAAAATTAACATGTGGAAAAATCACGCAAACCACCCCGTGGCTCAATGGGTAGCACACTTGCACGATTTCGAATCCTGATGGAGCTTTATATTTTTTTAATTCTGTAAAAATTATTGACTGTCTCCAGGTTTCCGATGTAAAGAAGATCCTTTCAAAATACCTCTAATGCAGGTTTTCGGTGATTTCCTTGAATACAATAAGGCAGATTCAAGTCAGACTCGGTCACAATTGCCTCTAATTGCTTCAAATTGTTTTTATACTTGCCCTTTCCTTGCAACCTTTGTTATAAGCTTTTCGTTATTTCAGCTTGTAGAGTAAAAAAAAATACTTGGCAAACTTTTTATTTCCAAATCACTCTGAACAAACAGAATAATCTGCATTGTTACAAAGATAAGTGACTATAACTATAAAAGCTTCCTCGTTGATATTTTGATTTAGATTTGTCCAATGGATGGGTTGTGATGAATGGGTTGTTACAGAGAGCGTGAAGCTGCGGTGAGAGCGAGCTCTGGTCCGGGCGGCTCCCGGCGAGACTCCCGCAAGGAGAAAGAGATGGAGGACGAGGCCCGCGAGCGCAAGCGCGCCGACAAGCTGGCGCGGGACAAGGAGGCTGCATATCAAGAGAGGTATCGTATTTATTTGAGACTGATAATTATGATATTCGTTAAGGCTGATTTCGTAAAATGTTTGTGTAGTCTGTCTTGCGTGCGCCATATTTATATGAATGTCATGTTTCTTCAGATTGAGAAACTGGGAGACACGAGAGCGACGCAAGGCCAAGGACCACGACAAGGACAAAGAGAGGGAGCGCTGCCGCGAGGAAGCTCGTGAGAGGGAGGCCAAGAAGCTCAAAGAGTTCCTTGAGGATTACGATGATGAGAGAGATGACTCCAAATACTACAAGTGAGTCATGCACGAATGAGAGTGTGGTATAACTCACAAATAATTTTTTCAATTATTCACACGTGAAACGATGAGAAAACATATGGGATTTGAACCTGCATCTTCCGGCAACGGGGCATAATACTCAAAATTAACGGCAGCTGCCAAAAACCTACGAACACAATTATAATAATTATCTTTGTATTCAATGGTTCTGACATTTGAGTAAACCTTTAAAATTTCTAAACAGGGGCAAAGAGCTTCAGAGACGACTAGCAGAGCGCGTTCGAGAGGCCGACGTGGACACCGCCGACCGACAAAAGGAAAAGGTGGAGCTGGAAGAACTGCGTGCCCAGCTCTTCGGCTCGGAGCTCCAAAACCCTGCAGAGGAATTTGAAAAGGTAATTCCCCACAATCACTCTTCCAGCTGATGAGATGTTTGCATATGATAGTTCAAGTGGATAAGCTTTGATCACTTTCCAATTATTACATTGATCTATCGTGCTTTCTTCTTCTTCAGGTGCCCCTCCTCAGAGGAGGTTGGCGATCATCTCACTGAACATATCTCCGTCCTGGGCTTGTCTTATTAGTCTGGCTTTACTCCCAGCTGTCGAAAATTCAGCATCCACATTGGCTTTCTTCCAATGCCTCTTTTTCCTTGGATTTTTTAGATTTATCTGCAGTTGGTGCTTTGTTATTTATTTATTTTTTCATTCATTTTTCAGATTAAACGGGAGAGAGACGAAATGTACAAAACAAAGATCCTTATAGACGTCAACCTGGAGCAGAGTCTACAGAGAGAAAAGGAAGAACAGAGAATGAAGGACAGGGAGGAGGCTAGGGAACAGGTGAGAAATAAAGAATAGATTGTAATTTGGACAATTACGTTTTCCTCGCGTGTCGTATCACGTCTAAAAATATCTATAATTTTGTGATAATTGCAACAGTAGTGAAAATAACGGTGGGGCACTTTCCCGCCTTAATGGTTCACCATTAAATTTGGTTCATAAATGGAAAATTGGTCTGAAGTTATTACAGATGCTACTGTTCTTGTGTTCTTGGGCGAAGATCGTTAATAAACAACGTGTCTCAACTTTGCATGTTACCCAACACGCAATGAGCAATGGATTAATTTTGTTTGGGTTTTTCAGGCTCGAGAAAGGCAACGGCGACACCAAGAAAGGTTCTTGCAAGAGAGGGCATCCAGAGAGCTGCCAGAACACGCCGAGCCTATAGACTCCGATTCCAGGTACACTCCGTGAAACTACATTTGATTTCTTCAAAATATGTTCTGTTTACTAATTAATGCATAAAATACAAGACTATGCAAAGTAGAAGTACTTGGGCTATTTTTGATATGATTTTGGTTTCAGTGGAGACCGTGGTGGTGGAACGCCCCCACTCTCGGAGGGCGGTAGCAGTCCAGCTCCCATAATGGCTTCACCTCCTCGCACCCCTGAAAGTACGACGCCTCCCCGACCTGTAAGTGCACGCCACTAACTTGTTGTTTATTGTTGTTCTGTATCTGTGGACAGCAAGTCGCATATATTTCCTCGAACTGACTGTAGGGTGATAATAGCCTTCTCTGATGCAAGCATGCAACCAAGTTGGACCACTGGAGACGTGTATTTCTTATAATCGTAATAATTTCAACGCATTTCTTACAGGACATGGGAAATAGTATGTCCCCGCCGCATATGGAGCAGCATCAGAGAAAACAGAGAAACGACGAGATGGACGGGCGCTCCCTCACCCCTCCCCCCCGCACCATTCCAGCCCCCGTCACCCCCCAGGTATTTTCAAACCAGCACTCGTGCTACGCAGAAGTACTTGCGACAGTATTCAATATGTTTTTTCACGTAAATGAGAAAAATACTTTCAAGACGCACATGAAATGAAAAAATATTTCAAAAACTTTTGTTTCACGTGTAGATCGATTACCGAAAAGCATATTGTGTACACAATAAACGTGTATATAATAATCATCAGTATTTGTAGTAGTTAATAATGCTGACGATTGTTTGCTTCCTCAGCCATACGTGTCAACCAGCAACTCTCCGATCTCCATATCCATGAACATCAAACACCACAACAACTACGGGCAGCGGCTCCACAACCACCACAACTCCCCTAACCATGCTCAAGGTATTCACGTCGCTATTTCTGATGACACGCTTAGACTGCTGAGCAGTCTGCTATGCTCAGCTGCTGTTTATTATCTATATCGTAATGTTAAATCAAGTCATATACAGTAGTATTTGTTGCTTCTTGCAGCCGGAAAACTACACTACTCTTGCAAAGTTGTGTAGTTCGTAGACTCCTCATTCAGATTACATGAGTTTGGATGTCTCGTGTTAATAGAATAAACATAAAAATTATATAAACGCATGGCTCTTGGGTTTTATGCTGCATTTTTGCTCGTTCAATGTTCCAAGGTTTTAGCCCCTGTAGCCCGAGACTGATGCGTTAAAACATTTAACAAGTGAAAAAAATGTCAAAACAACCAAGAGCAATGGCCATCGATGTTACAATTTTTTACCATGTAAAGATTTTAACTTGAAAACAGCGATAGTATGTATTATGTGCGCATTTCCATTATTTTCTTGGATTATGTATCTGTTCACGTTGTTACTGTAATGCCTTGTAGATATGCAGAGCAAAAGCAAGCGCCGCAAGCTGGACGTTCGGGACGTGTTCAACACGGAGGAGGAGGAAGGGGACGCCGGAGACGGCACTGGCGGGCCACAGCGGCGCCGCCCCCTCGTGCCCCTCGACTACAGCGACCTGGCCCACGGTAACGTAGACCCACTGCACTCTCACTACGGTGGATCCGAACATTTACAGAAGCGGATTTCTTTTGATATTTTTTGTTTTATACTAATTATTTATAGAAAACATTGCTAATCATTTCAAGGAAAAGATAAAATATATTGCATTATAAGCAAGTCCTGGGGCTTGCAACCCTCAGTGCGGGTTTGAAGGATCCTTCACGTTACCTCCACTCATCATATCTTAATCGAAGATCAGCAGAGCATTATATTTTTCAATTTCAAAATTTTGCAGGTAAAGTTTCTGAAGCCAGGACTCCCCCCGAGCCGCACAAAGGAGACCGAGACAAAGAGAAGGATGAGCATCGTATGAAGGAGAGGGATAATGCCAAGCAGCAGGAAGAGAAGCGCAAGCAAGTCAAGTCGATCATCGATAAGATCCCCACGCAGAAGGAAGCCCTCTTCGCTTTTAAGTTGGACTGCACGCTGGTGAGACAATCACATCTCTTCTTTTTTTTTTAATGACTACCTAAAAGTTATAATAAACAAAATAATCGAATGTCTGCAATAATTATCTCAGATCGACATGCCCCTGATGGAGAAGAGGATTCGCCCGTGGATCAACAAGAAAATCATTGAGTACATCGGAGAGCCCGAGCCCACCCTGGTGGACTTCATCTGCAGCAAGGTGCTGGCTGGCAGTCCGCCCCAGGGGATACTCGATGATGTTCAGATGGTATTTCTCTTGTTTTATTAATACTTGTTCTTGCAAGTATATTATACATGCAAATTTTACTGAGACACTTAATTTATTACAGTTCTATTGACCTTGGTTATTCCGTTGGTATGGTACTTGGATATTTAACATTAACATTGCCTGAGTAAATATGGCTGGATGATATTTTCCAGGTCCTGGACGAAGAAGCTGAAGTTTTTGTAGTGAAGATGTGGCGACTGCTCATATATGAAGTGGAGGCAAATAAGATGGGTATCTCTAAGTAAACGAATGTGTCGGTTACGAGTCTTGTGTGCTATCGCAGATGTGAAGGAATTTTATACACTGCAGAAAGTTTTCAATTAATTTTATTGCAATTTCGTTCTGACCGGAGACAATCGGTTGGAGCGCCCATAGCCTTTATCAGAATGGACTCTGAACCCATGCATCCTGTCGGCAAAATGTAGCAACACACCTTACGGAATTAATGTTATCTGTACATTTATGAAACGTTCAAACATTATAATAACCATTAAGGCTACGTACGCTTCTTTGGTGGCAAATTAAAAAAATTATTCATTTATAACATTTAAGGTTTCTCCGTGCCCGACGGCATGAGTGATTTGGTGTGAAAAATATATAAAACCCACCGAGGAAGCATGAATATCACACTTTTTTTTATTGTGTTTGATTTATAATTAATACTGTAAGAACGCTATGTTGTTTGAAAAGTGAGCTTAGGGAACTCTGAAGTTTAATTCATATTGCAATAACTATCTTAAATACAATTAATACGGCATTAGCTTTGAAAGAGAACTCTGTCGAGAGAAACATCTTCTATATTTTGACTCTTAACAGTATTTGTTGTAATTTTTTTTATTTTATAGCTACAAAATGATTCCATTTAAACTCATCTGCCAGATCCATCGTCAGACCGGTGATCAAGTTGAATTGTATAGCAATTGATGGAGTCACGATGGGATTGTAAATCAGTTGTTCACTCACTGTGCAGGAATATCAGATTAAACTTTTATGTGATTCTTAATCAATTACCACTCCTGGTCTACGATGTCCTTTTTACCCTGAAAATATATTGAACACATTGCAGTTGTGATGTCTGTATTCCTCTTTTTTGGTTTATAAAATAAAAATGCCCATTGTCAATCTGTTGTTTTTTATTTATTTTTTGCAGCACTTGTTACGAGTTGATAAGATTTTTTGGGTGTCGCGCTGTCGAGGTTTTCATTCCTCAATGACAATGAATCAAAAATGACATTCGCAAACCCTGCCCCCTTCCAAGCATCAAAACGAGCTCTCGGTACTCGGTAGCTGTTACTGAGCGGCGAGTGCCGCGATTCCGACTAACAATGTAATCAGCACGATCATAACCTTAAAAATAAACGATCCATCCACGATCCGAAGAAAATCTACGGTTGTTTTGATAAACTTATGTTTTTTTAATGTACCGAAATACAGAAATACTTGGAAAAACAAATTTTGTTTTGATTTTAAAATACCAATTGGAACATAACAACACATCTTAAATCAGCGTTTTTTTAAAACTATTTAATTTTAATGTATGAATTTGTTGAATTATTATAAGTATTAATGTGGATCGTAATGAATCTTAATTTTGAGTCACGCAAGTTTTTTGTGTATATACTTGACGAAGAGAAAAAAAATGCAATAGACTGTATTTTTTAAGCATAATTAATTTCTTAAAAATATTCCTTTGGAGATAATGAAGAAGAAATAGTAAAACCCTTTTACTTAACATTGATTGTTATGAATTAAAAAAAAAACAACTTATATATTATTCCAACAGCATGTCTTACAAGCAACCGAGCATTCCTTATCTTTAGATATCTTAAATATACATATTCAATCCTTTTATTACAGTATTTAATAAAATTTTATTTAAATTGTTAAGTTAGGACTATAAAAAACCAACTCCCGCTCTCCCTATTCTGTTACTTGCTCATGGCTTCTATTTTGTGCCTTGAGCGTATGGAAAGGATCAGAACCCAGTGGCCACATGGTCGAACTGAATATTTATATCTACATTCATATTATCTTACTTTTGTTTAATTAATGGTAAGGTTTCTTTATTCTTAAGCTAATTATGTTGTAATTAAAATGGAAGGACGACATGATTATGACAATTATTGGAGCACCTCACGAAAGCCAGCAGTTGAGCAAGTAGCAAGCGCTTTTTTGATGTTGTGTATTTATTTATAATAAATAAAAATATGTATTCTATGTATGCAGCAAAAATATTGGAATTTCATTTAATAAAAAAAAACTTGTTATTATCGATGTTTGTTTATATCTTGATAACTGCTATGATTTTTATAAATTTGTCAACGAAATGACACGATACATAAATCGTCAATTGAACTTCAAATTATAACAAAACCCATTTCTGGTGTACTTTAAAATGCAGTTTATATGCATCAATGAAATTATAAATACACCTTGGTAAAGAAATAATTTAAGAATCAGTCATAACAGGCTTTATTTAAAGACACCTAAAGAAAACAAATTTGCCATGCTCAATCACAGTTTGCAAACATCCTAGGCTGGCATCTTGAAGCAGAGAAGTTACCAAAATAAAAAGGCAGCAGAAAAAAGTTAGATATATTTATTTTAAATAAAATATTGAGTCATTTTTAATTATTATATTATTCCATGAAATCCATTGCACTGACTGGTTGCGGATGCGCAGCGATAGGCAAACTGTGGTGCGTGGAATACAAACTACAAACTATTTATTGAATTTCCCCTGCTGAGTAGAATGTTAATTTGAGCCATTAAAAACATTTATCAGATATTCATTCAGACGTATCAGACATTCAGGTCACATATTTTTATGTTTCTATCGGACTGAAGACAGTGTTTTTTTTAGAAACACAGTATATCTAAAAAGTTACTATCAATATTTCAACTGCTGAGTTGGTCAATAAGATTTTTTATCATGTTCAGGGTAACTTAATTATTTTCTTGTAGTTTGCTTTAATATAGAAATTAAACGATTTTAATGCTTGATTTTTTTTTATAAAAATCGCCCATTGGTGGGCATCGGGTATTGAAATCAAATGAAATGATCACAATTATGAAATCGCTACTGTTGAAGAAAGTCTTGGAGTCACTGATTTGTAATCGCACTCATACATAAACCAACAATATACAACTACTAATTAAATTACCAATCTCCCATAATGGCGTGAAAAGTCGATCGTCCTGATCGATTGCAACCGACTGTCTGTTTTTAAGGCTATTATTTTCAGCCATTTCACTACAGTATTTTTTCCTCCCTGTTAATTTAAATTTTACTCAACTATAATTTCTAATAAATTATATTTTATGAAAATCAAAACTGATTTATCCTATTTTCAATTAAAAATTATTTTTCAATTTTATTAATTATTTGATTTTTAGGAGCAGCAAATAAAAACAAATTTTAACTTGAAATAATTTTTTTATAAATTAATTTATTTCACAGCTTATTAATCATGCAATAAAAAGTATTTTATGCGCATTTGAAATTTAAAGTAATCGAATTAATCGATTGTTGATAAAATATTTTCGATTGCCCCATCCCTACTCCATCGTCCAACACTAGCAACATCGGCGTTCATAAAATAACTCACACATATATGAAAGAATTAATACACATCGGCGTTCTGTGATACCGTGCAACTGTCATTTGCTTTACGAAATATCAAAAAACTACAGTAAAAATACTCGCTATTCGTACCAAAACATAATATAATATCATCGGGCTTTATTAGTGCGTAATTTATTACAATTCTGTTAATAATTTAGTGAATAGTGAACGCATGTCAATATTCAATGTTTATGCTTCGATACACGAAGCAACAGGTTTATTGTTTTTCTTTTGTAGTAGTTCCATTTGTGTTTACCTGCTCGCTTATACCTCACTGGTACTTATTTCTCAAACCTGATACGGTTCCGCTCATGAGAAAGTATATAGTTTGGGTTAAGTTTTTAACGGCACTGCGTGCAAAAAGTTAATCCGTTTATGAAAACATTGCACGAACTAACCGCCATGCAAAATGTGATGTTTCGACGTCTACTAATCCCGTAGTGGGTAGTATTTTCATCGCTTGTGATTTGTTTTGATAGTAACACGTTTTTTATGTGCATCGGGTTTATTGAACAATTATGTGAAAACTGCAGTGACTTGGATCTTCTGTTGCAATGCCTGACCTGCTCTATGTGTTGAATAGTTTGTGTGTCTCTGTGTGTCATTAACAAGTAAACAGGCATCCGAATGAAGCTTTGGCAGTGCTTTGAAAAATATATTTAAAATGATGCCATCCGGTAAATCCTTTAATACCAACAGGGTCAAATCGATTACCAGCCGTTTCGAAGTTCTGAGTGAGCAGACCTCTTCGGAGAAAAATGGCAAACTCGCGGACTCCAAAGTCAATCAAAGTTCAAAAAAAATTGTGATTAAAGACAGTAAAGCGACTCAGAGAGCCCAGCTGTGTAAGTTGAACAACGACACCAGAATTTTGCCAAGTCAAGTGATAAAAAATGTCCTCAACCCTAACAACAGCGTGAGGGAAAATTTCGGACCCTCCTGCAATTTCGGTAATAGAAAAAGACTGAAAGAAACATACGAGGCCGATCTCGAAGCAGAAAACAGTATGGAACACAGTGAAACAGAGGAAAATAAGCTAAGTTTCAATAGTAACGAAAGAGGTATACAGAACACACATAATTTTAAAACATTTTCTGTGGGTATTGATAAAAAAACTACAGAGCCTAATTCATTGCCATTTAGTACTAATTTGAAAATAACGAAAGCAAATTCAAATAGAGATAGTTCAAAAGAAAATTTTGCTCAAAGCCTAAATCCCAAAATTCTGTCGAGACAGTACAGCGATCCAGCAAAAAAGCTCCAGCGAAGCCCAGCATTCAGGTGCGATAGAAGCGAAAAAATAAAAGATGGCCGAAAAAATAGCTTCGGAAGCGATTCATCGGATATCGTGTCTCCCCCAAAGTCGACAGACAGATCTGTGCTGAGTAAAGATAAACTGAAGAAGTTGGGGCTGCTCCTGGAAGACAGAATGAAACAAGACAATTTCGAGTTCTCTTTGAAAAAAAATAAATACGCCCTTCTCACCATGGACTCTAACGAAAACTCTGCTCAAGAAAACGACCCAAAGTCATCCTTGCTGAACTCAACCGATTTCACTAATGAAACGATGCAACTTCCTGCTAACGACTCGGAGATTCCCAAACATATCCTCGATCAATATGCAAAAGTTATCAAACCCAAAAATAAAACTCCCATGTCGAAGAAATCAGATAAAGTTATCAAGTCCGATGGCGTCTTTTCAGATAGCGGCGTCAGCTCTGAGAGTGAGAATCTCATATCTGACGACTTGGAAGATAACCACCGTTTGCCCAAAGGCCACAATTTCAAGTCTATTCGTGATAACTTCGAAGGCAAGAGCTTCACTAGTAACAAAAGAGATGAAATCAGTAAAAGAAAATTATTGAAAAGAAGCATTGAATCTGATATCAACAAATCCACTGTGTCGAATGAAAGCCAATTAGATAATGACCGTCAAATTAATGCAGTTGTAAGTAAAGACGTCACAAATAAATTGAAACACTCGGGAAGTGATAAAGATGAACTACTGGATCGTTTTGAAAGAACTGATAATGATGCAATACTTCTTAGTGATACGCTAAAAAAGGTCTTGAAGCAACCACTCCCTGCCGGCCCGCCTCCCAAGAAACCTCCGCGAACTTTTGCTGCCCTGCCAGATTCATCGCCTCCGTCCAATTCGCCAGAGCTGCGGATTGAGTTTGCTATAGAAAATAAGAAAGAAGCCAAATATCCTAAGCCACAAAGAAGTAAAGAGGAGTCAAAACTGATGCTTGAAAAGCTTCAGAGCGCACTGTATAAGCACGAAAACACGGGAAAGATGCTGTCGCCACGTCCTCTCAAAAAGGTCAGCAACTCCAGCTCTTTCCTGAACGAAATAGATGCAGAACTTAGTGATTCCATCAGCAGAACCAGTACGAGTCCCTCCACCGCTAAGCTAAATAAAATAGCAAAGAAAAATCAACTTCAGAATTTTTCCAACGAATCGACTCCTAAAGAAGTCCACTATATGTGTACAAACATCAAAGATCTCGATTTTTCCGACCGGGAAAACATGATGAACTCCAGCAACGCCAGCTTAAACTCAGAGTGCATGCAGCCGTCCAACTCCTTCACAAAGTACTTCAACTCTCTGAACTGCGGCAATATGAGCGCCTCCACCAGTATTATGTACACCAAATTTGGATCCACACCCAATGCGAGATCTTCACTGTCGAATATCTGCTGTTCGTGCAACTTTTCAAATACCAAAGATAAGAGCAAATCGCACTGCAATGGTGACGACATTGGGAACAAGACGATACGGCTGAGCACCTTCTCGAATCCCAACAGGAGCCCCGAGTCTTCAAATTCAAAATGCCAAAATTGCAGTCCAAATAACAAGAAGGACGAACCGTATAGTATTGGAATGGGTTGCTTCTGCCCGAGCACCAAAGTGCTTGGAGGGAGTCATTTCAGCAATCATTCAGAGTCACAATCGACGTTTTTCATCGATAGAAGTGTTTCGGATAAATCGAACACATCTTCACAATACGGATCCTTGAAGAAGAGCAAGTCTCAAGAGCACATATATGCAGAGCCTTATGAGTTCGTTAAGCGGACTGATTCTAAAAAACAGTCACCAAATGCTGAATCGACCAAACTTGGCAGCATCGGCATGACTGCCCTGAAACCTCCACCGTTTTTGCGAACGAGAACGCAACTGGAAGACGGCTTTGGACGAATACGAGAAGCGGACGCATCTTTTAGTCGAATCAAAAATAGAAAAAGTCTGAACAGGGTGTCACTCAACACTGATGAATTTGATTTTTCGCGATCTGATAGCAACGAAATTGACAAGTTTGGCAGCAGAGCTGAGTTGCCACTGCCGGAGATACAAGTCGGCACAATGCGCAGCAATAGAAGTGTAGATAGGATCAAAGAGACTCCAGATTTGCAATCATTGCCAGGATCCAAAGTACAGGATATACTTAAACGACTCGAGGGAAACAGACGCAGTCTCAAGTTGGAGAGCACGCCAAGACGGCGTGGTGAAAATATTTATTCCTCCGCTCGGAGAATTGTCCACACCAAGGATGATCCACTTCAGAGACCTACAGATAACTGGAGCGGAGAATCACCGAACGGAGTCCAGCCTAGGGGACTGCACTATATGGTATGTTGAAATTTATTATATTCTAACGTATATTTACCTTATCAACTTGTTCTTCAAGGTCGACTCTACCGATGATTAGAATCATCCAAAGCTTATATCCATTAAGGTGGATCTTAATGCCTTGATTGAAATACATCTTTGAGAAACAAAACCCTTTAATTATTCGCTTAAATATTATTATAATAATATAAACAATATTGCGTCGGGCTCGGCAATTGTCCAACACAAAGGACAAGTAAAATAATGCTATGGATTAACTGAATTATAAATCAAAATGATAGTTTACAAAGAATTATACAAATATTTAATTAATTGCAATGTACAGGTACTCTTCTGTATTACACTTTTTTTTATATATCTATAATTAAAAATGCAATTCAATATTGAAAGGAATTGCAAATGATAGTTTACATATAATACTGTTATACCCAATGTTTATTTAACTTTTTTTTTTATAAATTAAAAGAAATAATGCATTGCCAAAATGGACTTAAAATGATAGCTTACTCAAAGTACTAAAAATATTTGTATATATACAGGTTTTAACTTTTTTGTGTTTATATAAGATTCGTAGCTACCATTGCACGATGTTACCGATTGGTAACACTCAGTTTTTTCATGTCGTTTCAATGAACTGAGACTCTCAATCCGACGAATGACGACGACGCCGGACCTTCGCGTTGGCATCTCATCTCCAGCGGCACACTGTGGCCCTCTCACCGTTTCGCGTCGTTCATCTCGCTTCTCGGAATGGCGCAACTGTAAACCGAGGCTTTTTGCCTTGCCCCGACATCCTGTTCCTCTGTGAATAAGACAAACAATGCGATGCCCACATTCGTGCGCCGCCTCTGGCATTCGAGCCCTTCCTGTCGCCTGCCTGCTCATTACCGTCGGCCATACACGAGCGGACGACGCGTGGAGACCGGTGGGATTCGAACCCCCACCCCACAGCCGTCACATATATATTTATATAAATATTTTTTTCAAAAACTTAAAGCGCAAGGGACAAGGGCGCGGGTTCGAATAATGATTAAAAAAAAAACTCGTCCTCCGAAGCACCGGTCTCTGAATCTTACGATGGGCTCGGCTTCGGACGGGAATTCTAAAAAGATGTTCTCGATGATGCGGCTTGTTTTTCGCGTCATGGGGTTTTCTTCGCTCGTGTTCCCGACCGCAATGCGCGTCCTGGAGCAAGTATCATTACTCATGGCACTTGCACGGGGGAAATATATTTTAAATTTGCGGTCATAATAATATAAATATTTGTTTTGAGCACATATGGCGAATTTCGATGTAAAAACGGTCGAAACGAGAAGTTGCCCTTGATTGCTTCGAACTGCCTTTTCCCTTGCTGCCCCCCTCATTCTTGCAGATTTGTGCGTTATTGACTCTAGTCGCTAATGTCTTCCGCTCGTTAAGTAATTATCAAAATGGCGAACAAACTCGCGATTGCCTCTGATTGCTCCAAACTGCCTCTTCGCTCGCCGTCGCCCACGCACTTGTGGTAAGGTAAGGATAAACACGACGAATTCAGTCGCACTTGCTTCGAACGGCTCTTTTTGCAATTTATCTGAGATCGGATGTCTCCCGCTCTTGACCGCCGCGATGCAGCTCCGTTAATTTTCACACGCGCTTCGATTGTTTCGCGCTCTCTTGTCGGCCGTGGGAGCAGCCGCGCCAGGTGCCAGGTGTCAGGTGCCAGGTGACATAACGGTGGCGTGCCGCGAGTCCGAAATCAAGGCGAGCAGTTCTGCTCACTGAATATAAACGACCCTTAATACATCATGAAATTTACCAGATATATAATGAATATGATGATGTTAACCGTCCCCCTTTCTGCATCAAGGTCATCCACAACCTTGTCGCTCAACAATTTTTTTTTTTTTTACATGTGAAAGTACTTACAAATAAGAATGTTCGTAATCACCCAGCCGATTTGCTATTCGTGTTTGTACCGGCCGCAACTCCGCCGCCGTGAGTGGGACAAGTCGGGCACGGGAAGGGATTCGCGGGTGTGTAATATCACTCGCAATGGCTGAGACCGCACGCCCGTTCTTGGCACTGGCTCTGCCTGCCATTCGCGTTCCTTCTGCGATGCGTTCGTGCATTTCCCAGCGAGGTGTTCGTTTCGACCTGAAATGTGGCAAATTGAGCCGAACGGCTATAAGATTACGACAATACCAAAATTTGATACAATTTATTAGCCGAACGTCTATGAGATTACGATGAGCGATTTAATATTTTATCATTGGAGGTGGAAACCCGAGCCGCCTCGGCTTGGGTTTCGGTCTCCCTGCAGCTCACTCTGTCGAGCGAGACGATCAGAGGTGGCGCGGGAAATCCCGGCCCGCGAGCCGCGCTTTCATTGCGGTGATCTGAAATTCGTGATGGTGTCGTCGTTTCCTTGAAGATGGCAACTGAAACCGCTTTCTTTACCGTAGAGGCTCGAATTCTAATTATATCAAAATATAAAATTTGGTAATTTTTGCCGTCGTGTCGTTTTACTCACTACCCATTAATTTTACTCGTAGTCGAACGTGTCGCAAAAAAATTATTTTCCTCGTCGTCGTTTCGCGCGTGATCGATTTTACCTGAATGTTGCACATGCTATCT
Organism: Atopsyche davidsoni; assembly: GCA_022113835.1. Classification (NCBI taxonomy): domain Eukaryota; kingdom Metazoa; phylum Arthropoda; class Insecta; order Trichoptera; family Hydrobiosidae; genus Atopsyche; species Atopsyche davidsoni. The sequence goes on from JAILWY010000028.1 coordinate 544,302, forward strand.
GTATAGGTAAAATTGGTGGTTTTTTAAGGAGTAGTCGAAGCTTGCCCACCCCTGGCTTGAGGAATCTGATATGTCTGAGAGAGTCAATGCATGCTTCGACACCCATTGACTGCGCATACCTCGGCTGGTGCAGTTTCAGGGGTCGCAAATTATTATTATTATTATACACATCTTAAATGAATTCTCAGCCATAATTTGATCACGCGAATCGTTTTTACAAAATATCCAAAGCCTGTGGCGTGATTTTTCAGAACCTCAGTGGTTGAATTGGCTAGAGCGCCCCGGCTCACGATACTCGTGGAGTAGTGAAAAAAAACTCGAGTATATTTCTTATCTTTTCATTGTAACGATAATAGTTGATATCTTATAAAATTTTATTTTTTTTTTTGTTTAACACGTAGCAGTGGCGTAGAGTGCAAACAATTTACAAAAAATCTAAATATTAATATGGTTTGATTTTAATCATGCGATGTGTCCTAAACGAGATATATAAACTGCGTGCCGTTTAGTACCAGAAATAACACAAACTATCTTCCACCCTTGTATGCATTGCTTGTCCACATCGCACGCCGCTGGTATTGTGATATAAATCTTAGGACAGCAAGTTATTTTCTCATCGGATTCTTTGTAAATTCGTATTCTGCATGTAAGACGTTGACTATTGTGGGAATTTAAGAGAGGTCGATGACTCGGTGACTCTCAACTTCCAAGGATGCTTTTATACCGGATGCTATTTTGGTGATGGAACTGTTCGGAGGCACCTCTTGGTTCAGCGGTCAGCACGCTAGCCCTAAACCTATTATCCTTCGATCACTCTGAGGTGGTGTTTTTTCGTCAAAACTACTACCATGCCAGAAAAGGGGTGGTTTTTGCATCCCATGTTGTGACATTGAAGAAGTCTAAGACCACCCTGAGCGTATGTAGAGGATCAGTAATAGAGTAGTGGGGGGGGAGGGGTGGTTCCTGCTATTGTTTCTGTAGCTTGTTGCAGAAGAAGTATCAGATCAAAGGCAGCAGCAATACGCAGAATTTTCTTTCCAATATAAAACTGCGGTGTAGAAGGACCACGAATACTGACTTAGCATTAGTATATGCTCAGTGAAATGGTCGCCAACCTCCTTTGAGGAGAGGCACTGAAAGAAGAAGATATATATATATCTATCTATATATATAAAACACAAACTCAAAAACCGGCGGTTATTTGGCTACGCTAAGCTTTAAAACCATCCAACAGATGTGCCCCAAACCGGTTTCATTTGAAAGCCAATAATACTGAGGTGGTTTTAGGCCACTTAAATTAAACAGTTAATAATCAAATTCGGTTTATTAATTAAGTAGATTTTTGACATTGAATGCAGGGTGCCACAACAACAAAAAAACAACACAGAACTGTCATTCATGATCTTTTCATCACATCTACGTACAATCCTGCTTGGTCGGAAATTAAAGATTTGCTATCGACTGGTCAGTCATGATCTGACCAATAGAGTTTTTTTTAACTCTTTGGAACCATCTGGAATGCCACCACACATCTTAACTTTAAAAGTTGGTTCACCATAGATGCTCATTCGCAACTTAGATCCACCTAAATTGTGCAACGGAACAAGACTTTTTAAGACGTTGATCGAAGCCACAATCATCAGCGGCAAATGTAAAGGAGAAGATGTGCTGATACCACGAATTCCAATGATTTCAACCGACTTGCCCTTCGATTTCAAGCGATTACAATTTCCAATGCGTCCGGCTTTTGCCATAACTATCAACAAGGCTCAAGGCCAATCGCTAAGTGTTGCCGGTTTGAACTTAAAAAATTCCTGCTTTCGCAACATTTTATTTATTTATTTAGCGTAGTAGCACGCGCCGGGTATTTGCTAGTATATAACAGACGGACCAATTGATGACAATTTGGAAACATCGGATGTCTTTATTTTTTTATTTTCCCACAGAGCACCAAGATTTACGACATACCGTACGTTACTCCTGCACCGGCCGATCTGGAAGTGAAGGGCGCTGAGCCGCAAAACTGCGGCCCGGGGGGCACCACCCTGTTCCTGAAGCAGAGGCAGCCGCCCCTGTTCGAGAAGAGGGGCGGCGAGGAGGCAGGCGGGGGCTCCGTGGGCACGCGGGTCAGGCGCCAGAACATGTGGGACAGGTCCCGGGACAAGTGGTTCGAGTCCAAGCGGAAGTCCCCCACGGAGCTGGACAGAGAAAACGTGAGTACCGCACACACTTGCACAGCCTTAACGTTTTCGCCGCACCGCGTATAAAATGCATGCAAAAAAGTTTTTTCTAGCGAGGAAAAGTCTGCCCTGTCGGACAAGAGTCACATTGCGCGCTTTTCCTCTTTTGTTCTCTTTTCAAAAGCCGGAAGCCATCGATCCGCGGCGATCGACACACTTTTGTTTTATTGTTCAAACCGGACACAGGATGTGTCTCTCGGTGGATTCATTTGCACGTCACTTTTATATATTTTTAACTTTGTGCGCCTGTTTTTTTTATTTTTTTTTTATTATTGTTTTTTTGTTACCTTTTACGCCATGAAAGTAATAAGAAGATAATTGAGTGAATTAAAGCCGCTTTCTGTTGTTAGAGTTGACCTTTCCGTTTTGTCCAGAGGCGGCGCAAGACTGCGAGATAGGTGTGAGAAAAAAATACATGTATAATAAATGCCAGTGGCGCGCGATACTAGATTGGCTCAAAACTAATTTTGTAGATTCTTCATGAAATTCAGTGAAAAATACATAAACCTGATTGAGACAATTTAAAATGTCAATCGAGAAGTAGGGTCCGCTCGAATGCGGGAAACTAGCATGTCACGCTACAATCCTTGAAGATGGTCCCAGTAGCGGGAACGAAACGTCGGGAGATACATAAAAAAAAAATGACTCCCTGCTCGTGTGAACCGCACGCCACTGGTCAATTCACATATGATTGTATGCATATCAGAGGCGTTCGTATTGAGATAGGTTATCCACGACATTGACTAGTAAAAAAATAAATAAAAATACGATATATATATATCTTATCATTATCTATTTTAAAATAGGCCATTGATTTGTGAGCAGATTATGAGATTATTTGCAGCGGTGGTCGTTTCTCAACTATATTACAGTATTTTTTTTTATTAAGCAATGAACATTTGATAAATCCGCATTATTTGCACACACGCGTTCATTGTGTTTACGTATTACGAAATCGATTTACATAAATGTTTATTTTACTGATTTATATATTTTCCACCTACACACACACACACACACACACATATATACATATATGTTTTTAAAAATTTTTATTTACGTAGTTTTTTCAGCAGATTTTTTTGGTATAGCATATTAATGTCAACGAGAGATCTACGTAAAAGATTTAGTAAGACGATCGATCGCTTACAATTAAACGTATCAAAAGCTTCGCTCGCTCGCCGACAGATGGCGCTGGCGCTTTTTATTTTGTTTTTTTTTTATTTTTAATTCAATTGTTTTCTCGATTTTTCACGTCTCAAGTCAGTTGCGACCGAGCACGACATTCGGCTAATACTAGCGGCAATTATTTTTTCATTGCGTTAAAAATATACACATTCCCATCGTGCGTACATATGTATTGATTATTTCACCGCGCGGGTGTATCTCCGTTTACTTTATTTGAATAAAAAAAAAACTGGAGTAATTCAAAATAAACACGAGAAGTTAAAAAAAAAAAAAAATACCTTGACATTTATTTTTCACGAGTGATGTCACGGAGAAGAATTGGTCGTGTTTTTTAATTTTTTTTTGCGTGCATTTACTGATGCGCATTTTTTTAAATTTTTTTTTTATTTATTTTATACGCCGTGTTAATGGAATTAGAAAGCTGGGGATTTTTGCGGAGAATCGATGTTTTTATTTATAATACTGGCGAAACCAGTTCCTGGTCCGTGTGGAGAATCGCGTCCGAGCCAGTTTACCGTTGCGCCCCCGCGGACGTGCTCGCGTGCACCGAACTGCACTTGCCGTGCTTGAAATGCCCATCGCGTGCAAAAGTTGTCGTCCGATAGGTCAGATATTCTCCGACCCGCGTTGAACATCTGCGCTTTCCCGTGCCCCGCTGTGATCGATCAAAACTGAAACTTCCGATAGTGTCGATAGAAAGTTGTCCAATAGGTCAGATATGAGATATTAATAAACTGCTGTTTAAGTATGGATTAAAACTTGCGCGGTACGTGATGATATTACAATTTAAAATATATATATATAAAAATTCTTAAACTCTTTGATACTTATGATATATTAAAATTTATCATCTTTGATGTATCTGCTACGATATTGTTTAATGTTGTTGTTAAGTGGGTGCAAGTGACGCCCCAAAGTCTAAAGATACATGTGGTTCGATTTTTTTTTTAATCACCCAGTGGTGGTGTGTCCTTGACAAGAAGCAAAACAGTGACGTGCCCTCTTATGCCAGAAATAAACCGCATTATCATCGAGCCTTGCGCACGCCACTGCCGTTCACAATGCAACGCCTGCCTCTGGTCGCGCAATCATCGCGGAGATAGAATTGTTTGTTCTAAGATTTCGCTTCCGTACCAGCACTGGTTGAGCAGTCTGCACACGTCACGACACGGCCGACAATTTGCTGTCGCGACTCAATACCGCGGCAGCAAACAAATAGGCGTTTACGCGGGTGGGAAGATTTTGTTGCATATAGATGTTTCTATCAAACTAAACTAAGTGGACCATCATTGCACTTACACAATGGACGAACGCGGAGAAGACCACAAGCAAGAGGTACGCACTATTTATATATACGAAGTGAACATTTTAATTACTCGTAGGCAAATGATTTACATGAGCCTCGCCCGTGTCAATTTGTCGTTTGCCCCCGCCCGAATAGAGTGTGCGTCCGTAAATCATCACCGAAACGCACTTCCACTCGGCAACGGCGCGCCGCTGATGGAGGCAGCGAGGGTGGGAGGGGTAACGGATGTCCGCAACGCCGCAGGATCGATCGTCGATTAGCCGTGAATTCCATCGGATCGATCCGGCACACCCCGAGAGCTCGCAGCCAAAGGGACGCCAAAAAAAATATATATATATAATTGGTAAATTTATTTATTATACAACAGGTGTGTGGCTATCCGTCGATATTGTGCTGCTTAGGTTATAATAAATATCTCAGCGGTGTTGCTGTCATGAGTTACGGTGCTGGCAACACCGGCGCGCGCTTTTGTTTCGCGCTCTCTTGTTCAGTGCCGCGGGGCCGCGCGCCCGAGTCGCCGCCTTGTGTGTGACAGTGCTCCGCAATGTGCGGCACAATGTGCGGCGCTATGTGCGGCGCAATGTTCGGCGCAATGTGCGGCGCAATGTGGGCAGCGTGATTGCGAAACTTCTCGGTTATTCACGAGTGCTGGGTGTTGTTTTTTTTTTTTTTTTTTTTATGTGTGTGGTACATTTGAATAATTGTAATTTATTTTTTATTTGCTTTCCCCTTTATTGAACAAAATAATAAGTAGAAATTGTAAAGGCAGCGTTTGTTTACAATTTACGTACTTGCGGCGAGTCCGACTTGTTCGTTGAATGCAAGCGCGTCTATGAAATTCCGAAGTTTTTTTTTTTTATATATATATATATATATATATATATATAATTAAATTAAATTTGTATGCCAATAGTTGATAATGCATAATTTTTAATTAAAGCCTGCGTCACCTCGTGATGTTACAGAAGTAAGTCGCGGCCCAATCGGCGATGAGTCACGCGGCCTCGGTGCCGGCTTCTCGCTTCTGGGAATAATTAGCCGACTGTTTCCCGACGTTTCGGCTCCGGCACGACGGATGATCTACCAGCCAGCCGTTGTCGTCGGTCGTTTTGGGCTCTCGGGTGTGGAGATGCTTCAAGTTTGCGGTATTCCGACGGTTCCCTCGCAATCCCTGAAGATGATCGTCCCAGCGAAACGTCGGAGTATTTTTAGCATTAGTTTGGAGTTTGGATGTCGCTGCGCCCGCCTCAGTCCTTGCGGCCCCCTACCCTCGCCGGGTGTATTCGGTCGGATGTCTCCTCCCAAAATACACCACCGCGAAAACTTCCAGCGACTGATCGTTAATGTCTGGTATTGATTATCCAAAAGGAAGGCTCGGCCGCCAAAGCACGCGATGCCAAACACGCGACGCCAGACACGCGGAGGTTCTTATTTAGAAATATATAACACAGCGAATAGGAACACTTGTGCGACTTAAATCGCTGGTGGTTGGCCAGCAACTGGCTGGCGGTCCGAACTTAAAATTAAAGTTTTTTCATTCGCAACTTCAGATTGTTTACATATATATATATATTTATTTATGAGAGATATCTGAAACGAGATTCATTTGATATTTTTAAATTTTAATCTTAAGCTACACAAATGCCGGCGGGTCCGCGCGCAGCTAATGCCGTTTCAGAAAGCACTCTAGAAAAATCTCGTTACAATTTTAATAAATTAGCCATCTTGCCCGGCATGACATTATCTACGATTAAACTATATTGCATTAAAAATATATTGCATTCGGCTAGGCTGGGGCAGAAAACATCAGCGTTGAAAAATACAGGTTGGGATAATAGTTGAGGGTAGGTTATGATCAGAAAATGCGTTTAGACTTGCATATAACGATTAAAAAATTTATATATATATTTGGAGTGTATTCTATAGCGTTTTATTTATTTTACGCGAATCATTGTATCGACTGAATATTTTTTTCAGTCTTTTATTATATTACGAAACAGGGATGTCTCGCTTATATAATAAGCGAAGACGCTTGCGGCCTTCTACTCTTGTAATGAAGCTGCGAGCTGCTCTGCCGACCCTCATCTCGAATAACTTAAATATCACTCAGGAACATAAATATGATTATACTGTTTACACGAAGCTAGATCTCGCTTTTCCAAAATGACATTATGGGACGCTTAGAGTAGTTTTCTCGGGGAGGGCCCCCCTTGGTCCCCTTGGTTTCCCCTGGTCCCCTCAGGGGGGTGCCAGCCTCTCGGGTGGCACCTCACCCCCATCTCTATCTCGAAGGGTATAAAATGAAGCCCGCGGAGGAGTCAGCCACTTCTTCGCGACTTTTCTTCGAGTGCTCCAGCCACAAGAGCGAGTGATGTCGACATCCGATCCAATATACTATATTCTTGGGTGTTGTAGACCGCTGCAAAATGTAACGTTTCCGACGTTTCGGTGCCGGTACTGGGGCCGCCTTCAGGGAAATCCAGCACCGGGATCGAAACGTCACAACTTTCACATGCAACATAACACAACTGCGAGAAAATTATTCAGTTTTTGATCGGTATCAATTCGCGGAGCTTACCTGCCGACATTGATATTTTTAAAAACAGCCACTGTTTACTTCTTAATCTCTTACGATCATATATTATATTCATTTGTAGATAAATCCAAAACTACATATTAAACTATAAATATATATATATATATATATATATATACACACACACGCATTATACATATACACATATTTAATATTCAGAGTAATTCCTAATATGGTACATACCTTTCAGATTATAATTTTTATAATGATGTACTGAACATTAAGCAATAGTTTTTTTTAAAATTAAACTCAGGTGTTCAAATATTCATAATTTAATTAATTTGTAACATTTCATTTTGCGATAACATTGTATCAGGTGCTAGAGTCTAAATTTTTTATTACACATGAAAAAAAAAAAAAAATACCTCCGCGAAGGTGTTTTTTTTCATCGGAAATTACTTCCGAGCTTCTCGTGGATTCCTCCCCTCCCCGAGGGTCTGGTCTCTGGTCTGGTGTCTGCGTGTTAGTCGATACTCCCATAGTTACGATTTCGGAAATTTGAAATTCATCCGAAAATTAATCTCACCTTGGGCCAGTCCACACCGGGAATCAGCACCGTGACGCGCGACCTTGAAGACGGAGGCAGCTCAGCACCTCGCTGGCTCGGAGGTCCGCAGACATATAACACACCGTGATCATAATTTCCAATACCATCATTGAAAATAACACTCGTGTAATATTTTATTAATCAGCATCGATAATAGTTATATATAGTATTAAAAAAAAAAAAGTCAAAATAAATATACTGGGTGGTTCAAAACCGTTCAACCTGTCATTTGTAAGACGCAAAAAAATATTGATTCCTTTTTTTGTTTCCGACATCGAGTAAACAATTTATCAATTGTACACACAAATATTGATTAAAAATATTCGACAATAATTATTGGTCTGCGACACTTTCTGAATCACCCGTATAGCGAAATTTTTATTTATATAATCGTTAAGCCGTCGAGTCTACGTCACGATACTCACTGTGTTTTGTTTGACGGTGATATTTTGATAATCAAAACAGCTGATGGGGACTTTTACTGTAATTTATCACATATGTACCATAATTCAACCGCATCCGGATGTTTAAAGTTCACGTACGAAATACTCATCTATCGGGCTACTGTTGTTATAAGTAATTTTTTAGTTATAATAAACTTGTGGTCAGACAGGACTCTTGTTTGACTCCATGGGTATATTCCGCACTGACTTCACGTTTTGCCAGACATCGCCATGTGATTTATTATAGAACCCAAATACTGCACTCGTACAAGCTCTAACACGCCTTTATACCCTCTAGAGCAGGAATAGTCAACCTGGTCTCTATCATCCGAGGTGTTTTGAGCTACACCATGTTTTTACTAAACCTTCACTCAAATACTCTTGCGCTATATAATAGTTCTAAGGTATTTAATTTATATAATAAAAATCAACTCCTTATTTTTTTAATTAATTGAAAAAACGGTGAAATATATTGAAATCCAAGAGAATTTTCGAGGTGTGCAATTATTCATGGTTATTTTTCTTGTTGCAGCTGAGTCGGCTCATGATGGAGATATACGACACCGTGAATGAGGCGTGCGACGAGGAAGCCAGCAAAGAAGGACGAAAAGAATCCGACGCTGAGCTCAGTGAGGGTATGTTGATGAAACGATTTAAAAACAGCTAATTGACAATCATCGTGATCATTGTCTTTGGAGAACTCGGAAGTGCGTCTTTAAGTTTCTTATACTCAGATCCTCAGACAAATAGCTCTTACTCTTTTAGTAAAAAACGCTAGTAATTAAGTAAATCATTTCCTTTTATCTATATTTATTAAATCAGATACTACAATATAAAATACCTGATCATACAATTAGTAACCATACAATTGTCTTCACAGCAGCTACGACGATGCTCAGCCGTTCCCTGACAGAAAAGCGCAAGACTTACGTGCGTCGAATGTCTTCTCGAGTAGGCATCATCTTGCCCACCAGCCCGGTGTCACCCGGCGTCGACTCCAGGCCCTTCCACACCTTCCCGTCCAGAAGATTCAAGCAAAAAGGTAACATCTACATTTTATATATTTGTATCCGAAACCTTTCAAGCTCATAACTCTGAGCGATTTTGCAGACACCTTCGTTTCTCAAGTTTCTGCTTCTGCGATAAGCTCCGATAAGGGGGAATATGAAGCGTGTCAATTGTAAGATTAAAACACATCATTCACGCAGAACTCTGCTATTTATCTTTGCTTACTTAAAAGTTTGAACCAGAGATGTCGTCTAAATGAATTTTGTAAAAATAGTGAAATAAATATATGAATTCAATGAATATCATAAAAAAAAAAAAAAATTATGCTACGCTTAAATATTTTACTAGGACGTAAAATCAATTTCGGTCTAACGGCATAAAAATGATGATTTAAACTAAACAAACACTACTTGACTAATCGGTTAATCGTTGAAAAATGATTATTCTTTCGTGATCTAAGTTCTCGTTTGAAAAAGTAAAATAGCTTTTATCAAACGTTTATCTATTCAAATTGAAGGATATTTATTTATCAGCTTTCTTATCACTGTCATTGGATGTCGTATCAAATCGGCTCAGTTGGCTGCTTGTCGGCCTCCGCGGACAGTCAGTCTTCATCGGGTCGCACCCGAGGCCTGACAGTCGGTTTTCAATATTCATGTTGCACACGCTTTGAACTGGGAATGTTTGACGTGAAACGCTTCCACACGGTGAACTTGCTGTGCTAGGGCATGTTCAACAGTGCTTGTGAAATAGTGCTCGTATATCTTTAAAGTTGATTAGGAATTCTTGGATAATTTGTAATCTAAAATTAATAATGTGACACGTTCTGTGGTGGTCTTGTCTACCTGTGATAAACGGCTTTAAGAACGGAAAAATCTACTGAAAACGTGTTTGAAGGTAATAGTCATCATAATTATTAAATATTTAACCAATACACATTAGTTTTGAGTTAACGTTACATTCAGTTCATTTTTTTACGGGACACGAGTAGGATATGAACCCGCGCTTCCTGATTATGGCAGTCTGGTACTTTAGTGCACGGCGGCTCTGCAACTGAACGAACATTTTAATTGTTACGTGCGAGTCTGGAAGCGATGCAAGTTTTCTTGATTTTATTAAATTACAAATCTAGTATTCAGGACATATGAATGATTTAAAAATAGGACCTGAAAGATAAAATCAGCTATGAGCCTAGAAGGTTTCTACAGAGCAAAAGAGCTCTTATAACAATTTAGTGTTGCCAATGACTGTAATCAAATATTTTATATCAGGTTTATCGAGTATGTGTTACGTTGTTCATGTAAGTTTACTATTGATGCAAAGAGGATATGAAATTGTTTTGTAATCGCGTGTCACGCCTACAGGCTTCAACACGGGACAGGGAAAACATAGTTATCTTGTGAGTAATATTATCATTTCCTATGACTCTGGAGTCCGTTAATTTATATATCATTTGTGCCAACAGAGGAGTTTTTTATTACGCACGAGTTATGTAACATTTAGATTTTTTAAAAGGACATTCGGTTTTATCAATTGCGGGCTGGTTTGATTTGTCATACTCCAAGTTGAAATATAGAATATGAACAGCTAAATGGCTAAACGTATTTCATCAGTTGTCTTTGTCTTCAGACGGTTCCGATGCTAGACCATCTTCAGGGACATGACAAAACCTACACTGTATAAATTCCTCCAAAAGTCAACGTCTTACATGTTTATTTTTGATATATCAAAGGTTTGTGTTATTTATGAGTTTAATGTCACATCTATAAATGTTGGCATGCGAACTTAGTAACAAAATTAATAACGAATCACCCTGTTCACTTCCCGAGAAAATAAACTGTATTCCGAGAAAACTATCTCCGATAGCTGTTATCATTCGGAAGGCACACCTTAATGTCGATTTAACAATGTTTCAGAGGAATGTAAAACCTTTTCTGAAGATCCCCAGCCTGCCACCGAATCGCAGACCGACAACGACGAGGCCAACTTTAGCAGGGAGCAGGAGCCGCTCCCTGAAAGGCTCTTCGAAGCCTGCGCGCTTGTGGGCATCAACCACTCCACCGGGCAACCTTACATCAAGAACGTGTTTCCTGAAGATGTAAGTGAATTTACTAGTCTAAAATAAATAAATTTTTCTCAGTATTCCGTTGAAGATTTGATCTCTATCATTAGATGCAGCGTTTCAACCTCAGATAAAAGAAAAACACACTACTTTAACAAATTATGCATCATGCAATATCAAAACTCACAGGAAGCAGGGTGCTATTAATCATGAATAACTGTCCATCGGGTCGCTAACGAGAATAGATAACTAGATGAAAGTCTCTCCATGTGTTTGCAGGCGGTGCTGCCGCCCCAGATAGAGTGGCTTGTGTTCCCGGAGGGACGGAGCCGGGGGGGAGGAGCGGCAAGCGACTGGCAGACATACTCGCTGGTGCTCACGGACGAGGCAGCAAGGCGCAGTTACGGTTACTGTCGCCGCGTGCTACCCGAAGCCCACACCGCCTGCCTGTCGCTCGCCTACTGCCTCGTCACCTCGCACCGCGTCCCTTCATTCTACTATAAAGTAAAAAAAACATCGTCATAATTCTAAATAGAAACCTCATAAGAAACAGAAGTCCTCAAATGCATGATTTTTGCTTCCAGATACTCCAAGAAATCGAATCTCACCATGGAACATCTGAAGCAGTACTCAAATCCGTTCTTGACCAGCTGTACGTTTCCTCCCTCCCCAAGCCGGGCTACTCTGTGACCGTTAAGCAGCTGCGCTCCCCCGGAAGAGTCGTCAGAGGGCCCGACGATACATCCTTCCAGAAGAACACCAGCTATCGAAACTCCCTGAACCTCGGGGAGTTGTTTAACAGAGAAGCTGCCAGCGTTGCAATTGCATCGAGCGCGAGTTCCAATAACCTGCTTAAGTCTCCAGACCACGACATCAGGCGGAGAAAGAGCGCAGATCTCTCGGCAAAACTCGCAGACTTGTATCCCAAGGAGGGAGAACTATCAGTTATGAAATCAATGGAGAAGCTGTATGGCAAGGATTTACAAGAGTTCTCCTTCGTTCTTAATGAAACGACCGTTGATGCTGATCAATCGAAACTGGATGAAAATTGTTTTGAACGCGAGTTCAGCAGTAGAAGCAATTCGCGACGAGGCAGCAGCGCAACCCCGAGTGAGAGTTGGACTATTTCGGACTCGTTGAATGCGCAGATTGAGGCAGTAGACGGAAACTCTGTGAACGATGAAAGTGCTGGTGCTAGTGAAGTGACTGTGACCCAAATCAAGAGACCTCTGGAGCCGAGGTTGGACGAGGATAATCTGTCAGTTTTGTTTGACAGCATCAGTGTGAGTGCCATCATCAAAATCTTTGGAACTCTTCTTATAGAGAGGAAGGTTGTCATTGTGGGAGATAAGTTAAGGTGAGTGGTCAAACTTTTTTTTATACTCCAAAATCATTTTTAAAGATGCCCCCGGATCCTTTAAGATACCGCTTGCTTATTCGATAAGTGCTGAAAGTCATTTGCGCCGTGAAATTATCACGATTTGGTATTATATTATAAATCAGAGAGATCGTCAACGGAGATGCTGTGAATGATTTTAGTCAACTGTCGGGCTGCCTCGAGGCGTTGCAGTCCATCCTGTACCCGTTCTGCTGGCAGCACACACTCATCTCCGCCGTGCCGCGGGACCTCCAGCGCGACCTGCTCGAAGCGCCCGTGCCCATCCTCGTGGGGCTGCTACTGCCTGACAACGAGCTCGACACTCTTAGCCTCGAGGAGGTCCGTTTGAACTCTCTCCCATTACCGTCTTTGACACTTATCACTAATGATTTAAATTAAATTATCAGAAAAACAAATTCAAACTTTACGTTCTTATCTTATCTTAATTTTACTGATTCTTGTGAAATTTGTAGTAACGCAACAAAGACTTGCCTCAATAGGCCAATGCCTATTTAGAATATCGGAGATATGTGGCGAGATCACAGATATTCTAGGCTCCTTCAAAGATGGATTTATCTCTAAACTTTTCCACGTGCGTCATGGGATGCATAAAACATTCCTTCTCCCTTTTCAGACTACAGATTTAGTGAAATAACTTCCACCCCCCCAGTCTTCAATGGTGTGAAGGGTTATACCTATGAGAGCTGGAATCCAGGCTCTCGTCAGGGCTGTTCCCGGTTTATTTCCACGGGATGAGATATAAGAGTGTTATTGGTCCCACAGGAGGGCATGATAATCCACATCTCGGGCTCGGAGCCGGGCGGCCCCGCGGAGCAGATCCTCAAGTTGCAGGGAGACGAGGCCAGCCTGCTGCCTCCCTCACTCGTCAAGACTCTCAAGGCCTCTCTGCAATTAGGTGAGTCATCATAGATTTTTAGAATCGTGATAAATTTCACGTGGCGATATTATTGAAGTGAAGAAATCGTTACAAGTGAATAATTAAACTATAATTGGTACTATTTCAGGTCCCCTACACGGTATGACACCTGACGAGCATACCCGCAAGACACGCAACGTCCTCATCGCCGAGGCCTTCCTCCGCTTCTTTGTGGAGCTTCTCGCCGGCTACCGCTTCTTCCTGAAGGATGACTCCGAAGACCCCAAAGACTTCAATGTAAGTTCGGTTAATATTTTTAATAATTATTATAGCTAAGAATATGTGAGTGACATCACAGATGATTTAGATTTCCAACGTATGCTGGAGGCTGGACGATTCAGAGCCTGGTAAGCCAGGACTCTTGCTGTTCTCACTGAGGGTTGCCAGCATGTGCGGAGACATGGTCGGTTTCTCTGAAACCTTTCATAGGTTTGTTGATTACCAATGTTGATCGGTGATTCAGCAAGCCAATTCTAGGCACTCCCTAAGAGTGGTGAAACATCTTTTAGATCACACGCCACGTGTCAAGTGTAATGGATAAGAAGCTCTGGTATTATTTACCTTTTTTTAATGAATATTTACTTTTTTATTTTCAGAAGGAGCAGTACATAAAAAGTTTCACATCCAAACACACGCAATACTTCCTGGAGTGGTTCACGGAGACGGCGATGTTCTCACAGTTCATTCATGAGCGCATGTCGCCGTCCACCTCCGACTTCTACGACCTGCTGGACTCTCGCCTCGCTCACTGGCGGATGCGCTCCACCGCGAGCCTGCGGCCCGGCGACGCCAAGACCAACTACAAGCACCTCATGAACAAGAAGGTGCGCGTCTGGCGTGACAAGCTCCGAGATCTCGTAAATTAATCTGCACGGAGACTTCCGACTGTCGCAGTGCCCCGTGCACGGACTTTGTACATAAAACTAAACTGATATGAATAATAATAATCTTAGATATATTTTTATCTCGATTTATTTTTAAAACATATAAATATTTTTGATCTGCTTGTAGTACTGTAAGATATTTAAAAAAATATGAGTACATATTTTAAAAATTGCTTTAATAGGTATAATCTACGAGTATTATTTTTATGTAAAACTTGTTCAAAGATAAATTTAAAGCTGATATGCGGGCAATGGAAAAACTTTACCTCTAAATCAATCAATCAATTGCCAGTCGACAACAAAAAAGAGTCATTTATCCGAGGCTTCGTTCCTGGAAATCAGGAATAGGACCAGAATCTGTGCGGACCAGTGCAATTTTTTTGCTTTTCATTTAAATCGATAATTTTTATTTCAAGTCACTGTATTATTGCTGGCACGTCAGAATTATCGCACATCATAAAAGTTGCCATACTATTTTTTTCTATTCTAGTTTAATTGATTCACGATTTGCAAAATACAATCGAGTTACGTTTTACGGATATTGACATATTTTTCATCAGATGTTTAGTCAATTTCTAATATGTTTTTAGGTTATCGATTCACACTTGAAACGGGTAAAATTCGAACCCACACCCCCTGGCTATCTCGGCCTGGTGCTTTTTTAGCTCATTCGACAATCGTGGCTCATGACCGAGTGAGAATTTGAATCATTATATGCAAGCGTGTAACCGATAAATATTTGATGACTCATGAACATATTTGACTTTATTAAAGTACAAACATAGCATTTTGTCTTGTTAGGATATACTCATATCTTTAAAGAAGACCTGAACTATTTATCACCGATGATTTTTATCGAAATACATATTATTTACCCATACAGGTTCATTGTGTATAGTATGTAAACGCAACAGGTGCGGATTAATCAAATATTTAATAATAATTTCAATTTGAAGTGCATTCGATATGTGTCTTTATCTGCTTAAATTAATCAAACACTCGAGTTTTAAAAGGCCGATAATTGAACCGTGATAAACGATTTGTTGATTATGTCACTCAAATGTTTCTCTTATAAAAATTATCTACAATTATTGAAAACGTTAAATTGATAACGCTCACATTTTTTCAGTAAAATTGGTTTATGCAATCCGTTTGAAGCATTTGACAGTTTCACAATCACTGTTCAATTTGATCGGTTTCTCAAAACTTAAATTAAGTTTAATATGTTAACATACCAGAAGATATTTTTAACATTCCATACTGAAATTTGCAATAAACTGTATTAGATCGTAGCCATAATTTTTATAAATTTATAACTGTACATTAATGTATATTTATTTTTATTAAAAACTGTCCTATTTTATCAGGCGTCCTTTGATGTCTTTTATAAAAAGAATTATCAAAAAATAAAAATAAAACATTGTTAAAAAAATTATATTATATTTCATTTTTGTACTTATAAATTAACTTTAACATTTAAGTTTTACAACATACGGTTTCAAGTCTCAACACCGAGGCTTGAAAATCCACTCGTTTCGACTCACCGGTTTCTGAATCTCATGATGGGGGTCTGACTGAGTCGGCTATGGCAGGACAAGCTCTAAATATGTCACAGCTGAAAATAAATACTGCTTAGCGATATTAGTGAGATTCGACTGCTTCGGTGGCATCAATGGAGAAACGCTTGGTTCTCCTGGTAAGCTCCGGCGAGGCGGACGCCTTATTCACGAAGACGCGACGCGCACACTGCTCAGCCAACAGGCACTGCAGCTGCGACAGTCGTTGGCTGGCAGCGCACTCCCGAATCGCTTTAAAGAACTCCGCGTAGTGGTGCAAGTTATGCCTGGAATTAATTAAAACATTATTACTGAACTAAATTTTTTCTGCAAGATTCGACCCACACTCTTGGCTATTCGGGCCTTGAATCACCAAACCTCGTAACCGAGTTACATGCAAAAGTAAACAATCCACCTAAGTCTTGAAAAAAATTATCTATTTATAGTTATAAAACATGAAAAAGATAAATATTTATTAGACACTCACATCATGAGCAGCACGCCAGAAAGCATCTCATTGGTGCAGAGCAGGTGGTGCACGTAAGCACGTGTGTATTTCCGGCAGGCCAGGCAGCAGCAACCCACTACCAGGGGGCCGAAGTCCTCAGCGTACCTGCCACAAACACGACTTTCACTAATATATTTTATCTTTCATTGGTTATTTAACCACTAGTTGGTTCTATGGCTACCGCACTAGCTTGGCGAGCACGGAGTGAGATTGAAACGAAGGAAGATACTTCCTCTTCCCATGAACCCCCAATTATCAGAGAGTATTATTGTTTACAGATTATCTTAACTTAAGTATTTACAACTCGTGGAATAAAATATTTGCTATCTAGTAAGGTACAATTTGCAAAATTTTTGAAAAAGGTTACAAAAAAGAAATCATACTTTTTGTCTGTGAGGTCGAGTTGATAGTTGGTATCTTCAGGTCGGGTATCCAGTTGGAAGCAAAAGGACAGGGCCTCGCCGCGCTCGCTGGCCAGGTATGCCGCACTGGAATCCAGAACGTCCCAGCCGTGGCGCACCAGCTCCACAACTGTGGCTGCATCGAAGCACCCAGGAACAATGCGCAGCTTATCTGACGGCAAGCTGTTCTGCAATGCATACATTTTAATATTATAAGAAAAAATTTTAGCTGGAAAGCTAACTAAAGGATAATAGCCTACGGAGCGAGGCTGAGAGCTTAGCTGGTGTACGAGTCCTTCAAGTCTTTATGTAGTTTTTTTATCTGGTTCATTGCTGTGCTGTGTCCGAGGTTTTTTCTTGAGGCCTGTTGTGTTCCGAGTGCTAGAAAATACAGGAGCTCGAAATGAAAATACACAAACGACTGCAGCTTCCATGTCATATTTATTATAATAGGCCACATATTATATTATTTTAATTACTTATTACGGCATTGGCAATGTATTTAGATCTACAGATGCCATCTTTTACAGCTGGAGCGGAAATCTTTTGCCAGAGTTAAATTAGTCCCTTGAGACGAGTCATGAATTAATGTAAGCATGTGTAGAGTAGCAACGAAGACAGAAAAATACTCACAGTGACAGCTTCCACGATGGGTTGTATGGTCTGAAACGAACACTTTTCCAGGGCAGGCCCGTTTATCTCTAGCCCGTCCAGGACATAGCCTCCCAGGCCTTCTGCCGCCTTCAGCGCCTCGAGGCTCAGCTCGCGCTGTTTAAGATTGTAACCACCTTGGATGACCCCTGATCAAAGAAACAGTCATGAGAATTGTCATCTTTAAGGTGTGATGTGTGGCTGTACAAGAAATTTTTAAAGTTGAATCATAAACTTATTAACATAATGATAATTGACACTTCAAAATATAAGACGTTGACGTTGAATAAGGTTAACTGCCTCGTGGCTCAGTTGTTGGCTGAACTACTTCCCAAACAAAACACAAGAGCGTTTGAACCTTAAAGACCCATACGTATAGTTTCTATAAAAGTTAAATAAGTACCTAGAACGGTAGCATTCCTTGATAAGTGGTGGGAGCTGGCGTGTCTCTTCAAACAGAGGTCGAGCATGCTTTCACTGTGTTTCACTGCTTTCTCTGCCCTCTTGTTGGAAGTAGAAGGTCCCGTGCAGCCGTCAGAAAAGACTGTATACACATCAGGCTTCAAAGCTTCCATCATGTTCATGTAACTGTGGAAAGATAAATAATATTAAAACTGCCTCTATTCTGAATTCTAACTTTAGAAATGTCGGATGTTATTTTGCTCTTCATCAACGCTAACCAATGTTATTTTTAGCTAGATCTTTATTTGGATTTATCGCCAAAGTTTGTTTGTTTTAAAAGGCAAGCAGGGCATACAAGAAACACTTACTCGTCTGCATTGATAAGCTTCTTCCCGGAGCGCGTCCACATGGGTAATCTGTCGCCCTGTGAGTGACAAGTCTGCAGAAGCTGCAGGGGGTCACACTGCATCAGCAGGCTGGGATGGGGACCCAGGCCGCTGAACTCTGCCAAGCTGCAGTCTGCCTTGAGAGTCCCTTTTACCAACTGACAGCAATTCGGCAATGGCATTTCCAACAGACAGTCGTTCAGAGATGGCAGCATATCCAGGACTTCACGTGTCAGGTGCGGGACACTGCCACTCTGGAGTCAAGATAACTCATTATAACAATCATATCAGGCTCTAGAACAGTGGTACCCAACCTTCAATTGACCTCGAATTAATTAAAAATTTTAAAAGTTAGGGCAAGCCACATTTTTATTTAAATATTTGAATGAGGTTTTTTATTTTATAGAGCGAATATTTTTTGGACATAGCTTTCTATGCCTAATTAGTCACATGTCCATCACAAGCTATAGGCTGGTCACCGGTGTTTTAGAAGCTCTCATATAAATTCCCTGCAGAATGACACTTCCGAGAAATAAAACTATGACCAATATATAACCAATCACTCATAAAAAATCTTAGCACCAATGGACTTACCTTGGTATACAGCATCAACGCAGGTGTCTCTAGGACCAGGCCTGGCAGCCGGGGGAAGTCTGATATGATAGCCTTTCTGCCGAACGCGGCAGACGTAGATTGTATCGTGAACTTCATTATTCTCGTGGAAATTCTAACACTGAAATAACATTAAGCGTACTTCAACTAAGTTGTTTAAATTCGAGGCACAACACTTGAACGCGACAACTTCAAAACTCGAGAAATCAACAAAACGTAAACTCGTAAAAGAAATCAACAGTAAAAATTAATTCTAACCGCAGACACTGTTTTTATTTTAGGTCTTTATGTGGTATAAAACCCGGAGTGTAGTTTGTTCTTTTATTTTATCGGTAGTACATTGTTTATTTCTGATGAAAATAACTTAATGTCTCTGAACTAACCTCTACAACCTAAGATGCCATGCATTTGCAACGCGTATTTTGACTTTGTAAGACAATCGCGCCGCACGGAATACTCTTTGACCATAAACAACATGTGACCATCGACAATAGAAAACTGTCAAACGTCAAACAATGCGTAATAGCATATCAAATCTAAATAATCTATTTTTATTCATCCTTATTATTCAAATTATTACTATGGTATATATTTTTTCTTCAAGTGCCTCTCCTCAGAGGAGATTGGTGACCATCTCACTGAATATATGTTTATTCTCGGCCGGTCTTAGGTAGGGGAGATGTAGGCAATTGGAGCTACTAGGCAATGGTGGTCACCCCATTTAAACAGACACCAAACGAGAAACAGCGATGTGTTTGAATCGAATAATACTTTGGAGGTGAATACTAATGACGATGATGTAAAACACCTGGCGATCAATGTTTTGTATGCGGCGAATTCGGGTGGGACAATGAAATATGGTTGCAGTGCACATCTTGTGGGTTTTGGGCTCATGCAGATTGCACTGAGTGGATCGCAGCCAGTAATTATGTTTGCGACATGTGCTGACTACCATTGCCCACACACTGAACACCTTGGCTTACCGATGTGGGCAATGGTGATCAAATTTGTGTTTTTTTAAATGCTTCTAGTTTTTAAATTAATTCGCCTAAATGATTGAAGATGGTCTCAATTGTTAATTAGATAAGTTGAGTTTATAATCAGTCATAATCAATAAATAATTAATTTATAGATTTTCTTTTATTTCAATTCACAAAAAGTGACCCCCATTACCTACATCTCCCTTATTTTTTC
Source organism: Atopsyche davidsoni (assembly GCA_022113835.1). NCBI lineage: Eukaryota > Metazoa > Arthropoda > Insecta > Trichoptera > Hydrobiosidae > Atopsyche > Atopsyche davidsoni. Next base: position 564,601 of record JAILWY010000028.1, read on the forward strand.
TTCAAGTGCCTCTCAGAGGAGATTGGTGACCATCATACTGTGGATATGATTTTCCTGGGCCAGTCTTATTATTTGGCTGTACTCCCGATTTCTAGTCGCTGGCGTAAATATTACATCCACGTTAATTTCTTCCATCCAATGTTTTTTTTCTTTTTCCTTGGACAATCAGTTGCATAAGCTATATTTGATTGATGGTTTCACTATTTTTTTTTAAACCAAAGTAAAATTGGAAAAGTTAGCTATTTAGAAACGAAAGAAGAAATTCATTAATCAAAAAGACTATCGAGCATAAGAAAAAAGAATCTAAAAGATCTACTCGAAAACATTTTTTTTTTCGAATATATAAGTTATTGTATATTGTGCAAAAAAAAATACTTTTCAAATGTTAATAGGTTAAAAAAAACTGACAGTTTACGTTTATTTAGTGATATATTACAAATAATCGTATTCCGTGACTAATAAAGACAATATATATAAATAAACTTTTCGCAGGCTCGTACAATCAAAACGGTTTTTTATTTTGCATCCGAAGACACCTTAGCTCGGAAAAACATTCTCCATAAAAGCATGCGAAGGAAGTTGCGGCAGTGCTCGGCTCGTCGCGTCTCTAAAGACATTGACCTGGTCATATAGAGGGAAATCCCCTGAAATCCTTTTCAAACCTATAGACAATTTTAAGTTGATTGAATTGATAAGCGAAAAGAAGATATAATTCAAGATAACAAAATGTCAGAGGTAAGCTCACTACGCGTACCGTTTTTACCATGATCATCAGGGTTTGAAGGTATGGTCTCAGCAGCCGGCCTGTTTATCATTTTATCCTGTTTTTTAATAATAAATAACATGTGCCAAATACTAGCACTTATAGATGCTGAAATTATTTATGTATTTCGCTATTTTGGTTTCAATCTGCTTGAAGATGCCAGCATGGGAAATTGCCGAAACTAATCAGGTAAACAAATAAAATAACTAAAAATATCCACATTCTAATGCCAAAATATTGAATATTTCATTTTCAGTCTTTTTCAAGATCTGGTAGACCAGTCAAGTGAAACATTTGTGTTCATGCAGTACTCCACTCGTCCCAAAGCACCAGTCTCTGGATCTCACGATGGGCCCGATTTCAGTCAGAGATTTCCATGGCAGTTTAACTTTTAATAAATCTGCACTGTACACCCATACACGGCTTTTGTGTATCCAATTTATCTCCTGATTTGCAAAGAGCTCCGGGCTGCGGCGGACATAGAGGTGCGGGTTTGAATCGATTAAATATTGTATCAACCATTATCTTTATTGCTTATTTCACAGAATTTATTGATTATTGATGGGTTTTTATTTCATATTTGTACTGTCAAACAACATTGTCCACAATCTTCAGACAATTTAGTCTGACAAGGCTACTTTTTTGTATCAAAATTGAATCGTCACATTTAACACACCGTATCATTAGATTATTTCCAAAAAAAAAAATTCAAATCTCCGAGGTCAATTGAAACAATAAAAATACACAATATTTTAACTTTCCACTCTTTATTTTCAGAAAGTCTTTAACATCACTCATTGAAGAAAAAAAACAACAATTTTCAGCTACACAGAATTCTTTCAGATTCATCTCTCAGGATGGAAATTCTAATTACATTCAATAAATATACATCAATTAAATAATTATACTCCATTAAACAAAAGGCCAGAGAGAATATATCGACATACACCGATAAATATAAAATATTTGGCACCAACTCATCGAATAAAATTGACGGGCGTATCGAAGCATGCCTTAGAATTAATATGAAACGTTTTTCTTTAATCCTATAATAAATAATCAGTCTTTAATGTGGTTTTAAAACGACGGTCACAACAGATATACGGTGTCTGCCTTTTTATTCTCAAAGGAAGACTAAGAGTTCAGGAATTAAGACTACTTCGTTAGCCATTGACTGTCAACCATTCTGGCCTAGTGCATAAGTGGCATTGGTAAATTTTTTACACCACTACTATAAAATAATATAGTTGAATATTTACGCAGCTGGCATGCGGTCCATACAAGCAGAAAATACCTTATAAAAGACAAAATTAAAATCAAGTGAATATTTTTAAAATTGAAACCCAAAATCTCTTTAATTAATATTCTATACAACAAACATAAATTAATCTTGATTTTAAAAGGAATTCACCGATTTTTTGCTAATACGGAGCACACGCCACTGGCTTGCGCGGTATTATTGTTAAAGAGGAACCTTGTAACCAATCCGGCAGTTATTTTAAATAAATTAATAATTGATAATTTATTCATTTGATACTAACACTTGTGCTGTGATGGAATGATAACCTTTGGTTTGTAGGTTTCACGTCGAGATGCAATCATTTTTCAGAGGTTTCAGCCGGAAACTTCGGAGTCATCTTCGAAGAAATCCTATTTGGGAATCAGCTCCACTAATATAGCCAAAACTTGGACAAAGCAATCGCAACTATAAATAAAATCAGCTAAAGTTCTCTCGAGCCGAGCAAAACACCACAAAATACATCAAAAAATTGAGATTCAAGAAAACAAATTTTGGTGTAATTTATTTTAAGTGAGTATTTTCTTGCAAAGAGATTACATCCCTTTTTGAACGCGACTGTTTCACCTTTCAAGGGTTACACTCGATCTAACGAAACCTCGAAAGTTAGCTGATATTTAAAAAATAGCCGTAATATCCTAACTATTTGGCTATGTGGAAACGCCTTAGATCTTGATAACATCTGATGAATAGAATTTATCTTAGCAATAGTTATTTACAATCTTCAAAAGGGATGTATAATCAATACTAATTATAAAATACCTTATAATAACAAAAAAATATTAAAAACCAAATGCAGGAAAAACTGTGTACTATTACAAATCTCAATAATATACATACATATAATATATACACAGAATTTCATTACACGTAAAATAAACATTCTAGATATACACTATATACTAGTGGTGTGCGATGAGGGCGTGTGATGTATGCAAGGCTATATGGTTTACGACACTGTTTATTTCATGTTAAGGGTCCTCGGCCCTTAAATTTATATTTTAGTATATGCACATCATCGCTAAATATATACATAAATTCAAAACTAAAAATTTATATTAAAGGCAAGTTAATTGATGGAAAGTATTATAGTACGATAATAATAAGGTTAAGAATATAACGCAAACCAGCCAGAAATTAGGTACATCGGCACTTGCATACAACAGTCTGAATTCTCGCTCAGTTACGGTGACACAGTGGTTCAGATGGCAAGAGCGTCGGTCTGCAGCAGCCGTCGAGTGTGAATTCAAACCTCGCCCGTATACGAAACTATTAGCTTAGTTGACTTTGTAAAGGTCGTATTGTATTGGAGCCAATACGGTTGAAAAATGTATCTTTGTACTAGAATTATTGCATGGGCACATCGCTGCCGAAGAGGATATCCCAAGTCTGCCTCATGCGAGTAGCGTAGTTCCTCTTCACACCTGATCCTGCTTCATCGGTCCCTTTACCGGGATTTATCTTCAATAGTTTCTTCGGTGTGGCGGCGTCATCCAGATCACTGGAAACATTCACTGAATCAACACTTTGACGTTTCGTATTGCCGAGACTGATCTCACGTCCCGTGTGACACGCATCTTGTTCAGAGAATTCACTTTCATTATCTTCGACAAAAGAATCATCGTGACATATCGGATATTTGGATATATCGATTCGTGTCAAAACTACTTTCAGAATTCTATCGGTTGGCACGCTCGGTATGAGTTCACATTCCCCCGTCTCTGATCTGTATCGTATGTGGCTCGTCTCGCAGGCTTCTGAATTCTTTACAGCGATTTCTGAAGTCTCACTATCCGAAGACAAATCATAGATTTCAACTACTTCTTCATTTTTGATTTGCGCGTCGCTGCTGGTTGCCTCGCCAGCCGTCGTTTCTTCTTCCTCCGGTGAGCGTCTCGAGCTAAAATCACCCCCTGGCCCGCCCGATTGCTTGATCAATTTACTTTTAGTTTTCTTAGCTTTAGTTTCCATGAACACAACTTTAGGAACTGCTGATACTTCTTTGACCTTCTTCGTCTCCGGAGACAATTCCTCCAATTTTGCAGTAGATTTCTGTCCAGGGACAGAATTCAATTTGGCTTGGATGGACTTATTTAAAATATCCATACGAGACATTTTACATAACTTAATATTAGAATTTATTTCACTCGAGTTGTCTGAGGCAGATTTGGGTTGGATTTTTTTTGATTTCATCCCGTATGTTTTGCAAAAATCTATCGAGTCTTTGTTATACTTGATGACTTTTAAATACTTTTTGACAGGTGAATCGGTTAACTTTGCCGCTGTCGTGTTATTCTTAGAACCAGTGTCCGAGCAAACTCTGTCCGTTTTATCTACTCTGTCACCAGCGACACCGATTTCTAAAACAGCTGCATGAGTCGCTTTTTGCGCCAGGCTAACTGGATGGCACTGCGTTTTATCTCTCTCAATCGATGAGTGCGTAGAAGACAACATCTGTTTTTGTATGCTGGAACACTTTCTGCCGTTATCGAAAGCATTACGATCCGAAGAGGTAGCTAGGGTGGTCGCAAATACATGTGGCATATCTTGGGCGGAAGCTTTTGAAGTCGGAGTTTCGGCAGTCGCCAACTTGCCAACTTGCGAATGAGAGCCAGGTTTCAGTATTTTCTGGGGTATCTCTCGGTGAATGGTGTGATTGCCAACATTCTCATTTTCGACTGGAGTAATCGAACTGTTTTCTGAAATCGCAGCATTATCATCTTGATGCCTATCAATCATAGACACTGCCACTTTGTAAGCACCTCCTTGGTATAGCAAACTTCTGTTAGGAGCAGATGTCACAGGAACCGGCTCCTGAAGTTTCACAGTATTTCTACATGCCGACTTTGTTGTCTTTCTGCCAATGCTCTCTGAAGCAATAGTTTGGGTCGTCGACCCCACCTCTCGTTGTGTACTTTTGGGCATCATTTTGCTAACACTGATGGTAGCAGCGTTGATGTTTTCTGGAGTGACAGCTTGAATGGAAGATGTCTCTTGGTGAATGTGCATATCGGAACTTCTAATCGATTCAGATGTAATCGGAATTATCGTCTGGGGTAGCTTACTGATTTTGCATATGCCTACGCCGTCTGCGCCCAAAGCTTGATTGACCGGTTGCACATTTCGATGCAAAACAAAACGCGTGCTGGTTTTGAGCTGTGGTGGTTCTTGGTGTGGCTTGACGAAGGAGCCCTTCACGAACGAGGGCACTGTCGTCACCTCCGGTTTGTTACTTGTGCTATCATTTAATATTTTATTTTGTGAAACAATGGGACCTCCCATTTTTCGGTGAGCATTAACAGCAGTGCCTTGCGGTGAGCTCGTACTGGTTACTTGCACCTGCGGTTTTAGATTTTGGACAACAAACTCGTTGACTTTTCTGCTAGGAGTATTTAGGATATTTGGATTTTTTTCTAAAGAGGGAGATTGAATATCGGTTCCCTTTTGTTGGATATATATAATTTTGTCCGTCATTTTCATCCCTACCAAGGAAGTAGCAGCATTGCCGGATCCTTGTAACTTGGGTCTATTGATAGATTTCCCTGCTTTTAGACAATTTGCAGGAATACTCATTGCACTGGCCACTTTTAATGTCTCCCCATTGATGGAGGTGACTTTTTGGGAGCCGTTTGAATCGCAGGTGGAAAATACATTCAGCTGCGAAAAGTCATGAAGTGGTCTTACTATTTTGGTCGAGGAGACGGATGCAACAGATGCAGGAAGGGAGGACGAAGACGATGAGGGTGAGGGGGGCAGAGAGAGGGGGTGAGGGGCGTGGGTGAACACCTGATTGCCCTGCCAGTGTACGAAGAACTCGAGGTTCTTTGAGTCTATGGCCATGTCCTTGGCGGTGTTCCCATTGAAATCCGCGACGTCAGGATCGGCACCGTATTTCTTCAGCAGTGTAAAGCACTCTCTCAATCTGGGTTTCAAGTTGATTTCTAAAAGTAAAAATTATATGAAATTCCAATAATAATTGATAAGTGCTTCACCTAGCACAGGCAACGCCAACGCCTTGCCAACGGCAAGGCGCTCACAATTCTTCACCCTTTGCACGCCCTCGACATTTTAACACGTCAATAACTCCTTAATTGATTTACAATATAAATCAAAAAGGGTAGAAAAAATTTTGAATAATCTTACTTGAGTAAGTCTGCGCAGAAAAGTGAAATATGATAAATCTAACCAATTTAAATTATTTAAAAAAATTGAATTGTATAATGCCGCCTCTAGCCCGACATCGAAATCTGCGTCATGCCAAAATGATGTCGGTAAATACTAAATTGATGTACAAATAAATAAATTGGTTGTTGGCCAACCTGGTTGGAAGGCGGCGGCCAGGATCAGGGCAGTCTTGCCGGAGTGGCTCGAGGGGAAGTTCAGGGCAGAATCAGCTTGGTGGGGCAGCAATGCTTGGCTGCGCTGCAGCAGCACCTCCATGTGGTCTATGTGGGACTGCAGCACACACACCATGAGCGGGGTGTGTCCTGTAACGCATTGCTTAAGCTGTAATGTGGCTCTTCAGCTTCACGGTTAGATGATATGTCAGATGGAGATTTTTAAATTATTTTATTGTTTCCCAACACAGACCTGTTAAATGTTTGATATTTGGAGGGAGCTTCATATTTGCACGTTTTTCAATAGATTGTCTTCATGTTTAAAAGACAAAAAAAAAGTTTGATGCGATAAGTAAATACCGGAGACATAACCCTTGAATGCTTACTACTGCTCGCTTACATACTTCTTCCCTATTAGCGTAATTATAGTTTCTTGGCTTCAAATCAGTGCACTTGAACATCTCCAACTCAAGAAACAAAAACAGAAGCGTGCGCTGCGCTGGGTGGGAGGCTCACCGTCCTGATCCTCGGCGGTGAGCAGAGCGTAGAGCTGGTCAGTGGGCAAGTGGCACACCAGCACATGTAGCACCTGGATGGGGCCACGGGCAGCAAGGTGTAGAGCATTACGGGAGCTGTCGTCTACTGCACTCAGCGAGCTGCCATTCTGCAGCAATAGCTTCAGCAGCGGCGGCGAGCTGTTCTTTAGGATGGCCAGGTGCAACGGGGTCTACGAGTACAGAACCAGTTATTCAATAAACTTGCATGAGACATCGTTTTGTTTTTAAAATATTTTATTACTTTTCTTTTTGGCATAAATAAGAAGTTAAAATTCATCTCTTAGCTTGTCCAAAACAACCCTTGAAAAACGAGAGCATACACAAACAAAAAATGATCGTAATCTCGTAGCCATTAAGTTATTCATATATGTAGATAAAGGCTTTCTTACATATCCGTTTTCGCTGTACTGGTCGATTGACACCTTCTTGAACTTCATGATGAGGATGCAGCGGCGCACCAGCTGCAGCTCTTCTTCGAACACAGCAATGTGGATGGGCCTGCGTTGGACAAATCACGTGCAATTTAATCATTTCCAAACAAAACAAATGTGAGGGGATTACTACTTGCCAGACTCAATCAAGATAAATATACGTTCAATGAGAAGGTCACCAACCTTCTTCGACGAGAGGCACATGAAGATTTTCAAGAAATAATGTTATACCGATGATTATTATAGAATATTAAGCAGTCATTAGTATTGCAAAGTTGGGCTTACGCTCACATTTGAGATGAGTGCGTGTAAATAAGGAGTGCAGAGAATTTGTTGCGTACTTACATGTAACCTTCGTTGTCGAGCTCCAAGCATACCTTGCAATCCTCTGTGATTTTTTTGAGGCACCATAGCATATTTGAAGACATGCAATCCTGCAGATTAAAATGAAAGTCTTACATATGAATTTTACAAAAAATACATCGGCTGCTTAAACCTGGCAACGATTATGTAAATATTTTACCTTGTTTTTCTCCAAAGCGGATTGCATAGTTTGTAGAGGAGTTTTAACGGGGCTTTGCACCGAATGCAGTGAAGCTAGCAGGGGATTTTGCATGTTGATATCGGGGTCATTGTAAAGAACCTGACTGCAATCTGCAGGCTGCTGGTTGTACAGAATTGGCTGTAATTGCAACACATCCTTGCTGTTCGACGTGTCTAAATTTTGAAACTGCTTCATTTGCTGATAGACCTGAGTGCCGATGCTACAGAGCGATGCTGTTTCAAGGTCGTAATCTGGAAGTTCATCGTCGGCTTCACTTGATACAGCTTTAACTTTCGGGTTTTGGTAAGTCCGAAGCAAAGGAAAAAGCTTGGATTCGTAACCATTTTCCATGGACATGACTGCGCAGGGGACTTTGGATTTTCTCTTTCGTTTGGTGAACCTTTCAGAATATTCGATTTCCTGTTTGATGTTTAATTTGGACCCCCTCCGGTCTTCGGGGTTCCACTCCGATGCCTCCGTCTGGCAGGACTTGCTTCGGGTTACTTTCTGGTGAAACAGGGCAGCGAGAGCCTTGGAGCGCAGCGACTCGTCAGTAAGCTGGCACAGGGCATTTAATATTATGTGATAATTTTGCTTTCCGATGGTGTTGACAAGGGATTCAGATGCAGACAACGTATCATCACTCTCCCCCAATTTTTTTAAGTTCAGTACTTGCTCACTGTGGTCGGAATCGATTTTAGAAGACTTCTCATCGACTCTCGTGCTGGTTTTCACGATGAACTTTGGGTCTTGGGTATTTTCTATTTTCGTGTTAAAAGGCACACTGCTTTCTTGAACAACCTGCTCAGACACTGTGAATTGTATGGTAGGTTTAGTATTCACACTTGCGGTCAAAGAAGACACTTTATTATTGGATAGGACGGACAAGAACGGATAGGGTTTTTTAATCAATTTTGGCGGAGATGAAGAAATAGATTTGAGCTGTTCATTATTTGCAACTGAAAGAATTTTCACAGGAGTTTTCAATTTCTGATTACATATATTCCCTAAGTTCTTCGGTGACTGACCAGGTTTGACAATAACATATTTTGGTATTTTAAGATATCCCGGTTGGAAAAAATCTTGCTGAGATTTTAAGACAGATTTTAAACGAATGGTCTTGCCGGTGGCTGTGGAAGCGGAAGGCGGTGCAGAGCTCCCGCTGCTCGAGAAGTGGGAGCTTTGTACCATGTTCTGGAGGTTTTCTTCTTGCATTTTAAGATAATCTTGATAAATTACTTTGAATAATAATCTGAAATTAACAAAAGCCCATTAATTTTACGTTACATGGAACATCGCTCATTACGTATTGTATAATATACATATTTAAATAGTCACATTTCAGAATTCAATTCATACACCTTTGGTAAAATATCAACAAATCTTCAATCTCATCACTTTAAAACGGTCATTTTCCAAATGACACGGAGTCATTTTTTAAGATACTGAATAATCTTTCATACACGAGCAATGCAAAAATCTATAACTTAACTATTTTGAATAATACGTTTTATAATCACATAACCTAGTTATACATAGATATTAGGACACCTAAGTCAGGCGTCGGTTATAATCTGGCATAAAATCCATGTTTGTTACATCAAACAAGCCAACAAAACAATAAAAAGCTTAACACAATATACTTTAAATCTATGAACAATACGTAATCTAATACAAAAGTGATTTTGATTACTTTTATTCAAAATTCTTTCTTCCACCGCCACGAAGATGCACAGCAAATGAATACACGATACATTCACAACCACTCACGATACATTATATTGTCTAATTAGTAAATAACTCACATTTATATTCGGTCTACATTCTGTAAGCTTGTATACATTTAATATTACACAAATACTACAATGTATTTACGTATGCTTATTTTGATTTATTTCTAATCTATCACGCACTATGAAACGTCAATCCAACAACCTCGAGGGTATTTCCCATAAAGCATAAAGTCGCTGCTTATAGCAACATTACCATGAAGCAATCGAATGAATCACAATATTCAATCTCCGTACATTCATTCATTTTTATATAAAATTAAAGTTGTAAAGAGATGAAAAATGGCGAAGATTTAATATTTGAACATTTTTTTATTGAAAAAACAATAAAGATACATAATTTTTGATTCGATTGTTTTAGTCATTCGGTACAACACTAGTTGCTTTAAGGCGAAGCATAGAGTATAAATACATTTTTTTTCTTTTTTTAATAAATATTTTTTTTCTATTTTCCTCATTTTAATTTGTTTTATGCGACCAGTTTTGTCATTTTCAAGCAGAATAAAGATTGGTGAACTATTTGGTTTAAAACTAATTCATTATTTATTATTAATAATTGTGAAAATGGTGGATTCCATTTTGATATTTTTTATTAAAATAAAAGAAATATTTTTCGTGCATTTCCATATTGTTATTTTAATTTTTGTAAGTTGTTTCGCACAATCTTTTTTGTTGCTATTTTCAATCATTTACTGCTTAACACGTTGACCGCCAAGCGGATTTTCGTAAAATGTCCAAAATTTGTTTTCACGTTTTTAGGTTTAATTTAATATAATGGGCCGAAATACAATAATTTAATTTGTTTTGATATATTTTTGAGATGATTTATTGGTATTTACAGGTATGTCGTGTCGGCCACCGGTGGCCGACACGGCCCAATTGAAATACCTCCGTGTCGGCCACCAGTGGCTGACACGGCAGTCAACGTGTTAATAATGATTTATTATTAAAAAATTTACTTCTTAAATTGTAAGTTGATGACCATTTCACTAAATATATAATTATTCTAAACCAGTCTTATTAATTTGATTGTAATACTAACTTCCAGGTATTAACGAAAAATAAACAGCTCTAAATAAATAACCCTTGATATATTTTAAAATCAATAAATAATTACATTCGGATTTCTTACATTCATTTGCATTTAATACAAATTTAATGTACTAAAGTAATAAAACAATGAAATGGGTTTTTTTTATTAGGGGAGATGCAGGCAATTGGAGTCAGTAGGCAATGGTGATCTTATTGCTTTAATTCCAATAAAAAAAAAGTGACCCGCATTAACTACATCCCTTGTGTTCTTATGAAAATTTTATTATCTGAAAAACGATTTTTTTCATATATGTAAATTAAAACAATATTAGCTTCTTTACGACGAGTGAAGAAAGCATAAAAGTTAAAACACAGTATTTGCTTATTATTATATACATATTTAACATTTTTTTAATCATTAAAATGTTTATTATTTTGCTCTGATTCTACGTGTCAGGTTCTTCGAACAAACGTGTGACTTATCAGAAAACAAAAAAAAACTTTTATCTGGAAAGAAACAATAAAAAAATGGCCAAGCTAACGAATAAACAAATCTAAGACATAATTACAATTTCTGTTTATTAAGTTCGTTTTATAATTTAATTGTTGATATTTAAAAAATTAAATTTTGCTTATTTAATTATAATTAGACACCGTAATAGTAAATATAATTATATTTAATTTTATTTAAGGTTGATTAAAAAGAATAGACAATTAAAAATAACCGTAGGACTGTGCGCCATGACGGCTTATCTGTCAAAAACAAGGTACGAATGACGAATAGGCCGGGCTTGAGTAATTTTTCAATAAAGCTTCATAACCAGAAGGAAATAGTCAGATTAAGTATAGTCGAGGCATAACTGTGCAGTGACATAATATGAGAATTGCAAAATTATCAGCGGAAAATCGAAAACACTGACATCGACGTCGACGCGAATGCCATACAACTCCCTCGCCACATAGCGTCACACACGATCGAGATAACTCGAGTATCCGGACGTCAAGTATGCAAACAATCAAGTGCGTGGTGGTGGGCGACGGTGCTGTGGGTAAGACGTGTTTACTCATCAGCTACACCACCAATAAATTCCCGTCCGAGTATGTGCCCACCGTGTTCGACAACTACGCCGTGACCGTGATGATCGGCGGCGAACCCTACACGCTGGGGCTGTTCGACACGGCCGGTCAGGAGGACTACGATCGTTTGCGCCCGCTGAGCTATCCGCAGACGGACGTGTTTCTCGTGTGCTTCTCTGCTGTGCATCCCAGTTCGTTCGAGAATGTGAAAGAGAAATGGGTTCCGGAGATCACGCACCATTGCCAAAAGACCCCGTTCTTATTGGTAGGCACTCAGATAGACCTGCGCGAGGACGCCGCCACCGCCGAGAAGCTGGCCAAGAACAAGCAGAAGCCGCTGTCTCCCGAGCAGGGCGAGAAGTTGGCTAAAGAGCTCAAGGCCGTCAAGTACGTGGAGTGCTCCTCGCTCACACAGAAGGGGCTGAAGAACGTGTTCGACGAGGCAATACTTGCAGCTCTGGAGCCGCCGGAACCGGTGAAGCGCAGGAAGTGTGTGCTGCTGTAAACTCGTACACAAACATATTCACTTCACTGTTAACGTCACAGTGATCTACAACACAACGGCACTTCAGATAAATAATATTACATCTTGTAAGAAATCAATTGGTGCCTTCACATTTGGTGTTCTGTATATTTGATTTTGATGAAATGAAATGTATTTCATATAAGATTTGTCGATTCATATATTTTTTAAGGATAATAATAGCATTGTCGCAGATGCGTTGAAGATGGTCAACAGCCTCCCGACCTTCTCTGCTCCGGCACGAGCTGAACCTTATGTGTATTTATTTATTTTCATCAAGTAGAGGGACGGGCAGAGCTACCGGGCTCTAATTGTCTCTGTTTTGTAAAATAAAAAGTACCTAAATATTAAACACATCTTCTTTATACCTAATGTATTCATTAATTGTAATCTTTTTTATAAATTAACAATTTAATTTTAATTTGATGTAACCTCAAAAAAATATTATTCAAGAAAATTGGTCCATCGAGAGGTTCTGTACTATGCAAATAAACAAACTTCAAATATTTAATGTTTAATATCGGAATTTATTCATATTTTTTTATTGTGATAAAGATTATAAATGAATAAAAAATATCAGTGATTATTATTATTTTTCCAAATGGAAATATTTCATTATTTATTGCACATGAAAGCGCTAAGCGAAAGTAAGTAGCGCATTAAAACTTGCAATTAAAGATATAATATTGCATTTTGATTTTCATCTAGACCTCACCGTCTATTGTATAAAGATAAAGTTTTCAAACATGACGGAGAACGGCTCGATATTATAAATTATATTTCCTGCATTTGATGTGCTGCAACACGTTATTTTAATGTGGGATGAAAATAAAAATGGCAAGCAAATTTTTTTTTTTTTAAATTTTTATACAATTTTAACAAATGTTTTATTTAAGTTTAAGTTCTCATGTCATTATAGCAGCATATATACTAAAGTATTTTTGAAATTTTTTCAATAATCCCACAAATATTTAGTTTCGGAGAATGATTTAGTCTTGTCTCATAAATATGAGATCATTTATATATTTACAATCGCAACGTTTCGCGCGGATCGAATTTGTGATGTCGTTAGAATTCCTTTATTATATTCTAAATATATTGTGATACTTCTATACTATTTATTTTATGATGCAATCGTTTTTCTGATGTTATGTATTCTGACTGTTACAAATGTGGCTTGCAAGCGTTGGGCGAGGGCATTAGTAACCCAATCGTTATGGGCCTGGCACCTTCGTCAGAGAGCTAGCTTAAAACTTCATAGCCGATTTTCTCTTGTCTGGTCTGGTGGCACAACAGGAGTATAAGGGTGGTTCGTTTCATTGGTATGTTTAAGTACACTAATCAGTAAGCTATTCATGCGAACACGTCTCCATCTTGCCCAAAGACTTCCAACTGACGAGGGAATAATACCTTATCACTCATCTTTTTGTATTCAGTCAATTCGTACTAAACAGAATTATAAAAGCTGTCTTTAAATGAATACATAAGGAGTATCACTATATTTTATTATTTTAAATGTTATGACATCGATGTTTAAGCCCAGGATGCCGGGAGTGTCCTGAACCTGCGTTTTGAAAGTCCACAATGCTCAGGCTGCAGTCCCAAACTGCCGAATCAGCATTCAGGATCGCAGGCCATAGATTCCGCGATCTGATGCTGCAAATAGAGTCCAGATATACTTTCCATCTGCGCCGTAAATAAATCGGTTTGTAAATATTTAAGTAAGCCGATTGACTTCTATTGCAAGCGGGCATTGAAATGTAAATTTCTTAAGTAATTTTAGCACTAATTGTTGAAATATTTTACCAATAATTTTAATCACACCACCACAGTTTCATTGATGATTATCGTGGAGTATTCATTAAATTCACATTTAATACCTATACAGAATAATTGTGTCTATCATATGCTTTAAGGAAATCGATTCATACGTGTAACAATTTTTTTTATGTACCTTTTTTCACGTGATAGCAGACTTTCTGATATGGTGGCCGGTTTAATAGCGAAGCGGTTTAATATCACTATACATCGGAAGCCAAGAATTGTAATAACGAAAAGTAGCTTCAAAACATTTGTCAACCATCACTAAGGATTTAATCACCTATGAATCGATTACCTAAATATTGTATGCACAATAAAACTGCGTGCGTGAAAAACGTGGATTTATTGAGAATATCTTATAATAATCATAAGTTGATGATTTTTCTTATCATTCGATTCAATCACGTGATATTGATAATGTCATCTATCTGTTTGGACGTTGTTATATTAGACTGGAAGGGAAACTTATGAAAATTATTCCTATTTGTGTATCCACCGTATTTTTTGGACCACAAGACGCACAGGATAAAAAGACGCAAAATTATTTTTAATCCTTTCTCAATTCAATCTGTACTTGTAATAATCAGTTCATCTTCATCCTTCGCCACTCTTCTCATTTAATGTCACCGTTTGTGTTACTTTCGTCTGAACTTTTATTGCATATTTGGTGTTAACCTCAAACTCCAAGATGTTTAAAAAAAGGTGCGTCTACGGCCTGAAGTATTTTTGTGAGTGCCGCCTGCAGGAGAGGGCGCGTTCCTGAGGATTTATCAGTTCTCTGGTTAGTCGATCTGATCCTGTCGACTACACATGTCGGTTCAAAGTGTTCCCTAGCAAAGTAATACCTTAAAAGATGCCTTTTAAAGATAAATATAGTATTCATATCAATTTGATCTTTGTAATAAGATATGCGGAGTTTGTTCACCTCTCGTTTTATGCTACATTTTGTTGTCGATATTCTTGTTAAGTCTGCAATAATTAACAGTTAAAAATAATTACTTATGGCGTATTAAATTTTATATAACTTTTATTGTATAAGGAGGATAGTATGCTTGAAGATTTTTATATCAATCTTAATATAATAATGTAGTATCTATAGTTTTTTTTTTAAAGACTTGTAGTAATATGAGAAGATACACCCTGCCCAGAAAATAAATTCATATTCCTCTTCATTTTGGAAAATTCCAGCGTTCCAGGGAAACCAGCTTTGGACGCTGAGACAGAAGAGAGAATGTCAATTTGCTTTAATATAGGCGATCCGATCATTCGAGCAAATAAATTTTACTGTAAAATTTTATACATACTTTGATAGATCTGTTACAATATTTGCAACTTGTTGATGTTAATTAATTTTGCTCGAATATGTTTCTCAAGTGCCTGCATTCCTTCACGTCAACCCGTCCCTAAGAAAAAACCAGGCTCCGACAAATCTAAGAATGGTCAAGAAAATATGTATTTTTTTAAATTATCTGAGTATAAACGCAGATGTTATAAAATTCTATACTTTTGACCAGTCGCACGTCGACGGGTCAAAATTTAATAAACTTCGTTATAATCTGCAAAGAAATAATCCGTAAGCTGTAGTTTTTTTTTTTTTTAAATCAGTCGAAGTTTGGATCATTTTTGTATTATGTAAATATTTGAGAAGTTTTGGGTGTCGGTCGGTTAAATATCGCCATCAGTGTGATTTATATACTTCTGGAGTAAATTTTGACAAAAAATTTGTATAAAAGCATTTAAAGGTACTTTTGAACTGCCTAAAAAATATATAATATTATATATAGGTATAAGTGATATCTGACTATATCTTGTAAACGCCTGAACCTTCTGCATATTAGGTATAAATTAATTTATAATTTAACTCAACACCCGTTGCGTATTTTACATTCAGCTTACCGTTGTTATGGTTATATGCAAATTTTTATACAAAATTACTCACGTTGAAGCAGACTGTAACACGCTGCAGAAAGATGGGTCAACACTCGATGTTATTATTCAAATGCTGCCACCGTGACGCGCTCCGAGCTAGACTTGACACCTCTTGAGTCCTTATAAACTAAAAATATTTTTATTTTAATATATTTACGACACCCTTTCATTTTTGTAAAAATACTTTTAGTTGCTAGATTTTTTATTCCCATTGTGTAATTTGTATTATCAACTATTATTTTTAATCATTATGGATTTTCAAATTTCAATCTAACCTAACTTCATCTAATATCTTGCTTCTGGAAATAATTAATCAATTGTTAGTAAATGTTAATTATATCCGCATTTCTTACCAATATTAGTTTATTATGCTAACAATATATTTTTAGGCAAAGTGTCATGCACGAAATGATGAGAAAAGTAATTTTTATTCAGTACACACTTGAGATACGAACCTAACCTCAAATTTTATGCTGTGTCGTGAAAATTAATGATTTTTCTTGTTGCCCTGCGTGTGAACTGTTAACCTAAAACATTGTTAAATAATAAATGATTTTTGTCTAGTTACGAGCCATGGTCAGTCTACCTGCCGCCTAGAAGTGTGTGCCTAAATATAAACAAAACCAAATGGTCAACGAGACTACTGAGATTTACAACTGAGACAGTGCGAGCTCTTTCGCCCTATAGAGGCATCGCCAAACCGGTAGACTGATGTCCAATACACACTTCTTACAATCATGACAATCATTGAAATTTACCTCAAAACAATTTAAGTAATTTTACTATACTAAGTATTATAATTAACAATGCCTCGGGAAACTATCTTTGATTTGATGTTAACTTGAACTCTAAATTCCAGTAGAATCAAAATCGTTTTGTATAAAAAAAATTAATTAACTTTATAGATTAAATTGCTATTAAAATAAAAGCTGACATGACAAGCCTCATCGACCATTTGGTTTTTTTAATATTTATAATGGAGTACTACAAAATAAATACCTCTACAATTAATAAAGCATTCTTAATTCTATACTAATTCAAAAATATTTCATAAGTAGGTAGGTTTATTCTCATATTATATATTTGTTTTTTTGTAGTTTTATATACATTGGGTATGTAACATTTGTATTTATATAAAAATATATACTTATAATTAATAATGATTCTTTAATATCACTTATCCGCTATTCTTTATCCTGTACCTGTTTATCTCTCCGTTGATTAGATATTGAGTTCTCATTTATCTTCAAGGGGGCATCCATATGCTCTTTGGGATGATTCTTTCAGTCCGGAATATACCCATTGCTTGACCTTGTGTCTGTCACAGGATATGATCTCGCAGCGGGTTGATTAATGTACACTTGAAACATTGGCTAAATATAGATCGCCAGTCTCTGCGGCGTGCATTTCTAAATGAACCCCTCTAGAACCGGTTGACATAGCAATCAAAACATTCCTCCATCCATCTTTTAGCAACAGTCTTCATCTATTTGAATTCAATATCAATAAATATTTTTTTCTTATATTCAATGGCTTTTTACCTCGGGTGCTTAGCTGTGGCAAGTTTTTGTAAATGTCCCGACATTTCGGTTCCAGCACTGGCTTCTGTCGCAACCTCTAGACGAGGGAGAAACTGAGAGTTCAACTGGTATGAATGACCGGTGCTTTGAAGTGGAATCCAGGGGCGCGCAATCCTCAAGGAGTGTTTGAAGAACCACTTTACACCGTCGCAATGCTCACTTTGACACAATATTTTAAGTATTATTGGTTAGATAAATTAAATCAAACAAGCAATGGTCAATCAATAAACAAATATGTATTCAATACCTAAGAAACATGTCAATGGTATATTGCCGAGTTTAAACTTACAACATTAATTAATACTTAATTATCATTATGAATTACATTTAATAAAAAAAATTATGACTTACAAGCGTGTACATTTAACAACTTAAATGATATATTATAACAAATTTGCTACGATAATATTAACACCTATTAATGAACACATATCAATGAAGACGTTTCAACAAAAAAACATAACCCAAACGTTAAGTTTGTAATGCTACAAATTTAAACAAAAAATATGAAAAGACTAGCTAGAAGATTATAATCACTTTAATATGCGAGTGTTTTCGCCTTTCGAGGGCTTCTTCAGACAGTGGGGCAAAAATGTTGAAACTAATTTTGATCAAAAAATTAAAACGTTTGTAATTTATAATTGATATGGAAAATGTTGATTTTTCTTGCGTATTTTATATACGATTGCACATTGTAAACAATAACAACATTTTGGCGTGATTTGATTTATAACAACAAATACGATTAGAGATATTACAACATTTTTACTTGTAAGCACTTCAACGGGAATTTGAACTTACACCTTCATGGTTATCGGAGAGTCCGCACTCGAACCAAATGAATTTGTAATTCCTAGCATGTTAGGTGAGGTTAGGTATGAAATTGTTAAGTTAATCATGTTTTATGAAAAAAAAAATTGTTTCAGTTGGTTCAGTAATATGACGAAACAAAATCTAAATGGTATAGTTACAAATAATTACCTAGGCTGTACATTTTTTTTTTTACAAACAATATTTATTATAATGATATTGTGTCTGTGAAACAATAATACAGGATCCACGTGTATTGGACGAGAAGATTAAAGAAGCCGGCCGCGGCAGTTGTCGGCGCCGCATCGGCAATAGAGAGCCTTGCCGGGCACGCTGCCCACGTCGTAGTTGTAGTTCCACGTGAGTTCCGTGCCCGCGCGCACATGGTTCAGCGTGAAGAACGCCACCCACGGGAAGCGCGGATCGTGCGTGTCCACGAACACGTTCTGCACAAACACGTTGGGCGAGCACGAGTGCTGGGGACAAATACAACAAATGCTTCAATAAATATTTAAAACGTTGGAAGCGCGACTAAAATGCTGCTTTCTGATCGGTTAAACTTTTTTATAAATCAGGTTTGTTTTATTTTGATGGTTTGACTTTAAGTAGTCAGTTAAAAATTGTCAGTCAACTACCGCCAAGAACCTCTTTATAAAGAATTTTCTTCCCATTGAAATTAACTACAATTTATGGCTCGGTCGGCAAACAAGCGTGCCAAGAGCTGAATCACGAGGATTTTATAGATATATATTTTAGTGATTTGGATATTTTGGTATCTGATGAATTGAACTTACGTTTAGATACCGCCCCAGGTTGCCTTGCACCTTTGCGTCCATAATGTAGCAAGCCTCGTCAGGTCCATACATGGCACGAACAGACCTGTGGATTGTCATTTAATATGAATTGACATTTTAAATCATCAGTGGATCTAACTGTACATTTTTTCATTATCAATGAACCATGAAAATTTATTATTTCTGGAATTTGGAATTCTTAAGGTCGCACTCACTTATACTTGGGGACGTAGTTATCATCATTAAGGTCCTCGGGCGCTGCAAATCTGCATGGCTCACGTATCACTGTGGACAGAAATACCGGTTTAAACTCGACAAAATAAAGTGAACAGCAGTTTCTTGTTCAGAAAGCGCAGTGTATTTCAAATAAAAAAATTAAGTCAACTCGACATGTATAAACTCCACGAGTAACAGAAAGCATACCTTCTTCATCATCACTGATGGTGATGAACTCGTCGTCCCTTTCACCCTTCTTCTCCGCGATGACCATGTTATCGGACAGCTGTTGCTCCAGGATTGGATCAGTGTCGTCTTTGATCTTCATTGTGATAAGCGCATTCTCGGTTTCTAGAGCGTTCTCTGGAGTCGCTCCCTTCTTTTTCTTGAGCTGCCGGGTCCTCATCCTGGTGCTACAGAATGAAAAAAATTTCTAGCTGTACATTATTTAACCTTTTCATGACTATTAACCCTTTATACATTTGAGCCCATATATCATCATTAAATGTTTGAGGAAGCTTTACTAACTAAAGTAAACCTTAATTTTATGTGTGTATTCAACATATTTAGATAAAGATAGGTGAGAAAGAAGCACTGACCTCACATTTCCTTTGGCGGGGGTTGCCACGAAGCAGCCAGGTTGAAATTCCTCATCTGAGTCAAGACCTGGTGCCGTGACTTCACTATTCTCCACTGGCTGCTCGTCTTCAGAAGATGACTGCAATAATAATTACTGAATTGGTTTACAGTGCTACGGAGGTCGAACAGACTATGGCCTCGTTTGAAACCCATCTGTGCCAAAAAATAATGTGACTAGGGGGACCCATTATTTGAATTCAAACTTGGTCTGCGACCTCGCCCACTCCTTGTGCATTAATCTACAAGGCCATATTGCATAATGTGACCTGTGGATCAACGACGTCGGATTCGTAGCCTTCCTTGAGCCGCTCCACCACCTCGATGTAGTCCAGCTCAGCTAGGTACTCGTCGCCCTCCTTGATGCCGTCCACGTTAGCCACGGCGTCTGTGAGCAGGTTGCCGGCGTAGATGCACAGAAAGGCGCCACGGGGCACATCGTTCAGCGCCCGGATGCCCCAGCCGCGATTTTGCGTTTTGAAGACCTGCAATGTGATTGTGACTGGTTGTTCATATTTTTTTGACAGAACCAAACAGCTAACATGCTGCAACGAGATTTCTTTATTTTCTCTCAAGTCATAGTTATACAGTTACATTTACTAACAATTCGCTATGAGAAAAGACGATGTCTCCGAATGCTTACCTGGAGCTTGAGTTGCAGCGGATGTTGGACCACCCTGTTCAAACAAGTGGCAGCGCACTTGCACCTGGAAACACAAAAAATAAACAATTCAAAAAAAAATTACTCAAATGGTCTCCTAAACTAAGATTTGTACAAAATTTAAGTTATACCGAGAATTGCATTCGTAGATGCCAGTGGGCACGGGGTCCAGTAACCGCTTGTAGGTGTATCCCACCCGATCAACTTGTGCACCCGTCAACCGCCCCCCCTCCAGGGTGAGCTGCCAGCACTGACACGTCGCCTTATTCTGTGAAAACAACAAAGTTATCACACTCCGCCCAGTACAAACCGCTAACAGTAGTCTCGAGTCTTACCTGGCAGTCATCGGTACAGTCGCAGCCACAGAGAAACTCCTCGTCCAGGTTGAGAGTCACGCCCCGAGTGGGGATGCGACGCGTGCTGTAGGTGGTGAATTCTGGTAGGGAGTGATCGTAATAGTTTACACAGGGCACTGGCACAGCTTCCACGCCGTGTGATAAATCACGCTTGCTGACAAAGCACTTTGTGGGCATGAATTCGGCCAGGCAGTGGACAAGGTGGTCGAAGTCAAACAGGTCCACCGACATTTCGCTGCCGCTGAGACGAAGGAACAGATGCAGCTCAGCAGGACTGCGCAGGCGACGACCGCACGGTGTGCGGTACATGATAGACCGCTTGGTGCGCTGCTTGAGAATCAACCTGTCATAACGAATTCAATCCGTTTACATATTTTGCTGCATTAAAAAAATATATATAATACAGTATAAAAGTGTTTGAACAGCCGACCTTTCCCAGCCGGAGAGCAGCGGTCGCGTGAGAGGGTTGTAGACACGCAAATCACGCAGAGCAGGGGCAGCGTTGTTCAGACATGACGGTGTGCACGCGTGAGAGACCATCTTGCGTGGCACTACCGACACTCGTGGCGTGTAGTACTGTGTAATGCAAACATTTATCAATTAAATCTTGACAAATAGAAAACTTTACATATGATTCTTTCAATAAATACATTCAGTTTTTGAGTTCTTAAGTAAGTTTTATGCTAAATATAATTGGATAATATTTATAAAACAATGTGTTATGGAATACGGTGGCGTGCGATATGACTGAGAATTATAAGAAAAGGCTGGGGTTCTTTATGATTTTTTAAATAACCCTAATCAAGATATATAGATCAATACAAAGATATAATTCTGAATTGAACGGTCGGGCATTGTGAAAATCGTATTGTAAATGCAGTAATTAATGCAGATTTATTGAATATTCAATGGTTATTTGTCTAGTTGTTGATGATGCGGCGTGTACGTACCACGACTTTGGTCCTGACGTCAGGCTGAGGGGGGAGGGTAGGGGTTGGATCAGAAATAAGGTTCAACGGGGGGGCGGGAGCATACACTGAGGCGATGGCAGGCAGCAGGTCCCGCCTGGGCATCACCACTGTGCTCTTCTTGGCCACCGCGCGGTTTATTCTGGATGCTTGCTGCAGAACAAACATGAATTGCTTAATTAAAATTTGACCAGTAAAAAAATAAAATAGTGCAATCGTTTATTTGAACTAGGTTATCCATATATTGGCTTTCTCCTGGGAATATAATACTCCACAACCGATATATAGGATATATTATAGGTTTTCTAATAATCACTATGAAGGAAGCCAATAATACCAGTGCTTCTTATCTTCATGCCCTGAACTTGAATATTAAAATCTAATAAATATATCGATCTTCCGAATGCCATCATAACAATGGGCACATGTAAAAATTCATTTTGATTATTGGCGTCTAAATTACCTGTTCTGGAGTCTCTTGAATTTCTGCAGATATCGGGCTGACGGGGACAGGGTCATCTGGCCGCGTGTACTCTACATACGGGATGTTGGTGTTCTGAAATTAGAATCCAGTGATTACTCTCACAAAGAATGCATATTTTTATTTTTATTTAATTTTCCCAACCTGCCTCTGTGAATCCCATTTGCTCGTGAAATAATGCTAATGATTTGAAAAATAAGAATATTTTGACTACCTTGCCTGGGGCCGGGGCGCGAGGTCGCCCCTGAGACCGGCGGTCAGCAGCACGCAACTCCAGGAAGAGTGGGGCAAGGCGCGTGCTGCCGCGGTATATCCACTCCTCCCGCGCTGTCACCAGTTCCTGCTCCGAGAAACGCAGCAGTGCGAGTGAAGCGTCTACTGCCTGCACGCACGCCACCCACCACCGTCCTGAATAACATTCGAGCATTTGTATCAACTCCATGAAGATGAAGTTTACATCAATTGAATTAATGACTTTAATTAATTTTCTCGAAAAGTAATGAGCAGTAAACAAAATATCTAAGAAGCTTGCAAGCCAATCGTTTCAAATAAGTGAGTTTCGCCATGCTGACCGTTCCATTCCACCTTCACGACTTGCCCGGACTCCAGCCGCACCATTGGACGGTTGGGGTAGGCCTGCAGGTACTTGCGCACGAAGTCCCGGGAGTCGGGATGCACATCCTCCCACACATTCAATGACTTCTCCATGACGGCTAGCGCGCCCGCATGCGGTACGTACTGCGCGTATCCGTCGTCGAAAAACACCAAGTACCTGCACCACAAAACTGATACTTATAACTTCTACAACATGATTAGAAATTAAAACCATCTCGTGGTTCAGTATTTGGCATACTTGCTCTTGTAAAGATTTAAGATAATAACGAAGAGAGATTTTATCGGTCAGAGTCGGTGACAGCCCAACCTGTTCTTGTTGTTGATGTTGGGAGTCTCCGCGATGACTCCGGAGTAGTATAGATCTCGCTTGTGCTGGTTCAACTGGTCTTTGAAGAGTGCGATCACCCGTGTTCCTGTAAAAAGAGTTATCACGTCAAACATTTTGGTAGGTTTTGACAATCGTTGTTATTCAATGATTTTGTGGCCTGTTGGTGTTTTTTGTCGTCCCAGTACTAAGAACATTTTAAAGGGTTTTGATTGTTTGCCATTTCCTGCATCAGGCAGCTGAACACCCGAGACACTCCAAAATCATTGAAGAGATGTGAGAGTGCGGTGACTGACCTATGGTGTAGCGCACGGGCGAGGGCTGAGACTGCGCCAGCTGCCGACCCGTGACCTGCTTTACCCCGCGGCTGCCCAAGCCTTCGAGGCCTGCAAAACGCACTCGCACCAGGGCGAACATCGCCAACTGTCCGTTCCCCAGCTAAAACACAAATATGGCGCAATCTATCGAAATCCATAAAAGTGCATTCAAATGATTGCAACTAGTTTCATTTATATATTTTCTTTAAAAGTAAAGTCTCATGACGATGTACTTTCAGGAGTAGGGCAGAACCGTAATGCTGTCTAGTGATGATTGAAGGCGCTTATATCATGAGCTTTATTTCATTAAATACAATGTCGATGATGTTTCATGCTACAAATTATTTTCTATTTACATGGATGGAGAATTTAATCGAAATCAAAATTTTTCTTTCTTTTTCTTCTCGCTTTTCTTACCGGGGTCCCTTTGGGGAAAACTTCCAAGACACGGGCGGGAGCCCAGGCTCCGAAGATGGACTGACGCACGGCGTACACCGCGTCGTCTACGCGAGCCATGGGCACGTTCAGTCGACCCTCGGGAGGCAGACTGTCGGTCGCCTGTAAAACATTATCCGATTTCATACAATTGACCAAGAATTGCTGCATCCATTCTGCGATCCCTCTACCTTGAAATCAGAGCTATAGCTGACCTGCGCTTGTATTTGTGATAGTGGATATATTGGTGCATTATGTGTCAATGGATGCACAGGTAGCTTAGATATAGCAGGCAGTTGTGCCAATGGCTGCAGCGGAGGCAGTGCCAGGAGCTGCGTCGGAGACAGTGCAAGGAGCTGCGCCGGAGGCTGCTGTATTGAAACCGGGACTGGTTCCTCATATTGAGGTGGGGAATCCTGCAATTGTTTTCAGTTTCATTATCTATTACGATTTGAGAAGTAGAACACGCTACTGCAGTATGTGATTAAGATATTTCTGTACCGTTTCATAGTCGTGACTATAGTTGACAGGTTTACGGGTCCTCGTGGAGCGTCGTCCAACAAACTATAAATTACAAGATGGTCATTTTATAAATTTTGAATTGTAGTTATTTATTTTGCACAACTGCATTAGTACCGATTTTAATAAAACATAGCATACATGTGAAGACTATAACGTGCAACCTCGGATATCATAAGACACAGTTTCGTCTAAACTCGTGCAGCGATGTGAAAAATGCCTACATAGTTCATAGCTATCCATGAAGTCCATGAAGAATCTCATTAAGGATCTCGGTTTATCGAAGAGGTTAGTGGCCTTTGTGAAAGCCTTTTATCAGGTCTGGCTGCGTGGAGCAGCTGAGTGAAAGCAGTATGAGCATCATGCCTGGATTCCACATTTTACCATGGACTAGAAACTATTCTACTGCAGCTCTTAATCTATCTCTAGGTGGGTTAATTATCACAACAGAAGCTTCGATGATGAAGCTACCCATTTTCGACTTCGTGGCACTCACATTTTGAGGTTCCCAGGGGATATTCAGTTCGGGCTCTATTTGATTTTTTGGGCGGAAGGCGCCATAAAACTTCTCTCGTAGAATATCCGTGTTTTTCTGTAGATCGTCCAGGTGGAGTAGGAATTTCTTTGAATTCCCTGTAAACAAAATAAATGGTTAAATGTAATAAATATAACGCGTTGGTGCCAAGTCATGCTGTCGATTGATGAATAGCAACAATACTCGACGATTCGGCGTCATCTGAGTGGTGATGAGACTTGTCTCACAGTCTCTATTGACACTGGCCTTTTACTCTGTTTGGGTTACCGTACTTCCTGACACTCTGACCTCAGCCTCGGATGTGACAGACATTCAGCCCATGGCACAGGCAAACAAATACAATAACAAATAAATGGTAGCTGTTGCTAAAAATGCCAATGTCGTGAGGTAAGCGACTCAAACGAATAGCTACCATGTTAATAAGAGAAAACTTGGGCGTCTAACGAGGGCAAAGGAGTATCTGGTATTTCAGAAATCCACCTCTTGATATGTAGAAATTGATATCATTGAGAATTGAAAGAATACCCACTAGTTTGTTAATTTTTTATTATTACAAAAGGTGTTGTATAGGGGAATTTAATTTTGAGTTCCAGCGATCTATAAGAATAAATAAATAATTGTATGTTCGTATTACCTTGAAGTTCAGCTAGATTGGCACGGAGATCCTTTTCAAAGAGGGCCACTTGACGCACCAAGTTGTAGTGACTGCAGGTACGAAACAGTTCTTTCACCAAGCGCTCTGCTACGACACACTCCTCTGGTGACAGCACGGGTCCTCGCAACTTAGACCCCGTATTCGTTTCCTCGTCTTCTTCCGAGTCAGAGAGTTCAATATAGTCCTGCTTGAGGTACAGCTCCTGGTTGTATAGCGAACGCCCCGCCCGAACCAGGTTACACAGTTTCTGCAATATTGATCATCTACCACTGTCACCGAGAATATATATTGCTGATGACCTGTTTCACCAATATAATATTGGCATCAACGAGCAGATAATAGTAGAACAAATACAAAATTTTTACTTCCTTAAGTTATTTGAAATATTTTAATGGAAGTCTACCGAGTGCTTGAATTTTAATATTAAAAATGTGGCTTTGACTGCAAGCCAGCGATATAAGGCATATTTTTATTGGTCTTTGGTGTGATTCTCCTTACGTTGGTGTGGATGGTGATCTCGCGGAAGCAATCACTGCACAGTAGGTGCAGGCGCTCAGGGATACGGCGCAGGCGATACAGCGATACGGCAAAGTTGGGACACACAACCATTTCTTTCGAGCTCATCCTTGGGCAACGAGGGTTCGAGCACTGGCCCTTGCTGGACTTTTTATCTGTACAATAACAAATTATGCTTAAAAACAATAAATCTAAGATCACATAAGGATGATATTCTAATCTTTTATTGAACATTCATCTCTCGAAACTCACCTGGTAATAATAACACCAAAATATAAAATATACCAAACTAACATTTCTCGGTATGCTAATAAAAGTTAATTCTCGCAATTTCATTTACAATACTCGAGATCCCGATCCGAAACATTGAAACAACAATCTAAGCTTGATGCATCACAATGTGTCCCTTGCGATGATTATCTTATCTACCTTGGGATGTATCCATGGCCTGTGCAGGGGAATCGTCAGCATACGGCATCTCCTCGTCGTCAGAGTCTAGATTAAATATCTCGGAGCAATCAACCTGTAATACATTCACGCATTATTATAGTATGTCTTAAAATTCTGTTTGAATTAGTGACGAGTCCAAAATCAAGGCAATCAGTTTTGCTCACTGCAATAGATGAGCTTCGAAAATCAAGCAAATAACTTAATATTTAATACACATATTGAATGCCAATGCATTACGTATCATTAATTAAATTAAAATAAATAATATAAATGTACCTTGGGCACGAAAGCAGGTTCGGTTTTAACGGGTTGTGGCAGCGAAGTGATAGTCGCCATGGAGTCCACCTGGAAAGCAGCAGATCAGTGTTTAAACATAGCCATCAAACTAGCCGTGTTTCAACCCTCCATTGGGGCCAACCACAGTTCTATCCCGTCCTCAATGGATCATTTCGAAGAGTTAGTAGTTGAAGCAAGATAGAAGTAAATAAATGACAGTCAAGTTGGAGCCATCATACAGTGATTATTCAAACAAAAAAATTTAATCTCTAATGATTTCGAATAGTAGCAAATATATCGATAGAAATGACAAGTTGAAAAGTCTGATAAGTTTAGAATCACCTGTTATAAAAAAAAATTAAAATATAAACTTATTTACATTCGTTTCCTGTTTGATAGCTTGTCTGTCTTCTGTGTTGATTGTTATCTCGGCTATTGTAGAGTTATAATTATCCACTGAAATTTAAAAGGTACAAAAAATTTATAACTTTTATAGAGAGTTCGTAAATGAGAGATTCCACGGCAATTAAGAGTTTAATTTCCATGAAAGTCAGGCCCATCGTGAGATCAATAGCCCGGTGCTTTGAGATGAGTATTCAACGCTTTTGATGGATCCATTTACACAATCGTAGTGTTCACACTACGTCCACTCGCCTGCTCTACGCAACCAGATCCAATAGGAGGCTGCAAGTGCAGCCTTTGATACTTATTTCTATTCATGGGCTTTGCTTGACGCTCAACTACGTAGCCACCTTTTGAGATGGCGTTAAAAAGATAGACATGTTTATTTGACTTCATTATTAAAGTTCAAGGTATGTAGATATGAGGTGCTAGAATCATCAGCTACCTTCATGGGAGACCGAGGAGTTCGCCTGCAGCCCCGTGATGTCCAGGGACGGTACGTCGACGTTACTGGAAATGTCAATTGTATCCGAGTCTGAAATTAAAAATGACTATGTGATATCCACATATGAAAAGGCGCAAAAATCATTTGAAAATTTTTCACAATACAGGGAAGAGCTATCAAACGGATAAATATAAATATTCGCCAAATTAAATAGACTTTAACAATGATGTATTTGAACACTATAAATTATTATATAATATTACTCAAAAAGAAATTACACCTATAAAAGCTACGAAATATCTCATCGTTTGTTACCAATTTTGGGTACTTCTGTTTTCACAATTACAGGTGGGCTCTCTAATGACTCCGACTCTTCTTTCTTCAACTCGACCATGTCTGTATTCAGATTGTTCACGATGACCGCCACGGCAAGATCCACTTCCTTTGTCAGGAGACGTACGCGCTGAGATATGCTCAACGAAAGCGACTCGCTAACTTCTGCAAGGCAAGGATACTCACATACACAACAAACACGCTTTGTCGAATGGCCGAGAGATTACTGAATACTTTTTTGTAGTGCTTTCGCTTTTCAATGACAGACGAAATTGACAGACAGGTCAGGATTTCACGCTACCATAGAAAAAGCGAAACTACACAATTATAGAAAGATACCATGAATAGCAACAATCTGTATAAAAGGGGAAAAAATAATAGTATTTTTTGGTAATTGCAAAAAATAACAGCTTAGTTTTAGCATATTTTTGTTTATTTTAAACTCATAATCTACCATGGATAGGATTTTGAGAAATTTGAGAGGTAAAAAATATTGAAATTCAATATTTTTTACAGAGAGTACTTGGTGGAATTCCATTCCATTGGCATTTGCCAATGTGAAAGGTTGGCGAAACCGATCACCAATAAAAATCTATATGTGGAAAAATCGCTCAAGTATTTTACTTGTTGTTTGAAATATTGAGTAAAAATTAAATTGATAATGAAATATACTAATTTACACTCAATCTATTGTAATAATGTAACAATTTCGAAGTAGGAATGTATAAAACCAGAATTACGTTAGTTATTGTTTTTTCATACCTCGGATATCAGTAGTTCCCAAGGTAGATAAAAAGTCATTTTCTATCCTCAGAATCAAGTCATTATTGGGTATGATTCCTACATTCACATCTTCAGAGTTCTTGAGATCTAGTTTCTTGCGGGCTCGCTCATCTTCACTTGCCATATCGTCAGCTTTCCTTTTCGCCGCAGTCACTTCATTCTCCTTACTGTCTGTCGCATCTTTTACAGCTACTTCTTTTGCTGTAGATATTTTTGATACGTCAATTTCGGCGTTAGTGTTGGAATCGATTTCTGGGGATGTTGAAGAGGCGATTTCTATATTAGAATCCTCGACATTACTATCACTGACATCCATGGCTTCGCTTGATTCTTCAATTCTTTCTTGTTTTAGTTCATGGGTTGAATGTTCTTTGTCGTCATGGTAAGATGCTTCGATATCAGGGTGGCCGTTCATCATCTTATCATCAATATCATATTTTTCATTAAAAGGGTCGTCGTCTTCTTCCTTCACGGAGGTTTCTTCATTTTGAGATTCCACAGTGAACGCCAAACTGGTGACATTGGCGATGGACAGAGTAGGCAGCTCCGCAATCGATGGGTCGATATTTTCTATTTCGACGTAAGTGCTATCAATGGTCTCATCCATTGGATCATTGTTCTCATGTTCATCATTTAAGTCTTCGTTGCTGTCGTTTTCATCAAACTCATCCTCGTCACCTTCGTAAAACAGCTTTGGCATGTAATCCTCGTCGCCGTCATCGTCAGTTTGATTTGAGTCGCTGAGATCACCACTGTAAATAAAAAAAATGGCAATTTATTATGAATGAAATTTCTACATAGTGTGGTGATTCCACCCCTTGCCTAAGCTAAAAATTCTAGATATAATAAACTTAATTAAATTAGATGCGAACGTTATAAAATTCCTAGTAATAAATTTCCTGAAAACTTTTAAAACAAGAATTAACTTAACACTAGTGGTTCAGAATTGTTTGATTGAAGTAAATCTTTTTTCGCGATATTGGCCACCTTTGAGAACTCCAGCTCTCATTTCCATCCCCAAGTACAGGTATCTTAAGTGCTTCGTATTGTGTACAACACGTACAAGCATCCAAGACAGTGACTGCCAACCCAACGCTCCCTAAATTTCTTCGACGATCTAATTCCGCGTACTCTTTATGACAAAAGGTGAGTCCTATGAGTCCAACATTTACAGGATAACGAAAACGAATCTACTCTGAATTCAACCAATCAAATCTGAACGAGAGCCAAAGAAACGAAATCCGTCAATACAAAAACATTTTCTGCTGCAATTTTGTTAGGACTTGCAATCCGTCTCGAACTGAAGAGAACTCCTTGTGTTTATTTTTAAAGTTGCGGGCCGCCAAAGGCAGGACACCGGATGATCTGGAACGTTGGACGACGGTGTCGCCGAGTAATTTATATGTTCTGGAACAAGGGAAATTAGCCCTTTCTGCGTAGTTAGAGATATGACGAGATTGTTTCTGTATTGTAGACTCACTTCCTCAACTCTCAATGCAACTAATTTACTCTCTACGGTTAGTACAAAATTTTGGTACGGTCGACTCGGACGCTCACGTTTTCTCCGAAGATCAATTATTGTCTCGCAACGGCCGTTAGAAAATTATACACCCTAATCTGAATTGGAGACTTTCACTCCGATTGTCGCCTGATAAAACAGGGTCACCCAGTGAGTGTGGGCTTCAGATCAACGTGATATAAAATGACAGTCATTCCAGCGTGACGCGATCAAGCGGCTTAATTCGAATTCGGCGGAACCCGCGAATGTCCAAATTGTGATAATATTATGTGTCAGGAGATTATTTGAGCGGCTACGCTCTAATACAGAGGTTCTCAACCTTTTATTGACCACCGCCCCCTTGACAAGAAAAAAAATTCAAAACGCCCCCTTTGACATAATAGTAATAATTATAGCAATTTTATTTCTGTATATTATTTATTAACACATTGTTTGCGGGTCGCATGTTAAGTCGTCTTTGGTCGACTAGAACTAGAGCGCGGGTCGCATATAAATATGTCCGCGCGAAATGTCACGAAAAACGCCCGCCCCACGCACAGTTCCGCGCCTGCATACAATTTGTTAAATTATATCTATTTCTGAGGACGCCAATCTGTAAGCGTTGTTGGATGAAGATGATACGCAAACACAACATCAATTTGCGGAAGGGCCTAGTCCACATAATCGAGTTTTTTTGATCATTTTCTAGTCCGTTTTGCGAAAAATCCACTGCACCAATCAAAAATATTTGAATGCAAAAAGTTTGATACGGCGAGGGAGTTTTGAATTTTTACCATCGCACCTGTATTTTAGAACATCCGGATCCATTTTCTAATGCTATCGTCACTTGGTGCATTGCGATACTCCGCACGATACAAACGTTGAGCAGTCACTATTTAATCACCGTTACGATAATTCGCTCGTACGCAAAAAGTGCTATGCGTCCCCGGGTACTGCTCCATAGCAACTAAAACTCCACAAAATGGTGGACTCCACGACGCTCTCCCCGCGCCCCTCAGCCACTTCGAATCAACTTCAACGCTAAAACAAATACCCAATGCACTTTTTGGACACCCTGTTAACGTGTTATCAACAATTTCGTTCCAGATTAGAAAAGTATCAGCAGAGTAACGGTCACCGAATTTGGATAACATCATTATTTTGAAATATTTTTCCATTTTGTATACTTATAATCAACAATAAAATAAATACTTGATTACTAGTAGTTTTTTTTTGCTGAACTTACAAATACTCGATACTCTTTTTGGACACACTGTACTTGTTTATTTGCGGCATCTAAAGCGATATCTGTGCAGGCTTTAATTAAAGCTAATAAATATGATTGAAAAACATTCTAGATCCCTATACTGTTAATTATAAAACTAGGTTGAGATTTTAACAGTTGAAATTTAGGCCATAATAATACGATTTTTTCGCCCCCCGTAAACCTCAGAACGCCCCCCATTTTCTCTTGGACTCGCCACCGCCCCCTTGGAAAGCTCCAGCGCCCACAGGGGGGCGGTACCGCCCCCGTTGAGAACCTATGCTCTAATACATACAGGGTACTAATTTTAATACTAAACACAACATAATAATAGAGGTAATAAAACTCTTATAGCTAGTTCAAATTACTAAACACGGTAGAAGATTCCCCTTCGGCAATCCTAGAATCGAAGACTTATTAACTAGTTTCTTAAAATTATTATATATATAAATAATACCAATGATAACGCACGCTCTCCTAACTTGGCCAATTCAAATTAAAATACCCTTATTTTGTTCAACACACAACCCAGACTTAAGCGTCTCAACTCCCCTGGCTATTCAACCGTAGACGGACACAAAATGGCGCCGCGCCCCAGCCGTAACGCAACAAGCCCGCGGAAAAAATTATACATACTACCCAAATACTCAAAATAAAAATACGCTTAAATATCTAACATATAAAATATTTCTTTAATAATCCGATAATAATCCGAAACCCAAGTTCGCCGCAACCTCATAGCGTGAGTATAAAATCCTTCGTGAATGTAGATTCCCCTAAGCTCCGGCTGAAAGAAACGTAAGCCACTCGGCTACACGATCGCGTATTTTCTCCAGATAAACTACAGAGCATATAAAATAATATAAGGGTAATTGAATGATCTCAGGTGGTCCGTGGATTGCGATTGCAAGCCCCTAAAGAGATTTGCTGTAAGAAAAATGCATCCTAAACATTTAAAATTAACATAAACTCAATTAAATATACCATAAAATTACCCAATACGATCTAACTTAGACGCCTATTATACGACCATATAATTAAATAATAATAACGTAAATTATAAACCTATCCTAGATTTAGACGCCGCGACGAACCCAATAAAATTAAACATTAACCTAGGACCTTACTTAACAATTATCAATATCAATTATTAACAATTATTATATAACATTAATTGAATAACGAAGCTGGAAGAAATAACACATAATAACACGCACGTCGGCCCCTTCGCGTTCATAATAATCAGCGTATAAAATAAATTGAAACCCATCCGTCTGCTTCGATGTTCCAGCTCCCCGATCGGCAGCATCCCTTGACCACTGAATCTGCATTTAATTAAAGATTCGAAATAATATCTAATTATTTGGTATTTAAAAGAGACACGTTCATCCGGGACGTGACTGCTCGCCTTTGTCCTCAGCACCAGAAGGACCCGTCTGTTCCGGCGATGACGATTGAATGCCCCATTTTTGCGTGTCCTTGCGCCCTCGAGCCGCTCTCACTACCTGCGGCCCCTACATTCCAGAAATAATGTCAACCATGTGTTGCACACTTGAGATGCCCTCCGTCCTACGAAAGCGACCCAAGCCACGTATCTTCAGCCCGCGAAGTTTGAAATAGCGTCCCGCAAGATAAATTTGAATAATTACATAGTTCATTATTTGCGACGCTTCGAATTCACGAATCGTCACAATAGTTAACACTTTTTTATGAAAATATAAGACATAAAATTCGTACAATCTGAACAAAGAGTTTACAAACCACACTTCTTTGTAAAGGTGAAAAATTGCAGGTGAGTAATTGATTTGAACAATTTCTTCAACGTCCAGTTAGTTTAAACTCCGGCATATGCCTTGACATACACGAGAAATCTCAAAAAGAAATGGACAGTAGTGTAAGAATTTGATTTACTCCATTACCTCTCTCTTTCTGGAGAATGATCATCCTCGTCGCTGTCGACGCGCTCACGGCCGCCCGTCTCGGCCAGCAGCCCCAGTGCGTCAGTGCAGTTGTCCTCACCATCTACCGCACCAACAAAGCTCACATAAAATTTTGATTCACTTAGAACAGGTGGTTAGTCTCGCTACAAATCTATTTGTAACCCTGACCTTGACATCGGATACCAGGAGACCTTTAGAGGGCAGCAGCAAAAAAGAGGCAATTATTGGATTTTATGACAGTCTTTAGCAGGAGTAGTCAGTCTTTTTATATCTACTACCCATATTTTTAAATTTTCTTAACAATGAGTAACTGCAGTTACTATTTACGGCAAAAAACGGGTTAAGCGTTGCAAGTCGCTATGGTAGAGTTAAAAAGATTATTCGTAAAGAGTTTAAAAATACATGAATAAGAAGGTAAATCTTCAAAAAATCCATATTTTTAAAATATAAGTCGTGAAAAACTAAGGCTATCTTAGTGATTAGTATATTATCTGTTAATTCTGTTATCTTACCGAGAGATTCTTCTTCAAAGTATTTTGGAGGTTCTGATTTCAAGCTGATTCCCTCTGAAGCATCTTTTCCCTCTGGTTCATCACTCTCTACTTTCATGCTTTTGACTATTTCATCCTTCTCTTCCTTGAGGGAAGCAAAATCCAAATCCAAAGGTATATCTATTTTTTCTTCATTCCAGGACACAGCAGCATCTCCTGCCGTCAATGCGTTTTTAATTTCAGTATTCATAGTTTCCAGTTTGATTTTAGGTTCTTCTTTGAAACACACAGACTTCACATCATTGTTAGTACTTTCAGAGTTTTTACTTAAACAAGCTGAATAAACAATATCACTTGAATTTGTCACAATTTGAGTTTCTATTTCGCTTTTCAAATCAGAGTCCACTTCCATTTTAGAACTCTCACCATCTTTTACAGAATCTTTATCATTAGAACCTGGTATAGAAGAATCCATTGGTTGGCCAAGACTTTCTATGATCGAGGACACAGTATTTTGTGGATGATCCATTTCTACATTTTCCATTCTTGAACTCTCAGCATCTTTTATAGAATCTTTATCATTAGAACCTGGTATAGAAGAGTCCATTGGTTGGCCAAGACTTTCTATGACCGAGGACACAGTATTTTGTGGATGATCCATTTCTACATTTTCCATTCTTGAACTCTCAGCATCTTTTATAGAATCTTTATCATTAGAACCTGGTGTAGAGGAGTCCCTTTCTTTTCCAAGACTTTCTACGACCGAGGACACGGTATTTTGTGGATGATCCATTTCTATATTTTCCATTCTTGAACTCTCAGCATCTTTTATAGAATCTTTATCATTAGAACCTGGTGTAGAGGAGTCCCTTTCTTTTCCAAGACTTTCTACGACCGAGGTTGCCGTATTTTGTTGGTGATCCATTTCTATATTTTCCATTCTAGAGCTCTCAGCATCAGAATGCTCAGCATCTTTTATAGAATCTTTATCATTAGAACCTAATGTAGAAGTGTCCATTTCTATTCCAAGACTTTCTACGACCGAGGGTGCAGTATTTTGTTGATGATCCATTTCTATATTTTCCATTCTAGAACTCTCAACATCAGAATGCTCAATTTCTTTTATAGAATTTTTATCATTAGAACCTAATGTAGAAGAGTCCATTTCTTTTCCAAGACTTTCTACGACAGAGGTTGCAGTATTTTGTTGATGATTTATTTCTATATTTTCCATTCTAGAGCTCTCAGCATCAGAATGCTCAACTTCTTTTATAGAATTTTTATCATTAGAACCTAAAGTAGAAGAGTCCATTTCTATTCCAAGACTTTCTACGACCGAGGGTGCAGTATTTTGTTTTATAGAATTCTCATCAGTAGTAGTACCTGCCATAGAAAAGTTTATTTCTATGACATGACTTTCTACAACCGATGACAAAGTATTTTGCTGAGGACTTTCCACAATGCAAGAGGCTACATTGATTTCAGAACTATGTGTGTCCATGGATTCAACGTCATTTTTAGGACTCCCAATAATCGAAGTCTCAATATTTAAACTTGAATGGTCCATTTCTACAGTAGATTGTTTAATATCTTTTTGAGAACTTGTCAAGACAACATTTTCATTATTTAAACTCTCAACAGAAGAGTTGACATTGAGTTCAAAACTCTCCAAAGATTCAACATCTTTTTTAAAAACTTCAGTTATCATAGATCCGATCTTGCTATTAGAACTTGGAATAGAGTCTAGTTTTATGTTTGAACCTTTATTGTCTGAGGATACTGTATCATTTTTTAACTTTTCGTCTAGTGCAGATTTGACATTACTACCAGAACCTGTCACCAAAGATTCAGTGTCTATATTTTCAATAACCTTTTCAGTTGTCTGTTTAAGGTCGTCAGTTGGAAGTTCAACATTTTGCAACATGTCAAGTTGAATGTCTGGTATTAT
Organism: Atopsyche davidsoni; assembly: GCA_022113835.1. Taxonomy (NCBI): domain Eukaryota; kingdom Metazoa; phylum Arthropoda; class Insecta; order Trichoptera; family Hydrobiosidae; genus Atopsyche; species Atopsyche davidsoni. The sequence goes on from JAILWY010000028.1 coordinate 600,951, forward strand.
CCCTTCTCCTAATGATAGAAGCTCTTTGGCCAGGTTTAACTCCAATTGCATTTTATCTTTGTCAGATGCAGCGGGTGGGGGAGCATCATGACCATCAGGTTCATTTTCCTCCATTTCAATATCAGTAAAAAACTGTACAATTTACAAAACTCTGAAAATATAAGCATACAAAATTATAAATAATAATGAACTACGAAAATCAAAATATTTTTTTAAAATTAAAGTGACATGATTTCAATATTTATGTATGTATTTTTGACGTTTGGTGTTTTAATACATTGGAATAACATTATTTTCTCTTTTTACCAATTAGAAGAAAAACAGAAAAATCATATTTATTTTCAAGCTTATCTCAGCTAATCATTTTGAAATAAATACAAAATATTATTTATTTTCTTGTTTGTTTGGTACGCACTTCGCATAGAATGCTATCGATAGATTTTGAAAAAAAATAATTACCTCTATTCTGGCATGCCTACGTCTTTTGTAGCACAGTTTTATAACTTATAACGAAGCAACAATGGCAGTAATAATATATAAATCGAAACACAAGCCGGTTGCGAATAGCTCTTTGACAGGTCGTTTTCAGGCTAGATTTGAAGAACAGAGCTTCAAGGCATAGACCATAGAGAGAAAAAACAAAGCGGCCGTGTTCAGTTGTTTTGTCCCTTGTGCTCTATGCTCGACGTATACATATTGCATATGCCAATATGTTGAAGAGAAAATGCCAATTTTAATTGATCTAAACAATAACTGCAAAGTTTTAAATTTTTATTTTTTAGACCCGTATTATTTATTTTCTATGCATTTCGACATTTCGCGCGAAATTAATCATTTGGGTAAATTGCGATAACTTGGAAAATACTCATTTGATTTTTATATTTCTTTTTTTGTATTATTCACAGTTCTGTGGACATAAATTCAAAATTCGAACATAGGTTTTTTTTTCAAGGAAATTGAAATAAAAAATCCCCAATTCGACCCGATTACCAGAATTTTTTTACTATTATTTACTACTACTTATTATTTATTTAACATAAAAATATAAAAAATAATTTTTATATTTTATAAAAGGGGGTAAGTTCAATTTCCGAGTTTTTTGATCATTTTCTCATACTTTTTGCGAAAAGTCTACTGCACAAATCAAAAAAATTTAAACGCAAAAAGTTTTTTTATTTCGTATAAATTTACTTTTAATATGATAAATATGTGTTTTTCCAATTGAAGTGTAGGAATTCGGAGATTCATTTTGTCCCTGTTCCAAGAATCCTAAACATTTAGGAGTCCTTTTTTCAATTGAAATTAAAAGGTTAAATATAAATCCTCTCTGGAGGATTAGTTAAAAATTTAAAAAAAAAAAACTTTAACATACTTTGGTTTTGAATAGTCATTTTATCCAACTTTTCAACATCTTCAAGGTTTTATTTTACCCTTAAAATTGACGTTAAATTAATAATAAAAAATAGATATAAATAATTTATAGTTTTTTTAATACTCTGTAAAAAAATCAACTTTCAGCATACAAAAATAAAGTGACAATTAAATAAACTAAATGACACGATTTCGTGCAAGTAAAACGGGTCTTTTTTTTCAGGTCGGAGATAAAGTAAATTTATAAGAAATAAAAACATCTCACATTTGGAAAAAGAGATGTATCTAACTTATTGCATTTAAATTTAACGCAAAAAAAAACAAGAAAATGATCAATAAAACCTCGAACATGGGACTTACCTTAAGTATTTTTTGTGCATTATATGTATTATTGACTATGTCCAACTATTTACTAACATTTCAGCGTTTTGATGGTGTCTTGGACGATGTAAGGGCGATGGCACGAAGATTTGTCGTGCTGCAATATCATCCGTTCATATCTCGTGTCCGAGCACTGCAATGAATATTTATTCGGCAATCAATTGGGTTGTTTGATTCCCAAAATTGAGTTCCTTTGAATGGTCATGATACTGGGAATGATGATGTCCAGATGGAAGTCATCAAAAGAACCTTACGTATAATTTATCAATTTTACATAAACATCGTAGTATTGGAGGTTATTTTGGCAGTAATATCGCACAATTATAACAATACATGGCCTGGTACGTGTATGGCTTGATAGACACTGGACATGATGTAAACTAAACATGGACAGAAAACGAGGGTGAAAATAATAAACGGAATATTTAAGTTGTTGTTTATTGTGAAAAATTACTTATATTTGAAAATACACTTCCTTATAGTAACATTTTTCTATTTTATAAATACATATTTATACGAAGTCACTTATTTTCAACTGCGATCACTCTGGCCAATCTGCAGTATTTAAGTTTCAAATTATTTATATATATAAATATTCAAGACTGAATCAAACAAACCAAAAAATCTCCCGTAAACATGGATTTACTGTCAAATAAATATTAATTGCTTTGTGAGAATTTATTATGTTTAGATAGGAAAAAAAATTAAAATTTGAAGACCTCTCGTAGACTTATGGTAAAAAATATAGGATTTTTTAAGTCTTCGGTTGCATCTTCTGTAGCAAATAAGTGAGAAATTGAAATCGTATTTTCTACAACAAAAAAGTTTTTTCACATAACAGTATTGCAATACATTAATTTGAATAATTTAATTGCATCTTTAAAAATAATACTAAAGCATCTTTCAAAAACTGATATGTTCATCGGCCTACGATATATTTTTTTGACAAGTTAGATTGAAAAGTTTAAGGTGGTAGATTACGGAACCCGTTTACGACCAAAACATTGTTTGCCACAAGCCACACGCTGCCAGTAAGCGGGCAGCTGACGACATGCTGCCCTTGACTTGCCTGATGATGATTATAAAATATTTTACTAATTTATTATGTTCAATATGATTCTAGGTAATTGATTCACACGTTAAACATTCGCAAGTCTTGAAATACTTATCTGGCACTTTGGGGTTAAGCTTCAAATTTAATTTTGCTCAGTTTCAAGGCCACAATAAGACTATGGTGCCAGACTGCGGTAGACAGGAGACGTGGGTTTGTATCTTGTTTCAAGGGCGATTCAATTACTTAGATATTGTAGACATTATTTGCTTGAAAGACTTGTTTTCCTAAGGCAATATTCAAGAGCAAAAGTTCAGGTTTCTCATAAACACCATTTAAAATTTAAGCCTGAATAAACAGAGAATGTTAAAAATTAGCAAGGAAAGGGCAGATTGTCCAGAGACGCAGTTGACCCCCTGCGGAGTCACGAGAGCCTGCGAGGTCCTTCAGACAACACCACTTCCGCAGCTTACAACACCACCTCGTGGACCCTAAATGCTGTTAGCTGTAAGACCACCTGGAAGTTGATGCTCTTCATCAAATAGCCTAGTTCCTTAATTATTAAATGATATATTTAAGACATGCTCGTGGATTTTGCGGTTGAAAAAGAGGTAAGACAAATATGTTGATACATATTGTTATAAGTATACTTGGCAATGAACGTGTCTTGTGAGTGAATCTCGCTATGGACACGAGCTACACATCACGCTAGGCAACGAAATGGTTTATTTTTTAATGCTACGAGGTAGAACGCCGTGTTAATTCAAGGCACAATATTGAGCCATAATAAAAAAGTAACCCATTTAACTATCTAGATATTCATACATTGCATCCCTTCACCATACTTACAAACTTAGTTGGCCAGTGCGCAATATCTCTAAATATGTTTAGATAGATTTTGAAAAATGAATTGGCATCATTGTAAAGCTTTTAAACTCATCTCCCGTGAATCGAAGCTGACACATAGCTGTCTATCACTCGCATCGACTCACGGAACAATCCAAAGTAAAATCCACGAGCAGGTGACTATCCCTAGGACTCAAGTCAATATGTACAAATACAAGCGGCCGCCACCGCCAATGCAGGCACAGTGAGAAGAGAACACGCCGGAGTGCAACGCACGCCGGCCACGAGACGGCGCCACGAAATGCACACAAACCCAAAAGAAACATTTGGAAAAAACCAAAATCAATCTAATTAATATCTCTAAAAAAAATATTATTTCCACCGTAGAAGTCACAGACACAGTCACGAGGAAGATGATTTGCAGCCTAGCAATCTCCACTCCGTGTCTACAGCTTCTGCCGATTACAAAATGACCGATGGACAGCAAAATACACATTCCATTAGCTATCTATGAAACAATACATAGTTATACTGTTGTATTTAAATTATTTATGATTATTAATTGATATTTGGAAATTCAAGGTTTGGTGTGATATATTTACGACATCTTTCTAATGGAGCGCTATCACGGTTGTAGCGGCTAAATATGCACGTTTTGTAAGACAAAAATAAGCAAATTTAAAAAATACGCTGACGCGTTAGAACACAGCAAAAAGAAAATTACTCTATTATAATTTAACTTTATTTCACATTACCGTAAGAATTAAAACGTAACAAAAAAATAATGCTCCATAAAAATAAGGGTTATGGATGTAAGAGCGAATTGAAGCCACGCGCTACATGCCACCCCCGCAAGCTGTGGAGACAGGTGTATCGTCTCACCAGCTATTGCCATCTCATAGTGCTATATTTTGATAAGCATCCCATTAACTCAAAAAGTCGTTAGCGAATATACGAAAATAAAATATTTCCATGTGTACTCCTGACATTCATAAAACTAGATATATATATATATAAATTTATTAAATATCTGCGATAGATATTAACTGAGTTTTATGATTTTTTAGTAGTGGTTGAAATAATATTGATTGGCAGCACAGGCCACTTGCGGTGTATTATTTTGGTAACATTGTGTAATTCTAGTATTGTAAACTAATCAACGACAAGAAATATAATACTACTACAGAAAGACTGTACAGTTCAATTTGTGTTCACTCGATAAATTTCAGTGTTAAATTCGTCATACCGCTTCTCGCACACTCGAAGACGGAAAATGCGAACGTGCAGACTTGTGTAGAGCGGTTCTCGGCGGCAGGGGAACAACCGCTACTTTTAACACAGAATCCAGTCTAGAGGGCACCGGAATACGGAGCGATGCGGAAGCCCCTTTCGACTTGCAGAAATACAATTAGGGACATCTAACAGTCGAAATAATGAAGAGTTGCACAATTGGCACAAAATTAAAATTTAATATTTTTTTCAGTTCAGTGAATAAAGACCGGAGGTGGAGAATGGTAAACTGAACTACACGGGGGCACATTTGAATTTTGCATAAAAAATGTAAATTACTATAAATAAAATATAGACACAAGACATAATGAATGCGTCTCGGTAAATAATTTGAATGGATTGAAATTGACATCAAAGACAAAGTATTTGCACTATTCTCTGAGCATAAGAAAGTTTCCATTACAAATTGACATGAGTTAGTATTATTGAATCGAGAATATCAGTCGCGTGTCTGCTGTCAACGGGATGCTGCGAGACGATTTTGACTGAGGGTATAGTTGATTTGAGAAAAATATTTTCATAAATGTAGTCTTTGGCTTTGTAAGCGATGATTTATACATCTACAGTGTTAACAAATAAAAGTTGAATGACAAAAATACGCAGTGCTAGTGCAATGATTGATGTCTCATAAGCAGAGTCGAGCTGACAGCAGAAATGCAGATGTATCTTCCAGCACTGGAAATGTTGACTGATTTTTCAGTTATTGCATTGGGCGTGCAGTCCATACGAGTTCAAAGTTGGTAAATATTATATAAAAAGTAAAGAAAAAAATTATAAAATCTCCTAAACTTTAAAGCATGTATGCTAAAATTACTTTCTGATAAACTTTTACGGGGTATTCATTGCTTTACTGCTCGTAAGGATTGGACGCCAAAAGATATTGAAGCTTTTCGTAAGTGCCGGAGACTGGAGAGAATCACCAGAATCATTAGAAAATGGTAACAGGGCAGTGGACTTACGTAAGGCGCACTCTTCATCTGTCTATAGACTAATTATTTCTACTTACGGCATTTATCCACAAATCACGAGTAGCGACAACGTTTCCCACATGCTGATGTGTGATAATTAAAAATATAGTGCTGTTAGTGAGATATGTATTAACCAGGAATATAGAAATCAATGGAGCGTTGACATTTGAAACAATATGTGTTGTCGGCTGAAGGGTTGATGGTATATCAATGCAGATGGAGCAATAAGCTAGAGGAGGTCGGTGGCCACGGTTTACTGCCACAGCTATTACCACACGAGGTGTTCTCGCACACTTCAATATGAACAAATGATCTATCTAGGTGCTTGAAGACATAATTTTACAATTTTTAATCTTAGATTATATATAAAATACAGAAAAATCTCGTCAGATAAACCAGTTTATGTAACAAAAATCAATATTTTCTAGAGAATGCTGATTCAGCATCTGACTTCTGCAGTAAAGTATAGGGTTGCGGCACTCGCCGGCGTGGCTCGTCCCCCACTGAGTCACTGGTGTTCAGTTCGCACTCCCGCACTGGCATTGTCTGTGGCCGCCCGCTCGAGCGTTGTGTAATTCTCTGCCCAAATCCGCACTACTCTTATAGTCGCGCCGAGTTCCTCACTAAGGTCATTACTTCCGAATATCACTGGACCAATGCTTCCGAGTGAAACATGACAAGTGTAGATGTTGTGACAAGCAGGTCTCATCGGAAGTACCACAGGACATCACGCGATGTTAGGTGAGGCGACTAATAAGAGTAGTCGGAGTACTGGGACTAGTCAGCGTACACGATGAACTGCCGGTTGTCGTCGGGGGACTCTAACTGCACGTACTGGGCTGCGGCGCGTGCGTCATAGCCAAGCGAGCTGCGGTTCATGGCACCTCTTGACCTGGAACAGGCGGTTTTTAGAAGTTATGCGAGTGACAATGTGGAAATACACATTGAGTACATTTGAATAATGTCACAAATGAATGTAGATTTATTTAATATTGAATGCTCATCCTTCATTTGACGAAGTTGAGTAATAAGAAAAGCTGGGTTGCACATACTTGGCCTTGGCGTGGGTGAGGATGTGTGACTTGAGGTTGGTGCTCTGCGCAAACTTCTTATTGCAGCCATCGAAGGGACACACGTAGGGCCGGTCACCCGTGTGGATTCTTACATGAGTCCTGTGATACATATAACAAGAGCTAGGTAAGTTTGCATATCAGGCAAGTGAGCCTCAGTTCAACTGACACTCCAAAGTTGCGGCTCCAAAGCAGGAGTACAAGTGTTGGAACAGTTACATTTACAAAGTTAAATTTTAAAAAATTAATTTTCATAAAACTTGTAAAGGAACCTTAGGTTAAAATCCAAGGAAAAGCGTTTGCCGCATCCCTCAAAGGTGCACTGGAAAGGCTTCTCCCCCGTGTGAACTAGCTGGTGGCGTTTCAGCTTCGAGGACTCCACAAAGGCCTTGCCTGCAATCAGTTCATGAGTTGATATAGATTTATTCAATGCTGCAGCGAAAGCAATGGTGCATGTTTTGAACGGTGAAGCATATTTTTTGCATTAAAAAAATCATGTCAATTTCATCATGAATATATTATTATGTATCCTTCTGACAAATTTCGATAGCAAAATTTAATAATATGAAAGATAAAAATTATTTGCATACTATTATAGTGTAAGTAATGTTTTAGTGCTTTTATGCATGCCACTGGAAAGTAAGCAAGAGAGGGTAGACTCACCACACTCGGCACAAACGTGGACACGGGGCCCGTGCGTGTGCAGATGCTTCCGCATGGCGCTGTTGTCGCGGAACATCTTGCTGCAGCCTTTGTGCGGACACGCTGCCACGCCCGCACCCCACAAAAACACTTTTTAGTACTTGTTGTCTCGCACATACATTTTATATACAATGGTTTCAGTGATGGGGAATTCAAGTCAAACCAAAGCTGTAAGAGTACACATGAATTCCAATGTAAAATCTCGGAGACTGCATGGCACTGTACAACGAGACAAAACTCAAAGGGATTGGGTTTTGATCCGATAGCGTTAGCAACTGACCTATGCTCCTTTCGAGGCCATCTTGCGGCTGCTTCTTGACCTTGACTTTGTGGCCGGGTCGCGCAAACTCTGCCAGCTGCTTGGGGTCTGACAGATCCAGACCTGCAATCACAACAGATGATGACGTCTACTGATTTTTCAACAAACAGTCTCATTATTTACTAGCGTAGATTGCACCAAATGCTTTTCTTAGCAAATCGATCAAAAATGAAACTACATGAATTTCAAATAACAAGCAACCTGTATACGATTATAAAGAAATAATATAACTAACGTATATATAGTGTTGAATACGTACCTGGAATTCCTTCAGCGGGGATTTTCTTTCCGCTCATGTACTCCGTGTAGTCGGGGTCAGGCTCAGGATTTGAACCATCGTCTATAATTTGATAATACACATATCATCGATACAGAAAGTCCAATAACGAAAGTCAATTCACAATTGACCAAGATGCTGTGAAAACTTTTGACCCAAGTCTCATTACATTCAGAGGCCGGTGCATTGAAATGAATGGAACCCAGGCGCTTGTAACCTTTAAGGGCGTTTGAATGAGTCTTGCTTACACTACTTCTAACAAGATCTGATAGGAGACGGCAAGTGTGACCTTTGATAATCTCTCAAGAAACAAAGGTTTCCACCGGTTTCCTTGACACACTGGTATTCTTAAAAAGGTGCTTCATGGACATAATTGAAAGTCCACGAACATCAAGTGCAACTGCATAGCTATAAATCACATAGCCAGTGAAGAATTGATTAAATTTAATCTGATAGTTAGTTGGGATGTTTGATTTATATTTGCAGCACTCTTTCCGATATTGTTATTGATGCAGGTCGCATCTGATCTGAGGTTTACTTTTATAAATTATTGCACTCATGTAAAAGATATTATTTTTTAGAAGGCATAGTCTGATCTGTGCATTTGCAGATACGTCACCTAAAAAAACAATTGCACAGGCGAAACAAAATATACTCCAGAATTATCTTATCAGTGATGAAATGATGCATCCGAGACAGAGTGGACTCACCGTCGTCCTCCCCGGTAGCCCACATGGTCACACTGAACTCTCCTTCCATGGTCTTGATCTGCACCTGCTTTTGCTCCCAGCGCCGCGACCCGCTCCGACCGCTCACGCTTACTTCCTCTGTTTGAAATGTAATACAAGTGTAAGTTGAAATTATCAACTGCATACATTTAATGAAAGGAAAAAAAAAGTTAACTTACCTAGAGGCATGAGGTGTTGTACATTGGGGGCTCGTCTTCGAGAATTCACTTTTCCTCTGTAATATGTTAATTAATTTATTAAAATAGTGAAGTAGTCTACACGGGTGCTACTGAATAATATTTGTCTTAATAACAGTTGCCAAAACCTACAAACAAGTCATATTCAACTGGCACCGAACAACTGAAGATATGTGAACCCAACATGAGCAGACTTAGCAAACAGATTGTTAATAAGAGCTAGTGTTATTCCGATGTGAGACAATAGATAAGGTTAAAAAGGGTATGCTCGCCTGTGGTGGGGTGGACTGCTAGGCATGATGCAGTGCTGCATGTTGGGCGTGTAGCCGGAGCCGTCTACCACCTCCTCGTGCACAGAACCCCCGGTCAGGATCACCTCATCAGAACCTGCCAACAACAAATGTTTCAAATCACATACAAATCCCGAGTATAGATATTCAAATTATTTACAAAAATAGTTAGTTAAATAGGAAAGATTTACGCTTTTATCTAATATAATAGAAAAACTATTGATAAAAATTGATGAAATGATTTTTAAAAAATATTAATTATACACCTTGAATTTAAAAATTTCATACCTTATCATGTCATTTTAAATTTAAAAATCTATATAATAATACATAGTCTAACAAAAGTTTTGTTAATATAGAAAATAAAATATGTTAATATTAGGGGTAAGCAAATTTTTTTTGTTATTACAGTTGTATGAAGACGCACCTTCCTCCAGGTGCTGCATGCCGATGACTTGCTCCTCCACCTCTTCATACTGGTCTTCCGCAATGTACTCCTCGTACTGGGACGTTTCAATCTCTTCGTACTGCAATCATAAAGTAAAATGTGTGAGACTTATGGTCGACAATAATAAGTTCACATGGAGTTCTCTGGGGACTTTGGATTACTTTTAAAACAAAACGATTCTCATCCTCAGAAGATACATTGCAAAAATTGCTATATTTTAATGAATGACATCCCATAAATTTCGTTTACACTTTTGTATTTTATTGACATACTTACTTATGGTAAAAAAATTAATTTGATTTGTTTATACTAATTCTTCTCTAATTATCGTGTATAAAACAAGAATAGCAATTTTTTTTTTAAAAATTTAGCATCTCTTCATTTGCTCACTTCTTCACACCAGAGCGTTCAGAATACCAGATTGGTACCGAGTATTCACTTATACTTAAAAACCAGAGCTTTAAGAGATGTACCAGAATTTTCATGGATGGTTCTGAGAAACTTTGTCAAAGTCGGCTTTCAAGATCATGAAACATCTCAATGTGGGCTAAAATACAGACCGATTGAAATGTTATATCAGTTAGTAAAAGTTTGGCTGGTGAATCGGTGCACTGGCATTCTATGTTGCTACTTGGTTTCACTTGACTGACCTCGATGCCCACCTGGTCGTCCTCCATCTCCACCATCCCATCGGAGATCTCTACCTCGCACATGATGTCTGCCGCGTGGCCTGCCATCATTATGAGGCCGGTTGCGCCCCTGAAATTACAAATTCAAAAGATTAGCAGTTTACGAAGTTGATTAGTGTACTTATTTTTTTATACATAAGAAACAAATATCCATGTCATTATTTTCACTATCTATGCCTATGAATTTGCCTTTGAGTTTGTACAATCACTATCAACACGTGTCTCACTAGCAGCATGTACCCGATATGATTTAGTAGGAACAATCAATCCGATTGTGCTATAAAACAGCCAAAACCTAAAAACTGGGAAATCACATGGGAATCAAATAAAAATTTGCCAAGGGCTGCTTTGTTTTTGATAAAACGTTTTTGACTCAGTTCTATACCTTGAAAAGTACAGGTTTCTCATTCGTGATTCGTCTTTCACGTACACAATAACACTGACACCATAACAAATTGCTAGAAAACGTTTTCAACAAAACTGTTACATGCAATTTATTGTAACCATCCATGTCAATATTTTTTTCTTTTCATAATACAATAATTTGAAGAAATACATACAAATTCGCGACAGAGATTTATCGAAGGTGGGAAATATTTAATATAAAAAGTAGTGTCAGTGTGGTTTATAAAATTCACAGAGTATTCAAATAGATGCATCGCATTAGTTAAAAAAATATAATTTTGATTTAGTCGTTTATTACCTGAAGGGCCGAGGGCAACAGAAGTGACGCGCGTGCAACGTAACCGGCCGGACCCGTCCAATAAAAACTGCAATAAGTACGCATTAAATCACCACGATCCCGAACCCCGCGGCTGTCCTCGGGGGGCCCCGTGACACGCGGGCGGAGGAAGTCCACCGCCGCTCGGCCCGCTCCACAACAACAATGCCGATATGTCAAACCGGCGATACGAGACCGGACTTATTATGCTCGATATCTCTCGACAAAAGACTCGCCGCACCGAAATTAACAACCGCTATTTCTCTCCGCCCGTGCGGTCTTCGCCGCCAATTATTCTGCCGTGCCCCGGTCGGGGGGGCTCTTCGCGAAATTTCAATGTTATCGCACCAAAATATTTGAAATTTACGCGAAAATGTTTATAAAATATGTCGGACTAAATATGGCGTCCCAAGATGTCCGACAAATCCATCATGGCGATGCAAAATGGACGCTTGCGGGGCGCCGCCCGAGCTCGCCCGAGCCGCCCCGAGCGCGCCCGAGCGCCGCGGCCCGCGACCGCCCGCGCCCGCCCGCGAACTTCAAACGAAATTACACATTACTACTTATCAAAAAATAGCCATTGCATCGTATCAATATAAACTACAGAACCTATATTACCTTTTACATCGTAAAATTAGGTTATACCCAGCTGCTAGTATATTATATATCCATTCTTCCGTCTGTCTATTCTACTATTATTCCATATCGTTTTATAGTCTAATAAATCACGGAAAGTACTTTTTACTTGATAAAACTAGTTTATATGCACCTTTTGGTAGTATATTATTATTATGTGTTTATTTATTTTATACAATATTGAATTATTTCACATGCGAGAGCAAACACAATAAAAAGTATAAAACCCGACGTGACAGCTGCGTCGCGATTGTGCCGCCAGGGTCGCCGTGGTCGCGTTCGAGTATCTTCTTTCTCGCTCGCTCAGTATTGCCGCGTCGTCTGTCTCTTTTTCGCCCGAGCCCTTACTTAACACAAATATTTTTCTCGTAATTTTCACTTATATAAATAAAGTCTTCGTTCGTGTGTTGGATCGAATATTGTTGAATAACAACAGAGCGACTCGTCCGTACGATGGCACTGCGAATCCCAAATTTGATCAAGAACAAGATTCTCCCCGAACTTCGTGTACTGTCGAACGCCTATGGTTCAGCAGCGGTTTTGTCGGACTTCGATGTCCAGCACAAGAGTCCCGTGACTAGGAAGCAGGAGCTTATTCCCAAGGCTGAGTACGGAGGACGCCATGCCGTCACCATGCTCCCGGGATCCGGCATCGGCCCCGAGCTTATGGGCTATGTCAAGGAAATATTCCGGTCAGTTTCATTTACCATTATATGTATTTTTCAATATATTTCAACCCGACTTGTCTGTCATTCAATCAAGTCAAACAATCCTCTCGTTATTGCATATGTTTTTACCGAATCTTTACTCCTTAGAAGATCGTCTTGCAATAATTATATTTCAATCGACTACAACATTATCATATTCTCCCATAAAACTAGTTCTCATTGTTCAACCTGATTTTCGTAATTAATTATATTTCTACTTTGGAAATAACGTTAAAAAATTATTCAACATTTTTTAGGTTAAAGAAATAATTTTGCTTGTTTCAAGTCATAAGATTTTATGGTTGTGTTCACAGGATTGCCGGTTGTCCTGTTGATTTTGAGATAGTGGAAGTGAATCAGCAAGCTGAAGACAATGTTGACATGGACTACGCCATCACTACAATCCGTCGTAATGGCGTCGGCATCAAGGGCAACATTGAGACCAGTAGCGAGGCAGCGGGAGTTGTGTCTCGTAATGTGGCGCTTCGTAATGAACTGGACTTGTACGTTAATGTGTTGCACTGCAAGAGCTACCCTGGCGTGCCTAGCCGACACAAGGATGTTGACGTGGTTATTATCCGGTAAGACTTTTGTTCCATCTTAAAATCATAGACAATAACGGTTACTTCGTAATGTTTTTTCTAAAAATAACTATCAACTATACTTTTTCATTTTACAATTATCAATTATACTATACTTTTGATTCTTATGTCACGCTTATGTTAAAATGAGCTTGACTCGGATTGATTACTACGTAGTTAAGGTATTTAATATAGTTTGTAATTATTTTTTTAGGCAGAACACAGAAGGAGAGTACGCTATGCTGGAGCATGAGTCAGTCCACGGAGTGGTAGAGTCCATGAAGGTAGTCACCGCAGAAAACTCTGAAAGAGTGGCCCGATATGCGTTTGAGTGGGCCCGCAAGAACAATCGCAAGAAGGTAACCCATCATTGATTTCACATTAATACTTAGTTCTATGATTGGTTTATGTTGCTTGGGTTAGTTTACACTTTCTAATGAAGTTCTCAGTGTTAATTTCAAATTTCAAATATTGGTGTTTAATTATCTCGAGCTGTATAAGAAAGCCTTGGCAGTAAATATCAGAGGTCTTATAAACCACTGTTTTATTTATATAGTGGAGTAATACAAAATAAATACTTCCAAAGTTGACACATCAGTTTTATTTTGATGCTTGGATTCTCAGGTGACTACAATTCACAAGGCTAACATTATGAAGCTGTCCGATGGACTCTTCCTGGAGACGTCGCGCCGCCTAGCCAAAGAATACCCGGAGCTGGAACACAATGACATGATCATCGACAACTGCTGCATGCAGCTTGTCTCCAAGTCAGTGCTATTTGTGTACCGTTCATAAACTGAACAGACAAAAAATATTTTCATCGTTTTATGTTTTCACATAAGACAATTAAATGTGTTTATGCTTGAATCCCTGAAGATGGTTTCAGCACAGGGAGTGAAACGATAGTGGACTGAATACTTAACGCAGCATAACACTCATGAAACTTGATCCCAACAATATGCTGGAAAACTTCAAGGGTTTTTCTCATAATTTCTAATGTGAATCGATAACTTAAATATTGATATATTCTTTTAAATTTTACTGTAATATTTAGTAATTTGAAACTTGTGGACGTGAGTTTGAGCGAGATTATTCTGCCGTAGGCCACATCAATTTGATGTGATGATGATGACCAACCTGTACGGGTCTATCGTGTCTAACGTGGTGTGTGGACTGGTGGGGGGAGCAGGCTTGCTGTCGGGAAGGAACTATGGTGACCACTACGCCATGTTTGAACCCGGCACGAGGAACACTGGTAATATCGACTACCATTTAATTCATCATATCATATTCCTAACGCCTCATGGCTCGGTGGATGTCACACTTGCTTGCCGATAGTGGGTTCGAATCCAAGTGAAACACAGTGATGTCTATTATTTTTTTGCAATTAATATTAGGTCTCCATTTCTGTACCACTTCTTTTATTTAATATATTTTATTTCAATTTCAAATAAATTGAAAAAAAATTCATTAAATTCGAAATATACAATTCTGATAATTTTCTAGGTACTGCGATTGCCGGTAAGAACATTGCAAATCCGATTGCAATGATCAACGCCTCGGTGGACATGTTGGAGCACCTGGGTCACCATCACCATGCTGAACTCATTGCGGCCGCGGTGCGCAAGACCGTGTGCGAAGATGGGCTTCGCACGCATGACCTGGGCGGCACCGCCTCCTCCATGGATGTCGTGCAGTCTGTTATCTCCAATTTGGCTCTGGTCACCAAGTAGACTCCCCACTTCTAGAGCTAGCAACACTTGCTACCACGGATATTTTCCATTTTACTTCTGGACAATTCAACATAGTGTATTTATTCCGTTCCCTTGGATTATATTAATTGGTACTCATTTAATTTTAATTTCATTTTTATGGTAATGTTTTTTTTTCAGTATGATATATGATAGGAGTCGTGCTCTGACAATAGAAAATATTTAAAAAAATCCTTGTTAACAGTAATAGTTTTTTTTTTCGGTCTTCAAAATGTTTCATGCCATTTTGATATTTGATTCCTCAAAATTAGCACCTAAGTGTGCGAATGTCCAAAAGCGAATGAAAATTAAATATATTCGTCTTTATAGTTAAACACGTGACATTTTATCCAGCAGGTTTATTGTAATGTGATAAAATCTAACCCCAATGCCTTTTGCTTCTTATCGTAGATGGAAGCTTAAACCTAGTCCAACGGGACTTATATGTTATTAATTTATTTATTATGTAAATATCTAATTTGTGATGTGTCCGATGTGTACAAATTTAAAACAATGGACTTTAAAGTTTTTGTAGTAATAAAAGTTTTGTATTTGTTATTGGATAACTTTATTTTGAATCCTGTGTTTACCTATCCTAAGTGTATAGAATGTGTGTAATGCACGGTGTGTAAGGGGCGTGCATGACAAACGGACCGACCAAATGCTGAGTGCAGATTTTGTGAACGAAATAGCGATGTGAGTAAAGAAGAGCTTACATGGAATGTGAGCGGATGCAAAATATTTTTTAAATACATGGATAATAAATGAGTTACTTTTTATTTTCATAATGAAGGTCAAAATAAATTTTAAGAAAAATATTTTCAATAAAAATCTACCTCAACCATTAGATTAGTAGATGTAGCAGTTTTGTATTAGGTAAAATTAACAGTTAGCACATTACTCGTTTTATAAAAAAATGTAATTTCTAAAAAGTTGTTATTTCTTAGGTTAAAAACTTTTTGCGTAAATATTAGATACTTGATATTTTTGACAGAGTACTTGGTGGAATTCCAATTTAATATTTTTTAATTATCAGAGTGATAGGTTGGTGAAACCGGTCACAAATAAAAAACGAACATGTGGAAAATCACTCAAGTATTTTATTAAAAAATATTAGATACCGCAAATTAACAATGTTAAAAATACTGCCTACTTCTAAAAAACTGCTTTTGTCAGGTAAGTCAAATAAAATCTGAAATATTTATTGGAGAAAGAAAAAATAATATGTATGTATATACTTAAAATCAAATTGTATCTTAAATTTGCATTAATCTAATTAGTCAAATTCACGCGAGCCAAAATCACCGTAGTACCCATTTTCAAATGTCAATGTATAACAAGTAATAAGTTTTTGGGTAAAGTATTTGATTTATTTTATCAAATCAAACTAAGATTTTTATTAAAGTACTTGTATTTTTTGTAAAAACATTATTGGAATTTATTATTTATTTACCGGAATAAAAATAAAATAATTTTGAATGCTAAAATTTATATTTAGTTTTTGGTAGGCTGGATTTTTATATACTCAACAGCGCAGTGTGGCCACATTAAAAACGTAAGTGGTTGTCATTTGTCATCAAAAAAGGCGCCTGAATTCTATGTCAGCTGTCAAAAGTTGAAATAGACGTTTTTGAAATGATAGATAAAGCCATAAAAGAAAATGTCAGAAACAATATTAATCCGTGTTTTGAATGGAGAGATTGACGTCAAGACCTGTGTGGAGTGGTTGAGGTTCGGCGATGTGCAGGTGTGGAGCGAGGACCTGTTGGTTCTGTCAAATTTCATAACCTTCAAACTCGAAGAAAAAAACATTTCTATTAATTTGAACGTTAAGCCAACGATATTCAACATTTAAAAATATTTACTTCCATATTATTTTATTTACATATAGTTATTATTTATTTCAAAAATTTCCCGTATTATTCTAAAATGTATATCTCAATGAAATTGGTTTTATTTCAGGACACAGACGATTTTCCGTGTTCTAGAGCCGATTTTGTCATAAATTTTATGGCATACCTCAAGAATCAAACGGAATGGTAGTTGTATTTTTTTAAAATCTATTTTAATCTACCAAGCAATACATATGTCTTAATTTAACCTTTTAAATTTAATTTTTAGCATACTACAATCTGGATCAGCACAAGCCGTAGACACTTGCACTCCAACACAAGTAAATATTACTACTGTAGGTCAGGAATGTTCAACGTCATCATGTGGCGTGCTTCCTGTTGCGATAGAAACACTTACTTATGAACATAACAGGACCAGTAAGAAAGTCAGCGTGGAGTTGTTTCCCAACAAGACATCAATACCAATCAACGAAGAAGTTATAAAATTCAAAAACAACTCATCCGCAATTTTTTCAGAAAGTAAAGACAATAATATTGATAACAAAGAAAATATTTGCAGAAAAAAATCGGTGAATGATTCTAGAAAAGAGAGAGAATGTGTAACACCTGTGAAATCTGATCTAGATGAATCGTTCAAGCAATCATTACAACTGTCTGAAAATGTCTCCGATAACACCGACTCTCTGACAGATGTGTCGGAGATTTGTAGCACTCCGACACGGCACGTCTCCTTGGATAAGGATTGTCTCTTCAGTCCTGTTACTCCTATCGATGCATCGGCTGTTTCCGCTGAATCTTTCTTGAGGTTCAGCACACCAAATAATAGTATTAGTAAATTAGAAGATTCAAATTCAAGAGTCTCCAATTTCAGTCAAACGAGTGAGGCTCATTCCAATAGTCAATTGAATTCTTTTGTTCTCAGTCCGCCCCCATCTATTGAAACTGTTCAACATGATCCCTCTTCCGTCAGGCACCAAGTTCAGTCTTGTGGAGTCCAGAATTTCATAGGAAGCAATTTTAATAATCATCCAGATGCTCATCAAATGATGAAAAGTACACAACTCAATCCTTTTCATGCTGTAAATCATCAGAATTTAAACTGGAAGCAAGTTGCGTGCCAGCCAGATGGTATATTTTTACATAGCCAAAATTTGCAAGCCCACCAACATTCCAGTCTTAAGTCTCCTCAGAGAGCGGCTCATAACCTTTCTGTGCACGCTATCCGCCAGGGACAGCAGGTAATGGACTACAGCCAAGCAGTAAATGTGAACGTCTCTCAAGGATCGATCAGGTCTTCTTCTAGCCACCGTAGCCTTAATTCATCTATTGAACTTCCCGCGTCGCGAGCAAATAAACACCCGGACGGAAATAAATCTACAACTTTTGATCGTTCCTTAAATAAGTCGTCTGGAAGTCGATCGCATAATCTGTGCATTGGTGACTTTTTAACTCAAGCTAAAGCCGCTTCTGTTGACAAGCAAGGGAAGAAAAAAAAGAACTCTAAGTTTCAAAATTTATCTTTTGACCGCGAGACTCTCTCCAAGATTGACACCCAGTGCGGGAACAGGGAGCGGAAAGACTCTTTGAATTTTGAAGATCGAGAAGTGTATCCGGAGATCGGCACGAAGAGAGCTACCAGCGGACAAGGTGTGAGAAGAAGAATCAATCCAACACGACTAAACACACCGAACTCTGATATCAAACATAGTAATGCATTTAACTCGGGAAGTAAGTTTGGTGTTAAATATGACAAAGTGGAACAGCACGAAGCTTTCAAGACGGAGAACTTCCAGCCGCCGGAAAAGGCCTCCAGCTTCAGTACCGAAAGAAACATCCTGAAGATGGAGCGCCAAAAACTAATTGCAAAGTTCAACACGGTGCATCGAATGGCCGCCAAGTCACCTTCTAAGACAGTGACAGTCCTGGCGCGCTCCACACCCAGAAAAGCAGTGGATAAAGCGATTGTCGTAAATAGAATATCATATGTAAGAGCTGATAGAGGTCAGGTTTGTGACGCTCATCTCTTGGAGACACTCTCCATTATTTATAGCACCATACTTGATTGTAACATGGTATTAAATATTATGACAGAAATTTATTTTTTAATATCGTTGGTTGTTGCCCAACAAATCAAGACTGATGAAAGAAAAGAAAAAAAAAAATCGATGAGTATATTCAATAATAGTTCAATTAATTTGGTAGATTCTGCTGAAGCTGTGATCGTTAATACTACTTGTAGTGAAAATATGTCTACGTGTACAAATTCTGAAAAAGACAATGATGATAATTTCCCAGATTTAAAAGTGCTGGAGTTGAATACTGATGAAAACGATCAATCGTTGAAAAACTGCAACACGCCCAAAAACGATCTTACACATAAAACAAATGAGCTTCAGTTAAATGCAAACAATGTTTGTGAACCAGAACCGGAGATTGTTAATGAACAAAATACAAAAGTTTACGAGTTACTGAGTACGATTCACAATTGTATATTTTTTGCACTTGCAACCCTGGAAAAGCAAAAATACACTCTGAGCTCGATGCTGGACAAAAACTCCATCAGGCTCTTGTACCAGAATGAGAGGGTGAAGGACTTCTCGCGAGAATTCGCAGAGTACCTGGCGGCAATGCACGCGGCCCAGCTGGCTCGGGCAGACGAAACTGCTCCCACGCCTCCTGTCCTCCACAGTAAGAACGTCTACTTCATCACGGACACAGACAGTGCTGACAACTTTCCCTCCGTGGAGAGCTTCTGCGCCTTCAAGAAGCAGAGGGACCTCTTCTATGATGTACTAAGGTAATTGTATTTTTACATCTATTTTTAATATATTCAATATTTTTGACAGAGAATACTTGGAATTCCATTTTAATATTTTAAATAAAATGCTTTTGTGATTTTTCTTTCACGTTGGCATTAAATAAAGGAATACATTGCGTTCCAGGACTTGGGAGCGAGAGCATCAGACCAGAGACTGGTCGTTCGCAGGCAAGCTTGGCTATAAGATGAAGAGTCTTCTCGGTCTGCTGAACCACTCGCCTGCCAACGCTGCTCACCTTGCGCGCCTGTTTCGGGAACAGCTATTGGCCTCCTGTGCGGTTCCTCACCAGGTAATCACCGTCACCAGTGGCGTGCGGTTAAGCCATGCAACGTATGCAAGGCTTTCTAGTAAAACTAATGTTAAAAAACAAACGTGGATTGCCAAATGCGCTCACGATAAAATCTGTCGTTATTTCCTAGTCATTGATTGTTTAATAAATTCGCATTTACTACTCTTGTATGTTTACTGTAATTACAATATTTTTTTAATGTCGTCAATAGACACATCTAACAATCCACCAAAAAATATTCCAAACACTGGCAGGATATAAACCCACATCTCTTGGCTATTATGGCGGTGTCTCGTAGTCCATTCAACCAGCATGGTTCTATATATTAGTGAGAATTTAAAATAATTAAAAGCGTTTCAGCAATAAATAAAGCATTTGGTACATAATTGTATATACCAATTCAAATTCCAGTTACAGTGTGTTGGCAATCAAAAAGACTACTGTACCTGATTGCAAATGCCAAAAGGTTTAAGTTCATATCCCAAGTGTGTCTAAAATTTTTTTTGTGGTTTTCCTTGTCTTTTCACATGTCAACCGATTATTAAAAAAAGCATTGCATGTGGAAAAATGACGAGAGTGATGTATTGTTTCCTGATCCGTGCAGGACAGCCGGCAGGCACTGGACGAGCTGCAGTCGGCCATCGGGCCTGCTGTGAGTCGCCACCGACTTTCCAAGCTAGAAGGGCGGCTCCGCGGTGAAGGATCCCGCAGCCACTATGAAGATTTCTTCAGGTCAGAATACGCATTTACTCAATACAAAAATACCTGATGATAAATATTATTTTGTATTAATTTTATCATCATTTAGTATTTTTACAATTTATTTTTTCGTAATTGATTCACACAGTGTTGAGAGATATCCTCGTAGAATTATATAAAATTGAAATAAAAAAATATATATGTGGTGTAGGGCTTTCATCGTGCACGCAGACAGCGGATGTTTCCGAGAACATCTTATCAACTCTCTTACGCAGGAGATCTGCCGCTTGCAACGCTCTTCCTTTCTACCGGCTGAAGATTCAGGTATGTTTCTCGTCTTGCATGAATGTATTTGATATCAATCGGTTAAAGAGACTACTGATGCTTTACACTGAGATTGCTACCAGCTACTCATCTTTAGCAATATACAAGCAACACCACCAGTTATTGAGTTATATACATGCTGATTGTAGACTGCTAAAGAGGTGGAGCTGGAGAACATGTTCCTCTTATTCGGCTGAAAGAAAGTCTTGCTTTATTGATGTGGTAATAAACACGGTCTAGGGTATAATAGAGCTATTGAAAATGACTCGATTCAAAACTCACCTCACGCCCCTTATACGTGCAGAAACAGCGGTGGAACCAGAAACGCGTGAACAGTTTCAGCAGTGTCTTGGCTGTCTACGCACGCTTGCACGCTTCCTCGGCTTCACAATGGCTGTACCGCACGGTCTCTCGTGCAGCGCCCCGCGTCTTGCCTCTACCCTCGCCTCCAGCACCGCTCCTCGTTCCATGCGACGTCAGCTGCCGACTGATCGAGTCTTACAATGCGAATTGAGTGTGCGCTGCGAGGTACTTTTACACAATTTTAAGTGTGGTTTACTTTCAAAATTTATATGTTAAGTATAAATGTCATGGGTTTTTTTTTAGACTCAACCTCCTATCGATCTCATCCGAATTCTACAAACTTCTTCTACAAATGGTCGCCTGGTGCTGACCGTTCCTTGGATGGCAGAACTTCTTGTGGCTCTGGATTACGGAAGCCTCCGCCTTCCCTACTATCGAGTGGTAGCAGAAATGCTTCTCCAGATTTACTTTGGCTTGACATGCGACTCGCGAGCAAAAAAACTTACCAATATAAAAAATTTGGATTTGAGCGCAGAACAGAGTACTTTCCAATTAAATTCAGATACAAATGCTGCCGGTATCGCAGAAAATGGTAGAATCCTTATAAGATTAAGTCTAGGGTGGCTTTTCGATTCACCTAATTTTCCACAAGAGTACTTTTACGTCCGGTTGAGAAGAAAAAATTTGATTGAAGATATACAAGATGGAAATCCAAGCCGATCCAACCGATCAAAATTCAACTTGAGAGTGGGGGCAATAGCCAGTCATCAGATGTCTTCGGGAAGAGACGACAAGGCTCGAGCCAGCACGGAGACTGAGGACTGGGATGAAGAAAAGAGTCCTCACCTGCTGGACGGGTTGGAAATTATTGATGAGAACCTGTTGGTCGCATGGGGCCCGAGCCTGCGCGCACTGCTAGGGGGACGCGATGGCCCTCCGCGACCCTCGCGCCACATCACACCTGTCACCTGTTCCGACTACCGCCCACCAGCTCGGGAGCTGCAGGCGAGTCCAATAGACCATCAAATAAATAGTATTTTTTTATAAGGATGGTGTCAAACACAGAGTTAACAGTTGTCAAACTTTAAGAGCACATTTGACTAAAAATGGTTTATGATTTCAGAGTCAGCTTGAGGATTGGTTCCTGCGCTCGCAGGGTGCTAGCACAGTGCGCTGTGTGCAGGTAGCTGGGGAGCGCGTCGGAGCGGCTGTGCTGCGCTTGGCGCGCGCGTCTCTACTGGAGCACCGAAAGTGCGCCACCCGCCGAGCCCGTGCCCATGTCGCGCACTCACAAGACCACGTGAGATTTGTTTTGCTTATTTCACATAGCGTAACATATGCATAAAAATTTAATTAAAAAAATAATTTTAAATAATAGAAAAATGAAAGTAGCGTAAAAAGGATCTTTTAAAAGCTTCCCGAGGGTTACAAGCTTCTGGACTCCACTCACCCCAGAACACGGCCCTAATTTCCTAAGTCTCTTTCTAGGTATGTGCTAAATTTAGTAAGTGTACCTTTGATGCCTTAAGTTTATCAAATCGTTTGACATCTTTAGCTGCGTGTATTCGTGTCCCAAATTCAGAGCCCCTGAATTTAACTAATCTTAAAACACCTGTTCCTGAGGCTCACGACGACTTTAATTCTAATCGGCGAGCTCTACTACAGCTCTGCTTCTCATCTCTGATTCACTGCTGAAACTTTTTCATTATTGCTGATTTTTGATTAGCAGGAATCGTTGGAGCAGTCATTGACAATGATGTATTTGCGCGAACTTGCAAAATTTCGAGAGCGCTGCGAGCGAGTGGGTCGCGAGTGCGCGGCGAAGCGTTGCTCTGCCGCTCTTTACGCACTGCTGCCACCTGGCTTGGCCCACGAGGCACGGGCTGCACTGAGCGCCGTATGTACTCGCCGCGCCTGTCAGCCCCTACGCAACTGGCTGCAGCAACACGCGTCTTCCTTAGGTAATTATAATTCTTCATTGCGTTTCATATGTTCTTTCCTGCTGGTTGGTTGAGTCGGCAACCACCCGGTCTTCAACCATAGATCGTTGTCTCTGTTGATGTTGTCAGCTTAAGCAATGCAATCTCCACTCTGATGGAGATTCATGGATGTCTGCCCTACGTGTAATATTATAAAACCTTGGCATTCCATTTGATAGATACCATCAGTCTCCATCCAAAATTTGTCTTTGACCAACTCAAGACAGGTGCCAATTTCGGAAACTGTGTCAAAGCCGATATTGATCCTGAAACTTCTTCTCTGATCTGCTAAATATGAAGCAATTTCGCATACTATATAATAAAAGTTTTTATTTTATAATTTTTAAAATGACTTCAGGAGCGTATACTGCCGATTTATCAGGGGATATACGAAATATGCAACGAGCGCTGCAGTCTGACCCGGATTCCGCTTCGATGTTGAAGGAGGAGGTCTCCGTCTTGGACCATTTTGATTCGGATCCAGATGTCTCGATAGAGGGAGTACGGAAGCCCACTGAGCAGGATGAAAAAGAAGACACAAGGAAGTTTGAAGATGTGATTCACTTTGCCACCGTGGCATGTATCAACCTCAAGGTATATTATACAATAATCGCTGACTTCATTTGGAAGAGATGAATCAACATTTATAATCGACTTTTGATATTTCTCTAATTGTCATTCAAAATCAAAAAATAATGTTTATCAAAAGCGAGTCAATGTATAAAATGTGTTCTCTGTATGACTGGTTAATGAACAGGAGTTGCTGACAGCACTGGTGAGCGGACAGGGGACTGAGCCCCAGCTGACTGGGGGCCCGGGGCCTCGACCGCCGGGAGGCTTGGAATTGCAGCTGGCCTACGGTTTGCGAACGGCGCATGCAGTATGTCGTTGCTCGTACACTGACGCCGCAACCAAGAAGACAATCTCGCAGCTGTGCTTGGACCTTGCAGTCTTCACAGGTTATATGTGCTTCTGGATAGTGGTGATGGACCTTCCGATATTACCGTTGTGTCTTCAATGACATAAGATTAACATAACATTTTGGACCAAATGAAATGATTGTTTTGCTTGCTAAGTTCAGACATACACATATTGTAAAAACAGTAAACCTGTTTGGCGATCACAAGTTGACACCCAAAAAAATAAGTCTGTTGTTACTTGTTACCATAACCTGTAAACACGTGATTGAAAGATCACGTGTTTAAAATTTTCAGTGTGTCTGAAAATGTTATTTTTCTGTTCCAATAGACGTGTTGTTTTTAAATAAGCGTGTTGTATTTTCAGCTGCATTGCACCCGTCCGCAATGAGTTCTAGTAACCTTCAACTCTTCAAGTCAGTTTGGAGTGACTGTCTTGTGAACCATCTTTCGCCTCAAGAACTCATCTCTTTACCTTACTCTAACGATGTTGAGCATCGAGAACGAGACGAGCTGTCCTTGTTTACCGGTTATATCAACGAATTGGGTTCGAATCCGAGTGAAAACAAAGAGATATCGGAGAACAAAAATCGCAGTCTAGAGTGGGAAGAATCTGACGATCGGACTCCGAAGGAGAGTTTGACGAAAAGTGTGATGTCGCTGGAGATGTTCAAGCACGTTCTGTGCGTGAGGAATGTGCTGGTAATGGAACGCGGGGCGGGAGCAAGTGAGGCCCCATGGCAAGCGCTGGCACAGGTGCTGCTGCTTCTGCTGCGAGCCGACTTGCTGCCCGAAGATGCTCTAATTCAGCAGTGCCTAGCTGTGTATCGTGAAGATTGGCCCCAGGTATACTTGACATATTAGGTTAATGGAATCGATTTGGAGACTCGGGTGCAGTTGCTTTGCACCGGCTGGTGACTAATATAGATTGTTGTGTTAGAAAACGTTACGAGGGCTGGCGGCATGCATGAGATGGGTGTCTGAGAAGTTCAGCGGAGGAGAGAAGCTGCGGTTGTTTCTGGACTTCCTTGCGGAGTTCTGTCTCGACCTCGAAGACTATGCTGACTATTAGCCTGCAGTTGAGACTGATTCCTTACATCGTCAATGCCGTAGCTCACTATTAGTTGTAGAGGTATTTATTTTGAATATTTCATTTTATATATATATAAATCCAGATGGTTAACGAGACTTCTTAGATTTATCACTGAGTCAGCGAAAGCCCCTTCGCCCTATAAAGGAAATTTAAGTTTTATTACATATTATTTGATCTTCAAAGAGTAATCACTGGGGATATTATGCCAACGCTTTATAGAATCTTTTGGTTTGTTTAAAAAAATTTTTTTTTATTAATATTTGGCCTTTATAAACTGAGACATATCTACTTATGGATCTTTATTTTATTTAAATAATTACACGATTAAAAATAAGCACAAGTGACTGATGATTATATTGAGTACGTCTGAATGCTTTTCCACCCACGTGTGCGGGTCCTCCAAGTCAGTACTTAATTTGTGGTTCATTTGATTGTCGGCAGCCTTTGAGGCTTCTCAACGTGTTGTGAGTGCGCCAGGTGAAGTAAAATGCCAGTGACTTAGGTGTGTGAAAGCTAAGAGGCGACACGGTCAACTTATCGCTGGCATGTCACTTATTGGAATAGGAGACATATTACATTATATTTCATTTATATATAACATATCTATATCTATAGATGACGTTGTATACTCATTGTTCGGTTAAATTAAATCATTGAATTAATTTTTAGGTTGTATATTTGTGTGTTGTCCTGTCGACTGATTGGTAGCGGCATGGGAAATCCACTTGCACGAGAAAGACTGTGTTTATTCTGAAACTTATTCATGTTACTAGATTGTTTTGAATATTTTTTTTGTGGTTTTATTGAGTTGACAATGTTGATTGTGAGCTTCTATTTTGTTACTAAAGGCATTTAACGATTGTATATATAAAAGAAACAATAAATTCTTAATTATGTTAAGTCTCATGTTTTATTTTAATTTGAATGTGTAAACAAATCCTCCAACACACCCCGAGGCTCGCAAGCCCCTGAACATCTCTCGTTTCAAAGCACCAGCCTATAGATCTTACGATAGGCTTGACTTCAGTCAGAGACTTTCATGGCAGCTCAGTCTCCTAGTGAGACCTATAGATCTATCTATTTCAGATTTTCAATATCTTTTTGATAGCTGAGATTGTCCACTTTCCACCCTTGAGTTCATGATGATGACGACGGAATGAAGAGAACACTGTGAGATATTTGTCATAATATTGATCTGTAAATTTTATAAATTTATATAATCTAATATTTTTTTTGAATATAATTTAGATATTTAAGTCAAACATGTATTGTCGCATCGAAATGAGCAGTGCTTGATTGTTAATCGTAAGCAATGGCACACCGTGTACCCGCTGCGTGGCTTTTCACTTCTCTCCTTGGGGCTTGTGAACCACCGGTACTTCGTTGAATAAAACATAAATGTGGGATTTCATTTACCGCAGAGCAGCTGATACAAGTTACCCTGACGAGAGAGAGGTGGGAGTTGGAGACACGAGAAAGGTGTCCGAAAGTTCCTACACCCCGACCCGTTCAATGGGTGAACCGAACGAGTTTGTGATGAAGGCAAGTGATGAGAAGGAAGCGAAAAATGTTTCCTTCGCTGAATGAAAGCCACGAATGCCAGCCAGCTGAAGGATTTTTATTGACATTGCTCGTGTCCCAATTTGCAAGTAAAATTACCATTTCTTACAGGTGTATAGTGCCTATAAGAAATAAACTTTGATACGACTAATTACAACCTTAAAAATATAACACTAATATATATATACAGGATGATTCTAAGCTTGTTGCAGGCCTTTCCATCTGTCATTCTATTGAGTTGACATGCTTCCCAAAATGCTCTGATATGTCAACGCTGTTTTTCATGATCTGACAGAGTACTAGCAGTGAGTGTCGGAACTGTAAACAATAGGGTAACTAAATAAAATGTTAAAAGGTTTTAAATATATTTATAGAATACCATTTTTTTGGTCTAATAACAGTAGTTGGTTGAAAAGTCTGTAATACACTTAGAATCACCCTGTATAACCTATGAGTTACTATTTCAGCATAGCTTAGTTAGTAAAATTTACATTTTGTGTAAAATTCTGTGTCCCAAATATGGACATATATAAAAAATCTGATCTTCCAGATCAGAGTAAGTCGAGACTACCTCTTCATCGCATCAGCATCAAATTAATAATTAAAAAAATATATATATGTGATCCTCTTATCTTTTTTCTCACCTCGGCATGCTTTCAACTTTTATAATCAAGCCGATGACGTTTATCTGCATCATAAGAATTCATTATAATCTAAATTAAAATCAACATAAATATCATTACGCCGTCATTTTTGCTCAATGAAACTAAATTCTAATGCTGACTAAAGATGCACGCACTCGGTTATGATGTATTGTTAGAAAACGGGTATATTGTGTCGTGGAGTGTGAGTGAGATCATCATCCAGTGTCAGCAGCAGCATGAAACTGAAGAACATGGATGCAGCAGACAGGAAATGCCAGATGTCGTGGTAGTCAAAGAAGCTCAGCAAAGTGCACTGCTTGTTGTACACACGAGACTGCGCCGGAGTCAACTGCAACAAAATATGACCTAATTAAATCCCTGTTCCGAGGGCATGCAGAGAGGACACGAGGGCTATAAATTGTAACTAGGTAGTCAGAAGTCCTGCTTGTCATGCTTGTGACATGGACATGCTTGTTTCTAAGGAGATATATCTGGTATCCTCTCAGACTTTAAATTATAAATTGTAGACGGTGCTCTGCTAGTAGACGTATTATTTAATATATATAAAAAGGGTTTTTACTTACAGCCCAGGAGGTGCTGTTGTCAAAGAAGAAGTACAGTGCGCCGCCCCACGAGGCGACAGCTAAAAGCAGCAGCAGCCACACATGCCAGGGTGGCCGCTCTCCGTGAGTCAACTTCATGGTGATGTAGAAAGTCAGGTGCAACGCCAAGTTCATCAGAAAAATGTACAGCATGTGCGTGGCAAAGTCTTTGCTGTGTGCCCATAACCTAAGAAATAGTTAATGAGAAGTATGAAAGTAGTTCTTTCCTCTCTTTGTAAAAGAAAAATAGAAAACGTCCAAACTGTATTTGAAATTTCTGAATTTCAATGACGAGAAAACAATTTGAACTTCTAGTAATAATAAATCAGGCAATCAACTAATTATGATTAACAATCACCGTATTTTTCAGACATATGGCGTAAAAAATACTGAAATATGTGTACTTTAATTATTTATTTATTTATTATTGCTAGGCGAGGATGTATTTATTTTATGCCTTTTAGTGTATTGAAAGATTTGAAGTTTTATTAGTTTCTTTACCCAAAAGCTGCGAGGCCGCAGTTACAGAGATTGGCGAGAACCACGAGGATGAGGCGGCTTTTGTAGGTAGGCTGACACGTCTTTCGGCAGCTGAAGTCGGCCCATCCTCGGACACCTGATGCAATCAATGATGAATAAATTAAATTAAATTTAAATTTAGTCGCTGCTCAATTTCTCTCTTATAAAGTAGACAGATTTTAGATTTTACTCTCTTGGAAAATAGGCATTTTATATTGTTTTTTGTCATTTATTATGCGTGAATTTTTAATACTTGGATCTAAATCTAATTAAGATGGCTCATCAGTCTTTCAGAATTCAGGAGTTGATTATTCTCTCATTCTTTTCATCAGTGACGTGTGGTATTTTGCATCTCTTACCATCTCTCCACTCGCCCAAGTAGTAGATCTGCAAGGTTAGAACGAAGCACGTGCTTATGTGCACCATCGTGAAGAATATCCAGAAGTAAATGTTGGGGTACAGCACTCCCAGTAAACCTGAAACATGTGATGATCACCGTTTCCCTGCGTGTATTGATATTATTGATGTCTATTTCTTATTCTATATCTATATTTCCTTGAATTATAGATAAAGAATAGAAAGAATACACGGTTCTCTATCAATATCCAATATAATTATGTATTTACAAATGACGAGTGATCCTGTGAGGACTCCAAAAGTAGCGTGTGCTCTGGCGGCGATGTCGGGGTGTCTGGTTTGGTATATCTTCACCATGCACAGGACAGCGATCACGTACATAAATGATGTGTCTGAAATACATCCACAAACATGAGTTTATTATTTATAAAGACAAAAACTAATGGAATTGAGTTGACGATATATTAACGCGATTCCAGTAGCTTTAGCATAGCAAATCGGCATTTCTTTTCACTGTTTTTTCTTTAAACTCTCGTTTTAACAATAATTTTTTTGGTGTGTTATAAGCATTGGCATGCGGTGAAGGCAAACAATGTTCCAAAAACATAATATTTACTTAATTTTTTTTGGCAATTGATACCAGAAACCGATCGCATTACCATCAAGTTTTTTATGCATCGCTTGCCCTCACTGCTATGATATGTTATGTTACTTACCAAATTGAAAGTTGGAGTGGTTGGGACACACATGGTATGAACCCGAGAGGATGCCTTCCATTATGAGGGCTATTCCCATAGCATAGTAAATTCCGTGGTGTTGCGGAATACCGTAGTACTGCAAGAACAATTTGAGTCAATCAATATTCATACAATCGTTTATTAATTTCAATTAAAGAATAACCGAACCAAAAGCATTGAAAATAATTAAAATACTTTATAATGGTAACTTCAAAATGCTTGCGTCTGATAGGTCATAACCAAATTAGAGCATTTAGGATTTTCTCGTCTTTTGATTAAAAAAAAATAGCCCACTGTATCGAAGGTCGGGTCGCAGTGTTGCTGCTTGCGTCGCCATACAAAGATGAGGAACAGGGCCCCCAGAAATATATAGCCTAGGTTGGAGTACACATGGTTGAAGTCTGACAAGGAACCGACTGGATGAGCACACAAGAAGTTGTAGTAGCACAGATCTTGGTTTCCTGTATTATTCAAAACCTGCAACAGCCAGTTTTTATTATTAGTTCGAGCGCCAGAGCTCTACAGCCAAACAAAAGTTTGAATCATGCATGTATGAATTGTACAAATAGAGCATGATAATTATTTGACTCTGGAGTTTAATGCCATGTTTATTTTTCTTTATTCAGTCCCGGTACTGGGGCTATCATAAAAAAACCCGACGACTCCAGTACCGGGGTTGAAATGTTCAAATGATATCCAAGATTCATATAGATATTAACGGTTGCCAGATTCGGCAAATCCACTTTACAAATACAAATAAATAAATAAAAGTATTAAATTATACAAGTTTATTGTGTCAATCAATTAAGACGTGAAACACTCGGAGAAAATCTCAATTTTTTTGAGACAGGTTGGATTTGTATAACATTATTTAAGTAGCCATTTTTATATAATTTTCATTTATTAATCTTGAAAATAATAAATAAGAATATATTTTCAATTCACATATGTAAAGATACTAAATATCATTTTTTTAAATAAAAGGTTATTACTTTATTTGGCATTGAGCTTGAGACTCAACAACAGTGAAGGAAGCATTCAAGTTACTGAACTGCGTGGTGATTCAGATTAATCAGGTACAGATTAATCTGCGTACTGACCTTTTGATACGTTATGACCAGCTGTATTACAGGTAGAGCGTAGAACACGGCCACGGTGAGAAGGTGCCACACGTACATGTTGGCTTTGCGGTTGAGCGTCAGCACGTCCTTATGGCACAGCTGATTCAAAAACACATCCGCCTGCTGCATTCCTGTGTCGGTGGATGCTGTTTCGCTGCCTGGCCCTGAAGTATAAATCGTGATTTTCAAAGATTCCATAGAAATTGAAAAACATATTCAGTTAAGATTTTTATTTATTTAAAGGTTTATTTCATTATTACCGAGGATTCCGACAGCTTTATTATTATTTTAAAGTTAAGTGGGATAACTCACTTATTTCATGATTGTTGCCTGGATTGTTTGCT
The DNA here is from genome assembly GCA_022113835.1 of Atopsyche davidsoni. Lineage (NCBI taxonomy): Eukaryota > Metazoa > Arthropoda > Insecta > Trichoptera > Hydrobiosidae > Atopsyche > Atopsyche davidsoni. Next base: position 632,134 of record JAILWY010000028.1, read on the forward strand.
TCAAATATAACAGCATCTATAAAAAAAACAAAGAAAAGAATCTGTAAACAAGAAAAGTCAAAGAGGCAAATTGATGTAATATTTTTTTCAAAAAATTATTTTTAGTTTTTGATGTGACTGGTTTTGCCAACTAGGATGGAATCTTCAAGCAAAGTGAGATTAGCATGTTACCGAGTCTCTTTAGTGGAGTCAGTACCTCTCTCGTCAGCAGGCAAGATGTCCATTGTGATGGGATGGGAGTGGTGGCAGGCCAAGCCAATAAGGAACATGGCAGCCAGGGTGACCAGGGCGGCGAGGGCCACTCCGCCAGCTAGCCAGTACTGCGAGACGCTGATACTGGGGTGCACTCGAAGCCGCAGGATCTTGCGCCGCTCGGTGCTGCTGTACAAGCTCTTCGGTCCGCTGAATTCAAGAGTTCATTGTTGTACCAAAGAAGGCAAATACTGTAGTAAGACTTTGTCTCTATTTTTCATAGGCTTGCGACAAACATTAGGTGAATTTGAATTATTTTGTTTATATACTTGTATGAACCACAGAACGAAGAGTGCATACCTCCCGTAGTCTTGCGGGTTGAAGCTAAAGAAGCTTTTAAGGTTGGAGAGGGAAGCGTTGGTGGGATGTCCTGTACAGTCTACGTCCTGGCACTTGACCAGCAACACTAAGTAGAAGCCATTAGGAAACCGCCGTTGCTAAAACGAAGCATCAGTTTAATTCACGCACAAAACATATTATCATTTCACCGACTCATGTATTTCATTTTTTCACGGGTATATACTAAAAACTTGTTACTGCACAATACTCTCTTTGGTCTGCCTGGCAAGATTTTACTCTTAAAAGTTGTATTGATTATTTAGAGAATTTATTAGACAGGTATAGAAATATTGACTCACCGAAACGGAAATCCCCCCTCTTCTGCTGAGAGTGGCGTAGTACCCATCGTAGAAAATATTCCTTTCATCGTCAAATACAGGACACTTAAATAATAATAATAATAATTAATATGTACAAAATAGAAATATAAAATATATATATATAAATATATGTATGTATGTATATATTTCCTCACCGAAGCGTTTTGGATGGAAATTAACATGCACGTGTCATCATTAGAATCCAAGGTGATAAGAACCATTTTTTTATTGCCAATCTTTTTCGACACGCTTTTGCCAACACGGGAGTTTGTGATCATGGAGAAGTATCCCCCGGTGCTGTTAGTGTCTTTTGCTGCCGACTCCTGGATGCTGGGCCCGCTGCTGTCATAGCTCTTTCTCAGCACTTCATCATTCACATATCCATCAAAGGAATAGAAGAATATCGGAGGCTCCGATGGACTGGCGGTGATGTTCCTGTCCAGCGCACTGGGCAGGTAGAAGTCCCAGACGACGTCTATTGTGAAGGTTATGGACACATCTTTCTCGCTGGATGTGTAGAAGTGGACTATGGGACTGTCTCTGATGTGGGGTTCAACTGTATCATGGTAAAAAGTATATTTATATATATTTATACATATATATATATATATATATATATATATATATATATAAATTTTCAGGTTTCATTTGAAAGAAAATAATATGAAGAATCTTTGAGACTATTATAACAATGCATTAAATACATTCGGTCTATTAATTAAGTCAATTTTCATCCATACAAAAATTTTCAACATCTGTAAAGTCGACATCGTTCCTCGCAAAATATTTGAAAAAAGAACATTGTGAAGATCGCGCATAAAACAAAATCACAATCTGTCATTCACAACAGAGAGTTTTACCATTTGTGGTTATCAAAAAAAATAAATATATATATATCAAAAAATGGCACCGAAAAGAGCTGTAATTGGAAGAAATACAGCAGATGTGAAACGAAAAAGAGCCGAAAGAGCAGCCGAAACTGCCGGACAACATGAAGTGTTGACACTCAACATGAGCGACAGTCAAGATCAGTAGAAACACCAGAAAAACATGAAGCACGTCTAGAACAAATTCGAATCAGAACTACTACGGCAAGAGCTGCTGAAACTCCTAGTAACAGCGTAGTAGCACACGCCGGGTATCCGCTAGTAAATGATAAGTTGAAAGGTTTTTATATAGGTTGGTCACCCCGTAACCTTGGCAAGCCCAGCGTAACATAATGGGACTCACTCGGGTGAGGTTCGCCGGTAATCATGATGTTCCTATTGGGGCATAGCGTCCTTGAGAAGCTGCTCATGATGTGACCTTGGGTCAGCAGCGGTAGCTGCCACCATCGTACTCCTGCGCCAAAAAGACAACACATAAGAAAAATCACCATGAAAATGTTACTGTAGTGCAGACCAGAGTGTTGTGATGCAGAAGTCAGCACGGCGGATCTTCATTGCAGCCAAGATTTTCAATGTGTCCAATGCATGATCAAGTAAGGAGAAATGTTCCTATTCTTTCATTCAGGTCGTTCTGTTTATCCTTGCGTAGGGAGTGATTCATTTTCTGCAGGTTCTTCTTTGCTTCTCTTGCAGTACCCAGAGACAACCTCCACAACAGGATCCCATGGCGCACCGGATCAGTTTTGACCTTGACTCGTCTCACCTTTCTGCTGCCTCGCTGTGATAAAGACGGGGTTCTCGTGGGTGGCTAATGGACTGCTGACCGTCACCCTGGCTGGCAGGTTAGGAACTTCATTCTGTAAAAAATCCAGACAAAATAATCAAATTGAATAATTTCACAGTTGATGAGGTTTTTTTTGGATGATGCGCTGTTTGAGGTATTTAATCCTCAGAAGTTACGGTCGCCGTAGTGGGACCGTCTTCAGGGATGAAAATGATCTTAGCGACTCATTTAAAAGCAGAAAAAATCATGCAAAAAATATGCATTGTAACAGAAATGCATGTTTTAAAATGTTTTTTTTTTTTAATTAAGAGGAAGCATTGGATGCATTGTATACGCAAAAAAAATATTTTGATCCAAAGTTTAAAAAACAATGATGAATTTTCTTCTCATTTTTTTTTAAAGCTTATTTTGTATCCAATGACCAAAACTGCTTGCTCAATCGTTAAAACAGCAAGGAGATTACGAATAATTGTTTGCGAGCACTTTCGCCTTTCAAGGGCTATTCACATTTGCTGTTTGAGTATAGAGTTATGCTAACTAGACTGCTATGGATATGCTTTAGGAATCAATACTTAGAATTCTGAGATAAGAATTCATATTTCCTGATATAATATTTATCACATTACGTTATCTAATGTATGATTCATGGATGATATATTTAGATATTTTTTTACGCAGGTGCAAAGAGACTAATGTTATCTTTTTTGATTCGCACATGTATATTTATATGTAGATATTTGTAAATGCTAAAGACGGTGTGGGATCTTTTACACTAAAAATGTAATTTACATTTATTACACTAATGATTTTACTTGAATTACGCACAATCACACAGCTTGGCAGTGGCTTGCGGCAGTTTTGTTGACTTGATGTAAATCAGCCTAGATAACCACGCCATGGTGTATGGCAGTGTTTTTCAACTTTTTGAATACGTGACCCCTCCGTAAGCTGAAAAATTCTGGCGACCCCGTAGGCTTAGTGCTTTGATAAAACTATGTCAGTTATTTTAAGGACTAAAGACAAACAATTGTATTTTCCTTTAACCGTGACCCTGCGAGTAAGGCATCGCGACCCACAGGTTGAGAAATACTGCTGTATAGGAATAAATGACTGAAAAAGTTCTGGCTTCTTAACCCCGGTGTGTTGCCTTCGATGGCTCCAGGCTGGAGATTTCTAACCAACAAATAATATATCATTAATTCTTTCTAACAACCCTGGGGTCTACAGATCAAATTTGATTTATATATTATTGATTTATTTCATGAAAAAGATAATCGGACTATAACCTCAAAACGCGAAGTCTCAAACAAAACAGCTCTGGGGTGCATTCAGATGCTTTGCGGCTGTGCCCGGGCTGGTACACGATACGTCTCTAATGGTATTTTCACACTTGTATATAACGTTTCAAAGAATCATAGATAAATGGTGGAGAACGATAGGTTAATATTTTTTAGAATTTTTCTCGTCGTTCCAAGCGTGAATCAATTACTACAAATACTCCGCTACCCCTGTAATATACAATCATCCTCGGTCAAAAACGCATTTTTGATGAGCCGCTAAAACACTGTAAATAAAGGCTACGACTTGATCTTCACAAACAAGTAAAAAAAACGGCACAACACCCAAGAACCAAATATTAATTACGTTAATATCTTAATATTATTAAATGTAAATTGAAGATACTTACTTGAGTATCAGAATGGCTGAATATGAACTCCGATAATCTGTTTATGGTGATGTTATATGGTATACCATATTTGTATCTAAAAAGTTCATAAATGAATTATAGGTTTATGCAGATTTAGTTCAGCAGGTGATTCGGCATAGAACTGTAAGATTAGATATATGATAGAGTAGATAGTAAGTAATTAAGGAGAAACATTACGAGTCGTATCGCACTTGCTGGACGATTCTCTCTGGCGCTGCACTTGCTGACAGGCAACCTGCTAATATCACCAGGACGCATGACTGCATGACCGCGGAGTAGACCTCGCTAGGCCTGTAGAAGACTAAGCCACGCACTAGACCTCACTGGATGTCAGTAGACCTTGCTGGACCTCACAAGACCTCGTTAGACCTCGCTGGACTCGGAATAGTCCTTGCACGTCTGTACAGTCCGCTGCACCGGTGGATATGATTCGATTCGTCAAAGCGATAAGCGATAACACTCTACGAAAAGTAAAGTGGATGGTGATTCACAGTTCGAAATAGATAGCGGCGTGTTTCGTTGATTTAGACCCTACCTGGTCAACATTCACGCGTAAAAATGATGTTGACTAAAGACCCTATTATCAAGCAGGTGTGTATCAATCAATACCTCAATAGCATCATTAGAGTTTCGCATTAGTTTTAAAAGATAAACACTTCTAAGTTTATATTAAAATATGCCATAAAGCATTTTTCTATGTAATGCTTATTTGTTTACTTAATACTTATCTGAGGTTTAAAAAAACCACAAACGACCTCACATAAGCAAAATGACGGTTGGCTCGGATCCTTGGGTTATTTTGGAACAAACGCTTTTCTAGGAATGATGATATATTGTTATGGGACTGATTATTTCACGTTAACAATCTGACATATCAGATTGGAGTATTTACATTATGTATTTTTAGTAGAAGTAATCGTTCATTTTAAAATTTATTCATTGGACGTCTAAAGCTAGTGATCGATTATAAATATTTTTTTGTAATATTATTATTAAAAAAAATAAAAAAAAAAGGATTGTTCCTTTTCTATTTGCTCTATGGTATACGATGAAAGGGTTCTTTGTCTATGGTGGTTTGTGCGTGTGGCAGCACTGAGTCGCTCGTGGCCACGCCCCCTCCCTTGCAACCCCCCCCCCTCCTTCTTGGATTAGCCACCCTCCGTAAGGCCGTCACCACCGGTCCCCGTCAGTAAAATCAGATAATACATTTGTTTATACATACACATACATGTTTAAGCAAGTGGCGTGTCGAGCGTCAAAAATCACGGCAAGCCGAATAAAAACGAGATAAAAATTCACAAAAAAAATTTTATTCATAATTCATACCGTGAAAAAAATTATCATGAGTATATTATAAACAAATATATATATACATATTTTTTTTTTTATACAATAGATAAACTTAAGATAATGCTATGCTCTCCTGGGGACTATACGCCACATATTTATGTATGGGGTGTTGTTTCAAGGCAATCCTACGGATAACTTGACAGGCAGTTGGCAGACACTCGCTAACTGGGGTTCGAGAAAATCGGAATTAACTTCGCATCATCTATCCTGTCAATGTAAATGAACCCAGTGACGTCACCTTCAAGTTTAGATAATTTTTCCGAATATATTATATATATATAATATATTATTTATATATAAATAAATATTATTTATCTATGTTTATTTTGAATTCAACGCCCACACAAGATGAAAAGAAACATCATTTCCTGACTATCGTGGCCTGACGTCGTAATTTTTTAACCATCGTGGCTCTACAACTGAGCGAGAATTTTAATCGTTATAAGCAAGTACTTAAGTTGATAAATAAATAAATAAAAATTGGTTCGCTAGCATTTATGGTATGGTTCCCGAATTAACTCGTCTTTTGTTTTTTTTCATATCCATTAACCATAGAAAAGACGTGAACCTTTCAATTAATAAATCCTCATTTTTACCCCACACAGGTCTTATGGGTGTTCAGTTAAAATTAACTGAAAGTATTTTCGAAACATGCAAGTAAATTCATTAAAAGTCAATGCAATTAAATCAAACGATAGTAAAACAACACATATGTAAAATAATTTATTTGTATAATCAATATTCTTGACAGAGTAGTTGGTGGAATTCCATTTTAATTAAAATATATTTAGTCTTTATATAAAATATTAAATTTATTACTAAATATATATTTATACATTAATAGATTTTACGAATAATCAATTCTTGGAATATTGTTATATAGGGCACAAGCTAAAAACGGCAAAACATATGTTACCACCTTGAGGGTCACTTTTGAGGATCATACTGCGTATAATAACAATACATACCTTGATTTAATAATCAAAGAACAAATAAACATTGAAACTTTCGGATACATATATAACCATTTTATAGATTGGAGATTTTTAAAACTTAATAAAATGTGCATAATAAAAATCAATTTTCGTCTATTATTGTACACAGTGTGCCCCTCAAAAGTGACCCTTAAGGTGGTTACACATGTAACCGTTTTTAGCTTGTAGCCCTATAAGGGGTTAGATCAACAACCATCGTGTCTTCGCTCGCTATTCCGGACGGCTGCATTCAAAGGGAAGCGAGAATCGTATGAACAATAAATAAGCCTCCCCCGAGCGGGGCGGGGCGGGGTGGGGAGGGGTGGGGTGGGGTGGGGTGGGGTGGGGTGGGGTGGGGTGGGGTGGGGGTGGGGGTGTCCCCTCGGCGCATTTCCCCTCCGGAGTGAAGTGAGCGAGCATCGCCAGGGCGGCCAACCCCGCGCCCAACCAAACCTACCCTGCGTGCCCGAGTCCGCGGCTTGCGCGGCCAGCCTTCGCCCCCGAGCCTTCGCCCCGCGCTCTTGCGCCGCCCCGCCGCCCCGCCGCCCCGCCGCCCCGCCGCCCCGCAGCCCCGCAGTCCCGCAGCCCCGCAGCCCCGCGCGGCCGGCGCCCCGAGAGCCCCGCGCCCCGCGGCCGCGTCCCGCCGACCCGACCGTATTGATTTTTGCCCGAACATGTGTTTATGATTCGCTCGGTTTTCCGGCTCTCGGTCGTCCAGTGTGCGGACACTCGCGTTGCTGCGGATCGGCGGCGGTGCCGTCCACGAGCGGAGCCCTCCGAGGCACGCCTCCCCGGGGCGCGACGCGATCCGCTAATTTGACACATCGTCACTACCATATCGATCGCGGTTCAACAAAAATACCTACTCGGAGCGTTTGACATTTGTGCGAGACTCTCTTCTGCGTACAAAGAGTGAAGATAGTTTTTGGAATCCGAGTGTTTTCGGGTATCGATCGAGGAGTGAGGAAGAGGTGTTCGAGGAAGCCCGCGAGGATGCACGCGCCGGCGGGCTTGTGACGCCGCAGGGCCGCAGCGAGCAGGGGTCCAGGAGGTCCAGGGGGTCCAGGGGGTCCAGGGGGTCCAGGGGGTCCAGGGGGCCCAGGGGGCTTCGAGGGGCGGCGGACCCTCCCCGGCCGGCGGCTGCGAGGCCAGGATGCGGCGAGGGCGTCTGCGGACGGGGCGGCCTTGACCGGCGCGGGACTGGACGCGGCGGAGACGCCGGCGATGGCGTGAAGCGACATGCAGAAGGACGGGACGCCGGCAGAGGGCCAGCAGTACGTGGGCCCCTACCGCCTCGAGAAGACCCTGGGCAAGGGTCAGACAGGTAAGCCGGCCGAAGCGCCCCCGACTTTCGCATCTCTTCTTCAATCGGCTGCAGCGGGTATACTTTGCATTTTTCAAAATATGGCCAAAGTGCGTGATATTTTTTTCAAGTTTTCTTTCTTTGTGCATTCTGTGCAAGTTTCTCTCAATCGTGTCCGTCAACTCACGGTGTTTCAAGTATTCTTCCATAAGGCTCCCATGGTCGCTGTCCAAGTATCCAGGCCTCAACTTCCAATAGCCCAATAATCAAGCAAATAACTCAGTATCATTGCGAGTGCATTTTTACGTTTTCACTTGCCTGGACTGCATGCCAGTAGCGCATGCTAAACAAGTGTTTTGCAATCTTGATTACACTAACCAGTGAACTGCAAGCTGTTAAAAAGACCAAATCAAAACCAACCTGTCATCCTTAGTTTTTCATAAAACAATACTTCATTGATAAACGATATGAGACATTTGACAAACTGTTAAATATAATAAATTAATCACACTTGATTAACCAACGAAATAATGTTTCAATACAAAATGTGACGTGTTTAATTGTGTGACAATTCTTGTTCAATTTAACCAATCTCGTAGACCTTGAGCGTGTTTAATTAAGTGAGTGATTTTCAGTGATTAACAGTTGGTTTACATCCTGACATTTTCAGATAATCGAGCTTTGAAATCTCGATTGAATCGAATAGTGATATTAAATATAATAATAATAAAAGATTACATAATTGATTTGTGATGCTTTCGACCAATTAAACCAGCTTTTCTGAACCTGGTCGTATGCAATTAACTAAGTGATTAGATGAGCTCACGGTCTTCGTTGTTAGTTTTCTAATTCCTGAAGGTGTGATTAAACTGAACAGTGATTATTAGCAAGCTGCTTTATAGGTGTAATCAAACAAACCTGTTATTCATATTTACAAGCAGACTTGTATATGTTTTTAACTACTTTGCAGCGGTTAGCACGCTTACTTACCAACCGTGGGTTCTCCGCTTAAGTCTGCTTGTTTAACTCAATTGTAATTATAGATAAGTGAAGGTGTAACCTTTAAAAAACTTCATCAGAAGGGGTTTGATTGTGCGAATCTATTTTAGCATTGTTGAGGTGATGTCACTCGTCTTCTGCTTTCTTTGCTACATATCGCGGAACGATCAATATCGAGAAAATGTCAGACAGAAAAACTCCAAATGTGTTGAATAAAGCTGCGACTGTATTGTAAATAAACTGGGAACTTCGTAATTAACACACCTGTTAAATTGGACAGTGTTTAGCAAGCTGTTAAATACACATTTGCATAAAACGTATTTTTTACATAAGCTACTGAAACATGTAAGCATAAGCATATTGAAACTGAATATTTGCTATTTTAAATCGACGCCCCCTTGACAACCGTTTTAATTGATCGGTGATTAACAAGCTGGTGAATACGTTAACCGGTTGCATTTTAAATTTAGTTTTGAAATTAAGTATTTGATAGTAAAAATACGAGCGTTAATAATATATTTTTTTTATACAAATGTGAAATGCTCATTAAATTGAACAGTGTTTAACGAGCTGCTAATTGCGTCACCAAGATTGAATAAATATAATTGCTAATTAAATATGTTTTCAGTAGACGAGTATTATCTGAACTGTATATAATTAATTAGAGAAAAAGCGTTTTAATTAGTTTTTTTTTTAAATTTTTATTATTTTATATTTAAAACCAGAAGCAAATATTATTAATAAAGTTAAACAAAAAAAAAATAAACAAAACAGAATCTGTGTGTAAGAAATTGCGTGGTGTGTATTGAAAAAAAATTAACGTTTTCCCATGTTAATTTTTAATTTAACCAGTATTTCGGAAATCTTATAATTTAATCTTGAATTTTTTTTTTTAACTTTATAAGGCTCACGTGAACCGAACAGGTCTTCAGCCGCCATACGGACACGCGCTCCACGCTCAATGATCACCAACCTGTTGTCGATGATTAGTTTATTTGAATGGGGAAATTCTTTAAAACATTACGTCATACTTCAGATATTTTGTTTTGTGGGCGCGGGAGTTTTCTACAAGGCGTATTATCGGTTTTCTTGAAGATGTCTGAATTATCAAAAACGAAACGTATAATATGAAGTTCAAATCCGTGTGCAGTAATAAGTCTTTCTTTTTAATTTTTGTTAATATTTCAAATTACCAACTCCGAAAAAATGTATATGAAGTGCGACACAACCGCAAATGTCTTTGGGCGCTTCCAACCGCTCGCTTACCCAGATTTTCTTTGGAAACAAAGACAGTTTTTTTTTCTCAATACAATGATAATTTATTTTAAAAAAATGAATAAAGATTATTGATTCAAATTCGCAGTCAGGAGCTCAATTGTCAAGAGCAAACAGACCGCGAGAGCTGTGGAGGTGTAGGCTCAAATAAAGGTGTTTTTTTCGTCGTTTCATGCGTCGACCACCCTCTGCCGTATTCACATAGCCATCCAGGTTGTCTAGCACTTGGCGCAGGTAGTGTGGCGTCATTTAGACGAAAGTTGGACCGTACACGCGAGGTTTCCTGTTTGCCGGACAAACTTCGCTGAACTGATAAGGCCGACCACCTTGCGAAGTTCAAATGCAAACCCAACAATGACGCCATAACATATTTGTCGAATCACCATGAATTGACTTAGCCAATGATTATAATCAAATATTCAATAAATCCGCATATTCACCCATACACAGTGAGTTATTAAAATCATCAAATATGAGAGAGAAGAGATTTTTCTCACTTGCAAGTAAAAATGACTTCCAGGCAAGAAATTATTAGCCAGTATTTTTACCATCACAGGGTTATTGAGTATGTAGTATGTTATTAGTGAATCGATTTACACACGAAACGACGAGAAAATCAAAAGAAAAACAGCGGTTCGACACTTGCATGTAACTATTGATTCCAGGTGCCAAAATATTGGTTTTAAAACTAATACATTGGATATTGTTTTATGTTGCCGTGAAACAAGCGCTTAGTGGCAAAAATAATAAAACAATGGTTTTAAAAAGACCGGAAACTCAATTCATTTAATGTTTTAAAATCAAAATATAAACAAACGCGCATTACAGTGAAACATAACAGAGAACATTTATATTTTTTATATAAGGGTATGTATTGAATTATAAAAATTTAATGATTTTAAAGTTAATCGATGAAACTAATGTTCAGAAATATTAATCGAAGCACATTTCAATGAACAGAGCGTCGTTTTAATTTTCAATCGTTTGAACCGATGCTGATAAAATTTAACCTATCGGATATTAGAATTTACGGATACTAATTTAATAATCTTGATAATATTTCAAGGATTTTATTATTATTTTGGTATATAGTTCTTATGGGTGTGGTAATAATGCAGTATGTGGCTGTCGCGGTTGTGGGGCTTACGACGTGTGGTTTAGGTGGTAGCGTACACTTTTTAAATTTATTTTCGTTATTGAGCTATGTGGGGATAAAACGTTTTTAATATATCGATGAAATTTAAATGAAAAGTTACAAGTCGCGAGTTGGGGGCGAGTTGCGCGCCCGCTCCGGCCCAAAGTACTTGTATGCGGATACGCCTGACCTACATCGCCCCGAGCACCCACTGCGGGGAAACACCGGCTTCTTGGGTGTTATGCCGCGTCCTCCAAAGCTCCAATGCCTCTCAGCGTGTTTAGGATCCAATCAAAGCGGGGATTGAGCTTCACAGCCCTCTTTACACACAACTAACAACCAGTCAATAGCGTTCTTTGTTTTCAGTCAGTGGTTTTAGTGTAGGACCTACAAACTATTGTCTTCTTGATCCCCCTGGGGTCGCGACCCACAGGTTGAAAAACACTGCGTTATTGGGTAGTCACTCGTGGCGAGGGTATTAAATCACTTGGATTTATTGCAGTTTCGATAAGATCGTGAAGAATTGAAAATACCGAAGCGCCGGAGTTTTAGAGAATAACACGGCATCACACCCATGAATCAAGTATTTCTTATAACAGTTCTTATCAAGTTCTTGATTAAATAATATAACACAACAAGAAATGAAAAACATAGGGTTTTAGTTTAGAGTGGATGGATTTCATAAGTTAACCAAAGGTTGTGTATTTCTGAAATATAATGCAGAATATATGGGTTTGTGAGTTTTTACTTTTTTGGTTAGCCCTGAAATGAAATGCGGAGCATGACGTAATCAAACCACGATTTTAGTAAATTTTTCTGAACGGTATGGTTTAAGAATTTTCAAGTGGAAAAGGGAATATTCTGTTTCGACCGACATTGCATATTTTAATTCCTCAGGTGCATCACGGTTGTGGTGCAGGTGTAGCGGAATATATAACTTTTTAAGGTAACGGAAGATTGTATGAGCAGCAAGTAAAATATAGCAATAATTAAATGCCCCGTTGCAAACATGCTGCTTCTTACTTATTGACTGCGCTCTCGCGCTGTCTGAGCTCGGATGTCTCCCGCTAATGGAACAGAGCTAGTCGGTTTGATAAAGCCACACTCTATGAAACATATTATCAAATGCTATATTTTTGATGCTGTGAAGCATATTTCGAATGATTGACACTGAACTGGTAATTATGACAGGTTTTTATTATTTGTACGGCTTCGTCCTTCGTTTCTATCGATACTTGGCAAATCCCGAAGTCGCGTGTCTTGTCTACTACATCTGTTGTATTTAAAGCTAAGTGCGTCATTCACAATATATATATATATATATATATATATATATATATATATATATATGTGTATATATATATTGTGTATATATATATATATATATATATATATATATATATATATATATATATGTATATATATATTCTTCTTCTGGTGCCTCTCTTCATAGAAAGTTGGTGACCATTCATCAAACATATTTCTATCCTGGGCCAGTTTCACTGATTCCGCTTTTCTCCCGACCATGAGAGGCACTTGTGAGAAAATATATATATATATATATATATATATATATATATATATATATATATATATATATATATATATATATATATACACACACGCACACACACATACACCTTAATACAGCTGAATATCTCAGTGGCGTGCGGCGAGTCCAAAATCAATGCACACATAATACATAATCTATAAAAAAAACCTACATCTTTTTAGTGATCAAGTGTGAAAATTGAGAGCAAATCTCCTGGAATCTAGCCGTCTAACGGCACCGGTCCCTAAATATCACGATGCGCCTGCCTCCAGAGACTCTCATGGCAGCACAGCTTTCAAATATTTCCTTACTACACACGCTGAGTGAGGATCAGTTTGGTAATGTCGATATCCTGTGATGTTCCAGGGCTGGTGAAATTGGGCGTCCACTGCGTGCTGGGAAAAAAAGTGGCCATTAAGATTATCAACAGAGAGAAGCTGAGCGAATCAGTTCTCATGAAGGTAATATTATAATATTTTGTGGTACTAGAATTACTGAAGCTTTGGGGCCGTCTTCAAGGATCATAGAAATGGCCGCATAGATCTGCGGACTGATGGGCATTCTGATTTCAGGTGGAGAGAGAGATTGCTATTATGAAGCTCATCGACCATCCGCACGTCCTTGGACTTTCGGACGTGTACGAGAACAATAAGTACCTGTGAGTATTTTTTTTATTTATTCGACTTTCGAGGTCAAAAAAGACCAAATAATGTTGAGATAATCTTTCCCTTGTTTCAATGACATCAACATGATATTGACCTGGTGTCTTGGGTTTCAGGTACTTGGTGCTGGAGCATGTTTCTGGGGGCGAGCTGTTCGACTACCTGGTGAAGAAGGGTCGCCTGACGCCCAAGGAGGCTCGCCGATTCTTCCGCCAGATCATCTCTGCGCTGGACTTCTGCCACAGCCATTCCATCTGGTACACATCACCACCAAATTAACCTACTAATACTATTTATCTTCTACACCAAGTACCTCACTGAGCATATACTCGTGCTGAGCCACTGTTCATGGTCCCCGGGTTTTATATTGCTGCTGCCCAACAGCATTATTATATAATCCTTTCCTTATAAAGCTTTGGCGTTTAGATCTGTTACTCTTAGGTACTTCCAGAGCACATCCTTCCACAATAATTCCAAGTCCACTACTCCATTACTGATCCTTTACACGCGCTCAGGGTACAGAATGACAGCCATGCCTAAGCAACAGAATGGGGAGAGCGGGGAGGCTATACTATACTATATATAGAAATAAAAATTATATGATGTTCTGCAGCTACGAGACTCCAAGCGTGGGTCATAGACCACAAATTAAAAAATAATATAAATTATATTACAATAATGTTTTAATAATTAGAAGCGTAATATTAAAAGTATGATACGCATAAAAAAAGCGTCGTTGTATTTCAAATTTATTCACACAATGAAATTCACTTTTTGTGATCTATGGTCTATAGCGGTGGTCTATGGCAGTGTTTTTCAACCTTTTTGAATAAGCGATCCCTTTGTGAGGCGAAATTCTGGCGACCCCCTAGACTTTAATAAAACTATGTCAGTGGTTTTAATGACTAAAGACAATCAATTGTCTTTTTCTTTAAACCGCGACCCACAGGTTGAAAAACACCGGTCTATGGGACAGGCCGAAATAAAGACAACACGGGTATATGCGAGCGACTATAGACCACACTTTTATACATTTCTTGTCTTCCGTGGTATATTCTTCACTCTGTAGCTCTCTGCTTCTCCATCACACAATTATAGACTTTAAATTCAGTTTATATGCGTAGAAGTGAATCTCTAGAAGAAACTATATTCAACCCTCTTATTGATATCTGCAATGTTTTTTTAAACTTACCGAGTGATTTGTTTCACGTTCTTCAGTCATCGCGATCTGAAACCCGAAAACCTGCTACTGGATGAAAGAAATAACATAAAAGTGGCAGACTTCGGCATGGCGTCCTTGCAGCCCGCGGGTTGCCTCCTGGAGACCTCATGCGGCAGTCCCCACTACGCCTGCCCGGAAGTCATACGGGCAAGTGCACTCTTCGATTTCCCTTGACTTGATTGACTTCTGAAGCTGCGACGTCTACAATCTTTACGACAATTGTGATGCAGGGAGAGAAGTACGACGGGCGGCGGGCGGACGTGTGGTCTTGCGGCGTGATCCTGTACGCGCTGCTGGTGGGGGCTCTGCCCTTTGACGACGACAACCTGCGCCAGCTCCTGGAGAAGGTCAAGCGAGGAGTGTTCCACATCCCCCACTTTGTGCCGCCCGACTGCCAGGCCTTGCTGCGCGGCATGATCGAAGTCAGCCCCGACAAACGCCTCACCGTGAGTATTCAATTTTACCATGCCTTCACATTTCCATAATGTGGCGACTACTAGCGACTAGCCTTGAAACATATAGTAATGCTGAGTATAGGAGTTTATAAGATAAGACTGGCGGGTAATCTAATATTGGCTGTTTGTTATCAGCTGGCGGACATCAATCGACACCCTTGGGTGACGGCGGGAGGGAAGGGAGAGCTGGAGCTGGAACTCCCCATGATGGAGGTGGTGCAGACTCATATCATCCCCACCGCCGATGCGATGGACCCCGACGTTCTGCAGGTTTGTACGGAATACTGATATTTCTCGTAGACTTCCAGCAAAGTCCACGATATCTGGTTATCAAGAAGGCCGGTGGCCTTATTCCTTGAGGTCTGGTTGCATAGAGCAGATGTGCGGAGGTAGAATGGGCGTTAAAAGTCTGTTAACCTTAAATGACTGTGACTAAGATGATCTAATAAGCGTTTTCTAATTTTTCAGGCAATATCCAGCTTAGGATGTTTTAAACACAGAGAAAAACTAATACAAGAATTACTGAGTCCTAGGTGAGTGCAGACTTATTTTGATTGTTGTTTCCTTCGACCCCGAGCTTGCGAGAATAATATCTGCAGCATGGATGTATGAACGATAACTGTTTCAGAAATTGCTAAAATAATTCCAGGCGATGAGAATATTCGAGAATAATTATAAAAAGCAATTATGCCAGCCTGGACGCGAGCCAAATTTCAAACAAAAAAATTAGGTCAACCCATCCCCGCGCGGAGGCTTGTTTGGCTGTGGTTTTAAACACAACACATGCTGTTTTAATAGTTTATTTTCTCGTCGTGAACTCTATCTGTGCATGCATTCTTAGCAAGGGCATGCTCATTCTAAGGTTTTGGAATGTCTATAGTGTCCCATGAAGCGTTATAAATAAAACCGGCGGATTCAAAGAAAAAAAATCACTGTCTGATGCAGGGTTTCTGAAATACTCGTGTACACCACAGTATAAATGCCGGAGACATGGACATGTTCATGCTCAAAGCATGAATATCAAGCAATGCTGTGTTTGTTTGCGAGTTCAGCATCGCCCACTGAAACTTGTAGTTGCGGTTTAGTAGTTGTGGTTTAGTAGTTGTGGTTTAGCCCCACAGTGACGGGTTTGCTTGTTCGCAGTCACAATACTGAGAAGGTGATATACTTCCTGCTGCTGGAGAGGAAGCGCCGCCGTCCAGCCTTCGAAGACGACACCGACTCCCTCCTGCGCAGCCGGGCCGTGGACAGCGGCGACCCGCCCCGCAAGCGCATCGACACCTGCAAGGTTTTTATATCCTATCTGCATTTGGCACACGATCGTCTACAATGAGAGATTCAGTCCTGTGACAAAACAAAACACCGTTTTTCATGCTTTTCAGCTTTCGTGCTTTTCAGCGCATCACGGAGACGCCGTCTCCATATATAGATAAGGACGAATGTCGAGTCTAGACCAGCTGTCGGCACCCGGAAGTGTACCATTGTACTTCCGGGTGCCTAAAAAAAAGCTCGTCCTGTGCTGCACTGAAAAGCACGACAAGACACCTTTCTGATGCTTTCCAGTGCACCACGGAGACGATGTCTCCATAGATATATATGAACGATGCGAATGAATGAACTGACTGTATGATTTTAATTATAAAATATTAAAAACCAGAAGTGTACAATTGCACTTCCGCGTGCCTAAAAATAAGCTCGAGAGCTGAAAAGCAGGACAAGATTCACGCATCACGGAGACGCTATCTCCATAGACTTATAGGGACGAATGTCAGAGATGCGAATGCACGAATAGACACAAATATTAAAGACCGGCCGGAAGTGTACAATTGCACTTCCGGGTGCCTAAAAGTGAGCTCGTCGTGTGCACGTAATGTTTGTCCGGTGTGTCCACAGCTGAACGGGCAGGCGGGCGCGCAGTTCGGGCAGATCAGCGAGGGCTCGCCGCTCACGCCGCGCAGGCAGCAGTTCAGGTCTGGCACGGCAGAGCCGAGGCGCGTTGCTCTGGCGAGTTGGGTATCGGTGCAGGGTGGTGAGTTGTGTGCTTGTGTGTGCAGTGTGCTGGCCTGCAGGGCGGGCGGGCGACGCGCGGGCGAGGGCCGGCGCTCCCCGCACTCGGCCTCCGCCAGCCCCGCGCGCTCCAGCGCCTCCAGTCCTCTGCACTTCTCTCACCACGGTGAGCAAACCTAACCTTCCATTACATTTAGTAATCAGCAGAGAGGCGATCTTCTTCTTTCGTTGCCAGTTCTTGGGCCAGTCCGATCTCCAGCCACTTCTCCAGAACTTCCTTTTTCCTTCGATTTTTTCAGCTGGAGGATGCCATACTTATTGTTGCGTCAAGAGTTCACTTTCTTTGCGCATTCTGTGCAAGACTCTTTGGTATCTTAAGGATTTTCATATACAGCCACAATTCTGCTGCTTCAATTCTTCGCATAGTGTCCAAGTCCTGAGTGTCCAGGCTTCAACTCCATAAAGGAGATCTGAGACGACATAACACTCAGTGCATCTCCATCGAGATTTCAGGGTTACGTCTCGAGAGTCGATCGACGACTATAATATCAATGTTTTCGTCGGTATTTTTCCCCCAAAGCTCGTGGATCTTTGTGGACTGTATTGGGTATGTTTTAAACACCTTTACGATGTCCTG
Source organism: Atopsyche davidsoni (assembly GCA_022113835.1). Lineage (NCBI taxonomy): Eukaryota > Metazoa > Arthropoda > Insecta > Trichoptera > Hydrobiosidae > Atopsyche > Atopsyche davidsoni. The sequence goes on from JAILWY010000028.1 coordinate 649,995, forward strand.
ACAAGCATAGGGCCCTCATGGTTTGATAACAAAGAGAATATGTGTTCTCCTGTTCACGTGCCAGGTTATCTCAATTATTTTTCTAATAAACGAAAATACTACATATTAATCATTCTTCGGCCCCACCCATAATACAAATATTATATGTTAGTTCAAAGGAGAGACTACAATGATGAGCACCAGATCTCTAACTAATCACCTGAGATTTTTTAAGCAGCACTTTTCGCTCTGCCTAGGAAGTTGGCCAAACTTGGAAATTGCTAAAAAAAGTTTTAAGTCTCTTTGTCATTTTTCAACTTCGAGCTAAGTTTTGATAAATACTTGTACCTATAAATGTAATTTCTAACATTCTATTTTCTATAGGCCATCCTCACTCGCACCGAGTGTCATCGCTGGGAGGGACGCCGCCCTCCCCCATGTCTCCGCAAACTCACGGTAAACGCTATTTCTTTATCGACGAGGGAGCTCCAACTCGCTTTGATCTGATAGGTCAGGTTTTCGGGCGTCAAAATTTCTGACCTCTGAGACAACGGCGGTTCAGGGTGATTCATGGTCGTCTGTCGCAGGGGGCACGTCGCTGTCGGCCGGGCAGAGCCCGAGTGGAACTCCTCGCGAGCAGCTGCCGCATCATCAGCACCAGCGCGCCAACTCCACGGGCCCGACGATCAGTCTCAACATAAGTGAGTCCATCTCTTTTGTCAGATTAATTAGAATATAAAAGGCATTCGTGCTATCTTCTGTTATCGTTACTGGCGTTTTGAAGTGGATAGCAGAAGTGGACGGTAAAATTTGCTTTGATGATTTCCCAGCGGGTGATCCTACGGAGGGGGTCATCATCATCAATGACTCCCACCTGGTGGGCGGCAAGGGATCCGCCAGCGGGCGCTCCGGCGGAGGAAGCCCCACCTCGCTGGCCGGAGACACGACCTCCAGAGGTACACCAGCTGACTTGTGGAGTATTTGATGAATTAATGAATGAGTATTTAGCATCGTGGGCAGAAAACGTCCGAGGAAATGAACGCGGAGACTGTCAAACATGTAATACGAAATGATTGTGGTTGCAGACGGCAGAGAGCGATGCTCGCTCCCGGGGAACACCAGCCAGTCTGCCGCGACGGGCGGGATGTTCGGCAACCTCGGCACCCTCACAGGTGGGAGCAGACCACTCCATATTCTCTTTAAGCCACCTTGTAGTCGAGGCTGCCTCTTGAACCATTCAATCATTAAACAACGTTGTTGTCTACGACTCATGGCGGTTGTCGCATATACAGCCCGGAGCATGAGTGAAGCCACTCTTGAACCCCACAACTCCCTCGCAGAACATTGCAATTGGTCGTTGTTATTCCTATATGCGTCATACTGAGAAAACATGCCGCACGGCCCTTGCCCTTGTAGACTTCTTGCATTTAGATTATCTGAACTTGAACGTCTCCTGCTAGTAGAATGAAGATTAAACAACTTACGTGTAAATCGATCGTCTGAGTATTGTACACAGTAGCAAATTGATATTTTCAGGAATGGTGCTGACGCCTCCTGCGTCGCCCACGCCCCCGCACTGGCGAGCTCGCCTCACCACCATCAAGAACTCCTTCCTCGGATCGCCAAGATTTCACCGTCGGAAAATGCAAGGTAACCTAACCTAACTTATTTTACCTAAACTATTCTTACTTTTAGATACCCCCTATTTACCACCAGACCTCATTACTCACTCTTCGAAAATAATATGGTGGGCCCTAATGGGCTTTTCGCCTTGGAAGAATTTATTTCTTACGTCACCTGCTTTTTATCCATCGTATGTGGAGCTCATAGACGAGATGTCAGACACGCTTTTTTTGGTCTTCCGATCTCCTCCACTCCTCGCAAGGGATGGAGGACTGGATAATCTGGTATGCATCTACAGAGGGCAAACAATGTATGCAAGGGGCAATGATTCACACATCAAGAGGTATGACGCTGCTCATTTTATTATATTCCATCGTATTGTTGCAGCATCTTCAGAGGAGGTGCACTTGACGCCGGAGTCGTCTCCAGAGCTGACGAAGAAGTCCTGGTTCGGCTCCCTCATGGCCACGGAGAAGGACGAGACCTTCACGGTGCTCGTCAAAGGGAAGCCCTTGGCCACGGTCAAGGCTGACCTCATTCACGCCTTCCTCAGCGTGAGTCTCACCTCCTTACTCAAGGGTAATGATTTTCACCATCAACTGGTTGATCAATTATTGTCCTTTTTAGATTGCTGAGCTATCACATAGTGTGCTGAGTCCGATGTCTTTTCGAGTGGAATACAAACGAGGGTCCACGGCCCCCGCCATGTTCCAGAGACACGTGCGTTTCCAAGTGAGTACATCATCTATATCTATTCTGTATAAAGCCTCAAATGCACCTAGTCTATAGTCTCTTCAGAGGTTGTTGACCATCCATCCTGAGCCAGTCTCACTGGTTCGGCTGTACTCCCGACTTCCAGCCACTGGCGCAAATTTTACACAATCCTTAGTCTTTTCATTCTAATGCCAATTTTTACTTGGACAATGCTTGGTATTTATGAAAATATGGCTGAAATACCTTACGTTTTTTTTTACCATCGTCAGGAGTTCTTTGTGCATTCTGTGCGTGTATTTTAAATAACCTGACAAAGCATTACTTTCTCATTTCCAGGTGGACATTTCCACAATCACCAAGCAAGCTGGAGAAAACGGAAAGGAGTACCTGTACGCCATCACATTCACATTATTATCTGGTGCGTACAATGAAACCTATTTCATTCGTTTGATATTTCTGCTTCGGTACTGGAGCCTCATAACACCCATGAACGAAAGAAATCTATTGATAAATTCTTTCATCATTCATTCTCTGTTGCTATGCAGTTAAGACGAATTCCAAATCCGCATATACTGAGGCAGCGTTCATGGTATTTGGGTCCCGTATTGCTGCTGCCCACCAGCTTCCTCTTCTGTTGCCTCTCCTCGAACATATCCCCCGTCCTGGGCCAGTCTCACCAATCTCCACCCACTGTGCAAGACTCTTTCATTTGTGGTGTCACATTTCTTCGCGCGAGTGTCCAAGCTTCGTCTCCACAAAGGAGAGCTGAGCCGGCATGTACGTTGACACCCAACAGCGTTGTTTTGTAATAATTTCCTCTCGTTGTTTCGGCTTGGATTGCAGGGAACATCCGGCGGTTCAGGAGGGTGTGCGAGCACATCCAGGGCTGCGTGTGCCGGCCCGGGGGCGGGGGCGCGCGGCCCGCCCCTCCCCGCTCCCCGCGCGCCAGCCGCAAGCACCCCCACGGTAGTCGCCCTTCATTACTTGTCACTGCACCTCGTTCTTGCAGCCCCGGCGTCTCCGAGTCCAGCAGTCGTCCCCCCCGCTTTCCGACTGATGGATCTTGGACTGGAAACGGAGAATTTGTTCTAAAAATTACTACCGTAATCGCTTCTCCTTTCACTGAATTCTGGGCCAGTCAGCCCCTGGCGTGAATTCCGCATCCATTTTTGCTTGGATTTTCCCAGAACAATAATATATTTTTAATATTAATATTTATTATAGGAACGAGTATAGAGTCCACCAGTGAGAGCATCAGCGGAGGCTCCAACGACAGCTGCGACCGTCTGCAAGCTTCCTCCCAAAGACAGGTACAACCGATACATACAACAATACTCATTCGCTTATTGATATTCAAACATATATATATATATATATATTGAAATAAACAAGTAAAAAATAAGTCCATACGAAATGTGTTATGTTGTGCTGAATGTAAATATCGCAAAGCTGTCTGGGTACTGAAAGCGAGCATCTGAAACATCGACGAATCCCATGCAGATGGAGCCTGCAGAGCTGGGCAGCTGCGACTCCTCAGTCTTCGACCAGGTCAAGAGCCCCACTTCGCAAACTTCCATGGACGGAGTCAACCAGGTATATCGGACGGGTCCTTCGAGGGCTGCCGGACTTCCAGGAACGGAGGCTCAAATAGATAACTCAAACACACGTGACCCTGACTAGACTTCGTAGAGTAACATTTTACACGATAACACAATATTATTGGAATATTTGTCACTAAGCATTGCTGTTTGTTTTATACCTTCTTAAAATTGAAATAAGTACTATACAAGCATACTAAGTTATATTTTTAGTAATCTTCATGATAATCTATTTAAGTGTATCGGTGATGCTTCTCGCTCTGTGCCGTATTACTTGTACAAGTGCAAGCAGACATTTCAGAACGGCGACCCCAGCGACGTGGGCAATGGCAACTCCCGCAGCTACAACCAGAACCAGAACCAGAATCAGAACCAAAACCAGCCCGGCCAGAGCCAGAACCAGAATGGCTCCTCGTCGTCCGTCGCCTCCTGCTCCAACTCGAAAGAGGGCTCCTTCAAAATACACGTGCGTATCGATCGGCCTCGACGCTGTACTCGCCGACCCTCCCTGCGATGGAATTAAATGAAATGTTGTAAATCGGGCAGTGTGGAGTGAAGACTGGAGGAACCTCGCGCCGAGCTTCCAGCGGTTCGGGTGGCTCCGGTTCCGGCGCCTCCGCTCTTCGCGCCGCGCCCGCCTGCGCCTCCAGTAGCCTGGACCAGGGTGCTCTGCGCCGCGCCTGCCGCGACGGCCCCGACCGCCCCGATCGAGGTGACTAGCCCACCCATGTCCCCGGGTCCTCTGCTCCTCGCCCCGCCCTAACCTGACGCTCGGTTTGCAGGGCACGCGCGGCGCTCGTCCTCGGAGTGCAAGGAGGCGTGGCGCGGCCTGCGCGAGGAGCCGCGCCCCGCCGCCCCCGCGCCGCCGCTGCAGGAGCGCCTGGCCTAGGCGCCGCCCCGGCTGCCCCGGGTGTCCCAGCTGCACCAGCTGCCCCGGCTGCCCCGGCTGCGGGCCCTGCTGCGGAGCTGCTGCGGCCTCGGCCCCGGCCGCCCCGCCTACCGCGCGCTCGACGAGTCCCGCGCGTGACAAACCCAAATGCGACAATATGCAACGCGAATGCCGGCGCCGGCACCTCCTCGAGCTCACCGGGCGGTCGCGAGCACCTGCGAGCACCCGCGAGCACTCGCGAGCACCCGCGAGCACCCGCGAGCACCCGCGAGCACCTGCGAGTTTCCAGTGTGGACAACCGTCGAGAGCTCCGCCGGGAAGGAAGAGGAGCAGAACGATCACTCGCTTGCTGAGAAATACATTAAATATATCATACTTGTCTTGTTAATATAATAAAATAGTGCAATATGTTCGTAGTGTTGTTGGAACTGTGTAGAGTAAGCTCGGAGCGGGCGGAGCGGCCGAGGGACCCGGACTGCCCCTCGGCCCGAGAAGTCTTTAATCAAACATGCCTGCCATCAAACCTAGTGTACGTTGAAATGTAGCAAATGATATAAATATTTTAGAATAAAATAATCGCGGATGACCCGGCGGGTTTTGTAAGTACCGAGAAGTATCGCTTCGAACATATAATTCATATATTTATATACTCCAAAGAAATGACGCCAACGCGTCGCGCCGGATGGTTAATATTTGAGAATTGGCTTATTTTTTTTAAATTTTTTTAGACGTAGCGTAATCTCGCCAAGTGCGCATTGTGATTTGCGGCCCGCCGCGCCGAGAGACGTGTCAACGAGACGTATTGAAAATTTCGATCACCGATCGACCGATCGCCGATCGAGAGTCGGTCAAATCTCGCGTCAGAACTCGATGTGGACGCAAACCTTGCGGCATCATTGGTAATTTGATTTGGAATATTAATACGCGCTTGTAGTCTTCGTTCCCCGTGAAGGTCCGATCATATCTCACGCTTGAAAGGCTAATTTTATTTCCAGTGAAAAGCAGTATTTATGATAGCAATGTTCAATATTTTTTTAAGTTAATATAAAAATATACTTAGTGATTTTTCTGCATGTTGATTTTTATCATTCAGTATAAAAAAAATATATAATATATTAAAAATTACTCTCTGATAAGTTAGAAATTTGATCTCGAAAATATCGGACCTATCATAGCTTTTTAACACGTCAATTTTGAGGGTTATAGCACCGTATTAATATTGAAATAACCAAATTCGATCGATGTTTTTTTTTATGCCTCGGAAAAGGAAAGGTTGTTGGGGTTAGTCGGGGGTTGTCGGGGGTTGTCGGGGGTTGTCGGGGGTGGCACTTATCAATAAACACTGACTAGAGCTTCGACTAGGCGTAGTTGTCTTCCCTATGTTCCTTCTGGAATGTGCAGGGTAACGCGAGGAGGTCAGGGAATGTCTTGTTTTTAACGCAATAGGATATTTTTGTAACTAAAACGGCAACACTCTCCGGGAGTAAAGATTATTGTGTAAATATTAGCAGGAGCTCTAGCCTAGCATTAAACCTACGGTAAGTCAAATATTAGATTTAATACGAGTCAAATTAAATTAAAATGCGACAAGAGTAGTCCTTGTATTCCTTTACGATTTCGAAACTTTCACTCTCACTCGTGGGCGTTGGAATTTTCACGATACGTCTCGTTGACTTGACTGAGCAGACCCGAAGATGCCGTTTCTAGAACCTCTGTCCTATCATTTCGGATCGCATCGGTCGTGGGCCGCTCGTCGAATTCACTTCTCTGCGGCGTTTGTTAAAAGCTCACCGCCAATTGTGCCGCGGAGCCGCTGCAACCGAGCGAGATTTTTCTCTTCGTTTCATATTCAAATTCTCGCTCGACGTACCCGAAGATGCTCCCGGCACGGGGGCCGAAGCGTAGCAGCCACCCGAGAAACTATACGGCGAGTAATCGATATTGTGCTTTTATTTTGAAAGATGATGCTTCTTCTTCTTCCGCCCACTCCACGCGGTTTCGTGTTGCGGGTGGTTCTAGGAACGCGGCAGGTCTTGGCAGACTCGAGGCGGCGACATTTCACCGCTTAGCCCTTGCGTCTATTTTATAAAAATAAACTTGTAATTTGTAACAATACTCGGCCGCGGGTACTTCCGGGGCCGTTAGTGTACGGTAATGCTAGAGGTGGTTAAGATATTTTTTTTATATTTGTATTGGTGTGCGTCGCGTGGAGTTTCTATCTATTCGGTGTCCTGCGGTTAATGAAGGGGCTCGAGTGTCGGCTGCCGCATATTTCGCATCTCCATCGATCGTCGACATCTCGTCGGATCCGAGATCTTGTCGAATTCGACGTTTCGTCGAATCGGATCGGACGCGACTGTGCTGTGTTTGGTAAATAAATACGAATAAAACTCGAAGGTTTGCGAAGTAGTGAGATCTATCCCACGGACAGCGAGGGCCCTTTCGCCTCGTAGCGATATCGTTCGGTTGATTTGAATATCAAAGAGACGTGTCGATTGACATAATACTACAAAATAAAACAAGTAAAATAGCAAATTAGAATATTGTCTAAAGAATCCCTCGACTGGTTTGTTGATAATATATTTAAAATAAATAACTTGCTTTGCATCGCTTGAGAGGTGCACGATGCAAAAAGAGTGTATCGGTCCCCGATCTTATCAGCCGGTCGATGATGCTACGTAGCGAATGGTCTCTCGCTGCTATGTGATACATCTCATCTTAGAAACCGTTTGGTTTTATTTATATTAATGTCATAAAATACTACAGAATAAATGCCTCTACAATTTGAATTGTAATTAGTTTACCTGTGTATTAAAAATGGACGTAGTCTATCATTCGTATATTTATTAACTATTGATTTTTTAATTACCCATTCAAATCATGTAGGTAGCATTGTTTATTAAAAGTAATGCATAAATATATATTGATTAAAATACTTGTGTTGTCGGTAAACATTGGAATTCTTATACACGTGAAACATATTCTTTGGAACCAGGAATTAAGCCTTTGGAATAAAATCAAGGATGTCGGAACGGATGTCAATTATTAATATTTAATTGAAATCAAGTCGATGATGAAAAAAATTTAGATTACGTCCGTCTTTATCACTTAGGTAACGAAAGCTTTCAGAGAAGGGTCTTAAATTTACTAGACGATAAGTTTTTTTTATAATTAAAATAATTTATTATCGGTTCAGAAACATTTTCTTTTAAACCCATGAGAGCTTATTATATATACTTAATTATAAAAAAAATATTTCATCAATATGTATATATATTATATCTTTTTGCTTGAAAAATTTAATAGACCATGCGTGCAGTCATCACTCGACCTACCTTTTACAATGAACATTCTTGTACTATTATTTAGACATATATTAATTTATTTTATTTAATATTTATTCTTAGATCTACCGACTGACTGGTTTTTGACAGGAAAATTAATATTCAATGTCTAGCATCTACCGGCCATTGATGAAAACGTGACTAAGCTCTCCGTTACATAAAAGATATGACATCTGCGTGGAGCAGCAATGCTTGCCATAATTTTATATAATGTCTAAAAATATATTTATGCATCTGCAACAAAACACGTGTTTTCACTAATTTATCCGAGACTTCGTTCCTGGAAGTAGGGAACACGGCAACTCACATACTCAGAAAGTTTTTTTTAATAGTATATATATATATTTTAATGACATTTATGATTGAGCAAGTTTGTGTACATTATTGTTAAAATATATCTCTTTTTTGTATCAAAAATATTTAAAGTAAAATTAAAGATAATGCCTAAGCACAGAATGTAACTTTTTGTACTTGGATTATTTTAATTGGTGTCTTATGGTATCTCTAATAAAAAAATCTCATATGCGTCACGTTTTAACCGTTACATAGTCATCAAATAGTTGTAATACAATCAACGATATTTTTCCAATACAATTCCCACAGAGATAGAGAAGATGCGACTTTTGCTTTCTTTCTTGTCATTCCAGTCAGAGCCGGCGGCTTTAAATATTATTTTAAGTTAAATCTCCATTAGTGTGCAATATATAATTTATATTTCTATAAGTTTGTTGTGAGGCTTGTAGCTAACCCTTACCTTGTTTTTAACAGGACCGCTTGAAAATAATAAAATTTATCTTCATTTTACACACAGCGTGCAACGCTGCTCACTGCCAACACTCACCGTTCTTGTGTATAAAGTAAAGGAGTCTCAGATAATAGGGCAACGGGCAGTGAGGAGTGGCACGAAGTTTAATATTAACGACAGCTTTACGCGTTGTACATAACCTATCTTTAATTTTATATTTTTGATTTTGAAATAAAATTTCAGTGTACATTACATTACAACTGATTACAGTTTAATATTCTGTTAAAAATTTTGGTCTGATATATCTATGTTGATTTATATTAACGTAAAAATAATAATTTTAATCGTTACCCTGGCTAATCATAAGTATTATAAAACTATTATCATTAATGAACATTATTATTTTAATAAAAAAGGTCACACTAGTTGTATAAAGAAGAGTAAATAATAAATTACGAAGTAAGATAATCCTGAAACTTTATTATTTCACTAATATATATTCAGACCAAATTTTTTTCGACAAAGTTGATACTGCGTATTTTTTTCAGTTCATTGTTGGAATTCGTATGTACGTTAGCTAATATTGTTTCAATTCACCGAGTATTGTGGTAATAAATAATTAAATTAATTTTGTTAAGGGACAACAGTACCGAGTGTGTTGTTCTGTTTCTTATAAAATAGTTTAAGGCTGCAGATCGCACGCTCCCCACTCCGTCTCCGTCATAAAAGCCTCCGATGTGTGTAATTATTTTTTGATTACTCCTATTGCAATCGGCTTCAAATATAAATAGTGAGGGATGTTGTAGAGCTGATGTGCAACGCGTCTCTTTGAGGGCAGAATGAGATAACGGGGGCGTGTGATCGACGGCTGATTATTTTATGTTTATGATTATTGTGATGTTATTTATTGATTTATTACTCTCGGACTCCGAGATCGAGAGAGTCCCTCTTTCTAGTCTACGTTCGGTGTTTTTTGGTTTAGTTTTGTTGGTAATGCATGACTGTTACTCTATAGAGCGCTTTGTTATGTTTATAAACATTACATTATCTTATGTGATTTATTATTCTCTTTGACTATTAACCTAAATAAATATATTGTAAATTAAGTTTTTATTTTCAATACAGACAAATGAGACGACACCTTTCCAGAGACATTGAGCACTTGCACCCACTTGGGGGTGAACGTTGACAGTTGAAACTTTTAATTATACACGCGGTAGCCATTTTTCATCTCGAGATCTCACGTAACGAGCGAATTGGGTAAATACAAACATCCAACGGTCCGGTCCATTCATCAGATAAATATAAATAAAACCAAATGACTAACAAACTACTCAGATTCATGAGTATGATAGCTGTGGAAGAATCGCATCATTATGCATTTGCAATTGGATGAGATTGATGCCAAATTTTTCTGCAGTTATCCTCAACATTCAATATGCATTTCTAAGCTCTCGTCTTCTATCTGGCGTCTGATGAAGCCCTTGAAAGTCAAAGCGCTCACTCCAAGAAATATTCAGAGCACATTTACAGTTATGACAATAAATCAATGCTTTGACCTGTTAATGAATGGACCATTTTATTTTGTATATTAATATTGCACAACTTGCTAAATGTGACTCTTATACGTTCCTATAATCAATATAACTATTTGACCTTGAGGAGTGCATTTCAAACGGAGTGAATTCCCGTGAATGCGTGTTTGCAAGTGGCAGGTAGACAAGTCTGCACATTTGTCGAATCGGTTCGTAAGGCACGTCCAGTCTACATCGTTTCTTTGTAAATCCCTATTGATTAACGAGCTACTATACTTTAGGAAAATAATTTCAGTTAATTCCAATTCAAATTAACTATTTAATTAATCGAGATAAGATCAAAACTTTCTCCGCCAAGCTATGAAATAGTACCTCTTTGATCAATAACACAGCTGATTTTTTCATACTATATGGACGGTTTCACGTTGTAATGACGATGCATATTTTCTTGAATAAATTGTTATAAAGGCAAGGATATTTCTATTTCAATGTTTGTCGCACTGTCTGCCATTTTGATGATAAAGTTCCAGCATGATGCATAAGCCGATTAGGTAAGTATCCACTCGGAGTAGCGTAGGTTATTCCGAGGCGTGAGTTCAGCATTGTTGTTAAATCGCTGTACTGCTATGGACTAGTGTAAGAATTTGTATAAAGATTGTAGGAGAAACACCATTTTTAATGAAAGTTCATATCAGTTTGTGTTAATGGGGGCGACTTCCAATGCGATGAGTTTAGCTTGGCTTGAAGAATCGTCTTCGAATTGGAGACAATTAAATTTAAATGAATATAAAAAGTCTATAGTATATTTTGTATCATTGTTGTCCAATAATCTAACTATCTTTGAGAAGCTAAGACTCTGATTTGTATAAATTATATTGAAATGTCTCCTTCGAATATAGTATGCCTGAAAACAGACAAACGGTCTATATCTGATCAACAATATAATATTTTAAATCTTACTGTACAATATGATCATTCCCATCACGCCTGCGAATAAACAATTAATGAAATCGTAATTAAAAAATAATAGACGTGTGTTTTCCAAACCTCGTCTCAGCGTATTTTGATTTATTACAAATTCATTTGCCGGTGAGTTTGGGGGAGGCGGCGTGCAAACAGCCGTGGAGTGTTGGTGTTTATAGACCGTTTATTGTGAACACGGTAATGTCACAGATCACTTGACAGGAAAACTGATTTGATTTGAACGAAGAGTGCACGCCAAAAATGCAATGAATATAATGAGTCTACACTAAACCCAAACAAAATGTTTAACCTTAAAAATGAATAATTATCTGAAGCAATATTCTGTATATTTAATCTTGTAAATACACAAGACAACACTTTATGACCGAATGACAGAACGTATTAAAAGCGTGACATATTTTTTTCCTTGCCACTTTATCAATAAATTATTTACAAATAAGATACCAATGTTTGATTTACCTTTCCCGCTCCGCAGAGGATTCTACCTATGTTAAAATCCGGTCCAAATGAATGACGGATCGTGTGATTGATTGCAATATTCTATCACGAGGACAATGAGAGAAAGACACAAGAATAAACTGCTCGCTCGCTTTCCAACCCAGTTCAAATCTAGATTGAGCAATGAGCTGTTTCAATTCTGTTAAATGTATAAATTGTCTCCAGGTTTTAAAAGAACGGAAACCCTACAAGAAAAAAGCCTTCGACGATGATCGTTGGAGAAAGTATCACGCTTAATAAAATCGATTGCTTTCAACCGCTTTCTTACCTGCCTTTTCCATTGTGGCCTCTTACCATTAGTGTAAAGCAGCTATAAGCTCCTCACTCTCAGATTATTTGAATATTGATGTTTCCTGCTCAAATATAAAGAAGACAGTGAATAAATATGGAAGGTACAAAAGTAAAATACTCACAAATTGGAAAAAATCAGCCGACTTTTATTTACATCACATAAAAAAATCTGCAAGTTACATTTTTGATAGAACAAAAAATTTTAATATACAAACTTATCACTAATTGGTTAACACAATACATCCTCGCACGCGGCTCAGCACCACCGCATGCAGCCGAGCACAAGCCTGCCCGCGCCCGTGTGTGGTGCACGACTTTACACGAACCTAAGAGTCTAGAGAATGGAAGAGAGCAAACAGAGCCCGGTGATAATTCACGCAGGGTTTGCGTGGACCTTACTTATATATTTATGTGCTGTGCTACACAGCAAATATAAAGGCAAATATGGTAAATTTTGCGTGTGACGAAATTCGGAACGAGCGCCTTGCAATTCTGATCTGAACAGACTGTCAAAAAATGTCTTTATGAGGATAAATCTAGATCTGTAGATGATGGATTGATGGGATCTAGATGGTTTTTCTTTAAATGGAGAAAATAAATGAAATTATTGCCATAAAGTTAATTTTGAAGAGTAAAGCATTTTTTAAATAAACTATTTAAAGGTTTTGTTAAATTATTAAATGGATTTCATGGGTTGTATGTAAAACTTTATGGCTAAAATGAAATAATTTTATTTAGACATTTTGGGATTATTTTGGCAAAATTCATTCTGATAAATTTTATATTTTTAGTTTTACAGAAATGTTTTTCAGAACTTACAGTTCAATTCCATATTAATATGAATGATATGGGCATAATATGAATTTATATCTTTAAAAGTATAAAGTGTTTACAAAAATAAAAATTCATATATTTATTATCAGTTGGTGAAATATCAAAATAATATTGTTATTAATTGTATTTATAATTTAAAAAAAAAAACAATTTCCATCTTATGTAACATTGTTATATAGTATTAAAAAAAAAAACCACTAAAAAAAGTAGGGATTTTTTATTATCTTGGCAACATCACATCCTCCGGAACGTCGTCCGGCACGCAAACTTAGCCCTGCTGGTCTGTGCTCAATAGCATATAGTATAAGCAGATACCGATCGCTTGCTTTTTCCTTCTACCGGCACAGAACTACGATGTGGACATCCTTCACAACAAACTAAGAGTAAATTAATGGACTACTGGTCAATTCAAAACGGTCCACGGTGGTGCTTTTAAACCAAGGTCAAATGAGTAAATTAAAATCGCACCTCGTAGCTTTGTACAAATAAAATTGTAAAATAATTCAATAATAATTTGTAAATAAAATACCTATAAAATTAATTTACGGTTATATAAAAAATAAACTCCTACCATCCTGCCATAAAGGAATGAAAACTATGGAAGTAGAATTTTACGCACGTGAAAATCTGACATATCAGATTGGAGCAGATATTTTTCATCGATAAAACTATGTTTGAATCTGACTTGTCAAAAATTAAGGTGGCATTCATAGCAGACTCCAGATCCAGACTGACGGTGGACCGTGGCTGGTAGAAATGGACGCGTTCCCATATACACGACACGCTGCACGCAAACCTTAGCGTCATATATATTCTTTGATTGCAGAACCGACTTCTACTATTCCAAAATTATACAATACAATCATTCTAAATAACAATATGTGCATGTTACAATACATAAAAAAAAAATCATATTGAGATCAGATATATATTTTTAGAATATAATATTGTATTGCTCGAGTATGAATTTCACACGCATTAGTGTTCACAAACAATAGGATATAAGAGACATTGAAAGTTCCACAATATACTTTGTGCACACAGCTATATTTTGAAATGGGCGTGCATGTGTTCAAAATCAAAAAGATTAAGAGCTCCGCTGCCGTGAGTCTCTGGCCGAGGACAGCCCCATCGCGAGATTCAGAGACCATGGTGTTGCAACCCTTGAGAAGGGTTTAAGGGGTCCATTTAGTGCTCATACTTCTTCCACTTGTCCGCTCTGCGCAACCAGAGTCAAAAGGAGGCCGCAAGTGCTGCCTTTGACGCTCTCTCAAGGAATGTGAGCCTCTCCGATAGTTCTGATACCAGAGTTCATTACTTTCTTCCTTATTCAATAAAATTTTATAAATCCAGTAAAAAAAATGTTTCATTTGTAAAATTTAAAAAAATTTAAAAATTTATCCTGTAGACTTTTAGTAATATGCATTTTTTAAATAATTTAAAATATATTTCAAGGCATTTCATCAGTTGTCAACTTCACTTCAAGTGCTGCGGTTTCTACTTGTTGTAGTCGTTTCCTAAACGGCGAAAAGAAAATCTTTATAAAAAATCTATTGTTTTCAAATATTCTCTGCGTGTGATTTAAAAACATGACACGCAATTGATTTGTTATTTATTATGTTTGCATCTTTATGCAAAAACCTACAAATTGTTCAGTTTCAAAAAAATACTAAATAAATTTATACTTCTTTATATATATATATATCTCTATATAAAAAAAAAACACCTATTGCTCTGAAACATACTCTGAAGTGTGCCTAAAGAGAGTGCGTGCACATTTATACAATCCTCCTACAAACTTTCCAGTTTCTAAAAATACAGAATTAATCTATACTCTTTTGTAGAAGAAAAAAAAACAACAATTGCTTTGAAAAACTTTTAACACGTATTCTTCTTTTGATAGGACAGATTAGCGTGCTCTCTCTAGATAAAATAAAAACAGATTGTTTCAGAACCCGCAACATGCTCACTATTCATGTAAAATATTTTTGTAGAAAAGCAATACAAGAGAACTATGAATAACCTAGAGGTTAACTAAAACCGAACGCAAGTAAAAATTAATTCATTCTATAATTAGTTTCACTACACGATACTTGGCCAGCTGATTCTTCGCCTACTTCAGTCTATAGATCCGTCTCCTCTAAGCTCCTCCTGCAGCACGCAACACTTTGCACTCCACACCTGTTTCCATCACTCGTCTCAATATAATCAATATTATGGCAATTTCGAGTAAAAACAAACCGTTCAGAACGACACGTTCACGTCATAAACAATACTTATGAATATAGCCCTTTATTGGCAATACGGCGCCGACGTAGCGTTCCAACTAACGTTGCTACTCTTAATGATAAACAATAATTATTTTTAATTATCTAAATTATATTTTAGCCCGTTAATCGCGAACAATACACAAATGATGATTTAAAAACGTACTAGCTAAATCGGATTAGTATTGCGTTCAAAATTCATCAAACGATAGCAAAAAAGATATCACAGGTGGACTGGCAGAGATACATGCGCTGATGATACAATGTGGCACATGGGGTCCGTAAATGGCGTGAACCAAACCGATTTTTGTTATTCTATTGTGTTACAGCGCTTAGTTTATAAATAAGCGGTTCGCGATTAAAGGTTAAAACAGAATGCGGTTACAAAACAATATAAAGTATACGATATCAAATATTTAAAGTATTCCACTATGTAATTTACATTTCAATATATTCTTTAAATGACTAAATGTTAGATTATAAATGGCTACGAGTTAATGGATTATATACGTGAAGAGTATGTTTCATCTTCAGGATATTATTTGAATCATGGTTAATTGTACGAAGATATATGCGGTCACTTAACATTCGTGAGTATACAGTAATCATACAACTATATTATGCGCTAATGTGATAGGTGTAGCACGGTAGCGTCACTGCATATTAAATATACGAGATGAAACTAATATACACAAATCCTTATTTCGAGAGGACTTATCATCGACCCAAGTCGAGTTTTGGTTGATTTTTCATAATTTCAAGGCTAAAAAATATAAAATTTTATGTAGTTTGCATTAAAAACTATTTATACTGAGAGCTAAAGAGGTTCCTTTTAAAAGCGGTGTAGCACACTGCGATCTGTATGCTTTGGCAGCCCGCTAGAAAGCAGAATTTTTTTATTGGTGATAAACAGAGTCAAATTCAGACAGATGATTAGGTGTTGGAACCAAAACATCGGAAACTTTGATTATTACTTTGATAAAGCAATTCTAATTACAACTGCCAAAATATATGAACGTGCTTTGAATAATATATTAAAAATCACAAATGCAACACAACGAAACATATTCTGCTGTGTTGTTAAATTGTCAATAAAGAACCCGCCACTCTAGCTTCAGTCGGCTTCGAACATGCGACAAGAGTACATGCGGGTGTTATTTACTCTCAAACTTGTGTTCTTGTAGGTGAAGGAACTGAAATATGCACGGAAGTGAAAGAACCATACGAGTACCGTGAAACTAAACTGCGTCTTTTGATCCGACGCGAACCAAAGGTATAATTTGATATGCAGTGACAATACTTATGTACGATGTGAAGCTAAAATTATGTCTGAACGATCAATAGAGAAGGCCTATAATAAAAAGAACATTTACAATAGTAAAAATAAGAGATATAGAATATTGTGCCCCAAGTTCTGAAAGACTGATCGAATTGAACGACAATTGTTATGCTGTTAAACACATCACGTGTATAGAAAAATAAAATATATCATTAAATCAAATTGTAAGTGTTGAAATAGTTTAATCTGAATTGTAGAGAAGTAGCGTTTTATGAAATTAGTGCGACATATTCCACCGCATCATAAACAACATAAAATGTAGTCGGTCTTTCAGAATTTGGGTGTTAGTGCATAAAATAATAAAAAGTGGTTTTTTTATATAAAAAAAACTCTTAAATAGTCCATGAAGTCTTACGAACGAGACTGAGGGGTGAAACGAGCCAAGCGCGAGCTTCAAGGAGTCACTCGGTGAGTCAAACGGTCCCAATCCCTCCCAAGGCGCAGCAGCCGACTCCGAATACCTTACACATGCACACTGCTGCCGACTTGTAAATCACTAAATGAAAGGGCACAATAACTCCGTCGCTACACTGAAGAGAAGCACTTTAGTTCTTTTGTTTTGCTGCAGGTGAGATGTTTCAGTTTGACACGTCTTGGTGGTTTTCCATGTCCCGCACAAGGAGCTCCCTGGGCTCGGCGTGCATGATGGCGGGGCGGTCAGTCCTCCGGGAGGGGCCGCTTCTTGCGCGTCTGGTCCAGTTGGTCCAGGAAGATGCGCCGGAAGTCGGGCCTCACAGAGCCGCCTGGGAGAAGACCGCCTTCTGGACAAAACCGGACTCATGTTGTACTCCGTATGCTCCCCGGAACGCGGCCAGCTCATTCTTTACGTCGGGCACATTCACACTTCACTCAGACTGCCGCGCGACAAATAAATATTTCATACATCCATCTTTGCAACTAATAAGTAACTCAATTCAACTCTCCAACTGATTTACTGACAGTGCAAATTTATTGAAACATTGTATATCGATATAATAAGCATAAGAAATGATTTATATATCATATTGTATATTTAAAAAAAATGTATTGCCACTTGTAATATTTGGCTTGCATCAAGTTTGTAACAATAGAAAGCTGGAGTACAGCTTGCCCGGGAGTACTTCAGGAATTACTACTGGATGTGCCAGCAACAAAGTGATAAGCAGCAAACATTAAAAAATATATATTAATTTATTCAATTGACTGGATAATATTTATTGCGAGTGGTGGAGAGCTGAGGGAGTGTAAGAGGTTGGTTGGACTCACGGTGTTCCTGGACTGACCGTCGGCCGAGTACTGAGCCTCTCGATAGAACAGCTTCCTAAAGTCGGTTTGTCCTGCCAAATAAACGTCGGGTTACATGGGAAAATACGCGCACCGAGAGATCGGCCTCACAAGCGTGTGAAATACAAGTAATTTCATTTTAATCATTATGCTCTTTGGTAACTGATTCACAAATGATTTTTTTTAGACATATGTGGGATTAGAATTTGAACCTCTCGGGTATCGCAGCCCAGCGCCTCAGTCTTTTTAACCACAGATGGCTTTTGTATGTATGGGAACATGATAAACGTTTTTGACTTTATCAAAGTTCAACATTCTGTCTTGCTGAGACATTTTCAGAATGTATCAAAACTAGCAAAAAGACTTAGTAGAAGATTTAATAGATCCACATTTTATACCCACACACGCCTATTGTGTCAACATGATAAGCTTGTTCAGTTAAAAATGTGGATTTAATAAATATTACATGGTTTTAACAACAAATATATTAAAAATGATTTGCAAAAGTTCAGTTGAAACTGTATTTAATCGAAGATTAAACCTATTTTCTGAACACCAAACTATTTGACAAGACTGCGCAGACCACCAAAATCAGCTGTTAATGCAGCCGATCAAGAAAGCCTTTTCAATTCCGGCGGACTGCAAATTCATCAGGTGACATAATAACACAAGGTGATGATGATGCATCAGCTAATGAAATATAATAAAGTAAAAGATCTGATAAATAGACAAAACAAAGTAGATATGTTTATGAAAATGGACGTGGAGAAAGATGAAACATATAACAGAACACAGATCTAACATACAACAATAAGCCATGCTAAGCGAAAAGCATTTCAGTTTTCCTTGGATCTATGAATCGTTTTGAAATCAATTATCCCCTGTTACTCGAATATGTCGGATCTAAGTTAACGTGAAGAAAAAAATTACGTGTCGCTGTGCGGGCGGACAGCTAATCAGGGATAAATGCTATTTGACAGGACAAACACAAGCTCTCAAGCGCACACAATGTACAATATTTTATATGGTTGCATTCATTCCACTCTCGCAGGTTTACAGACACACGTTCGTGGGGATGAGTTAGTTATAGATGAAATAGATGATGATTATTCACAAATATAGAATCTGTCTCGAAAGCACGCTCTCCCTTGTTGGAAACCTATTAAAGTATGAGTGATCAGTGCGACGCACCGATGTCTGATGCCCGAAGGTAACTCAGCTACTTAATATTTTTGAAGAAAAAAAAAAGTGATTTTTGGGTCTCTACTCGAGAAAATACCAGTAATATAAATGCGGAAGAGATTCTATTTCAAATGGGGCTGACTACGGTCAGAGAGATTTTAATCTCACTCTATTCTTATAATAAAATATATTGAATACATAGTTTTCCTGTAATAAACTAAAAAGTTACTTCAAAATAGCAAATACTAAGGAAAATATGTATTCAATTCAGAAAATGACACAAATTATTTACATCAGCGCTGTATTTTTGCTCCGGTGGGAAACCCAAAGTCACATTTTAGACTGACAAGGCCTTTAATTGAGTCATGTTTAATTAATAAAAAATGCTAACATATATATTTTAACAAGTACATATACTTTTGGTATGAATCTACAGTTATCGACATATGTCCTACTAATTACACTTAATACTAAATACTACATGTTCTTTGATAACCCATGGGAGTACAACATAACCGACACCACAGAAGCGACTCAAAACACAAAGCATACTTTTTACCCGTGGCACGTGTCCACGCAAGCAGGGAAACATTTATATATATATATATATATATGACTGCAGTGTAGGTGGACCCACTACACCATAAACCTCAGAAAACCATGAACGCCGGCTCAGCATATGGTCAGTGAAATGGTCGCCAACCTCCTCTGAGGAAAGGCACTATATATATATATATAAATGTTACACCACGCAAAGCATGCAGTGAAAACAACCGTGAAGTCTACAAAAATGAAGTATGCATACATTTATATATATTAATAACCTAAATGTTATGGATGAACAGTGCAGAATAATAGATCTGAATGCCGGTGAGATTTGAATAGAATTACACAATGATGTGGCATATGATGTTAATTTACACACGTGAAACGATGAGACAATTCATCAAATAATGTTTTTCCAGGCATGGGTGCGATTTGAACTCGTACCGAGGTATCGCAGTCTGTAGCTAAGCAAGAGTTTTGATTGTAATATGCAAGCGTGTAACCAGTGTGCCCGGTTGCTAGTTTAATATTTACAAAAGCTTGTGATTGATTTCACATTTGCATATAACGATTTAGATTTTTGCTTGGTTACTCAGGCACGCCGGTTGAAAGGATCGTGGCGACACAATAAAACCTGTTTGGGTTAAAAGTAATGCAGATTGATTAAATTTCTAATAGTAATTATCATTGTGAAAGGGTTTTATATTATGTAAACGTCTGGCAAGAAAAGTGTTCCTGTAAGTGGACACTCACCTGGTAGGGTGAGGGGCTCCTTGGGCAGGGAGAGTGGCTCGGTGCTGCTGGGCTGGAAGTAGTTACTGATGCTGCTGATGCTGCCTGCAAGTCACAGCACGGTGATTA
Organism: Atopsyche davidsoni; assembly: GCA_022113835.1. NCBI lineage: Eukaryota > Metazoa > Arthropoda > Insecta > Trichoptera > Hydrobiosidae > Atopsyche > Atopsyche davidsoni. Next base: position 670,487 of record JAILWY010000028.1, read on the forward strand.
GCGAGTCAGCGGACGAGAACAGGGTTGAATGGGTGGATAATTACTCACCCCCGTCATCCAGTATGTGCTGCGGGAAGAAGCCGGATGTGTCGTGGGAGCGACGCAAGCCCAGGCTGGGCTGGCACAAGTCAGTTTGGATAGTAGCATCCTGCATCTGCACCGTGCGCTTCACCGGGTACTCCTGCTTGATCATCACCTGGCGATACGGAGTCTTGTTAATGCAGTTTTTGCATCGCTACTAATGAACTCAATCATAATTGTAGCCACATCATTGCCTCACGGTTCAATGACTAGCTCCCTTGCTCGCCAACCAAGGGTGTTCCGAGATTAAATCCAGACAAATAGAAACAGAAAATCATAGATACATTGATATATACTTGCATTTATACAAGATGTAAATTTTTGCCTTTGGTTTAGCAGAATCCAAATGTTAGATTGCAATCGAAATATGAAGTGGTAAATGAATGAGCCAATTTAAAAAAAATTAAAACTACAAGTATAAATCTTCAAATTGAATTCACTTTACAAAAATGTATTATTATAATGTGAGAACAACAAGATATTCAGTTGGCCTTTATTAGATTATGTACCTCAGGATCTTCTTGATCGTCTTCCTCAACAGTGTCTGTGTCGTACCACGCTTCGCGTCCAGTTGTGGCGGCTAAATACTCTTTGGCCAGCGACACCAGCGACGCGGGATCAGCCCCCTCCTCGCTTGAGTTGCTCCTGAAAGATAATTATTGAGGAGACTAATGGTCTCATTCCCTGAGAGAAAATCAAAGACCGCACATGCGGTTTTTAAGAGCAGACGAGTGGAAGTAGTGCGAGCAATACAATTGAGTATAAGGATATTTCAGACAGTCTGAAGTCTACTCATCTTACAATGGGCCTGATTTCGGTCAGAGATTACCAAAGCAGCCGAATTCTCTCCTCTTTGATGAATAAAACTAATTGCTCAAATTTTGAGTTCACTGCCAATGTGTAATAGTATGCAAATACAATACTATCTTCATTTAGGATAAAGAAAAGAAAGAGTTACCCGTAGGAAGCATTGGCGTCTTCAGGGCGGTGCTTCGGAGAGCGGTTTTTGCGGAGTACCATGAGGGACCCATCTGGGTTGAGGCGTGGAAGATTCTGTGAGGGCATGGCGTCTTTGTTGAGTGTCTTCCACTGTCCTGTGAATAATGAAAAATAACTTATTCCATTTTTGAGACTTTTATTTGCTCCTCACGAGACCTCCTTTCCTCATTAAGGTACCATCAAAAGTTTGATAAGTATCGATTTTTAATGTCGATTAGTTGACAACTGAACTGACTGTAAAAGGACAAGAAACTACAGTTGATGAGGAAATTTTATTCTTGTTTCATAATATTTCAACATTTTCATAAGAATTTGAGAAACAAACTTCCATGCGTAAAACCTTATGCTGTATTATTGGGTATATTATGAGCAGAAGTTACAACCCAACACGCTCTACAATAGCACTAGGATGCTAGCATAGTTAATTCAATAAAGTTGCATAGACGACAGAGAGCCCGTAAGGCAGCTGTGTACAGTTACCCCGGAGGAAGTGTATGGTGACAAGGGGCGTTAAAGTCTGAATGGATAGAATATGAGGCGGTTTGATATTGAAATGGAAGAAATTAAGTAAAATATCATTATGAGTGTAATATACATTCTTATGGCATCAACTCCAGTGAAAATTAATACAAAAGCACACATATTCAGTTCGCTTTATTTGCAATAAGCAATTTTTTATGGACATCCAAGCTAAGATAATATAAAAACAAGGAGTATTCAACAATAATGATCTGTATGTAGAGATAGTGAATAGACAGCAACACCTGGGCAAATGAATACTTTCAATCAGGTGTAAATGCTGCAAAATAATTGTATTAATAGTCGAAGGCCACCGTTATCTAACTTGATATAAAACATTTAACCATATTTAGTTTATTTAAATCACTTCAGGCAGCTGTTACAATAAAATGTTTATAGAGCATGGTTATTTATATAAACAAGTGAGCACACTGTAAAAAATATTGTCTGATAATAGTTTTCTTCTGCTATTGAGTAGCAAGACACTGTTTAGTTCTCGCGTAGGGTTTGGTTCTTAAAAAAATACAAGGAAACAAAGATAGAGGCTCTATAATGGAGTAGTCCAGTTGCTCCACAACAATTCTTCCGACTCTAGTATTTGAGTTACTCGTTGAACACTGACTTCAGCACTGGAGTCGTAACAAAAATGCTATTTCAAATAACAGCCTCAAACTAAGTGTATTTTTAATTTACTCACTAAAATATGTTTATTTAAGTGAAAACATAATTATTTTACTAATTTTGACATACAGAATATAACATGATTTTACCAGTTGATTGCAACCATAAATAGAAGACGTTATAATTTTTAGCAGTAGAAGCACCCGTTCTAACAAATGATATTTACACAAAATAAACAATCTCTACAGTTGAGTAGACAAACCTACCTACACGAGAATAAAAAAATATTGAAAAGACCAACAACAGAATTTTCGTTTCGTAGTGCGGCATTATGCACCTTTGCTCGAATATTCATGATAAATGTAAACAATTTGTATGGTTACCGACAAGTGCGTATTTAGTATGTTTTCGCGTCATTACCCATGGCGGTGACCATGTAGTCGCCCTGCGTGAAGTGTTTGCTGCAGACCTTGGAGTACTTGGTGTAGGGCTTGCCCCTCCTGAGCACTTCGTTCCAGCGATCCGCCAGGGCTTCGTCCCTCGGGAACCTGTGGAACTTGACGTTCTTGGACCTGCCCGCCAGCGACGTGCACTGCGGCACCGTGCAGTAGTAGCCCATCGCGCGTTCTGAACGCACTTCGGAAATCACGCGAGCGATATTCAATGAGATTTGTCGCGCATCGTGGACGAGCGGTCGGCGAGATTGTTTTTATTTGATTTTCGAACACTCACCGGCGACTCGGACGCGATTGGTCGCCTGACAGATGCGACCATAGACAGCGCGGCGGGCGGCCGGCCGGCTGGCGCGCGCGATCCTATCCAGCCGGGTCATCCAAATTTGTTCGACTGTTCGGTTCTAATTTTAAAAAGTAAATAAATTGTGTAACATGATTTAAAAAAAAAAAAAAATATATAAAAATATTTAAAAAAAACCATCAAAGCAACCAAACGAGATCTTAATATAACATACCTTTAAAAACATTTTTAGTAATAAATGTAACAACTACTCTGCTAATTCTTGTCACAGTCTATTATCATGATGGGTAGCATTGAAATAAACGTTATTTAAATTAATACTCAAATCACTAAAATGTTATTAAAAAATACTGAACACGGTCTGATCTGACTTATCAGAAAACATATTCGAGGTAGACACAAACAAAGCGCCATCAAATGTTTTATAATTAGAAAGATCAAGTATTTGTCGCAGTATATTTTCTAAAATTATCAAAAACCTCGAAAATGGAGAGGTCCCCTCAATAAGTCTGTCCTCAAACACGTCCGCTTCCACGCGCGGTAAAAACAAAACTACGAGTCCGATTCGGCTGAAATTTTGACAGTAGTCGTCTACAAGAATGTACTACACTTTAGTAAATCTCTCTTGCGATACTAGCACCATCGGGCGGTGAGGCTATGTACTTATCGGACCGCCCTCGTATATATATATATAATGAAACTATCTATTTATAATTATTACTTTAGCAAATATAAGTATATTTAAAATATCAAACGGAAAGGATAGATCCTAGATAAAAATGTATATTTGGTTTTAAAAAAAAAGTGTGTGTGATTGGCAATCTTGCATTTTATTAATCAACAGAATTGTATTAATTCTATATGTACATATTTAATTATCGAAATAAAGTTTTATGGAATCTGTACAGCATAAATGGCAGCATGAAAATCTTTATTACGTGTGAAGCTTAAGTGAAATACATTTATGTGATATACTGATGTAATACTCCACACTTAAATATATATGAATAGCAAAATGGTAAATGGTTACAAAAAATTGTTTCTAGCAAAGGATTCATGTTGATATTGTTAAATGAATTTTTTTCTGAGTAAACTTTATAGTGACATGTTGTTTAACAGCGGAGTGCGGTAGAGCCAAGCAAAATCTGAATATTTGTATGGTTATATTTTTGACAATAGAGCAAAAAAACTCTACAGTGTTTCCTTAACAAGAATAAATCAGTGTTGTGTCCTTTGACACCAGAAAAAGACTACATTTTCATCCCTCCTTGTGCCTTTGCATGCCCCCACTTTACTATGTATCTTTATTTCATGAGCGAGAGATCTGTGATCACAGTGATCTGATAGTATTTTATAGATGTTGTTTTTAAAACTTTTATCAGCGACAGTTTATGTAAAGCAAAAGTGTTTCCCCTGCCTTTGATACCGGAGACAATTTTTAATTTGATCTGAATTAAAAATCCACATGGGCTTAAACTCGGTATGCCATGATCAGTAAGAAAGAGTGCTACTCACTTAACCACAAGGCAGTTACACTGTTTAAATATGCATTGTATATCATCCAACATTAATAAAATACAATTGTTTATGAATCAAACTAAAAATCTTCTATGAGATAAGATGTCTATTTATAAAGCTTATCACGGCAAGGAGTCAATGTCCTTAGATAATTATAATAACGCTTGATATTGCAAATGGACATCAAGTTTTATTATTTAAAATATATATACATTATTCAATGCACATTTCTTTATTATAAACCGAAATTAAAAAGAAAATACAACAGTTTAATGATGTTCAAAAAAAGTTATAAATTAAATAATAGAGCATACCTTTATTCTTTCCCATATGAGTCATGGTGTAATCTGTGGAGGTGAAATGCCGGCTGCACACCTTGGAATACTTGGTGTAGGGTTTGTTTCTCTTCAATATGACGTTCCATTGTTCCGCTAGCGACTCGTCGCGAGGGAACTGATGAAACGAAACATTTTTCGCCCGGCCGGCCATTGACGTACACTGAGGCACAGTACAATAGTACGGCATGATTGAATATATATTTAAACGTTTCACATGAATATAGGGCACTTTTTTGGGGAAAATTACATAGATATGATTTTCCACTAGATCATGTCAGTTCATTTTTGATTGTCAGATGGCACATGAAGGATTGTAAACAAAAACAAACAATAGCGTCAGAAAATGGCGTCCGCGCATCTGACAGATAAACCATAGACTGTGGCAACGATCGCTATTATTCCTTCAGTCAGTCGATAATATTACTTTGTCTATGACATATGAAAAATAAATTATTAAGTTAAATTAGACCATTGAAGGATATGCTTAAAATAATAACTTATATTTTACTGCTATTAATATATTTTTTTAAACTTACTCAAACATGTTGCGTTGTAAGTGAAATTTTTTTACGCACAAAAATCTTCCACGCCATGTCAAACTAAACTAGAGTTTATATCTACGCCGAAACGCTAAACAAGCAAAAAAAAACATAAGTAAATGAATTGTACATGAAGTGCGAAATTATTCACAAACGTGATATACCTACCTACGCTTGGAAGGTCTAATTAACATACTTGGGTACTTGTTTTTTATCCGACCACCAAAAAACTTGTACCTAACCTATTTTTTTTTTAACCTAACCTAACCTAACCCAACGAATCGAGCGGTCATGGAAATCTGCAATGAACGAAGTAAACGCCACAACGGGACTCATCGTCATATGATAGATTCTTATCTCTGCGAGTACATGTACATTAAAAAAAATTGATGGTCGGATAAAAAACAAGTACCCATACTTGTAAATTCAATAAAACTTATGAAACTGTAAAATGTATTGATTTATTAAAATTGTGGGTTACAAGAATTATTGTATTTGTAACTTTTTAAATATTTGTTAGTAAGACTGTATATCCCTACTCTAGCAAATTGAACCACCTGAAGAAAAAATTTCTGTTGTTTGTAGCACTATTCTTTTATTTTATTTTAATTTATGTAATTTAATTTTTAAGTAAAAATTTACACAAAATTAAAAAAAAACTGGTGTATTTGAAATTCCAATATAAAGAGTAAAACCTTTCAAGGTTTCTTTACCCTTACCTCGTCATTGGGATTCACAGGTAGAAAAATGATGTTTTGCCGTCTGACCCGGCGATCTGAGTTATTTTCATTTTGAATGAAAGGTGTGTTAAAAGCAGAAATAAAGCATAAACGAAGACCAAACAACCTTAAGCAGTGGCGTGCAGTACAAGTAAAAAAGCACTGCATGCCAGAAAATATATTTAATCAGTACATTTTTTAACGATATAAGTACAATACACGTGTTGGTATATTTATTTAATAATATGTTATTTTCATGATTTATTCGACTTATTTATATTGAGTGTGAAAAACTGCATGCCTTGTTGTTGGAATCACCGCACGCCGCTGCTCTGTTTTTTGTATTATTACATTTTATTTTTATATTCATTTTGCTTTGGATATTATTTCTCACAGGTGTCTATCGCGAGAGTGTGTTTTAAATATTGAGTGTTGGTATTTATGTTAAGATATTTAAATTACAGCTGCTAAATATTTACGATATTAGAATATTTTCTTCTTTTTTTTATTCAATGGGTTTTATATTGCTTTGAATTTTCAATATTCGGCACGTGATGCTTGTGAACAAAAAAACACACATAGCGGGTTTGTGGTGGAACTTGTATTTCACAAATAAATATTTTATTATACATAATTATTATTTTCAAGGAATTTTTGAGTGTCTTACGTTTGTAATTAAAAGTGGAGCGGATTTATGACGATCATACAAATCGTTGGTTTTTATTTAAACTTGAACACTTTATCAAATATATATATATATAGAGTAGAGTAGGTCTCAATAAGCGTCATCAGATCTAATAATATTATCCGTTTTGATGTCCTAATTACACCTGCATACAAAATATCATATAATTATTTTTTTTCATTTTATAATTTATATATTTCAAGGATGAGATAACCCAAATTGAATCAGAAAAAAACAGGAAGCACTATAATAGCACATAAAAGAAAAGCAGGTGCGTCGTGTCGCCATAAAAAAAACGCTTTATTTTTTGCATCGTTCATTATGTTCTTTGTTCGTTCACTAATTTATATATTTAAATTTTAATACTTAAGCTCGAGTAATACTTTAATGAGTCATCGCCAAGCAAACAATTATTTTTATGATTAACATATTTTAACAGAATTAACATGAGCGCACTACACGCGGAGCAACACAACTGAATACTGAACCACGATCTGCATCGGTTGTCAGTTGTCAGTTGTCAGTTGTCATTCAGTTGATTGTCAGTCAGTCACTGGGTGCTCCTTTGATTCGCAAGCAATAGCTTGAATAATATAGAATAATAATTCTAGCTAGACGATATCTATTCAGCCTTTTTTGGACACTTGGTATCTAATAATATTAATAAAAAAAAAACTGTTTGCAATAGTATGATGCAGTTATTTTTTTATTGGAAACATGACGCACGTGCTTTAGTCATATTGACGCACATGACTAAAGCAGCATAACATAACAGCATAGCATAACCGTTAGACATTTTTAATTTTCAATACTTTATCTTATCATTATAACCTCAACGTACAAGATCCAGCTCAAAACAATGAGTTTATGCTGATAAATAAACGAGGATCTTAACGTCTCAATAACATCTTAGACGAGTGTTTTTAAATTCAAATACGCCACAGATAAGCCTGATATAGACCAGGAGTGGCCAACGAGTCCATCGCTCTCGATGTCCTAACTTAAAAAAACCGACTAGACTACATGACAAGTAAAGCACTAATTTAGAATGTATTAAATATTGTTTCGGACATTTTGGTCCGTTAAATAATTATGTGGTTTTTTTACGTAGGTTTATAATACATTTTGACTTGTACTACCCATAGCTCGCAAAAGTGCACAGTGAATAGACAAAGCGTGTATTTCTGCCCATTTAGCAAGTGATAGCAAGTGGATCGCGACACATTTTTCAAGATAATAAGTAGATCTTATGTAGGTACACAGAAGTTGGCCACCCCTGCCATACATAATCCCACTGGCATGCGTTTCCACGTAGAAACGTTTCTATCATTCGCAAACTTTAGCTTGTCATGCATTGATCAACTTTTATGTATTTTTTTATGTGTATCAGCAACTATTGCGAAGTATTATAATTTACTTAGTTTTTCATGTATTTTTTCTCTTACCTTGTAATAACCAATAAAAGTATGCACGAAAGTATTTTAATTAATGCCATAAATATAGTTGCTATGTTTATGACGTACGATTAACGGATTTTTTTTTTAATACATCCTGAACGTTTGTACGAAGACTAAGAAGATATATTTAGAATAAATTATTCTTCTTACTGCTGTTTTGTTTTTGCAATATTCTAACTTTTTGGCTTATTTTAATTGTAGAAAAAAACACTTTCAAGAGCTTTTATTATAATTTAATATATTTGTAATAATTCTACTATTTTACCTGCGCGCAGGTTTGGGGCTTACAATATGTGGGTTAAGTGACAGTGAATGTGGATTTCTCCTTTGCGTTATGAAATTTAGTAAGGGAAGAATATCAGATGAGTAAATAAATAAATTCTGTTGCTTGTGCTAGCGTGCTGAGCGTGTGTAAAGGATCGGTAATGGACTTGGAATGATTGTGGAGGGATGTGCTCTGGAAGTACTTTGCCGTGATGATATTGTTTCTGTAGCTCGCTGCATAAGGAGTATTAGATCTAAACGCTTTGTAAGGATAGGTTTATATAATAATGCTATTGAGCAACAGTAATATGCAGACCTTTCCTTCGAATATAAAACTGAGGTGACCCTGGAATTACACTATTTCCCCTAAGAACACCATGAACACTGGCTCAGCACACATTAATGCTCAGTGAGACGGTCGCCAACCTCCTCTGAGGAGAGGCACCCGAAGATTTATTTAAGAAATATACCAACTCTCAATGTAACAATGTAGCGGCATACATGTTTTTTTATGTAAATGGCTACTGTGATTTGGGTTCCAGCATCTGAATGATGGAGCCGATGACCAGGAACTGTTGGTGCATTTCCTCGAAGGAAACCGCGACCCACCAAAGCGCCAAACTAATAAAAATATAACTCCATTCTTCTTTTATAGCTATGCTAAAAACAAGATTTAAAATATTTCCCTACTAACAATCAATTTAATTACCTTCCCAAGTATTTTTTAGTTATGTTTATTGCAGTCTTGCAAACAATGAAATGCGTTAATTGTACTTTGGATTATCAAGGTAAGGTTTTAACATTTAGATTTTGGATAGTGTATAATCCTTGATATCAATAAAAAACAGGAAGTCTGAATTTATGACCATACCTGTATGTTAAATTGGAAGTAAAATGCTTCATACGAGTTCTCGTTATTTCCATTTGTATAGGTTCATTCATCTTGGTAGCAAAAATACGTATTTTTTAAAAATATAATATTATCTTTTATGTTAATTAACAATAGTTGTATACTTTATTATTAAATCAATAAAATTTGTAAGCGAGACCAGTCCATCTGTATAAGCCGGTGTGTTGTGATTTTATAAATAAAGAAAACACACCAATTTTGATTCATATACCTAAACATTTTTTTCTCAGAAGGCTGCATATATAATTTTATAATACCAGTTAAAGACAAAAATAGGTAATTATTTCGAGGATTAATTGGTTTCTTGAATGCATAATGAATAAAACATGCCGAATATGACGTAGTTCCCGTAAAACGTGCAAGTGGATTTCGCTCACGCCCAAGTTGAGAAGAACAGACGATGGAGCTGGCCATCAATTCTAAGCAATGCCATTTAATTTAATCATAAAAAAGTCTATCTTGAATCTCAAAGTGTATAAAATTTGCCTTATTAATAAAAACGATTTAATTGGTGTATTATGAACGTCATAATTTTTTTCACGTTATCAGTTTTAAATAATTTAATTCGTAGAAAGTATTTACATAACAAAAGGTATGTTGTCCATGTATCTTTTAATATATATTTTACACACACATATATATTTTTGCAGTTATATTTTACGGAAAAATCGGAAAAATACGAGTCTGATCAGTAAAATACATTATTTATTCTGACACATATAATGTAATAAACACAGTGGAATGCGTGGGTTTATATCAATAAAAATAATTTCACCATATAGTTTATTGTCGAGTTGTATTTTTTGTAGATTTTTTAAATTAAAACTAATAAACTTATTTTCTAGCGGTTATTAACCGTAATGACGACAAACTCAATGACTAGATTGTCGTTTTGATATTTATATTTCTTGACCAAAAGACACTGAACTGCAATGTAAGACTTCAAACCGCTGTGTAGTCACCTAGAGCGTAATTATCTAGCCAATTAAATAATTCATTTAATATATTTTATCCATGACGGGGTGAGGTTAGGTTATATATATTAGACATATATTTAATATCTTTGATTTATAGTTATATCTGCTTCTTCGTATGCCTTTTTTCAGAGAAGGTGGGCGTTCATATCACTGAACATCATATCTCTCTGTTCATCCGGGTCCTTCTAAACCCCAGTTTTATATTCGAAGGAAAGGTCTGCGTATTGCTGCTGCCCAATAGCAATATTATTCAATCCTTTCCTTACAAAGCTCTGGCATTTAGATCTGATACTCCTTCTGCAGCAGAAGCCCTCCAAATCTACAAGGTTCTTCCAAAACACAAACATTCCAAGCCCACTATTCCATTACCCATCACCTCAGGGCAATGAACGTCAATCATGCACAAGCAGCAGAATGGGAAATATGTTTATATATTTATATATATGTATGTGTATTTTAATTAATTAATGTTAAATGATTCATATATATTTAAATTTTGACGAAATATATACACAAAGTAGGTACAGATTGCTTAAAATATACATTAAGTATGTATTATAAACGTGGAAAACTGAAAACAACAGCGCTGCCAGCCTTAGCGAGGAGTGTTGCCACTTCGGAAAAAAGGACACTTCAAAAATAAATTAGCAAACACGTCGTGCCTAGATTTTCAAGTTTGAAAGGCGTTAGTAATTAAATGGTATTAAAATAATAAATCAGTTCGTGTCAAACTTCCATCGGGCTTCTTGTGGTCCCTGGATGAAAGATGCTGGGTGCTTTTTCTGACACCAATTGTGACAGGTCGTGTCTTAGCCAATTGGGGCTTGGCGATGCTTCTAGAACATTCGAGTCCGCTTTCATCGATCCTCCTTTGTTTTCTAGCGTTCTGTATTGTTCGTAATTTAAACTTCTGTGGTCGTAACACTAAACAAATGATTGTACATATCTATGGCTGATAACACCAGAGATGGCGTTTACATTTACATGCGTAAACATACTCCCCCCCGTTGAAGTGTCTGGAACCTTCAACAGAACGTTGATTGCTCTATTGATCAAGGTCCACAGATGTTTTCAGGTGCACATGGTAAAGGGCAGATCTTGGAGAATGCCCTCCTGATTGTACCATTAGCTGTTCGGATGTCAGCTACTCTGGACACACCGTCCGATCCTGGGAAAACTGATATTATTCTGCCTAACCGCCATTTGAGGGGCGGCAAGTTCTCCTCTTTGATCACCACCATTGAATTAGGCTGCAAATCCTTACTTGAAACTTTCCATTTTGTTCTTTGACACGCACATATACTAAAGCAGTGGGTAACATCACCTGACCTAGCGTGCCAAAGCTTGAGAAGCATGGCTTTTCCTTAATTTTCGAGACTGAGTTCAGTGTGGTTGAGACTTCAGTTCTCATAACCGACTGATCTTCCGGAGACCTGACACTGTTCTTTCGCTCTTTCGCACAATGAATCAAAGTGTTGTGTTTCTTATTGCATTGTCGACACGAACCGAGTCGACAAACTTGCGTGGCATGACCGTATTTTAAGCAATTTTTGCAAAGTCTTTCCTTAATGACGATGCCTAATTTATCGTTTACGCTGAGATTTAGAAATTCCTCACACGCATAGAGTGCATGCTCACCTTTGCACAGGCAGCAAATATTAAATCGACTAACTTGCTTATTTTGTATATTGCTTGAAACTTTGCGATTCAACAATGCGATTCGTTTATTGGTTTTTTGTTAAAATTAGCATTTTTTGAAAAACTGGCAATTGGTGGATTATCATTGTTGACAATTATCATCTCTAGCACGTCTGCTCGATTTTTTAAGAAATCTGTCAAGTTGGTTAATTTAACATCATCCGAATGCTGTGTATTAGTTTTAAATTGCTCCCATTCTCGCTCGGTAGCAATGTCTAATTTCGAAACAATCTACTATAATATCTACTATAATAATAGCCATTGTGTGTTTGTATGTTTGTTTGTATGTTTGTATGTGTGTATGTTTCATTTTTCCGTTCTGTATAGAATATCTTAAAAGATACAACGCTGATTTTTTGCACATAAGTTAAGTAAATTTTTCCGCAGCTATGTGCCGAATTTCAAGACGATAGGATAATATTTTCATTCATAAACTTTAAAATATGCTTTAGCGAATTTCAAAACACTATCGCATCGTTCATCAAATACGTCATTTTATGACGGGCTACATTGCTAGTAATGTACATAATAAACGTATTCCATTGATCTGTGGGTTCTCCTAATAATGAATCTTTTGTTAATTTATTTAATGAAAACAGAGATTTTACATGATTGTGGCTTAGTAATCTTTTATTAATATAACGATTTTCAACAATGGCTATCCGACGTAAATTCGATTGACTTAATTATTTGCAACGCGTCTCCCTCTAATGCTGAACGCAAATAATGGAATTTTTGTATATTATCCATTCTGCTTGATTTATGGATCATGGATTGGAATGTATCACGAAATCTTAACCAATCATCGTACGACCCGTTAAATTTCGGATGCGAGATCGTAGGTAGTTTTACATATACGCTCGGATCGTCCGACATTTCGTCAACTTTTTATATTGCATTTGTAATATGGCGCTCTCCTAACGTCAGATCGATTCGTAAAACATTTTTTTCAAATCCTTCCCTTATCTCTAGTTGTGTATGCAAGTTGGATTCGTCATTTGTTATTCGCTCAATGTTATCCTGAATTTCATTGAACTCCGTTAATAAACCCGCCGCGGACTCTTTCCGTAATTTTAGTCCGATTAGTCGCCTGTCGGAGAGATCGCCATCTTTGCTATTATCGACGTATTTACTAAATAAAGTTAATCTGCCTTTAATCGTGCCTCTATTCCTGTTCCATTCTTGCAGTTGAGTACCTTTCTCGTCGTTCATTTTTGGCAAATTTATCGGACGTTTGTACTCACAGTTTCTGCAACCACCATGTATTCTCGTCAAAACGCTGCGTATCGGGGTTTGTAAATCTCGTCTCGTACCTATAAAATACCGGTTTTAGCACAAATATAGCGATAATTGAAGGAATAATAGGATTAAACCCTTCGTTGATATTGTAGATGCGTCTTGGTCCGGTTGATTCTGTGGAGCGTAGGTCCACGTGTTATCCGGTAGACGTTTTTTGATCCGGTAATTTGATGATTATCCTGTTCGATGGACCATGTCAAACTTCCATCGGGCTTCTTGTGAACTTTGGTTGTCCCTGGATGAAAGATTTAACAAATACGTAGCACTTAACAAATGATTGTACATATATATGGCTGATAACACCAGAGATGGCGTTTACGTGCGTAAACAGTTCGCGATAAACATACAACAAAAAAGCATTAAAATAATCAGTAAAAAAAAATGAATATTTAAAATAATATTTAGTCGCAGAAAAATATAGGCCAAACTTAACTATATATGAAACATTGTTTTAACTATTTTATCGAGCTTAGTAATTATATATTTATTTTATGGCTACTGTGCTACTTTTTGTTTGTGGTATATTTAATTAGGTTGTCTTTGGCAGCCTTTGATTTTTTCTAGTTTATGATAGCAATTGACAACTTCGCGCGAGATTACCGCTTGGGAAGATCTGATCACAGAATGAATACGCATGAAATAATACACGTGGAAAAACTACACGTGTACAATTTATGCATAGATATTAATATATAAATATCATTATCGAAAATACAACGAATCTTCACGAAATGTGTACATAATACATGAGAATTAGCGATGTTATTGCATAGCCTTTGAGTGAAGATTTTTTGTTGTAATTAAAATTATATTACGGTTGTTTTTTTATACTGTGGTCGTTATTTTCAAGATTTTTTGAAATCGATATAGCCTTCAAACTGACCTTTCACTTATTGAATAATAAACACACTGTCTTGAGATCTCATTAGCAACAAAAAATATACATATTTTCCACGTGCCAGCACCCGCGGCTATCGGCCGGAGATCGTATCAGAGGAGTGCAGGTCTTACAAGCAACAATGCATCGCATGGCCTAAAATATCTGTAAGCAGAACAAGCGTATAATTTATTTTTGATATATTGCTATTGAAACGATTCAAAGCCAGGACTCCGCGGTCCCGGGCGAGTGTGCTAACCATTTCACTATGAAAGGCTTGTATAGATTACACTTGTGATATTGTTGCTATCGTTGCTTTTAATTTATGCAATTAGATTACATTATTTTAACTATTAGATGACCTTGGGATAGCTCGGGTGTTTTCTGGCACTGGGACAATCTTCAGGGATGATGGTCCCGGAAAAACATAAAACATTTCCCAAATAACTACAAAACCATTAATACCTATTTTTGCTTTCGGGCTGCATTGCAATAACAGTATTTGTAATGATCACTTTAAACGGTTTACGTGTTACATTAAGTGTGATTAATTAATTTAATATTCTGTGTGAAGTCGTGAGACATGGGACGCGTTTGTTTTGCCGTCATTAGGGTTTGCGGGATTCCCCGGATACTAGATTTAATGATCAGTAATAAACATTTTGTGTTTTCACTCCAATGCTGTTGCGATGAGGGCCCGAAATTTTTTCAGTCCGAATCCATATATTTTTAAAACATAACGCTTGCATAAAACAAATCGGAATTGCGATTTGCCGGTGAGAGTAAAAAAATGCTTATTCATCAAATATCTAAGGCTCATGGTTTATCAGTGGCTTGCGTATTCGCTTATATTTGCGGCAAAAACGCTATTATTTATAGGTTGCGTTTAATTTAGAGAAAATCAGAGAGTAGTTTTTCGATCAATAATCATTTTGATCGACCATTAATTTGACATCGGCGGTCGTAGTCCATCCTGCGAGGTCATGGCTGGATCTGATCCAGGTGTGCTCCACTCGCCTACAGGTAAATATATATTTGTGGATATCCACTAAGAATTATATATATATATATATATATATATATATATATATATATATATATATATATATATATATATATATATATATATATATATATATATTCGGACAGTCCAGTGGCTTGCGCTCGCATGTGGACAAAGATAACCTGCTGGGAGATCAGACTGCTTCCATATCTCCACTTTTCAGAATAGTTCAAGAGGTTATCATCTTATCGAGCAGACCCTCAAATCCTTGATACAAAATATGAACTTGTAAAACATTTCATTAAGTACAATAATCTACAACATGTCCAAGCAAATAAACTTTGGGAAATCGTTGCACACGCAAACACAGCGGTTTGAAGTCTTACATTGCAGTTCAGTGTCTTTTGGTCAAGAAATATTAATATCAAAACGACAGTCTAGTCATTGAATTTGTCGTCATTGCGGTTCATTAACGCTAGAAAATAGGTTAATTAGTTTTAATTATAAAATCTACAAAAAATACAACTCGACAATAAACTATATGGTGAAATTATTTTGATTAATATAAACTTATGCTTTCCATTGTGTTTATTACCACTATTCTTAAATAATGTATATTTCTGATCAGACTCGTATTTTTCCGATTTTTCCGTAAAATATAACTGCAAAAATATATACGTGTGTGTAAAATATATATTAAGAGATACATGGACAACATACCTTCTGTTATGTAAATACATTCTAGGAATTAAATTCTTTAAAACTGATAACGTGAAAAAAAATATGACGTTAATAATACACCAATTAAATCGTTTTTATTAATAAGGCAAATTTTATCCAATTTGAGATTCAAGATAGACTTTTTTATGATTAAATGGCATTGCTTAGAATTGATGGCCAGCTCCATCGTCTGTTCTTCTCAACTTGGGCGTGAGCGAAATCCACTTGCACGTTTTACGGGAACCACGTCATATTCGGCATGTTTTATTAATTATGCATTTAAGAAACTAATTAATCCTCGAAATAATTACCTATTTTTGTCTTTAACTGGTATCATAAAATTATATATGCAGCCTTCTGAGAAAAAAATGTTTAGGTATATGAATCAAAATTGGTGTGTTTTCTTTATTTATAAAATCACAACACACCGGCGTATAAAGATGGACAGGTCTCGCTTACAAATTTGTTAATTAACATAAAAGATAATATTATATTTAAAAAAAATACGTAATTTGCTACTCGCCTTGATCTTGGACCAAGATGAATGAACCTAAACAAATGGAAATAACGAGAACTCGTATGAAGTATTTTACATCCAATTTAACATACAGGTATGGTCATAAATTCAGTCTTCCTGTTTTTTTTTATTGATATCAAGGATTATACACTATCCAAAATCTAAATGATATAACCTTACCTTGATAATCCAAAGAACAATTAACGCATTTCATTGTTTACAAGACTGCAATAAAGATAACTAAAAAAACATGGGAAGGTAATTAAATTGATTGTTAGTTTGAAAATATTTTAAATCTTATTTTAAGCATAGCTAAAAAGAAGAATGGAGTTATATTTTTATTAGTTTGGCGCTTTGGTGGGTCGCGGTTTACTTCGAGGAAATGCACCAACAGTTCCTGGTCATCGGCTCCATCATTCAGATGCTGAAACCCAAATCACAGTAGCCACTTACATAAAAAAACATGTATGCCGCTACATTGTTACATTGAGAGTTGGTATATTTCTTAAATAAATCTTCGGGTGCCTCTCCTCAGAGGAGGTTGGCGACCGTCTCACTGAGCATTAATGTATGCTGAGCCTGTGTTCATGGTGTTCTTAGGGGAAATAGTGCAATTCCAGGGTCACATCAGTTTTATATTCGAAGGAAAGGTCTGCATATTGCTGTTGCTCAATAGCATTATTATATAAACCTATCCTTACAAAGCGTTTAGATCTAATACTCCTTCTGCAGCGAGCTACAGAAACAATATCATCTCGGCAAGGTACTTCCAGAGCACATCCCTCCACAATCATTCCAAGTCCATTACCGATCCTTTACACACGCTCAGCACGCCAGCACAAACAACAGAATTTATTTATTTACTCATCTGATATTCTCCCCTTATTAAATTCCATAACGGAAAGTAGAAATCCACATTCGAAGCCACCCACATAAAAAATCATTTCAATCATTTCGATCAATCATCACATACATTTTTGACGGGCCAAAAATGTCTGAAACAATATTTAATATATTCTAAATTAGTGCTTTACTTGTCATGTATTCTAGTCGGTTTCTAAAGTTAGGACATCGAGAGCGATGGACTCGTTGGCCACCCCTGGTCTATATCAGGCTTATCTGTGGCGTATTTTAATTTAAAAACACTCGTCTAAGAAGTTATTGAGACGCAAAGATCTTCGTTTTTTTATCAGCATAAACTAATTAGTTTGTGGTGGATCTTGTAGGTTGCGGCAATAATGATAAGATAAAGTACTTAAAATTAAAAATGTCTAAAGGTTATGGTGTGCTGTTCGGTTAAGCTGCTTTAGTGATGTGGTTAAAATAAATGATAAAAAATAACTGCATTATACTATTGCAAACAGTTTCTTTTTTTTATAAATATTATTAGATACTAAGTGTCCAAAAATAGCTGGAGTATATTAATGTATCTAAGATTATCTGGTACGACACAGACATAATCTAATAAAGGCCAACTGAATATCTTGTTGTTCTCACATTATAATAATACATTTTTGTAAAGTGAATTCAATATGAAGATTTATACTTAAAGTTAATAATTTTTTAAAATTGGTTCATACATTTACCACTTCATATTTCGATTGCAATCTGACATTTGGATTCCGCTAAACCAAAGGCAAAAATTTACATCTTGTATAAATGCAAGTATATATCAATGTATCTAAGATTCTCTGTTTCTATTTGTCTGGATTTAGTCTCGGGACTCCATGGTTGGCGAGCAAGGGAGCCAGTCATTGAACCGCGAGGCAATGGCGTAGCTACAATTATGATTGAGTTCATTAGTGGCGATGCAAAAACTGCATTAACAAGACTCCGTATCGCCAGGTGATGATCAAGCAGGAGTACCCGGTGAAGCGCACGGTGCAGATGCAGGATGCTACTATCCAAACTGACTTGTGCCAGCCTAGCCTGGGCTTGCGTCGCTCCCACGACACATCCGGCTTCTTCCCGCAGCACATACTGGATGACGGGGGTGAGTAATTATCCACCCATCCAACCCTGTTCTCGTCCACTGACTCGCTAACCACCGTGCTGTGACTTGCAGGCAGCATCAGCAGCTTCAGTAACTACTTCCTGCCCAGCAGCACCGAGCCACTCTCCCTGCCCAAGGAGCCCCTCACCCTACCAGGTGAGTGTCCACTTACAGGAACACTTTTCTTGCCAGACGCTTACTTAATATAAAGCCCTTTCACAATGATAATTACTATTAAAAATTTAATAAATCTGCATTACTTTTAACCCAAACAGGTTTTATTATATACTAGCGGATACCCGACGTGTGCTACTACGCTGTTACCATGCTGTTGGGGAGTTTCAGCAGCTCTTGCTGTAGTAGCTCTGATTAGAGCTAGTTCATGTTGTTCTAGTGTTTCTACAGCTCTTGACTGTCGCTCTTTCAACCTTTTTGACTCCAAATGACTTCTGGCAGTTTCGGCTGCCGTATTTCTCTTTTCGGTGCCATTTTTTGATTAACCTCAAATGATAAAACTCTCTGTTGTAAATGACAGATCAGTAATTTGTTTTGAAAGTCCGTACTATGCGCGATCTTCACAATGTTCTTTTTTCAAATTCTTTGCTAGGAACGATCTCGACTTTACAGATGTTGAAAATTTTTGTACGGAAAATGTCGAAAATTGACATTATTAATGGAATGGGTATTTAATGCATTGTTTTAATAGTCAATATATATATATATTTCTTTTTATTTTATTTTATTTTTGATAACCACAAATGGTAAAACTCTCTGTTGTGAATGACAGATAGTGATTTTGTTTTATGCGCGATCTTCACAATGTTCTTTTTTCAAATTCTTTGCTAGGAACGATCTCGATTTTACAAATGTTGAAAATTTTTGTATGGAAAATGTCGAAATTGACATTATTAATTGACCGAATGTATTTAATGCATTGTTTTAATAGACTCAAAGATTCTTAGTATTATTGTCTTTCAAATGAAACCGGTTTGGGACACATCGGTTGGATGGTTTCATAGCCTATGACGGACATAGAAACATCTTTTATATATATAGATAGATAGATAGATGTATTATTGATTTTTGTGAAGACCGTCTCACAGGAAGTACGATTTTGCCTATACAGGTTTGATTGATTGATAATGATTAAGTACATTTAATTAGCATAATAAGTACGTTGTTTAATTTATAGGATACGATTGTTAAAAATTCTTGCCTAGTACTAGTGATTCGTTGGTATAATTGGTAATGCACCGGCCATGTAAGCTTGGAGATGTGGGTTCAAATTCCACTAAAATTGCGATGATATTTTTCTAAGAATTTCTTTAATCAATAATTAATTTGAAAAAATGTACATAATCATTATCGGGTTTTTTCCTTTTGTAGGCTAAGTACTTATCGGACCGCCCTCGTATATATTGATTTTTTATTATTATCAATTAACAATCTTTTTATGAATAAAAAAAATAAATAATCATAGTTAATTAAAGCGAATGTTACAGATGTAACATGTATTAAAGAAAAATTTGCATTTATAACAGGTTCCGATTTTACTAAGTGATTTATTTACTGTTACGGTAAATTATAAATGCTGCCTACATAGCAAGTCTTCTCATTCTCAAATTCGTTCTCCCAAATAAATATAAAAAATACTGTTTCTACAAGTATTGTTCAGTATTATAAAATATTTAAAAAAAATTGCAACGCCTTCTCCACTTTCTTTATTGTGAATACAATATGATTTTAGATAATCGACCAGAAAAAACCTCATAAGTAGGTGGGATTTGAACCAAACCTCGCACGAAACGCACTTGCATAAAACGATATGAATTTTCATTATGGTGACGCAGTAGTACAATTGGCAAGACCGCGATGTGAGGCCGCCCTCAAAACATAGTATCGAGGATTTTTTCGTCGTTTTATGTATGCATTTAATGCAATAAAAATGGCTTGAATGTTTTTGTGCGTCATATTCGGCAAATCAGCCCGATTCTGCAAAATAAGAAAAGTATTTCATAGGAAGCAAATTTTTTGCTATTCACTCATACACGTCAGTAAATTTGATTTTGCTTACACGTGTGTTTTTTTTCCGTTAAAGAAGAATTTTTTTCTATTGCATAGGATGTCCAAAGTGAGCATCGGGTATTTGTTAGTTAAGTAAAACAAGAACTACTTGTAATCAAGTATTTTTTAAATTGTTTATTATCAGAATACAAAATGTAAAATTATTTCGAAAAGATGATGTCATCCAAATGGTGACCGTTATGCTGCTGGCACTCTTTTAATATGGAATGAAGATTGCTGATAACACGCTGACACATAGCCCTCGATATTGCTGCCATTTCTAGGTTAGGTTCGTAGGATTATTCTCATAAACCCTAATTTTAAGGTATCTCCATACGAAACAGTCAAGAGGGCTAAGGTCGGGGCTTCTGGGAGGTTAGTTGATGTTACCTCTACGTGAAATGACCTTATTAGGGAATAATTCGTTAACAGCTTCAATTGATTGATTGGATGTATGGAAAGTGGAAAGTTTTGTTGGAACCACCTTCTTGAGTTGAAACCTTAAAGCTCCTGCAATTCTGGGCCCAAAAATTTTCGCAGCATATCGCAATAACGGCCACTACCACAAATACCCGATACTCTTTTTAGACACCCTATATATATCAATATTATTACTATTAAAAACAGTATTTAAAAAAAACCGGAATATTATTTAATATATAATAAACATAAAAATTAAAAATATTATTTAAAAAATATATATATATGTATTTAATTTGATCAGTTATTAACATTAACATGCTTGCTTATAGCGATTAAAAACATCTTGTCGAGTGCTTACTCTTTGAACCAGGTTTTTGAAAAATATATGCATATTCCCGAAATCCGTTTAATAACCGGTCATTCTTCTGTACGAAAATAATTTAATTATTATATCCAGTGATCGAAATATCACTAAAATCACTAACTAACCTAACCTAACCCAAAAATAACGACAATACCGATTCGTTTCAACGCCCAGCGCTGGTCGCCGAGTACGGATACCTCGTGATATCGTGACGTTACGTGATGCCACAGAGTGAGACCGTGACGGCACAAACCACTCCAGATAATCCAAAATAAAATCCTCCTCTGGGCATTTAACGTCCCTCGGTCCATCCAAAATGCCCAACTCCATCGAGACACCAATCTACAAACTCCTTCCGTATTTCCACAGTCCTAGTAGTACCTGCCAAATCCTTTCGTCAATTCACTCCTCGAATACAACCTCGAGGACTGCTTCTTCACCAAAAGGCCAAATGTCATCTCTTCATCCACCCAACTCCAGTAAAACCCCACTCGTGACACACGTCTCCTAGCAGATAGAAGGCGTCGAAGGGCAGACACACTCTCCTGTTCCGCAAAGAGGAAAAAAGGTCACCTGAAGGTAGCGATACATCAATTAGGAGATTCACAGGTATCGCAGTTGTTCCAGAATTATACCTAATTACTTATTATTATATAAAATCTCCCTCTGTTTGATAATGCCAACGTGAAAGGTTGGCGAAACCGGTCACTAATAAAAATAAAAATGTGGAAAATCACTTAAGCATTTTATTCAAAAATATTAAAATGGAATTCCACCAAGTACTCTCTGTCGAAAATATTGAAGTACTTGTTCATTTGAACGCCGAGTACGGGTACCGGCGAGATCGCGAGTCACCTGAAGGTAGCGATACATTAATTGGGAGATTCACAGGTATCGCAGTTGTTCCAGAATTATACCTAATTACTTATTATTATATAAAATCTCACTCTGTTTGATAATGCCAGCGTGAAAGGTTGGCGAAACCGGTCACTAATAAAAATAAAAATGTGGAAAATCACTCAAGTATTTTATTCAAAAATATTAAAATGGAATTCCACCAAGTACTCTCTGTCGAAAATATTGAAGTACTTGTTCATTTCAACGCTCAGCGAGATTGCGAGTCACCTGAAGATAGCGATACATTAATTGGGAGATTCACAGGTATCGCAGTTGTTCCAGAATTATACGGCGGAACCCAAAAATAATGACAGTACTTGTTCATGCATTTCAACGCTCAGCGAGATCGCGAGTCACCTGAAGGTAGCGATACATCAATTAGGAGATTCACAGGTATCGCAGTTGTTCCGGGCGGTCGGTCAGTGCTCGAATTATACAGCGGAACTCAAAATAATGGCAGCGAGGAGCCTCGCGGCAGTCTCCGGGCCGCCAGCTCGCGCGCCGGTCGTCGCCACGAGAGCCCAGCGTCCTCCGAATATCGATACACGCCGATCACGCTCGCGCCGAGTGCGAGCGAACAGCCGGTGATTCGTTCGAGTGCGGCGAAATTTGCGGTAATTGGGTTTCTGGAATACTCGTGAACGGTTTGCCTGAGGTCGTGCCTTGTCACGCGTCATTCGGCTGCAGGTTATTGTCACCTCTGCGAGTGGAGTCTGCGGCTGGAGTGGAGTGGCGTCGCGTTTATTGTTTGATTGTCGTGAATTATTGCTTGAATCGTGATTGCGACCTTTCCGCGGGTCTAATCGTTCTTCTCCTGTCATGGAATGGAAAAAAATGCGCTCTCGTGTTGTCTGCTCAGCATTTGTACAAACACACTGTACGCTTTGAATTGCACTCGCTCGCGATGGCTCAAATCGACGTTGACGCTTGAGTCGATTCGGATATGTGAACACGGGTGTTAATTTTACGTAAATCTATTAGTTTTTAATCCATAATCGATGTGCACATGTGGTGTTTGCAAAACATTTTAATTCGAAGCGAGCAGACTTAGGTGATGAGTCATATAAATAAAATTGAAATCACGCTATCGATATTTATGCATCATGTAATGTTTTTGCTACAGATACTCAATTCACGTATACACTGTCATTGTTTAAGAGCGAATAATGTTGTAACATTATTTCTTGGTTGGTATAAAGTAAATTAAATGTTTTGCGTAAAATAACACATGAATTTATTTTTTAATTTTGTAAATGTACAATAGTTAGCGGCTTATTCTCGTTGTCGAGTCGTGCAGTTATTATTTATCGTCAGCGCGCAAGTTTCTGATATCCGATCGGCCCGTCGGCATTTCTGCCATAGACATCGGGCAGTGCCAAAAAGAAATGCGTTTATTTCTAGAGAAAGTATTCCCGCGGTAAAAATAGCCGAGACAGTCATTCCGCGAGTGTAACTCGGGAAGAAAAAAAAACCGATGCACAACACTCGCGAACTCTAAAAGTGTTACGCCAGTCGTTTGCACGCTTAATCTACAAGGTAGACGATTATTGCATATCCTATCGATCTATTTTCATCTGATGCATCCGAATTTGTTGACGTGATGTTTTCGCTCTTCAGTGTTGAATCCGAAATCTAGACAATCGTACTTGATAAATATGTAATATGTATATAAATATTTGAGGGCTTGCACGCCACTGCACGACGCTTTCTTGCGTGACGACATCCGCATTATCTCGAGTGTTTAATTGACACGCCGCCTGCGTGCTCAGCAGCCTCTCGTGTCATCCCAGAGGTGCAATGTGACCAGCACTCGTCTGTGTGTGTGCGTACTTTGTTTATAGATTTGTCGTTTCCTGCAGATCTGGAGATGGACGGGCTGAAGGGCGAGGAGAAGCTGGAGGCGCTGCTGAAGGCGGAGGGCCCCGAGGCGCTGGAGCAGCTGCGCCTGGGCTTCCTCAACGGGGGGGGCGCGGCCGGAGGGGGGCGGCGAGGCTGGCGGGGCGGCGCGGCGGGGGCTGCTGGCTGCAGGGTGCCAGGGCTGCTCCAGCGGCCGGCTGGTGCGCTGCGCCCACATCAAGTGCGCCCCCGTGCACTGCTGGGGCACCAGCTCCACGGCGGCCTCCTCCTGCTGTGAGTACGACTCCCATGTCACCAACAAACTGTCATCAGCCGAAATTTAGGGTGTCCGGAAAGTAACGACTTTTTGGTCCGGTACCTTTTGCAATCTTTTTGGCAGTGGCATGATTTCGTGCATATAAATTTTTGCTTCTTTTCTAGCAAAATTGCAACAACCAATTGTTATCAGCCGAGTTTTAGGGTGTCCGGAAAGTAACTTCGTTTTTTTTTTGTATGAAAATGAAAGGCAACTTTTTGGTCCAGTACCTTTAGCAATCTATATGGCAGTAGCATGATTTCGTGGACATAAAATTTTGCTTCTTTTCTAGCAAAATCGCAACAACCAATTGTTATCAGCCGAGTTTTAGGGTGTCCGGAAAGTAACTTCGTTTTTTTTTGTATGAAAATAAAAGACGACTTTTTTGTAGTAAATAAATTTATACTGTCCATTTTGGTCCAGTACCTTTTGCAATCTTTATGGCAGTAGCATGATTCCGTGCACATAAAATTTTGGTTCTTTTCTAGCAAAATACCGATCCAGGTGATTTTGATCTCTTCATTTGAAGTAAAGGTTTTACCGTGCCAGATCTGGAGAATATGGTGGGTGGGGCAGTTTATCCCATACAAGCTGCAAAAGCTTTTGGCGAGTAACCTAACTTGCATGAGGTCTCGCATTATCTTGGTGGAATACCACACCTTTTCTATTGATCATCTTTTATCTTTTATCGTTTTATCTTTTTCATTGATCTGTTGCCTTTCCTGTATTTAAGTTTTGTCCGGCTGATATACACGTCAGAATTGTAGAAGAAAGTCCGGTAGAAGTTAAAAAAAACCGATTCCCTTGAAATCCCACCACCTATAGCATCACCATTTTTTTACTGATCTCTTGAAGAGTCGTAACAGAGAAATCACAAAGAGTATCACCACGAGTGGATTACACTTGGGTATCTCACCCCCTCGCCCTCATTTATACCTCATTGCGTTGTTCCACGTGCAAACAAAGTTACAACAGGCTAGGCATGTACCGGTGAAGCTCTCCCTTTTCAATTATTATATTTATCAGAGAAGATTGGAAAAGTGTTATTGCCCGGCCGCGCATTGTATTCCGAATAAACTAGTACAAATTTGATAAATGTGACGCAGCCAGTGGTCGGCAACAGTTGGCCAGTATTCCCCAACCCGATTAACCTAAAAATTCGGTACCGGGATAAATTAATTGTTATATATAAAAGGTATCGATCGAATTTGGCTGTGTTACATTTTCTTGTGACAGGTTAATTGCGTTATTAGTTAATCTATTCAAAAATTTGATATCACTCAAAGGTTTTCTTATATCATGTAACCGGGAAACTCGGTACCTATTTAAGACACTGATTGATTGTGACATCAAGGGTGTGCGTTAATTGTGATCTATAATATGAAACCAGTCACTTGTGACCTTGAAGATAGTGAAAAATCGTTCCAGGTTTCCCAGTTTTTTACAGTCGGTAAAGCCAGTGTGCGTCAAGCCAATAAGATATTAACAAGTTTCGCCTTGATTAATTTTGATCTCAGAGTATAATTAAGTGATCTATTTGGTTAATTGTAGTCATTATATTTCACAACACTTTCAGGAAACTCGGCATCGGTCAATTCGGACGCGTATTAATTGCGGTCTTTAAGGTATCAAGCTACCTTGAAAATGTGAGAAATTCATTCCCGATTTGTCATATCACGAATACACTTTGTTTTAGGGTCGGAAAGTTCGTGTTGCTTCATCTTCTAATCTCGTCCTTTCGTTGGGAAATATTGGAAATACTTTGACGCCAGACAGTTTCAGCTTATTTGGTGTTAAGTTTTTGCTCGGCTCAGAGACGAGCGCAAAATGTAATCTTTTGTTAGCAAAAAAACAAAAAAAAAAACCAGCATGATGTAGGTAGTGGTTTTTCACGAACTAAAAATAGCCTAATCATTTATTTCTATTTATAGATATATTCCATTAGTGGGGGGAAAAAAATCATTCATTGACAAGGATACATAGTTCTTACGTTAGCGACTATATTATATAATATCGCACAAATACACTGCTACTAATGGTTAAATTATATTTTTTTATGTACATATATTTATAAATAAATGCCTCTTCTTTTTCAGCCACGTATTCTTATAATGAAGATTTGCTCAATGAATTAGACTTATTATATTATGAGTATCACAAATAGTAAATTGATTAATTTAGAGTAAATTCTTGTAGGTTGATTATTTGTTAAAAAATCCTAGTTTTTTTTGTGTAAGTATAGTTTAGGGCGAACATTTCCTTATTGGTTGGATGGACCGCACGCCACTGATGGACTCCAGCTTCCGTTTTCCGGAATACTATTAATTTCTAAACATTCTGACTAAAATGACTGCGCCATTTCACACGTTCATTATCGCACAAAAGCCTCGACTCAGCGACACACCATTAGCGGCGCACAAATAGTCCCATAAGGGGAACCCTAAAACCCCATGGATTTACAGCCCTGTGTCTGAGCTCGTCGGTTCAGTGGTTAGACAGTTGATTCTTAGTCCAGAGGCCAGTATCGAGCAGGGGATTTTTCGGATGTTCGCGAGCGTCTCCATAGCATTGCTATATATGATTTTATGTAGCAGTATTTTTCAATCTTTTAGAATACTCGACCTCTTTGCAAGTCAAAAAATTCTGCGACCTCCTAGGCCTAGGGCCTTAATAAAACTATTTATTTTTTGTAGTGTAGGACCTGCAAATAGTTTCCTTTTTATTTTACGAATCGTGACCCCCCCTGGGAGTTGCGACACACAGGTTGAAAAACACTGCGTTATTGGGAATTCAGTTGTGACGCAGCGTGTGTAGAGGCCTTTAAATTACTTTAATTTATTGCAGTCAATCCCTGTTTCGATATGATCGTGCAGACGGTCCCAGTATTAAAGAAAGAAAAAGGCGGCACTACACCTAAGAATCAAGTATTTATTATAACAGTGGCGTACGAAGGTTCTTGCTTTAATATATAACATAACACAACACAATCCACGATTGAATGATCGGAAACAAAATGTAGGTACTTAGGGTTTTAGTTTCGAGTGGTAACCAAAGGTTGTATATTAAAGAAATATAATGCACACCAAAATCACTGTTATATAGAATATAAAATCGAGGTCTTATCGCTGTCGGTATTTTCAATTAAACATATAATTAATTTAGTATATTTTATGACGAGTGCGAGATATGTCGTGAGGCCGTGGTCCGTGAAGATAATTTCTAATATTGACTGATTACAATGTGTTTGTACTTGAAGAGTCGTCTTTCGGTATTAATTATGGATGCCCACGAAAGGCAACTGCGCTCACAAACAAAAACGACCGGAGAGTCCTGCACATATTGGCTATTCAAATTTGTAGTAATCGATTTTAAGTGACGAGTCACGACTGACACAAATCACACGTCCTCACCTGATTTTTTTTTAAGTGCAGAGCGGCCTACACGTTTTGCAATTCATACATCTGACCTGTGCCAATGGCAATAAAATAAAATATACCAATAAAACGGCACTTGCCGGCTAACAGGTTTTTATTTTTACATTAAAAACCTATATAGTAAATTTCGATATAAAGAATAACACTTCGGGGGGTTCCCCGGGAAGTAACACTCACTTATTATTACTTAGTACCAGCGGTGGATAACTTATCTCTGCACAAATGAAGTTACTACCGCTTTTTGCAATTAATTATTTATTTTAAAATTTCGCTTTTCCCTTGCCTTGCCATAAACTAGATCGTAAATTCCCCTGTGAATTTTTTGGGGAAACCCCGGCTAGATTCTTCTACAGTGACAGGAACTTTATCCGCACAAAAGTTAAGCCTTTTGATGATCATAAATTCGCAGATTTAGAAGGAGACTCTCGATGTTTCGGGGAATTACCGGTTCGGAGTGCCGGCTACAGCCTCCTTCCGGTTGACGCCACCATCTTTGGGAGTATAATTATCATTTTTTTTTCGTTTCGTTGTAAATGAAAAAAAATTTGTAAACCAACTAGGATTTACTCACTCGAGCCGGGCGGCGGTTTTCCTTATAAAGGTCACCGCCACGCGATCCATGCATTGCGAGGCGCCGGTATACGCCGGTATGGCGACAGATATATGTAAATATATATTATTCTTCTTCTTCTGGTGCCTCTCCTCACAGGAGCTCGGTGACCATTTGGGTCAGTACTTCCAAGTTCCAGCCATCGGCGTAAATTCCGCATTTACGCATCGATTTTGCTTTGGACAATCAGCTTCTTTTCTTCGGATGCCTCTCCTCAGATGAGGTTAACGACTATGAGCATATATTTAAGCTAAGCCAGAGCTCATGGTTTTCTTTAAAAAAATAGTGTAGAGGGTCTATAACTTTGAGATCTGATACTCCTACAGCAGGAGTCCCCCCGTCATGGAGCACATCCCTCCACAATCTTTCCAAGTCCATTACAGCCTGTAGCTAGAGACTGAGTCAGACTACATTTCGTATCAGTTCTTCTTTATGGAGTTGAAGCCTGAACTATACCTATAGGAGAATCCTTAAATCACCATGGGCCGACCGCGTCACAAATGAGAGAGTCTGCGCAGAGAAAGAAAACCCAGACGATGGTAAAATAGCGTAAATAGCATCATTATAAATTTCAATGACAGCAGACGTTTCTTTGATAAAATTAGCCATCCATTTGACTCTTGGCGAAAGAGACGAATTGATGAGCTCTCAATTGGGAGTCCGGGATGAGCGGAGTGACCCGCGAGTGGAAGGTCAGGAGCGATGCAATGGACGCTTCTTCAAATATTATTATACTATCGACATTTACTTTGTAAAAGCTCAGAAGTGAACTATACAAAAAAGAGGAGTATCTATAGAAAACGAAAAAAGTACATATACGACAGTGACTCGCCAATTTTCAAGTCATAATTCATACTCAAGGACGATGAAAAAATGCAATTATGGTGAAAAGAAACTATAGTACATCTATGACGCGTTTTCATTTTAATCCACGTCATTCGTTTTCAGTTTTTTTTTAATCGGAACAAAATGATATCAGCAGTGACGTCGGCTGTATATTTATTATATAATACAGGTGTTTCCGAATGTGTTACTGTCCTTTCATTGTCGTAATGTTAATACTGAAAGGTCTGTGATATGTTTGGAATCACTCATGACGGCCGCAACGCAATTGGCGACTCGTATTTGAAAAAATATATATACAACCACCCCCACCCCCATCCACCCAACCCCAAAAAAACCCCCTCAAAGTCACTAAGTAAATAGAAGGCCCTGAAGAAGGCACTCTCCTGTTCCGCTGAAAAAACCCCATAAAAAGTTAAAGTCATATATGAAGAATCTATCTGGCATGGTGAAATGTCACGTTCAGGGTCACCCTGTATATCGCGAGATGGGCGTGCATCAGACAAGTTGTTTTTTGTTGTTTAAATCTGGGTATTAGCAGTTTATTGAACTGAGGATATGAGCGTCGAGCTAATCGGCTTTTTGTAGTCGAAATCGAGTAAATAAATCTTTGATACGAGTGCAAAAAAATCTAAATTGGACTCCTGGAATTTAGACTACTTCGTCGTAATTTTTTATTTTATTTGCATAGTTAGATTGTGATGCTGTGCTTTAAACCTGCTCGCCTACATTGTAGTAATATCAGTGGCGTGCGTTGAGTTCAAAATCAAGGCAAGCAATCTTTCTTCCTGAGAATAAATGAGCTTAGTAAACACAAGTGTTTTTTTTTTTTTTTTTAATAATCTTACTTGCAGCTTAAATTTGTATGTTTTAATGTATTTAGGGCAAGCAATGCTTTGTTGCTTGTATGGACCGCACGCCACTGATATAGTACATATATAGACTTAATTTTAATTCGATTTTTTGTGGGTGATTTTTTTTTTTAGAGTTTATATTTATATTTTATTTAGGACTAATATATTTTGCAGTGGTTTTAAGAATTTAGATTACAGTAGTTTATAATAATACCGATGTCGTGTTATTTATTAATATTTTATATCAAAGTTGGAAACAACAAAATCTCATGAAATCAAAGGTTATCTCACGCGGAAGTGACATTAATACTAACTTTTTATTTATATCCGAGTTGTTATTCGATAAAGTCAAACAATTTCTTCATTTTAAATATTCAGTTAAAATACGTAATAAACATAAATAAAATTGAAAAATTAGTATAATTATAATATAGATTATAATCCCACGGCTGTGGTGTTCTTGAATCTAGTAAAAATTTAGTTTATATATTATGCATCATAAAATTTTATCAAAAGTATAAAAACTATATATAATTAAGATTATTGTAAGATAAGTGAAATATTTGAATATTTATTAGACGATAATAGTTTTAAAAACTTTTGTCTCAGTCGTATGTCGAATTGGTTTCAAAGCTGCATATAACGATTAAAATTTTCGCTCAGGCTCGCTTAAAATATATATTGTCAGTTGTTTTCCCGGTACGGATAGTATTCGATTATCCGAACAGTGCGGGCGTCGTCATCTCGATTGAGGCGAGCGGCTGGGAGCAGAAGCCATCGCATTTGCTGCAGCATCAGGGGTTATCTGGCGAAGGTCACGACAAAACTCCGAACGAATTCGATCTGGGGTCCTGACCCGTCTGGCTCGAGCTTAGCTCTCCGTGAGACTCGAGATAGAGACTATCTCACAATTATTTACAGTGCAAACCATATACTAAAAAAAAAAAAAATTATAAGCTATAGACTCTTGAAAATAGTCCCAGCGCCGAGACCGAAACGTCGGAAGACAAATCACAATACCTAAGAAACAAGATAATTTAGAAGTATTATTTTTACGTTCATAATAAAGTTACGACGTTTTGGCCCTGAACCGTTTGGAACGTCAGTGAAGAAACGCGGCTTAACAACCAAGAACGTAGTATAATTCTTTAATTTATATTTAACATAAATTTACTTGATTTAATTTAAATTATATGCATATACTGACTTTTTTTAAAACTTTTTTTACATGAGTGGAAGACATCATAGCCCAGAGAATCTGATATAGTAGAGCCTTTAATATCTTCTACTTTCATGCTTGTTTCAGTTCTCGGAGTGGTCTGGACCGCCTTCTTCATCAGCTTGCTCGGCACCATCGTCTTCTGTTTCACAGACCTCTTCAACAACACCATTCTAGCGGTAAGTATCAATGTGATGTCTACCGAACCAACTCTTGTAACAATTCGAGCGACATTGATAGTTTATTCAAACGATGAGAATTTGGGATGATAGTAATAGAAAACATGTTTTTTGTCTCACAGCAGAGGTCCTCAACCTTTTTAATCGAGTGGTCGATTTTTTTCTGTTTTTAGATTTTTAACTCCTTGCTTACCTAATATTAACTATTTACAAAAATGGTTTTCTCACCTCGACAAGGTTTAGTGTAAATCAAAACTCGTGTAGTTTTAATTTAACCAACTACGACCACACTAAATTTACTTAATTAATAAATAATTAGGTAATTTATAAGTCTATTATAGGAAAGTATTGTGTACGCCTAAGTATTACAGAATGCCTAAGGTCTAAAATTTGGTGATGAGGTGCCCCATTTACATCTTATGTACCTACTTTGAATAATTTAAAACACACGTGTGCTCTGGCCGCTCGCTTCATGCCGACTGATGCTGAAGCAGCGAAGATTATTGCTTATCACAAACTCATAGATAAAAGGCATCTCAAACAAATGCAACGCAGCAGCCTTCCTATACTTAAGTAGGCTTATTAGGCAGTTTACTTATGTAAAAATAAATGCCTTGGGAGTATTATAAACAATATCTGAATCCTTTAAGAGTTGTCGGATATTTTATCTCTGAATAAGTGTTGATATTAAATGTTAGGATGATGTTTGCAGAATATGGTGCTGACGGAGAACTCGACGGCATTCCAAATCTGGAAGGACCCACCCGTGAGGCCCATCATGAAGATTCACATTTTCAACTACACCAACACAGCTGAGGTCATGGACGGCAGGGAGTCCAAGTTCCGAGTGCAGGATGTGGGTCCATATGTGTACAGGTAAATAAATACACCAGGTCTCTCAAGATTATACAAGGGTTTGGCCAAACACTTCAATTACAACCCCAATCAGTTGTAGACAGGTTTTGGTCATTTCACTCATCTCAATGCACCGGTCCCTGAATTTACGATGGGTCTAGAAATTTTCATATGTATACCTACCTTAAGAGGGCTACTTTTTCAAAAATTCCGTTTTCATTCACCAACCCGGACACCAGAGGTCTCTAGCGTAGCTTTCAATTGGAAACTGAATGACAGTTCTAGTTGGACTAAGTTTTGTTATTTATGGTCAATTATCAAAGAAGAATTTTTTTTTTTTAATATTTAATAAATTTATATTGTTGATTTTTCTTTTCAAATATTCAAAAAGGAATAAATATTTATAAACATTTTAAAATAATTATTGTCATATTTAACTTATTGAAATTATGCTATAAAGCCACATTTCCATGGGATTTTTTTGTAAACTTTGCGTGAATTCAGTAAAATTGCAATAAATCGACCACTACTTTACCTTTTTACAAAAAAAATTCCAAACAAGAAATATAAATATTCACACTGAAGTCAAAATCCGTTGTTGGAGGTTCCATATTTGAGTTTTTTGATCATTTTCTCGTACCTTTTGCGAAAAATCGAATGCACCAACCAAAAAAATTTAAATGCAAAAAGTTAGATAAATCCCTTCTTCCAAACGGAAGCTTTTTTTATTTCTAATAAATACTCAATACTCTAAAAAAATCAGTTTTCAACATACAAAAATAAAGTGACATAATACATATATAAATATATATATATATATAATATATATATGTATATATACACGCATATATATATATATATACATATATATATATACTTATATGTATGTATGTATATATATATATATATATATATATATATATTTATTTAGACATATGTATGTAAATTATAATAAAAAGGCCCAAATATATATAATGAAAACACACATCTCACCAAAAACATTTATTTATTATTAATTGAACAAATATATGACACTGGACAGAAATCTGAACATTATACAGGTTATTTCTTTTCTTCTTCATCCAGTGCCTCTCTTCATTGGAGGCTTAGTAATGTGCAATTGTCCTTGTACTTGAAAATACCATTCGTGGTGGACGTTTATAGTAATATTCTGTTTTTTATCTATTTTCCAAAATTTTAATTTTTTGTTGAGAATTGCTTCTTCAACACTTGTTCCCGATATTGATAGTGGATATTTTACTTCCACAATTTTATCACCACTAATTCCATCAGGTGTTGACGATCTATCAAAGGGACACAATTCTAAAAAAAGAAGGAATTTACTAACTGACAAGATGATTATTCACGACAGTTTTCTTATTTTTCCTCCAATCGATTGATTTACAAGACACTAGTAATATATAAAATAAATTTACTCGTTTCGCTTTTGGATTCTTAGTATGTATATGAAAGCGAGTATTTTCTTGGCATTTTGAATTTTGTCACAAACTGTCCGTCACCACTGTACATACAATTATGAATTTTTAGGTTAGACTTCGTTATGATCTTGACGAATATGGCCACACGACCAATGACTGTTAGACCAGGCATCCTCAACCTCCAGCCCGAAACACGTATTCCAAAGTGAAATATGCAAGAAATGTATATAGAAATCGACTTACTGATTCTCACCTTGATAACGTATTGAGAGTAGTGTGTAGCAATTATAAACCCGATTTTTCTAAAATAAAAAAGTTTTATCTCAATATCACACTAAATTTGAAATAGGCGTTTGGATATATTTAGGTTTTAAAGATTAAGATTTAATACATGGGAAATAAGTGTAAAACCAAGTCCCCACTAACTAATTGCCTGAAAAAAGCCATTACTCAAAAATATTGCATGTGTGACTTGTAAGAAAAAAAATGTTGAGTATCACTGGGTCGGGTATTACGGTCGCAAATTGCTCCTGTGTCGAAATTGTCATTTGTACAAAGTAGCTATGTTGCCAAATTGACATCTTAGAGAGAGACATGCTTTCAATGCAATGTTGCCAATACTAACAACGACAAACGACCACAGTAGCCTAAGCTGTCATCTGCTCCGTTCTCTATGGATCAAGCATGGCTGACCACGTCACAAATATTCTAAGTAGATTTTTAAATAAAATACATTTTTGTATTTTACTCGCAAAATACGCACAAATTTAATACAATTAATGTTTAAAAAGTGACATGATGAGCTTAAATATCTTCTTTAATAGATGTCAAGCCTTGTACAGCGATAAATCAGCCAATAAAGATTTTTAAATACCGAGAAACGAATTGACGTCGTGCTCACTTGGAGGCCCTCTCCGGTCTGCCAGAAATTTTACCTGGCGAAATCGTGTCATTTGATTTATTTAATTTTTACTTTATTATTCTATTGATAGAGTTTATTTTCTTACAGAGTATTGAAAAAATATTAAATTATATTTATCTATTTATTATTATTTAATTAACGTTCATTTTCAGGGTAAAATAAAATCTTGAAGATGTTGAAAAATTGGATAAAATGACGACTTTTCAAAACCAAAGTTTGTTAAAAAAAAATTTTTTTTTAATTTTTAAATTAATAAGGCGCACGTGGTTTATATTTAATCTTTTAATTCCAATTGAAAAAAAGACTTTTAAATGTTAAGGATTCTTGGAAAATGTACCGGACGAATCTCACAATTCCTACACTTCAATCGGAAAAACACACATTTATCATATTAATAGTAAATTTATAAGGAATAAAAATATATTGTGTTCGGAAGAAAGAATGTATCTAACTTTTTGCATTAAAATTTTTTTGATTAGTGCAGTCGATTTTTCGCAAAATCGACCTGAAAATGATCAAAAAAACTCGAGAAGTGGGACTTGGCCCTTAAGTTTGTGGATAATTATTGTCTTTGATGACTATGCATTCTACTCATTTCACACGTCTCAAAGCACTGGTCTCTGAATTTTACGATGGGCCTAATTCCAGTGAGAGATTTCCACGGCACAATTACCCCCTTGGTACAAGATTTCTGATTTTTTAATGAATATTACAGGGAGACGTTGAAACATGTGAACATCGTGTTCCACCCAAACAGCACCATGACCTACCAAGATCAGACTTCCTTCGAGTTCATCCCCTCGCTGTCTTCAGGGACGCAATTTGACAAGATCATCGTGCCCAATATCCCGATGCTCGTGAGTAAACTCTATACATCCGCGTAGGTGAACCCTTGAAGAAAAAAGAGAAATTCTGTATGAAGAAACCTTTGATGAAAAATGCTTGGATACATTTTTCTGTGATTTCCCTGCATACAAGACAAATATCCGGTGCTCTAAAGCAATTGAGCTACTGCACCACAATATTTGAGCGAGACTTAAATTTGATTTTTATAAGTTGTTTCATAAATAAGTAGATTTTAATATTGATTTATGTTTTAGAGTGCCTTGGCTATGGCTTCGAATTCTTACTACATGTCGAGGCTGGCCCTGTCGACTCTCTTTAAGTCGCTGAAGACAAAGCCATTCCTGGAGCTGCCGGTGGACCGTTTTCTGTGGGGTTACGAGGACGACCTCGTGAGTCTGGCCCGCCCGCTGCTTAAGCTCAGCAGCGACATCCCCTTCACCGAGAAGTTTGGTGTGCTCGCCTCCGTAAGTTCACCCAATGGTACCTATCACCGTTTGATCCATCATCATCAGGCGCCTCTCCTCAGAGGAGGCCGGCGACCATCTCACTGGGTACATCTCTGTCCTCGGCCAGTCAGTTACTCTCGACTTCCAGCCGCTGTCTCGAATTCCGCATGCATGTTGACTTTCTCCTTCCATTGTCCCTTTTCCTAAGGATTTTCCCTGGACAATCGGCTGCAGTAGCCTGTACTTGGTATTTCAGAAAATATGGCCAAAATAGGAAATCTTATGCTTTTTCACCATCATCAGGAGTTTTTTTTCTTTGCGCATTCTATGCGCAAATGTTTGGATTTCTTCCACTCATAAAGACACATAGAATTTTAATAATACAAATAAAATTTATGTTTATAGGTTTTGGCTACCATTGTTGAGACTGGATTTGGTTTTGTGTGATAGACTGCTTGAGGTTTACATTCCTCCAAGCAACTCTGGAGGAATGAAATCTCATGCACCTGTTGACCCAAGAAACCATATCAACTTAAATATATTTATTTAATGCAGACAAATGGCACGCGACAAGATAGAATAACCATTTTCACCGGAGAACAGGATCTCAACAAAATTGGAGTCATCGAGCGCATCAACGGACAGGACCATCTTCCCCACTGGGCCACAGAAGAATGCAATAGGTAAGGACATTGTCCTCTACTCACCATCTTTGAAAAGGTTTTCCAGTGTTTCCGTCTCTTGGGAATTATAAAAGATATTGTATAGATATTATATGTATATATATAAATTAAATAAAAATTAAACTCAACCTCTCTCTAGTTAAATTGTCATTTGCTCATTCACAAAACCTCACATAGTTTAAAAATGCCATCATAGAAAGTTTGTAGGTAGTCGCGTAAACAAATCAAAATGTGGAAAATCACAAAAAATATTGATAGATATCACACGACAAGCTTGAACAATTATGTGTTATGTCATTGAAATGGATACTTTCTATTGACAGGGTTAATGCATCTGAGGGGTCTATGTTCCCACCCTCGACCCTGGATGGAAAGCAGACGATCTACATCTTCAACAAGGAGCTCTGTCGGCGGTTGCCTTTTCATTTCACCAAGGAAGTTGAGGTGAGACTACAACATATACTTTAGCCATGTTCCTAGGTTTGAGAATCATGAGTTGATTCAGTTTCTTGGGTTTCTCGTGCTGGGACTATTTTTGGGGACTTTGTGTGTCCTTTCCTGCTGCCCACTTGTATTTGAGTGCACTGTGCTGGTACCTAGAAACATATTGTGCACCTGATAAACCTGTGTGGGAATAAATGCAAAATTATTAAATATTCAATAATATTAAGTGAGTGTTCACTGGTATTTGTATTTTAGGTGATGGACGGAGTGAAGGCCTTGCGGTACTCGGTGCCTGATGATGTGTTCGATAGGCCAGAAACCAACCCTCTTAACCAGTGCTACTGCCACATAGACTCCGGCACCTGTCCTCCGCGCGGCGTCTTCAACTCCAGCCCTTGTGCATTTGGTTAGCATATTGTGATAAGCATAAGTGAATTGTGGTCCATGGTTCATAGTCCCGGTGTATAAGTAGGCTCATGATCGCATGGACATCGCAGTAACTTTTTATTTTTATAAGCTGCAGATAAGGTCTATCCTTTTATGAATAAAAACTTGAATTTTTAATGTATAATTTTTATACCTCGGCAACATCGAATAGTATAAGGCATTCTCCTACACAAATATATATAATCGTGTTTTTCAATAGTATCTTCTGAATGTTTGCAGGTGCCCCCGTGTACGCGTCCTTTCCCCATTTCTACTTAGGAGACCCGGAGCTCACAGAGTCCATAGAGGGGCTGGAGCCGAGTCCTGACAAGCACTGCATGTACCTGGACATCCACCCCACCCTGGGCTTCCCGCTGCGAGCGATCAACAGGTAATCAACTCTTCATCATCATTTTTCACTGAGTATTCCACTCATTTCATAAGAGAAGATCAACAACTTCCCATAGAATATTAAATGATTATATTTTTTTTACTATAATATTATAATTTATGTTATGTTTTAAAAAAACATTTAATGAAATGAAATTAGTTACTTTGAAAAAACCTATGATACTTTTTGCTTATACTGGAAAAACTGACTTATCTGCATTACCAAAAAAACTATTTTCATGAAAAATATTTCAAACATTTTAACCCAGACAATACTACAACATTATGGGAAAATAAAGCTACTATGCTCAGTAGTACTACTAGTAGTGTGACTATAAACTCACTGTTCAAACTATTTGGTCTGAAATGTTTTCATGGAAATGTGCTCACGGTTATTATGCAGCATTGAAGTTTTAACGTCTTTCCACTTTACTAATTTTCAAGTTGAAGTGTTTGCTTACTTTGATTTGAGCGCACCACTCAAAGGTTCCATATTCTGGGTACCCGAAGGTGGGCACCCGGAGTAGATTAGCAAAACATTTAAAAAAGTCAACACCAAACCTGCAAACACAGCTGTGGTATAATCTAGCCTTTACGTTTAGGATACAGATCAACATGATGGTGAAGAAAGGAGACGGCATCAGCGGAGTGGAATTCCTGGAGGAAAATCTAATACTTCCCATAATGTGGCTCGATGTGGTAAGTCTTATCAATTTATTGTACATATTTGGGTCCTTCAAGTCAGTATGGTCTTCCCTTTAATAGATTGTTTGCTTGCACACAGTCCGTGAAAGAACTGCCACAGTCGCTGCGCCGCCTGGTGTACCACGGCACATTCAGCGCGGAGGCCGCCCGTCTAGGGCTTACGTGGGGGAGTGTGACGATGCTGCTGGCCAGCTCAACTGTGCTACTCTGCCTCCTTTGGCGGAGGCGACGCTGCTCCCGCAAGATTTAGAGCTCGCCGATAACTCACTGAAACATTCTACACCTAGAGACTGCCGTGATAAGGTTTAGCTGTGAAAATACAAAAACCTGCTCTTATGTGTTAACACATTTCCATGGGTGACAAATAGTGTAGAATATTTTATTCTTATGTGTCGCCAAGAATAGGTACAGAAAAATATTTTTTACTATGCCATTCTGTCAATTTATAGCAAAAAGATCAATAATTTTGTGATGTTTTGATGTAAAGAAAAAATACTTTACTCAATTTGTTCTACTTAAGAATTGTTTTCTAGTTTTATTTGTTTACTTTGTGGGAAGGTTTTTTTTTAATCGACGATGCACATTTTTCCTATAAATTTTTGGCAACTCATATTCAAGAAATTGATCTCAGATAGTCAAATTTTTGATGGGTTTCCATTAATCAAACGTAGGTTTTGGTAGCCATTCTTATTCGATGATTCTTGATAAATCCAAAGAGATCTCACATTTAAGTCTACCAAAGCATCATATATACACTCTGTGCGATGGTGGCAATGATTACGTTTGTAGGACTTCATTTAGGATATTTTAATAAATTTTTAATAGACGGAATCCAAGGAATTACAAATATGGTCGATGGTTTTAGATTAATTAATGTTCAAGGACAGATTTCTCTTTCGATGGTTTATTTAGTAAATTTATTAGATAAGTAGGACTTTTGAGTTCATGTGAATATATTTCAATCCTTAACACTCCTGGGTCAAATGTGGCTCGACATCCCATTCATTGCATACCAATGCTGAGTCAGACACAAGATTGTACATTGTGAATTATCCAATAGTTTAAAATGGTTTACTTTCAAATACTGTTTAACACATAAATAAGACTGAATGTATCATATTTAACCTTTTAACACAGTTTTAATAATTATATTAGAATCGTATTAATTTACAATAATAATGCGGGTGGAGTAGAGAGGATATACCTCAAGAGAAGGCTCGGATTAATGACTCAAAACATGCGTTTCCTGGCCGCTTCTCTGGAGTCGATTGGTGACCAAAATGTGGGAGCTTTTAAACATTTCAACAATGATACAATATTGTGGGAAGCAGTGGCTTGCCAGTGGTAGAGAAAGTTATTTTCTAGGGATTGGAAACTTCTACAGGAGACTTGCACAATTCATTCAAAGAATATGCTACGAAGGAAGATATACAAAAGGAGTCACATACAAAATTAACTATCAGTCATATTAAATCACCTGGCCGATTATCATAAATTGAAAAAAAAAAATGCTTAAGATTTGATACTTAGCAATGCTCCATTTTATTATCCCCCGTTTTCGATAAACATTGTTAATTGGTTTAAGAGTTGTTGGAAGGTTAAAAAACCAGTAAAGGGGTACGAAGAAATAATTTCCATTAAGAACCTGTGTTAAAATTAATATTTAATACTGTAGATTGTAGTTATTTGTTGATGTGATGTGCATTTATTATAATGTAGTACCTTTTGTAAGTCTATAACAGTCATAAAAATAGTTAGGTTATGCCATTAACTAGTACACATACCCTCAATAAGTGAGGTTAGAAAAAAAACCTACAGATTAGTTTAAATGTTTTTATTTTTACAAATAGATAATAATCGGTGCATGAAATAAGATACATTGTTAAACAAGTCATTTGGATTTATAGACATGTGATTTAAAGTTGTTATAACTTTTTGTGCTGCCCATCTTGACATTGCGGTCTTGACAGGTTTGATGGATGAAAAATTTTAACAACTTTTGATATCAATTGACAAATGTTACATTAGTATATAACCACCCTTCTTAATTGTTGTGGTGCCGTTTTAAGTTGCTTCGCTCGTACAGTGAGTGCCCTAAGTTGTATTCAATATTTGCATTGAAATTTGTTATTTATGTTTTCTAATATTTGAACATGTGTCTTATAATAATTACTATAAATTTATTAATCTATGCAATATAAAACAGGCACTTAATTGATTAACATTTTTTTACAATACTGAAACTGTTGTAAACAAAACAATCAATGAAAATATGTAAATATATTGAAATTACTAAGTCCCACAACATCAAAACTGAATTAAACATTTTATCCAATTTAATTATAAGCTCGTACAATTTAACTGTCAATATATGTATATTATAATTAATTATTGCAACTTTGTAAATACATCTCAAACAAGACATTGACCTCCCGATTGGAGAAAAAATACACCATTATTGAAAATGATCGAAATGCACAGTTAAACACATTCATTTAAATTTTTTATTGAAAGTATTGTGATTTTGTCTTTAAGTATGTTTAAAACAGCATTTAAGTACGTATTTTAGGTGTAATAAAGTTAATATTGTGTACAAAGTAACTCTGATGCGGTGTCTTGCAATGAGAATAGGAGTGGAATACTCAATATGTGAAATTCTATTGCAGGAAATGGAAATTTCAGAGATGAAAAAAAAAAATTAGGTTTCATATACAAAGTCATATAAAAAATTATGAATTTTCCCAGAAAAATACATTTAAAGATAAATTAAGATAATTGAATTTATTAAAATTAGCACTATTAAAAGAATGTATTAAGTTTTTTGTTTGAATTATTATTATTGCATCTTCTATTCCAATAGGGAAATTAATGTCGCGTGTTTTAAACAGATCAACAGTGTCAATTCTTGCCAAATTTTATACTATTTAGTTATAAGTGTGATATCAAGCTATCTTACATTCCATATACGTATCCAATTTCCATAATATAAATAAAATAAACAAAATTACTGTTTTTTTTAATAAAATAAACACATAAGTACACCTGCAAAGTAACTCGAAGAAAATAAAATATAATTAACTGACAACTATAATTACTACAGATAAGTTCTTTTTATATAGGGCTATTAATTTTTCTATACTGGTATTAATAATATATTCAATATATTTTTAGCAGAAAGTACTTGGAGGATGTCCTTTTATTATTTTTTAAATAAATAATATTTTTGTGACTTTTTTCATGTTTTATTATTCAAGTGCCTAGTTTTACCAATTTATATGGGAAAAAATCACAAAAATATCTTTTATTTAAGAAATATTCAAATGGATTATAACAAGTACTTTCTGCAAGTAACTAATCTACTATGCAAATGTGTTAAAATAATTTGTAAAATAAAAAATAGTCATTGCTAATAAATTAAATCAATGAAGAGAGAATGTCTCACATTACTAGACAAAGAAATAAAAGAAATTTATTACATGTGTTCGTAAGTTTTAGTAGCTATCGTTATTAGACGTTTCTTTCCCCTCAAATTCCTGAAAATGGTTCCAGTGCCGGGATTGAAACTTCGGAAGACACAAACTTCTATGCAGCTTAATACCCAAGAAAGTCTTTATTAACAACTATGAAAATCTACAAACAAATTCGACATTTTCAGTCTATACCAGATGATGTTATATACTATTTATGTTCTACCTTATTTCCTATTTTTTAGTTTATTCCTACCTAGTCAATTTAGCAGATGCCGGACATTTATCTGTCTTCTCGCATTTTTCTGCATAGGACAGTGTGCAAGCCAATGAAGAATAATTTGACCCCTTTGTGTGTAAGGATATTGAATAAACATTACCAATGATCAATTAAACTAATACTAAAAGTCAAATTGCTACATTAAAGTTAGTCGATGAAAAGTTTACATCAATTCGTTTTGATCTCGTTAGTTATATGTTGTGGGAAATTTTTTTATCAATCAGAAACCAGAATTTTAGATATACATTCACAAAGCTATTTTAAAGTATTCACAATGTTTTGAATGTTTACTAAAAGAAGACCTAGAAGATTTTATGTATTTGTCAATAGCTGAAGTTCAAATTGTACGATTATACATTTATTTGTGAAAGCGCTCGCTTTCATAGTTCGAGAACTTCATCAGAGCCTGACGAAACGCTAGAGGAGCAATAGTTTTACGAAGTCTATGCCTAATATAGCCGTTGGATATGTCCGAGGTGTCTTTTACCTGAATAGGGAGTTGACTCTCTGAAAGTAAAAAAATATTATTAAATTTAATACCAGCTTGATTACACATTATGATATCCAAATAATTTTAGATTATTTACATGTGAAATGATAAAAAAATCAACTAGATATTAAGAGAGACGTAGTGAGGTAGAAACCCACACTTTATTTACCAAACATTAGGGGCCTTGCAATGTTATCTTTTCGACCACCGCCCGTCTTTTCCAGTGGCTTGTAACTCACTGCCCCACTACGGAGCTTAGAACAATAGTGTGCAGTGTGGGCTTTTTCTTTTGTGTCTCCGCAGATAGGGCACGTGTAGTTATACAAAATAGGACAAATTAAATTGTTAGTCGAATCGCGCAGACTGTGCGAGCGATACACACTTGGCATTTCATCATTTTTCTTGCACAGGGCGCACTCCTGAAAAACAGACACATCACATCACCGTCAAAATTTCATGGTCAAGGATTTTTCTGATGCTGAAATTACTTTCTCCAATTTTAATTATCGACATCAGTATGTATCGTAATAAGCACAGGTCCACCATATGTAAATAAATCGAAAATCACAACTATAAATTGTATATATATATATATATATATATATATATATATATATATATATATACATCTCCAGCGCTGCAGAAGTGCAGTGTCAAATTAAATTTCCTGGGTATTATGAGCATATGCAAAGTATAAATAAAAAGATATACCAATTAATTAGCAGTATTTCCCAGTTGTACAAAACAAATTACCAGTAGAACCAATAAGAACATTTTACTGTCATAAAAAAATTCTTAAGTTAACGGTATATATAAAAATAGGTTGACAACCCCTGATTTATATCAGCATCATTTTTTTAAATAAGCTGTGTGTGTGGTTGAATTACCATTGGTTTTTTATTAAAGTTGGGGTGGACTTGTTGGATGCAATGGGATTTCTTGGTAATGGTCGGAGAATTCGGAGGGGAGTCAAAGTCCACCTCTTTCCCATTGGCTGAAAACTCAGCATTAATAAGAATGAGCGATTCTCGTTCTAAATCAATCAGAAAAAGTGCAAGGTTAGGTCATAGAATATTTTTATGTACTGTGTTTTCGAGTGTTATGCGGCAATTTTTTTTTGACATTTCTAGTATTGAGGCTATCAAAGTCACGAGAAGTGGTTTTTGAGAATTTAAACCTACCCACAACTCTGAGATTCAACTCTAGATTGATTCGGAGAGGTGGATCTCGTAGTGGGGCACTCAAATCCACTTAGACAACTACTACTCAACACGTATATCGGGGGAGGGCAAAGCGTTGACTGTGTAACTATTCCAGGTCGCCTACCAGTCTGATATGCTCACATCTCTGATGCCCGTCCAAGATAAACTAATTAGTTTGTGATAAGAAATTATTCATTTCTCTTATTAAAATAGCTTGACATTGAATATAAACTAGTATTATCTATGCTTACTTTAAATTTAAACTTATTTTTGGCTTTAAAATACTACTTTTCATACAATCACTTAAGGCAGTTGCTCCCAGCCATTTAATTGCCTCCGGTGTCCAACCGGACACCACAGTCAGTCCGTTACTTGGCGAAATCGTGTCATTTAATTAATTTAATTGTCACTTTATTTTTCTATATCGAAAGTTGATTTTTTTACTGAGTATTGAAAAAACTATAAATTATATTTATCTATTTTTTATTATTTAATTAACGTCCATTT
This sequence comes from Atopsyche davidsoni, assembly GCA_022113835.1. Lineage (NCBI taxonomy): Eukaryota > Metazoa > Arthropoda > Insecta > Trichoptera > Hydrobiosidae > Atopsyche > Atopsyche davidsoni. The sequence continues at coordinate 715,118 of JAILWY010000028.1, forward strand.
TCAGGGTAAAATAAAATCTTGAAGATGTTGAAAAATTGGATAAAATGGCGACTTTTTAAAACCAAAGTTTGTTAAAGGTTTTTTTTTTTTTAATTTTTAAATTAATAAGACGCACATGGTTTATATTTAACCTTTTAATTCCAATTTAAAAAAAGACTTTTAAACGTTTAGGGTTCTTGGAAAATGTACCAGACGAATCTCCAAATTCTTACACTTCAATCGGAAAATCACATATTTATCATATTAATAGTAAATTTATAAGAAATAAAAATATATTGTGTTTGGAAAAAGGGATGTATCAAACTTTTTGCATTTAAATATTTTTGATTGGTGCAGTCGGTTTTTCGCAAAACGGACTAGAAAATGATCAAAAAAACTCGATTATGCGACCTAGACCCTAACACGTACGATGTTCGTAGACTACCCACTTGTGATTTTTAAAAAAACAAGTCACCTGTAGTGATCAAAAGTTTATTCACACCTGATTTATATGTATATGCTTAAGTATATGTATAAGCATTTGTTTATTTATATGTATATTTATAAGTATATGTATATGTACAAGTATATGTATAAGTATATAAATATAGATATAAAAGCCAAACCTGACCTAACCTAGGTGAAAAATCTACAAAAAGCGTAAATCATTAAATTATTATTGGTACAAATCAAAAGTACACAAAAGCTTAAAGCCATAAAGTGCGGTTGCTTGCTGTAGTATGTCAGAGATGATCAGTTGATTGTGCATATAAATCTAGAAAATATGACTTATGCGCAATAGTCGGATGGATCGATTTGAAACAGATAATAAAACAAATTACACTCTAACAAGTTATTTTCAAGAACAGACAGTAAAATCTCACCTAGCGACCGTATCTCCATGGCGGCAGAAGAAAAATTGCAGAAAAGCCGTTGGGCGAGGAAGACACACGCCGCGAGGAGTGAGGAGCGAGGAGCGACTGAAAACCGACGGGAGCGAGCGAGAGAGGAAGAAAGGGAGAGAGGGAGAGGGGAAGAACGAGAGAGAGGGAGAGGGACGCGGCGCTCTCTTCCCGCAGACGAGCCATGTTTTCCAGCGACTCGGCTAGCTAGCTGCCTCAAAAAAAAAAAAAAAAAATTTCAAGATTCTTTTATTAGTTATATGATATATTAAAATACTTTTTAAAGCTATGTCTTACAATATGGTGTGGTTTGCCCAGGTCCTGCGCGCAGGTTGTGGGGCTTAAAACCCATTTATGGCGTGAGTTAATCCTCTCCTCAATACTCGGTCTTTTTATATTACGCCCTGGACATTTTTGTGCTGTGCGGAATATTTTTTAAGTCTTCTGCGAGTGTTTTCCCAATCCACACATAAAGAGACAAGATAAATGATTATCGTAGTCCATTCCTAGATCTGGAATACATAAGCACTAAAATACAATATATGTTGCAAAGTATACTTTATAATAATAGGATGTTTGCATTATAAAAACTCAGTCTCAGCTAACTCTTTTGTTTGGTCTGTTATATTTTGTTTTAAGCCTTTATTTTCGTTATTATGTTATGTAGTCTATGGTGTCCGGAGCACTGGCAACATAGGGCCCGCTCTATGAGAGGGGACTCCGAGAGCGGCCATTACAGTTCTGTCATCTGAGAGAGAGAGAACGCCGCGCGGACGCGCGGCGTCATTGACTTGATAATGTAATCCCACCACGTATTGTAATAAAGACCTGAACCACACGCCCCTTGTATTATTCTGATTACAAGCTATTTCGGCGGGGGCGTGTGAGGTGAGAAGACTGGTGGAGCGCAGTGGAGCTGGGAAGATCTGCGAAGGGCGTTGGAGGTTAGGAGACCACGTGGGCGATGTGCCGCCGCGTGCGTGGCGCTTGATGCGCGGACCCACGGAGGGCCCGGCCGGACGAAGAGTGTCGTCGCGGTTGTGGGGCGCGAGGAAGCCAAGGCATGCAGCCGCGTGCAGCGAAGCAATCGAGAAGATGCCGCCGCGTGCGTGGTGCTTGGTGCGCGGACCCACGGAGGGCCCGGCCGGACGAAGAGTGTCGTCGCGGTTGTGGGGCGCGAGGAAGCTAAGGCATGCAGCCGCGTGCAGCGAAGCAATCGAGAAGATGCCGCCGCGTGCGTGGTGCTTGGTGCGCGGACCCACGGAGGGCCCGGCCGGACGAAGAGTGTCGTCGCGGTTGTGGGGCGCGAGGAAGCTAAGGCATGCAGCCGCGTGCAGCAAAGCGATCGAGAAGATGCCGCCGCGTGCGTGGTGCTCGGTGCGCGGACCCACGGAGGGACCGGCCGGACGAAGAGTGTCGTCGCGGTTGTGGGGCGCAAGGAAGCCAAGGGGTGCTGAGCGGGGCGATGCCGCGCAGTGTGACGGCGCCAGCTGCGCAGTGGAGCTAGCCACGACGGGAGTACGCGAGGGAGCGGCCTCGTGCGGCAGCCACTGGCCAGGGCGACAACCACGTAGCATGGCCTCGGCGCGCGGCGCCGGCAACAAAGGGAAAGAGGATCTCCAGCCTTCAGGACCTTCGTATGATGGTGACATCAGGGGGGCATGTAGTCTATGGTGTCCGGAGCACTGGCAACATAGGGCCCGCTCTATGAGAGGGGACTCCGAGAGCGGCCATTACAGTTCTGTCATCTGAGAGAGAGAGAACGCCGCGCGGACGCGCGGCGTCATTGACTTGATAATGTAATCCCACCACGTATTGTAATAAAGACCTGAACCACACGCCCCTTGTATTATTCTGATTACATGTTATGTATGTACTTTTGAGGGTCATACTGCGTATAATAATACATACATACCTTGATTATCAAAAAAGTCAAGAGAAACTTTCGGATACATATATAACCATTTTGTAAACAATACTTTTAGTTACAAAAGTGCACTCTGCCCATTCCAGTAAAATACAAATAACAATTAACAATAAAAATCAATTATTATACGCAGTATGACCCACAAGAGTGACCTTTAAGGTGGTTACATTTGTAACCGTTTCAGGTCACATCAAACAAGGCATACGGCCCCACTTGCATATAGCGTTTTAAATTCTAGCTCAATCCCGGCGGTGCAGTGGTCCAATTGGATACAGCACCCGGCCGCGATAGCCGTGGAGTGTGTACTAGAATTCCATCTCATAATTTTTTTTAGAGAATTCTCTCGCCGTTTCACGCGCGAATCCTACCTTATCTTAAAATATATTGTGTAAATAGCAGTGGGTCAATTTTATGCCACAATAAGGATGCTGTGATGACTCTATTGGTGTCTTTATGGTGGGAGCGAATCCAGTGGTGTGCGGGAATTATATCAAGGAAAGTAGTTTTTGATAATAAATTAATAATAAATTACCACGAGTGTTTTTATTCTCATCATCATTTCAGCGTAGATTTATATATTGAATTATGATCGCCAGTCTGGGGCGCAGTCTCGAGAATCGCAGTACTTTATTGCTTGCACGGACGCGCGCCACTGATAAAATTATTATACTTTTTAAATGAGAAAGCGTCCTGTGACACGTTTTAAGATAAGAAAAGGTGGTTGTTGCCTTTTTTATTATTAAATATTAAAATAAATACGTTTTTATTGGCGTCGCTGAGGCGCCGCGTGCGGGGACGAGCCTGCGCCGCATTGTTCAACTTAATTGTTATATTGCTCCATAAAACCCTCTAGATGCCCCCCAGGAGCACACGTTTTTGCGTACTTATTTTGTGAGCGGAAGCAGATACTCCGTCTTCTTCTTCAGGTGCCTCTCCTCGGAGACCGTCCCGCCGGTGGTGTCTCCATCCTGGGCCCTTGACTTTCTTCTTCCGGTGTCTCTTTTTCCTCGGATTTTAGCTGCAGCAAATATAAATTCCGGATTCGCGCATTAACCTCACTCGCGATGAAAATCTTGAAATTCAATTAATCATTTTTTTAATTACATTTTTAAATGCCTCAAGTGCTCATGATTCAACTTCGCCGTGGAGAAGAACTTCATGGCGTTTTTATTGAGTCTCTAGCGCAGTCATGTCAAAGATACGGCCCGCGATCGCAATGTGTCACAGAAAGAAGAATCATGTTTTTTAGAGCTTTTAGACTTATTTTATTTGAATCTGGCCCGCCTACACATACTAAATTTAATATATGGCCCTTTGCAAATTTGAGTTTGACACCTCTGAATAAGACAATATTGGAAACTCGCTAGAGCAGAGCTAGAGCTGACACGACTGGTCTAATTTATATAAAATTAAAATTAAAAATTATACACCGAGATTGTTTATTTTTCTTTTGGTAAATTTACAATAGTTCTTACGGCTATGGTTATATTATAATACGGTGTGTGGGCTATCTCGCGATCTTTTATCAGATATAAAATTAAAAAATATATACACTGTCGTAATCAACAGTATGCAATTTAATAAGGGATTTTCCGATTCAGAAAGGGTGCTCCAGGCACGCCGACAAGCCATATGAAACGGTCTTAGGTTAGGTTAGGTTAGGTGGCCAAAACAAATAGCGACATTGGTGAAATAATATGTTGCGATTGCGACGCGACGCGAGCATTATTGTCACGCAGGGCGCTCGCCAATTTGAAGCATCCGAGTTCGAAAGTTCAAACTTTGAAAACGGTTCGATTTTTGAATTTGAAGTCGGGCATAAAACGGAGCGGCGGCGTCCTCCGCCCTCAGTCCGTCTCCGCGCGCCGCCGCAGCGGGAGTCACACAGAGTCACACGGAATCACACAGAATCACACAGAATCACACAGAATCACACAGAATCACAGAGTCACATAGAAAAGACAGAAGAGCGGCTGGAGTGTTCCAAATTTGAAATAGTTGGATATTCGAAGTTGCAGCGCTTCCCAGCGAGGTGAGAATCTTTTACACAACTTTTACAATCTTTCTGTTGCTGCGTTGCTGAGTAATTATGTTTTACATGTAGATCCGAGCAATGTTAAGTGGTTTTACTTAAAAACAAACCTTTTTGAAATATATCTTTACATTTAGCAGTGAGCAATATTTGTAACATTTGCGATGCTTTGTGAGGTAGGTGTTCATTTTTAATTAATATATATTTTGCAATTCGTTCAGTTATCAGTGTGTTGATTTACTATTTTTTAGTTTTTAATGAGGAATATATAAATAAATAAACGAATTCTTGCATTTTTCGTTCAAAAGCAGTTTATTAATGAAACGACTCAGTAAATACATTGGCTAATTATAAATATGTTTGGTTATTACTATATTGATGTACTTGAAGGTTTTAATACTTAAGTATGGTTTATTTATCTTAAATATCTTAAATCATAAATATTTACAATTCACTTGTATTGTAATGTTACTTTTTTTAAAAGTAAATTATACAAAAATGTATGATTAAATTCTTGCGGAAAGTAATTAAATATCTTTATATTCAATTCTTTAGTTAACCATAAATATATATTTTATATTATATATATACATTGCTCACATTGTTTTTTTTAATTATCTCGGAACCAAATAAGCTTGTATTGATATGTAGTATTACCTCTTTCAAATAATACATTAATACAACAATAAATTGGTATTTTTAATTAATACCTTAGTTGCATTATTTTTTTTTTCGTTTTTTTGTAATAAGAAATTTTATTTATCAATATACTTTGAAAAATTTAAAAACATTAGATTAGATTGTGCTTTATAAATATATAAGTTATTTGTTGAAAATTCAATCATGCTGAATGAGTTTTATTCAACAGATTTATGTGAAAAGAATTAGTTGAACTAGGATGTACTAGTATTTTAAATGCACCGATTTAAATTTTTTTATGTACCAAAAGTAATAAAGTATTTTTGTTTCACTATATTTGAGCTCAGATAATCTGAGAACGAAGAGTCTAAAGCCACCCTACTCCATTAATTGAAGAAGACATAGGCAAACAATAAGATACCCTTGACTAGATCCGTCTCCACCAAGAAGTCACAAATATTAAAATATTATTGACATAACAGAATATATACAAATTGATTGTTTTTATTGTTACTTTTTCATGAGAGAAATTTTTTTTATTTTGTTACAGAATTTTTTTATTAAAAGAACATTAGTAAAAGGCACGATGGAGAGTAATCTATCAAATCTATGTTTGGCGAACTGCGATCCTTGGTCTTCTGACAGTGCTCCTTCAACGCCGGAGTACTCGTCTCCCCAGACGTGGAGTGTTGACACTTCTGCTCCCCGAGAAAACCTGGAGACGCCTGCTAAGGCGGTGGGCTTTGATAGAAAATCATTTTGCTCTCAGAGTGTTGTCGAGAGTAAATCTGAATTTCAAGATCTCACCGAGAATATGAACGATCTGAGCATCCATCTTAAAAAAGTTCGCGAAGATATTATAATCATCAAAGAGCAGTACAATGCCAAGCTGAGCGAATTAGTGCGGCTCACGTCGCTTGAACATGAACACGCCGTGAACAAAATGCAGAACATAATCCTCCAAGAAGAAGCTCCCAATAACTTAAATTTTATCCAATCGTATTACAATCATGAGCGTCCGTATTACAAAAATATAAATAACTATAATTTACCAGCTCAATACGACCAAAGCTTGATAAGTTCCAACATCGAGGATGTGAAAAAGAAGATACCTCTAGAGTTCGAAGTAGAAACCTCGAATAACGAAGTTCAGCTTCAGGACAACTTTAATAAGGATCACTGGAACGCCTCTCTCGCCTTGCAAGAGCCTCTTCAGAAGGATCCTACCGAGTTGATGTTTCCCAGTTCTCAGGATCTCGTTGGTCCTGCCGATACACCAGAGAACGTGCAGAGCGATGAGAGGGTCGCTAACCCTCTGCTGTTTGCTCCATCGCAGCCAAAGCCGGATGATTATACCGCATATTATTCGCGGATGCTCCAAGAAGCTCAGCTTTCGTATGACAAAATACCTAAGACTGCAGATATGAAACACTATGGATCCATGAACTCTTCCTTGGAAACCAGAGGTATTTGTTGTTGGAAAAATATTGATTTATTTTTAAATTTCTTGGGTATCATGGTGCATAGTAGTTTGTATCTTTAATGTTTGAAAAGCCAGAAGACACAACACCCAAGAAATTCTAACACACTGTGAGGTTATGGAATAAGTGTTTGATATATATTTTTCCCTTTTCATATAATGCACGTAACCAAGTCAGAACAAATAATAATTTTATCTGTTTAACAAGCCAATTTTATGAGTGTTTCATTTTTTAAAATTATATTTAGAAAAATTAAGGCAAATGACAGTTGAATTTATTCTGCCGATGCTCTTTCACACAGAAGTAGTGAAAATTAAATCATGGCATACTAGTGTTGCGTCATATTGAAATATTTTTTTATCAAAGTGCGGGCACGCTCACTGGACGAGGTGATGGCGGAGTTCCGAGCCAACGGTCGAGAGAGCCCCTCTCCTGTGTGCCGCCATCTGCCCAAGCATCTTTCATATCCACCGCTAAGTAAGTGTTGCCCCTTTCACCAAGTTTATTTTATTATAAGAACTACTTTCTTGGTTGTTATGGCGTGTTTCTTTAAAATTCTGTTTTCGTACATCTTCAGTGATTTATATATACCAAACCAATTTCATATTCAATTATCATACCACAGTACTGGAACTTTTATTTAATTACCAAAAAAATGTTTTTAAATTGTCGTAGGTAGATTCTAGTCATCGCTTATTTTAGTAATAGTGATATTAATGCAATCGAAAATATTTCTTATCAAATGATTGTTAATTAATTGACTAATATTATGTTAAAGTTGTGTTTGTGTACGTATACCGTAGAATGTTCTTTATTCTTCCAGGCCCAAAGAAGGACCTGTCAGAGATGCTGCGTCAGATGATTCTGTACCAGCAGCAGTCCCTCGGCATATACCCCGGTCATGGTCAGCATATGCATACACTTCTGCTTACTTTCACTTTAAAACTAAAAACAGCATATGAATAATAAATGCTCAAGGCCTGAAACAGGTGTGACCCAACAACATCAGTTTGAGATTCATCGGCCAGGAATTGGATCAACTGGAAACCTCTCAATCAAGAGTTCCACTGAGCCGATAAGCCAACTAATGCTCAACAGACTGTAAATTTGCACTAAGGCTTAGGTTTTGGTATTTTAAGATTAAGTTCTGTTAAAAAACCAACTAACGAGAAACGCTGCAAGAATGTCTTAAAATTATATCAAAATGATTTACACTTATATTACTAAATGCATAGTAATTTTGTTAAATAAATCCATTTTTTTCCCTATAGTTTTCATAATATTTCAGGTTATATATATATATATAATATTGCCCATTAACAAAGCAATACTAGTAGGATATCTCTCACCATTTCATGTATGAATTATTAATATCAAACATTCCCAAAAATAAATGTAATTTTTTTCTTAAAGTGACAACAGCAGACCGCACGTGGTCTGCCATTAACAACATGAGAAAGAAGAAAGTCACAATTTCCGTGAGTCTCTAATTTTAACTTCATTTTTCATTTAATATACTGAAAATCGTGATAAGTATTTGATAATCGAATCTATTTCCTATTACCACAGGAGTGCGTGTTTTGTCGCAACAACGGCGAGCACGCCAGCATATTTCGCAGCCACACCATCCGCAGCGCCGATGGCCGTGTCACGTGCCCTGTTCTGCGCAGCTTCAGCTGCCCCACCTGCGGGGCCACGGGAGACAACGCTCACACCCTCAAGTACTGCCCCCAGGTCAAGCAAGGTGACGAGGCAGTCTACTTAGCGCCTTTCCAAACCAGCAGAGGTCGATCACATACTCTGCAGAAATATCCAGCGAGGACACAATAAAACTATGGCGGATCTTTATGAGATTTTACCAAGAGGACTTCAAGTGGTCGGAGACTCATCTAATTCCACTAAGCGAGTAACACTGGCTCTTACTGCTTCGCACACTTTTTTATTAATAAAACAGAGGTTAATAATACATCTTCTTCAAGTGCCTCCCCTCAGAGGAGGTTGGTGACCATCTGACTGAATATATATTTAGTCCAGGGCAGTCTTATTGATTCACATCCACGTTAAGTTTCTTCATCCAATGCTTTATTTTCCTTGGATTTTTTCCTGGATAATCAGCTGCATATTACATCTGAGGTCATTTAAATTATATAATTTTATATAGCCATTTAATTTTGTTTTTTATTCTTTTACAGAATATCCCTCCCTGGCTCAGCTACAGAAAAATTTAAATATGGCCAATGGGAAAAAAAGAGCGACTAGCTTCAAGTGGTAACATATATTTTTATAATATGTTGTTTCTACATCAGTGGCGTGCAATGGCTGCCGTTGTATCCATTGTACACACCTAACAAATTACTAAGACTTCGTACGTTGAGTAAGTTTTGTATCATTTTGGTATAGTTAAGTATTAGTATAAAATAGTTTAAAAGCTATTTAGGGGCGTGAAATGCTTCATTACTTGTTTGTGTTGCACGCCACTGGTGTATATGTGGCGTAAACAAAAATTATTGGTTACTTTAAACCAGAGAACTTTTCTTCAATAAGTTTTCATCAAGATCTTATGGAGGTAAGACTGATTTTAAGACTGATTTTGAGACGAACTACAGTCAGAACAAAGTGTATTTAAAAACTATTAAATTTGTTTAGTTTAGTATTTTTCTCATTATTTAGAAAATATGCAGGAAATATTTTTAAAAATTGTGGGAAAAATAAATTATTCTGGCGTATACGATGCACTCAAATATTAAAATGTAAACATCTGTTTTCGTAGATAACTTTACAAAAATTAGATTGTCTTTTATTACATTTTAAAAATAAAGTTATTTTTTGTCTTGCATAACAAATTAAGATATCTTTTTTTGTAAATTACTTTACAAATATTTGACTGTCTTTAATTATATATTTTATTTTGTTTCCAATCAATCTTTCTTCTTTAATAATATGTTAAAACCTATATTTAAAGTCTATTTAGGCTCTATCGGTAGTTTCTTCAAGCGCATATTTTTTATGATTTTATTACATTTTTAAGGTTTTTTTTTTTTGTTCATTCGTTCAAAGTTTGAGCTTTTACTGTTATTATAAATTTATTTGATATTTTTTATATTTGAATAGAAAACTTTTGGATAGTGTGTAATTTCAGTATTTGATATATTTGTAATATGCAAAGAATATGTATCTTTTACGTTTTACTACGCAGATAATTCTACTATTTGGAAATACGAGCTTTTATGCAACTGTAAATTTTCAGTTCATAGATAAGAGATATAATTTTTTTTTTTAATAATTAAGAAATATTATTTTAACCAAATGTGAAATGCGGCGAAATGCTTTCGCATTTCGCCGGTTATATTTTTGTGAGGTACTGATAAGTCTAGTACTGATTCAGTCTTGGTTTTTGTTTTTGATATAACATGTTTATTTCTGTAATATAAAAACTTAAAGAATGCATATTTGGATATTACACAAGATTGAATATAATATTCAATAAATTTATTTTATTAAATAAAATTAATTGTAATAAATCCATTTATTGTATCTCAATTATGTTCAATCTCTTTTGGATGATAACATATTATGTAGACCGAAATCTTAATTTTTGTAATTACTCAACACTATTTTTGTTTATGGTAATGTGAAATATTCGAATGGTCGTTTGTTTATGGTAACGTGAAACTTTCAAATCGTCGGCTACACAGCTCGTTGCATGTCAAATGCTATGTATTAGTTTGTTGAGATGCCATTTTATTTTTATTTATATGATGGCACATTGTAAAGAATACACCTTCTCTTAATTATTTTATAAATTTGCTTATTTAAGTGTAAATTAAAAGGCTGTCAGCTGTTTTCGATAATGTCGAGTAAAAATCTTTAAAAAAGTAAGATTTATAATTTAATAATCTTACAAAACATTGAATATTATGCATCAATGCTCTTTATTTATTATAATAGATATATTGCTTATTATTATTTTTAACAGTACCATTGCAGGTGTTATCATAAAAGGCAAGATGTTAAGGCATATTATATTTTATATTGTGCAATTATGTTGCTATATTTGAATTATTGTAAGTGATTTTGCTTTCTTGTTGCAGTATACAAATAATTTTATCCATTTTGGTATTAATTTCAAGTGTTGAATTTTGTATTTTAAATTCAATGAAAGTTTGGGTTTATTGAAATATTACAGTAGGTTTATTAAACCCCCCCTTACTATTGATAATTTACTATAAGTTTTAAAATATTTAGAGTTTTAATGTATTATTTCGCTAAAAAGCCAGGATAGAAATAATTTTGGGAAACTTAAATTGTCTAACAGATGTTTTTTTAGATTTAAACTTAATTTTTTTGTATAAATATAATTGTCTTATATCAATCCAATAAAATTTATCATTGTAGACAAAAATTGATTTTTATTTTAATTATTATTCTGTTTGTAGCTCTCTAAACACTTCATGACACGACCAACTTGCAACAAGCCAATAATATCATATTTCACATTGTTTACCTAGGAAAAAACACCTTAATTAAAGCAAATTGCAAATCGGTTGTACGGCTGCGTGTATAGTCGACTTTGAAGTTATTACTCGTCTTCTAAAAAGGAAAACCATTTGGAAACAAGCTTTCGGTGATATTCCTTTTTAAAAAAGCACGGTGCAGTCTAGCCACAATCGCTTCCGACTTCTACCTGCTTCTTCCGTCGCTTTTATCTACTCTTCCAGAGTAAATGGTTCATTACGGAGTCCCCATTCTCATATTTTATAAGCATGAATGTTTTCTGTCTGTGGAGTTTATATTAAAAAGAGGTCAAAAATCTTACTAACTGCAGCACAGATTAGGTAGGTATTAAAATGTTTTTATAGGTAATATTAAAACTATATATAAACTTTTTTTTGAATGGTCAGATATTATTTTCATCTATTAGGTCAGAGGTTATAATACCTATCAGACAGTATAATTTTGATGTGTTATTAAAGATAAAGTGTGACTACAGTATTTGCAAAAAAAATTCAACATTAAGAGTGTTTTTAAAATAAATTGAAAGGTTTTTTTCACTCTTATTTGTTGTTAATTGAATTTTGGAATTAATTTTTATTGATTGAATTGCTTAACTTTTATGTAAAAATTATAATGAGATTGTGTATTTCATGAGCATACTCATCATTGCTCGGCTTTAATTATGATATTGGTGAGATATTTTAAAAAACTACATTTTGCAGTTAACTGGTTGAATAGCATTATCTTAAAAAAAAAAAACACTACAGCAAACATGTTCTACAATTTATATTCATGTCATGTTCAGACGAAACATATTATTGAAGATAAAAACATATTACTGTATATATTAATAGATGAAGCATTTTAAATATATGAAGAAAAAAAAAACATAATTAGTACATGTGTTAAAAGCTCACAAGTCTCAATAAATCAATGTGGTTTTAATTTTTTGTCACCATGGCTTCAGCGACATCTCTTAAATTCCCTATCACAGTTCTTTGTCTGGTAATTATAGGTGTGTCAATAACATTTGTGATAGCAACCTATGAATATATTAAAGCTTCAGATTGGGTTTTGTTTGTCGGGGCAATGATGATAACTCCAATTATAACACTCATCGCTATGCATACAGTGACTCCCAAAAGCTGCGATTATTTGCTGTACTTAGTTTGGATGATGATCATGATAATATCAATACAGGCTTCTTTCATTTACATAATGTGGGGATATCAGAATGTCTTGGATGTTCAGAACAATGCCAGGATCTATTACCAGCTACTGGAATTCAAAAAACCGGACCGATTTTACAAATTACAAAAGAAATACGAGTGCTGCGGGATAAATGGATTGAGCGATTACAGTGTGGATCAGGTCATACCGCCTTCCTGCTGCTCCGGGAATCTAACTTGCACAAAAGATACCGTGTTCAAGAGCAATTGTATCAATGCCATCAAAAATGAAGAAACGAACAGAGCTGACTTATTGAATATCTTCAGGATGATCATCATGGGCTGTTTCGTCCTTGCCACAATAATGTTGTTCATGATGTACCTGGTGCTGAACGATGAACTAATGAAGACCATGCCCGAATTGAGGCGTCAAAAGCAGCAGCAGCTGGAACAAGCGCAGTCCCGGAGACCTCCTCCTGAAGCATACTGACTGGAGTGTTCAACAACAATGATTTATTTGCAACGTTTGGATATTTACCAAAAACCAGTGATGCCATATCATTCAATTTTATGTTCATTTACTGAATCTGATATTAATTTGAAGTAAACAATATTATTCAGATATCACAAAAATTAAACAAAGCACTATTTTGCTGATAAACTATGTGGTATTATTGAAAATCATGTATTAACATAAGCTTATGAATTTGCTAACAGTGCAATCAAAAGTAAGGTTAATCAAAGAAATTATATTTTGATGAATTGATTATTTGTTTTTCATAACTATTTTTTTATACATGTGATATAAAAACTTTAAACTTTGTAATCTGATTGGTTAAATTCCCAACATTAGTAAAATATTTTAAAATCCTAAAATTGTAAATATTAGGGGCGATGTAGGCAATTGGAGTCAGTAGGCAATGTTCGTTACCACATTTTAACAGAAACCAAACGAGAGAGGGCAATGTTTTTGAATCCGATCGCTACCTGTGCACTGGCACGGCACTCTGACGACGGCTCACTTGGTTCGCGCCACGCGTTAATGAGTTATGGAAGTAAAACTTCTCCGAAAGTAAGGCTCAAACCATATGTAAACATCACCTGGCAACACTGAAGAATTGTCTATGTCCTTATTTCACATACGGCAGCACCAAAACAGTGATTGCGAAGAGTGTGAAAGTCATAGGATTTACTAACCAAAAATCTTGTAATTCTCTTTATTTATATAGGATGAGACGTTCTTAGGGTATGATATCCGTACCAATATTACTGCCGAATTCTTTAAATTCCTATTAAACTAATTACATAAGCTCACGAGCCATCAGCCCGTTTAGATAATATTTATATATTGCCGAGTAATTGGTCCGTCGTAGATCTCACAAAAATAGTGTTTACAATTTTCTCTTGTCATTGGGTGAACGTAACGCTCAATATCGACGGTTTTAGTTTGTATATTTGTAGCGTCAGCTAGCAGACAGCGCGATCCGCGAGAGAAGTCCGGTTTACGACGATTTTCTCGCGAGCTTTCTGTCAAGTTGCCAAGAACCGCGGTGTCTTTGTCGAAACGTCATTCGTGACTTGCTGTTGCAGGAGCTGGTGATCTGAACGCGAAGACTGATCGAGGATGTCCCTCAAACCGAAGAACGTAGACTTCCAGGAGACGTGGCTGGGGCTGCGAGAGACCGTGAGTGGATAACCTTCATTTAATGTTGCAATATTCCAGGGTTGCTAAACAATATTGACTTGAGGGTCGCAAAATGCACTCGATCCGTAAGTAGTTCACCGACTATGTGCATGAATATTACCTGGTTATAAAAATTATTGTATTGTTTGTAATATGATAAGAGTTAAGAAAACTGTTGTCACTTATAACTAAAAAAGGCATTATGTTTTGATGTCAATGTATGACTATGCAATAATGAATTGTTTATTTACCTAAAACATTTGCATACTTTATGGAATGTGTTTAATTTAAACAAACATTAGGTTTTTTTAAATATTATTAAACGGACTGTCGTAAAATGCTCTCCTATATAAAGTAAATTTGTGTTATCGGTCAATTTTTTATTATTATTATATACTAGTAATGTAGCCCGTCACAAAATGACGAATTTGATGAACGATGCGTCTAAATTCTCGCGGTTAACGACATCTCGCGGCGAAGAAGTGAATTATATAATTAAAGTTTAGCTAAAGCATATTTTAAAGTTTATGAATGAAAATATTATCCTATCGTCTTGAAATTCGGCACATAGCTGCGGAAAAATTTACTTAACTTATGTGCAAAAAATCAGCGTTGTATCTTTTAAGATATTCTATACAGAACGGAAAAATGAAACATACATACAAACATACAAATAAACACACAATGGCTATTATTATAGTAGATTATATAAACCACACGTAAGTGTATATATTGGATTTTCTTGCAAGTTTTTTTTGCAAATTTTACATTGTGTTTCACCTAAACCAGTTATTTAAAATATTTATTGTTACTTAAAAAATGTAATATAATATTCAATTGTAACTTAGGTGCATGGTGTGGTGACACTGGGCAACGTGGGTCGTTCTGCGTGGAACAGCCGCTTCTCAGACGTGTATTCACTATGCGTGGCGCACCCAGAACCGCTGGCAGAGCGACTATATGCGGAGACCCACACTTTCCTGGAGGCGCACGTAGCAGGCCTACTGCAGCGCGTGGAACAAGGGCAAGAGGGCGATCCACACGAGGAAGACATGCTTCTACACAGGTTTAATTTATTTCTAATCTTTTCTGGTGAACTGTTAAAATTAGTCTCGAATCGTTACAATTTGACAGGTAAGGAAAGAAGTCCATTACATTAACGGTGATATTGTTTCAGGTATTACGATGCGTGGAATGAATACTCTCAGGGAGTGCATTACTTGAACAACCTCTACCTGTACCTCAACCAGCAGCACATCAGAAAGCAGAAGGTATGTGCCAATATTCCCTTTTATTATCATTAACAAACAAACTTGCAATTTTCAAAAATATAATTTAAATTGCAAATAATGAAATTCATACAATGTCCAATGAATATGTCTCCGACTTTTCTTTCCTAAAAATTAATATTTTAATACGTATGGTGTTAATATTTTTACACCCAATCTGTCCACAAGAATTTGTGAATTATAATTTTTTTAGTTATGAAATTGAGATAACTTTTATTTAATTCTATGCATAACTAGTTTCGAGCCGAGAACTTGGTCATCTTCAGATGCGAAATAAACATTTAAAAAAATATATATATATACATATATATAATTTTTTTATAAATATTCCATACATATTTTCAATACCTATATTGAAAAATAAGTTTTCTTCATGATTTCCTCATTCTAGTACGTTTTTACTCAATTATTTACTACAATTGCTGTAAATTAAAATTTAAAAAAAATTAATTGACACTTATTGTATTTGTGGTTAGGTGTCAGAGGCGGAGATAATCTACGGCAACCTGAGTGGCGTCAGTCTGGAGAAGCTGGAGGTGGGAGAACTTGGACTGCTGACCTGGGAGCGCGGGCTGGTGCGTCCGTTGCGCACACACCTTGTGACGCGTCTCATGGCTGGTGTGCAGGCCGCGCGTGAAGGTCGCCCCCACGATGCACGCGTGCTGCGCGCCGTTATCCACAGTTTTGTCGAGGTGAGTTACTGGTATAGTATCCTGGAAGGACACTAGAAATGTTAACATACATTAAATATTAATAAGTCAACGTGTGAGTGCAGGTGCAAGAGTACAGGAAGAAGCAGCCGCTGGGGCTGTACCAGCAGCTGGCGGAGAATCCGCTGCTGGATGCCGCAGGCGACCACTGCCGGAAGCTGGCGGCCGAATTGCTACAGAACTATGATGTTTCCAAATACATGCAGAAGGTTCTTGCCGGTAAGGAAGATCTTTGGAAGTAATTCTCTTCTGATGGCGTTTGAGTGTCTCGGCTGATGATTTTGTGTGTATCACAGGCTTGGATCAGGAGATGGAGCGGGGTCGACAATTCCTGCATCCATCTTCGCTCAGCAAGTTGAGAGGCGTTTACGAGAAGTACATGGTGAGGTCCCTACAATTTAATTCGACCCCACCAGTTTCATTTACATTTGTACCGAAGATTAATATATATATATATATTTTTAGACTAGGAATTTAAATTTTAGATTTTGTAGTATTACATTGTATAAATAAAACCAAAACAACTTGACTGATGTGACGATCCATTTTAATGTTGAAAGTGCTCTCACTGTCTCACCGAAAGAAATTGTTGACTCTGTAACTCCTAAGTACTGTGCTTAAGTTGTTATTTGCACGCAGGTGGCGGAGAACCTGAGCTTCCTACACGCCGAGTGCAGGGCCATGGTGGAGGATGAGCGAGCCCAGGACCTGCGCGGCATGTACAGCCTCCTGCGCAGCATTCCCGGCGCTATGCGACCGCTTCTTGACATCACGCTGCAGCACATCAAGGTACTTTGGGATTATTCCAGAGTGAATTGTATTTCTTTATTAACACTCAAGCTTAGATCTAAAAATATGGAATAACTGGACTATTCTGCAAGAAAAGAAGGGAAGGAGCATGAAGGCAAGCAGTTGGAAGCATCAGACCTGTATTAAAAAGCCCTCTACGCAAGCTATGACACAACCGACAATTGAATCGTAACTGGCCAATAATGTCCTCTTTTGCGTTGTTTACTTTCGCTAAGCCCTAAAAAATTATCCATAGTAAAGAGACGCTATTGGCTATTTGCAAATCGGTTCCAAAGTGTGTCCCTGCGTGTGTATTATACTTAAGTATTTTCTCTTTCAAACATGAAGATTCAATCATAACGGAAGATCCACCTAGATCTTAATTCTTGAATATAGCTTCAGTACCTAAGCATAAACGTTGTAATATAAATAAAAATCAGATATGGCTAGACACCCAAGAAGTAATTTTAAAAGATAATTTCTAACAACACGGTTTATCACCAGAGCCAAGGCCTAAAAGCACTGGAGGACCTGAAGGGCGAGACTGCTCACAACCAGTTTGTAGAGCAAATGCTGGCCATCCACTCCAAGTACAAGGAGCTGTTCGCGCAGGTGTTTAAGAGCGACCAGGCCTTCTTAGGTGCTCTGGACAAGGCCTGCTCTGCCGTCATTAACACCCGCCACAAGGACCAGCCCTGCCGCAGCCCTGAGCTGCTCGCCAGGTACTCGCACACACTTTACTTGTCTTCGATTCCTCACTCACCTCACGTAACCCAACTATTTTAGATCTTATTAGTTTTTTTCTGTGCTTATTTCTTGAGCAAGAGACATCCTGGTACAAATAATCTGAAAACGAGGAATCTGTCTCTGTAATATCAATTTATAAATCATAAAAATTTTATCATAGGGATTTTTCTTACCTTTTAACTTAGAGAATGTGTAGAATTGAAGTTGTCTATAACACCGAACTGGCAGGTATAGCGATGTTCACAGAGTTATTGCTTGCACAGGTACTGCGACGGCCTGCTGAAGAAAAGCTCCCGGGGGGTGACGGAGACAGAGGCCGAGGAGAGGCTGGCCTCTTCCATTGTCATCTTCAAATATATCGACGACAAGGACGTGTTCCAAAAGTTCTACGCGCGCCTCATGGCCAAGCGGCTTATCCACCAGCAGAGCTACAGCATGGACCAGGAGGAAGCCATGATCAACCGACTCAAGCAGGTATCCACCCCTGTCACTCAATTCACTCTCAAAACTGACATTTAAGCAATGGAACTGAAGACCATGCACATTTGTTCGACTTCGGAAGGAAAGATTCTCTTAAGATGCTCTTAAACGATGGTCAGGCATAAACCTGGGCGCATGAAAATTCTGACCTATCAGACAACAGCATTTCAAGGCAGGCAAGCAGTACGAAATATTGAAAGCAACCGAGGCTCTGTCCAACTTGATACATCTCTGGCATTTGCTCTGTTGTATACCAGAAATTCAGATAGGCTTTTTCTTATCAAGGGCTTTTCCTTCCTAAACCTGGAGACAATTCAAAATTTTTACAAAATTAGTAAGAACGTATTGTTTTACAATTAAATAAAAAATTTACATAAACAAGGCGCTACTACATAATTTGCTACATTTAAATGTTTGAATTTAAATGATTACAGGCATGTGGGTACGAGTTCACAAACAAGTTGTTACGGATGTTCACGGACATTACCATTTCCGGCGACCTGAATGCCAAGTTTGCTGAATTCCTGAAGGCTGAGGGTGCGGACGCGGGCATGGGCTTCGGCATTCATGTCCTGCAAGCCGGCGCATGGCCCCTCAGCGCGGCCCAGGGTGGTGCCACAGGCGCTTTGCCACCCCAGCTGGAGCGTCCCATCCGTCTGTTCGAGCGCTTCTACCACAACTCTTACAGCGGACGCAAGCTCACTTGGCTGCACCATCTCTGCATGGGTAACCGATTGAATCCACTTGACGAACAGAAAAATAGAAAGTATTATTTGGAATTTTTCTCTTATCGTCTATTTTTCTAATTGATGTGATCACAGGAGAGTTGAAGCTGTGCTATCCGCGACGACCTTATTATGTTACGATGCAGACAGCGCAGATGGCACTGGTGTTGGAGTTTTCACGAGCTGACATGCGCACAGCCGGCGATTTAGCCAAGGCAACGCACTTACCCGTGGATTTATTAGCTCGCCACACTACGGCACTGCTCGAAGCGCGGCTGCTGCTCTCCGACGGAGATCTCAACGGTAAGGCCTCGGGTCGGCATATAGAGTACAAAGCTGTAGGCGGAGGTTTGATGTAACGGTGTTGCAGAGCCAGATACGGAGGTGCGGCTCAATCTAGAATTCTGCAGCAAGCGTACGAAGTTGCGGGTGGCGGGAGGGACGCTGGCGGGCGGCGCGCGCGAGGTGGGTGAAGCTGAACGCACGGC
The DNA here is from genome assembly GCA_022113835.1 of Atopsyche davidsoni. Lineage (NCBI taxonomy): Eukaryota > Metazoa > Arthropoda > Insecta > Trichoptera > Hydrobiosidae > Atopsyche > Atopsyche davidsoni. The sequence goes on from JAILWY010000028.1 coordinate 734,653, forward strand.
TGCCTCCGTAGACGAAGACCGCAAAATGTACCTGCAGGCTGCCATCGTGCGCATCATGAAGGCCCGTAAGGTACGTCAAGTTTGTCCTTCCTCACGGAGCCTGCCCTGTCTTCAAATTATCTACACAAGGAGAAAATGACTGAATGAAAATGTGGTTTTCAGGTTCTTCGACACAATGATCTTATCCAGGAAGTGCTGGCGCAGGCTCGCACGGCCTTCGCCCCCAACATCGCCATGATCAAGAAGTGTGTAGAGTCTCTCATCGACAAGCAGTACATCGAGAGGACGCCCGGCGCCAGTGATGAGTACAGCTACGTGGCATAGCGGATTCTTCATCATCCGACCTATAAATCTACCATTTCTTCGTATGACGCACGGGAACGATGTGTCCCAAATCTTAACACGTATCGAAAAGGCTATGGTCTATAAAGGGTGGACAATAACACAACGACAAATATATACTCTGATTCATTTCATCTCTTTCTCCGTGATTGTGCGATTATTTTGTTAAATATAGTAGAATCGTTTTGTTGGCTAACGCGGAATGTCGATCCGTTCACATCAAAAAAACTATTAGACATATTTAAACCGGTTTTCACTTTTCTTTGCTTAATAAATGATAACTCTAAAATTAATATTTGATTGTTTCCGTATTTTATTTTTGATTTACGCTAATTTTGATATTTTACCGAGTCTGATATGGCGAGACTTCAAAATCCTTTTATTGTCTTACCGTAGAGTTACGAGTTAAATGCGATAGAATTTGACAAATCAAGTATATTTGACAGATCATATATACTTTACATATTATATATATATATATTTGATAGATTATATTTATTCGATATGTACTTGAAGGATCATATAAATTTGATAGATCATATATTTTTGGCAATTCATATAAACTTGACAAATCATATATAGCGAATCACCTTTTTAATCACATTGCTCTTTGGTAAGATTGATAAATAAGAATTTAAATTACTACTACTAACAATCAAATCATTAAAGCAATGCTCAACGCAATCCAATCGTTCAGATTTTTGCGTGCTGAAAATTCTGAACTATCGGATAAGAGCGTACTTACTACCATAGATACTGTGTTCAGTGTTTTCATCGTTTTATCATTTTTTTGTTAGTAATACGTTATTAAAAACGGCTTATTTTTATACTAGCCGATGAAAACATAATTTGACAAATTTTTATCTGTGAAAATATAAAAAATATACAATATTCATTTTCACGCTGTAAAAAGTATTTCTTTTATTAATGTCTTTTTCGAAGAGGTGCTGTTGTTGGAAATATCGGATGTTTGTGATCCCTTGAGATGCAGTTGGAGGCATCAGCGAGAGACGTGTTTAATGTGCAACGGCAGATAAAGCAGTCTTTAATTTACCACTGTATTTATGTTGATTTGCATTATTTACACTATAAAGCTACTAGTAAATGCTGTGACATTTGCAAATCGTCTTCACGTTCAACCGCAAGGAAAACAGAAAAAATTCTATGATGGAAGTTTCCATGGTGGAGACGTAACAAGTCAGACACAGCCGCTTTCTACTTCCTCCTAGCTCTCAGAATCGTGTAAAAAAACAGTGCCATCTAATTGTGGCTCGTAGTATAATATATCTTCACTGCTTGTTGTCAAATGGTATTCTTTCGCTCGGTTCAAATAAAAATGCAGCTTTAGCTCGAATATCTAATAAAAATATTTTAATTCATGGTTCACACCAGGGAAATAAATGCACGGCACGACTCATAGTTATAATAGCTTAGTGAATTGGCTCAAAGGACTTGTCAGGTTATTTTTTAGAAAAGTTACGGTCTGTGTCGAAATAATTAAAATGCAGGAAATTAAATACGTTTTTCTTTTAGTGCCAGGAAATTTAAAGTATGCATTTTATTAAAAAATAAATATAGGAAAATAATTCACACTGAAATGATGGTAGCGTAGTGAGACGTGCGCCCGTTTTCCCAAAGGCCGGTCAATAAAAATAATCAAAGCCTGTCAAAAAACCCCGGGCTCGTTGCCTTGAGCGTTTTTTTGCTGATTAGCTAACTCGAATTTTGATCAACTTGCATTGTACAGTCGGCGGAGTACTTTGCTGATTGTTTCCAACTTTGTTGATCTGCCTTTGGGAAACTGCACATTAAATTACATGAAACACATTATCTTGATGTAATTCATTATTTATTATTCTACATTAAAAAGGGGTATGATTGAATTTTTACTAATATTTTATATAAACCAAAAGATTAAAAAATTTCAATTGTGAGTTTAAAGTAAGTAGTATCTATCTGATGTGATGTCTATAAATAATAATTTTTAATTATAGTCTGTACCCTTGTGCCGCAAAATTGTGTTTCCGGAGTCTGGTCTGTTAGGATGCTGGGGGGCCGGAGCCGTTGCTGGAGCCGTGCCGGAGTCGGCGCCAGAGTGCTCTGCAGAAGCTCCCGCTACGGTCCTGTACAGGTTTCTTCATTAAAGCGACGCTTCAAGTAAACCTACTCATAAAGTCTTAGTATGTAAGTTTTGTAAAAACTATGATAATTATAGCTGATAAATAAAACGAATGTTTGATTTTATCCTCGTTTCATTTTATTTTTTTACCCAGCGGGAGACTTCTTAGTTTAGATTATTTGAGAACATGGAACAATATTTATGAATAAAAATCAACTAAAATTTTGTTGAAAATAATTTATTTTCCTCAAAAATATTTAAGTACATACAATTTATGAAGTTTTAGAGTAGAAATTTAAATCTTATACACATTAAGTCGTTGAATTGCAAAACCCTCTCAGAGTATTTGTAACAATAATGTACCCATGAATTGTTCCATTCTACATTTTATATAGATAATTATAATATATTTCATGAAAAAATTTATTCTAAAACTAAGGTATGTTGTAAGACATGAAAAAATACTTGAAACGGCTCTTTACAATTCATAAATATACTTCGGTTTTTAGTTGTTATGTTGTAATTATGCAACGCTTTGGTTCCCGTAAATGGAGCCATCTTCAGGGAATTGAAATGTCAGTTATTACAAGGAATTGGGTGCACCTCTCCGAGATCAATTCTCTGTTCGGTATCCAAGAGTGAGGGCACTTCTCCGAGTGTGTATAGAGCTGTTGAGTTTGAAAAAAATTAATTGCCTTTCTAACGACTGATGTTTAGATTCTCCGAAGAATACATCATAACATCCAAGAACAGAGTATTTATGATAACAACGGCCGCTGTAACCTGTGAACACAAAACTTAAGACTATTTGCAACTCTAAGTGGGGTATATATTGTTGTCGCAAGTGATAAATTTAATGAAGTTGGTAACAATTTTCCTTTTAACTTAGTCAATCTGTAGATAAATAATATATTTGAAGGTTTTTTACTGTAAATAAATAAAGTTCAAACAGTATTTGTGATGTTATAAATATTTTTCAGTAAGACAGTTAAACAAATGATAAATATTTTTATCATTTTAAAAACACAGGTTGGTTTTTAAATATTTATTGTTGAACGGTTTTGCAACTCGGAAATATTTTCAATTCAATTAATATCACAAATAGTCAAACATACAATTATAGATTTTAATAAAAGGTAAAGTGAAAAGTTGACAAATCAACGAAAATCTCAAATTTATGGGTGAACATCAATTAAAGTTTTATTGTAAAATTAACCGTCCACTGAGAGTCAAATATTCCATCTAATCATTAAATAAGATTCTACAAGTATTTGATCTTTCGAACGCCATCACGAGAAACGGGATCGTAGACTATTGCTATGCAGTTGAAAATGGCACTCGTTGACTTCCAACAAAGTCCATGAAGCGTCTTTTTAAGTACAAGGTGACCTCATTTCTTGAACAAGCATCAGAGACTGCCTCTAATCAAATCTGACTGCAGTAGTCGAGTAGATGTAGCGTCAGCATTTCAAACATGTCATATATTTCTGGAATCCATTCAACTAAAAGCACTGGTCCCTAAATATCACAATGACTTTGACTCTGGTTATAGACTCCCAGGTATAATCTTAATATTTAATCAATTTTATAGATACTTTATGTACATACATTTTTGGTGTTATTTTACAGCGCTCATGTTTTAATTAAGTGCCAAAGTAGTTAACACTCATTTGGTATAATTTAACGTTATAAACACATTGATACATAAAACATTTATAAAATACCATATTTTTCAGACCATAAGACACTGGAGGTGACGCAGTTTTTGAAGAGTGACGAAAGTAATATGAGTGTGACATCAGTGAGAATAGTGATACGATCCGAGTATTGTCAGTACAAATTTTAACGATAATGATAATTTGAAGTGTGCCTTATGAGGTGTGTGTCCAAAAAATATACGGTATATTTTATTTTAATACTACAATGAAATATAAATGATGAACATAGTCAAATTATTTAAATTCACACGTGGCAGCATAGGCGGTTATACAACACCATCGCGCCACTGTAATTATTTCTCTTCGTGTATTTTTCACACCCAAAACGGTTACTTATATTGTTTACCCACAGTAGATTACATCTACAGATATACTCTAATATTTCCTTAATGGATAATAAGATATATTAGTCTCAAAACTCCACTCCGTTGTAGTTTCTACTGAATTTAATTAATTGGTTATTCATTCATTCTAAATATTCAGTTCTTGGGTGTTGTGCTATGCTATTGTTTTTGTTTCAATGCTTCGTCCCCGGCTCTGGTGCCATCTACAGGAGTTTGAAATTCATATGAAATATCGGTCATTAATGGGGATTCGAGCGAATCACTCTGAGATTCATACTCGGTACTCAGGAGTGAGCTCGCTCAAATCTCTATAGAGGACCAGTATTTTATGTGACTTTCATATCCCTGAAGATGACCCCAGTACCGAAATCGAAAAGATGAAAAAAACATACAGCATACATTTAAAAACTTTATTTTCATAATAAAAACAGCTGCCAAAACCTGTGAACACATTCATTTATATATTAAATGGTACAGAAGTATAGCTTAACATAATTGTTTAATGGCACTCAATACACTTTTTAAAAAAATTTAACGTTACAATGTATAATATTATCTGGCATAGCTTTTGTTTCTGTCAGCTTTTAAATTTTGGATTATCTTATCCTGTGATCCTGTCTCTTGAAGATTCTTTTTGTGACTCTTTGTCAAACCGATTTCCTGATCTTCAAGCATCACACAAGCCAGAGACAATTTTTTTATGATCTAGTCTCTTGTAGATTCTCTACCTGATGAGATTCTCTAGCTGAGATTTGTACACTATAATATAACCCACTGTTGATAAGATCGTTATGCTATATTGATCTCCGCTATAAATATCCTGCCATCTGCAAATTTTACTTGTAGACATTCATCAGCATCTGATTCCCGGGTGTCAGTGAGGCCAGGGCCCAACGGAGGCAAGAGAAGGGCGCGGGCGTTGCGCGACCGTGACGTGTGCGTCTAGCCCGTCCGACACACGGGACAGGCGGCGTGCCCATGAACCAATGGGGGCAGCACCGTCTGCACCTGCAGATAGAAAAGACCAGCATCATCGTGATGAATTCAAGAAAAACAGTGGTACAAGTTCTCATGCCTGTCCACTCTAATTTATTTACTTTCTTCTTCTTCTGATGCCTCTCCTCATAGGAGGTTGGTGACCATTACATCGAACATATCCTGGCCCAGTCTCACTACTTCGGCCACACTTTTAAAAATTTAAATTTACAGGATATAGCCCAAGAAACTATGGATAGAAACATTTAAACAAATAACTAATGAAGTTTTTAGCTTACCGATTCCAGGAGGGGGCTGGCGAATCTGCGTCAGTACACGCTCATAGTCGTCACGTTCCTTGTTGAGGCCGTGTTCGTATTTGGCCTCCTTGGCCAGCAGAAGCTCTCGCTGCCGCTGGGTGTGCAGCTCCGTCGGGATGCCAGGGATGACGTACTGCATGATTCCAGTCAGGCCAAAGACTATGTGCTGTAGATGAGAACAGTCATCAATTATAGTCAGCAGTCAACAAGTCAGCTTTTGTGAACATTACAGTCATTTTACATTTGTGGAAGCATAGAGGTTTTAGCATGCTTGTTTAGATCTCGTGTTAATTAAATCCGCGTCATCACTGTTCAACAAATCTGGTTTTCAGAACTTCAGGGTGTTACCTCAAAGACCACGACAAAGGCTAGACGTGCTGCAAACACGTGCCAGTAATGGGGAGACAGGCCGTAGGGCTCCTTATGTGAGGGCTCATTGCGGTAGCCTCTGTAATGGCAGATGGCGGGGTCGCCTTCACCCTCTACGCCCCACTCCGACAGGTAGTCTGACGTGTTGAACACTGCAAGCACACAAAAAACAAGTTTTTTTGTATAACCACTGCCATTGCGTCTAAATAGACCTACTCGTCGTATCAAGCCACGACAACCGCTACTTTATTATACTTATGAAGAAGGGAGGATTGTGTGATATTTAAGATATGAAAATGTGCCAGGTATTACAACTTTTATATGTTCTGCTTTCACACTCTTTTGAAAAAAGCACATCAATGAGAATTTGTATTAAAAAAGATTACGTATAAAAAATGAAGAGTGAGAGAAAGAGAGTTACCTGCGAGAGAGTGCTTGATGTAGCCCTTGAGGGTGGAGTCGGGGGAGTACACAAAACGGTACACCATGCGGGGGATGAAGTCGCTTGTGTACGCTATCACAAATGCCTGAAAAAATGGGGAATCATGGATGCACTGGTCGCAAGATTACAATGTTTGTCTGTCTCGCTACTTCTGTACGGTCTTTCCTTTTTTGATAGTTTCTTTGTTTTGTGGGAGACTCGGGAGTGTTCTTGAACCATAGATAATCAAAACGCTTTCTAAACAAAGATGATAAATGGACCATAAAATTACAAATAAGTCAGCTGACATTCGATACACTTACATTGGAGACCACAGCGACGTACGTGATGGCTCTCATTATACCGTACCTGAAACAAATTTACATTTAATAACTAACAATAATTAAAATTGATAACTCACTAAGAAACTAAGAACTACCCTACAATGTGCTCTGATGATTCAATAAACGGTGACATGGCCCTTAATACCAAAAATATATGCGGATTGTTTCAATTACTACAACCCTGAGAAGTAGGACACGTTATTATTATCAGAACTGAAAAAATTATTGATTCTCCCGGTTTTGCACCCAGGATCTCGGCAGTGATGCGAGTATACAAGAGGTTTTTGCTTACCAGGCCCCGATGTCTTCCACACGCTCGGCAAGTGGGCGGCGGGCCTGGGTCACCATCTTGTACGCGTCCAAGCGGATCTCTGCCACGTTGTTGAGCAGGGCAAAGAGTGGTGCAAGTGGGAACGCGGCCACAAACAGAGTCACGAACCCGTACTGGAGTACTGCAAAATAATCAAACCGATGATCTGCTTTAATTACTTATCCAGACTCATTTTGTTGACTATATCACATAAAACAATAAGATATACTGTATACTTTTATTGAACACAGATGGGTTTCGAATTCATATTATTTGGCTATTTCGGCAATGCCCGCTAGTCTTTTCGTCCACCGTGTCTTTCTTAGTATCTCCCAAAATACTAATTTCTAATAACTATAAATCATATTGTTAAGATAATAAGCTAGTATGTGCATATATATTTTCATAACAGATAAGTTTAAACGTCAAATACAAAGAATTAAATCATGTTGGTCATGGGATTTCCGCCAGTGAGATAGTCATGGAGATAGAGACGTGTTCAGTGAAATGGCGAGGCGAAGCAGATCATAATCCCCTGGACGTTTAGCTATTCATATTTATTTTAATATGTGAATTCTAGTTTTTAAGGGACACTCACTCATCTCCAGGTACTCGTCGAAGAGCGCCAGGCGCCCAGGGTCCTGCAGGTGGAAGTCCTGCTCCCAGGCCTGGTGCTCTCGGTGCAGGTCGCGCGTGTTGGCGCGGTGCGTCCGCTTCCTCCACCAGTTCCATATCTTTCTGCCAATTCACAAGCACTTAAACAGTAATTCTATTCCACATTAATCAAACTGGTGTTGTATACGAACAAAGCGAATATGAACGGAATGTCAATAACCTGCTATATTCTGTGAGATAAACAATCAAGACGAGAACATACCGAATAATGGAACAGTAAGGGAATGAATGTAACTTAAATGTTCCTAGTCTTGTGATGTCTACTATGCGTGTCCTTGTGATCTGACTTATAGACCACAATATTCTTAATATCAATTCTTTAAAAAGCTCCCAATACTCCGTTACAACTCGGACGTTAGACATCCAAAGACAGAACTCACGGGTTCAGAATCTCCAAGATGTTATTGAAGCACTGCTTGCCGATCATGATGATGGCCAGCTGGATGCAGAGCTCGCTGAGGCAGCCAGCGGGGTCGCAAACGTCGCCCTTCAGCCGCAGGAACTCGGAGCTGCGAACCGCCTTGTCTCCGGGGTAGTCGAAGAACCTCCCCTGGTGTTTAAAAAATACGTATTCACCACACATAGCATGATATGCACTAAGTCTGAGACCTTGGCTTAGCAAATTGACTTGTGTCCTGCACGTAGACTATATTTAAAATAAAATCTTTTACAATAAGAGTTTGCTATTGAGTTTCATGTTTTATACTGGAATTGAATATCTCAACTGAACTCTAGATCAACCACTAAGAGCGGCAAGAGTATGTGGCCACACTAGCAACATAGACCATATATCACATCACAGATACTTCTGTACAGTAATAATTCCTTAAGTTACCTTGAAGAAGGCGATGTAGATAAGCGAAGAGTAGAAGTTCATGAATTCAAACAGGAAAATTTTGAACGTGTAGGAATCTTCATACTCTTTTTGGGTCCTCGGATTTTCGATATTGGTGAGATGGATGGCCACTTTGGCGTATATCTGGAAATATATAGTAAAAGTGCTTTAAAAAAGCTAATTTTAAATACTGCAATGTATAAAATTCTACAAAATACAGAATGTTAAAAATTATCTCGTTTTACTCTAGTGAGAATAAAACTTCTCATATATCTTACCCTAGTGAGAATCATGATGATGATCAGGTTGATGATGGCGGCCGTCATGGAGGTGACTATCTTGGCGTGCTGCTGGATGAAAGAGTCCGAGCTGCCGACGGTTCCGCTCACACTGTATATGACAGACACCAGCGAGATCCGATAGATAATGGTGCCCAGCACGGCTCCCATCACCACCGTGATCTTAAACCAAGCAATATTATTGTAGCAGCTAAAGAAATGGACTGAGCGCCTTCATATTTCTTCATCCACATCTTCACATACAATTACCTACAACAACAACCACCCACGCACAAATACAACAATAACCACGTATACACTTTCACAAATACACGCTCACAACAACGACAAGGTTTTGCATGTTTAAAGATGTTGATTTACCATGAAGAGGACGGCGCTCCCAGTAGCAAAATAGCGCACAGTGCGCGTCCACATGGGCATGTAGGGCTCCTTCTCGCGGGTCACGGGGTTCATGCGGAAAGTCTTCACGGAAGTCTCGAACTCTACAAAATACCAGAGGAGTCAAACTATATACACAACTATTCACAACTGCTGCCTATTATAATAAACAAAGATCTATCTTTATCGCTGTTGTTCTTCTGAGGTCACCCATTATTCTAGGGTGAAACGCAGTTAAACCTAAAGCTCTGGACTGTGTGTTGTTGTTCATCTGTAATTCTAGGTCTTTAGGCTTCAATCGATGCCATGCAGCCCCAACTTTCACAACAGCACAGAACGCTTTGTTGTTGTTTCCCCAAGGTAATTCTAGGCTAAAACGCAGCTTTTAGTCTTAGACCTGAAGCTGGAATGAGAAAATACACATACCTGGCCGAGGCTCCTCATCCTGGTCAATGCCCTGTAAGTCCCACTCCCACACCAGCACGGACTGCTTCCTCTTCCACAGCTCCAAGAATGTTGTGGCTGGAACCGTTTCAAATACAATATTCAAGTAATCAAAATACACAAAACGACGAGGCGATACTGATTGAATTCAATCAAATACTTTCACGGTTAATGGTAATTATTATTAAATATTTAAAAATAATAATTGGCGAGCGGTCACCCCAAAAAGACATGAAGATGGCGAAGAAGACGGTGGCCGGGTTGTCGAAGAGGTAGGTGAGGCGCGCGAACAGGCACGAGTCCGACAGCTTCTGGTACTTGCAGGCCTTGTCGCACATGGGGCACAGCAGCATGCTGCCGGGGCCCTCTGCGTCGCAGATCTCCTTGCTGGAAGTTATCAAATACACATGGTTGAGTCCAACGGCTCCTGATACTGACAGGCCTTGCTGCACATGAGGCACAGCAGAGTGCTCTCGCAGATCGCAGAGCCGTCCTCATACAGGACCTCAAGTGGTTCAATTCCAGAAGCTTCCTGAGTAAATCACCTGGGCACGTTGTCGTCCGACTCCATGGAGACCAGCCCGTAGAGGAAGCACAGCAGGCCGACGAGCGCGGGCGCGTACAGCATCTGCGTGTAGAAGCCCAGCCAGCAGAAGTACAGGCCGATCTTGTCTCCGAAGTACTTCCTCACCAGGCCCAGCGGCTGGCGCTTGTACCACCTCACCGGCCGCGCCCACTCCAGGTACAGCAGCTGCGAAGCAAGGCACGACCTTCATTTCCAGATGTTGCTTAGCGCAGTGATGGCGAACTTTTTGTACTCGACGTGACAAAATTCAAGAAAAAAAACGGGTCACATATAATGTGTCACGGGTTTTATCACCACTGGCTTAGTGTACGGGACAGCAGGTACAAATTTTTGAAGCATTCCAATACACCTATACCTCGTTATACGGCCTTTCGCTATAACGGCCCTTTTCAATTATGGCACGTTTTCGATATACAGCCTAAAATGTTTCGCTATAACGGCCACACGTTTTCGATATACGGCCTAAAATGTTTCGCTATAACGGCCAAAAAAACTTTTTTTCGTTGTTATTTTGTTTACGAGCGTTATTCAGGGTGTGCTCATAGAGCGGCCGGTTTAGACTTGTCTGCGAGTGTTTTGTGTACATATTTATTTCTGATTGTTACACATTAAAGGCCTAGTCTGCATAATCGAGTTTTTTTTAATCATTTTCTAGTCCGTTTTGCGAAAAATCGACTGAAAAATCGAATAATATTTAAATGCAAAACAGCTTTTTCCGAACAAAATATATTTTTATTTCTAATAAATTTACTATTAATATGATGAATATGTGTTTTTCCGATTGAAGTGTAGGAATTTGGAGATTCGTCCGGTACGTTTTCCAAGAATCCTAAACATTTAAAAGTCTTTTTTTCAATTGGAATTGAAAGATTTAATATAAACCATGTGCGTCTTATAAATTTAAAAATTAAAAAAAAAAAAATCTTCAACAAACTTTGGTTTTGAAAAGTCGTCATTTTATCCAAATTTTCAACATCTTCAAGATTTTATTTTACCCTACAAATGGACGTAAATTAAATAATAAAAAATTGGTAAATATGATTAATAGTTTTTTCAATACTCTGTAAAAAAATCATTGCCTCTGGTGTTCGGTTGGACACCAGAGGCAATCAAAAGGCTAGAAGCAACTGCCTTAAGGCAACGGCCCAAGTGCACGCGTCCTGTCAAGCCGAGAAGCCTCGGATTAGGCCGATGACCGTACAGTAAGACTAGATAAGATAAGATGCCACCCACCCTCCTGTCGAAGATCTCTCCGTTGGACGCAGGCTTGTCGTAGCGACCCTCGTGCAGAGGAAAGCAGGCGGAGTAGGTCCCATCGTTCACCAGCCTCCTGATCCCCACCTGCACAGAACGCGTGTCACATTACACACACCCTCCGAGAAACCGATGCACGCGGCTAGCTAGATAAAATAATTATTCAAAGATTTTCTCATATAGTACATACTTTATCTGCTGTGGCATATCTGGTGCGAAGCAGGATCTGCATCACAAGCAGTGACCTCTGAGCCGCCGTGAAGGTCGTGTGCCTGTCCTTCACGAGGAACCTGTAAATATCCAACAAAAATACGATTTTTTTTTTTTATTTCGTTTGAAATTTCTCGTCGTTTCACGAGTGTTGCCTGACTTACTGCTCGTTCCTGGCGGCCGCGCCGGGGGCGTTGGACTCGTAGAAGGACGGGTCGGGAGGCACCAGCGAGTGGTCCCAGTCCAGCAGCGAGCGCAGGCGCCTCCGCAGCCGCGCCAGCCGCCCCTCCTTCTCCGGCCCGCTCTGCTGGTCCTGGACATCATCACACCCTTCGCTCAACCCTTGAAATCAACGGTCATCCTATTCCGCCTGGAGGAATTAAAGATGCCGCTATCGCCAAGCGGCATCTTTTAATCTGTCAAAGTCAGTTTAGGGTTGGACGAGATCTAGTCCAACAGTAAGCTCAGCTGCTCCTCAGATGGTCCTGGACACCATCGTACTCTTGGACAACAACCTACTCCGCAAGACGCGAGCGGTAAGGTGCATAGCGCTTCCAAGCTCAGAGCCGACTGGCAGTGAGGAGAGCCTCCGAGAACATCGGGTGTTTCCGTCGTTCTTCGGTCGACGGCGTGACACACAGCCGGCGCCGACGTTATCTATCTATCTATATATATAAAACACAAAAGATGTTTCTGTGTCCGTCATAGGCTTTGAAACCATCCAACCGATGTGAAAGACGATAATACGAAGAATCTTTGAGACTATTAAAACAATGCATTAAATACATTTGGTCTATTGATTAAGTCAATTTTTGACATTTTCCATACAAAAATTTTCAACGCATGTAAAGTCGACATCGTTCCTCGCAAAAAATTTGAAAAAAGAACATTGTGAAGATCGCGCATAAAACAAAATCACTATCTGTCATTCACAACAGAGAGTTTTATCATAGTGAGTTTGTCTGTTTATATATGGGAAAAAATATTAAACATAAACATCTATGGATTATTATGCGTATTAAACATAAACATCTATGGATTATTATGCGTGCTTTGACGTATGCTTTGACGTATTTGGCGTAGGCATACAGGCGATTGAATGGCAAAAACGGAGTGCTGAACTTCAGAATCTACAAGAAGATCCGATATTTTCTGACGTTGTCTACAAGAACACGATTCGCGGCCCATGCGGAGCATTGAATATAAATTCGCCCTGCATGAAAGACGGCAAATGTACGAAAAGATATCCACGCGTTTTGATTAATGGAACTCAAACTGGTGAGGATGGATATCCGAAATACAGACGACGAAGGCCAGAAGATGGAGGATTCACCACCACCATTAAAGTAAGAAACGTTGATGTTGACATTGATATTGAATGCCACCACACATCTCAACTTTAAAAGTTGGTTCACCATAGATGCTCATTCGCAACTTAGAACCACACTTAGTAGAAGCACGCGCCGGGTATCCGCTAGTATATAATATAATGTATTCACATCTACAGCCGCAGTATTTAGCTTCCCATACTATTCCAAGGAAATAAACATATAAAGCAGCCGTTCACACTGACCCATGCTTTCACTGATATGGTGATGAACCTCTTGGTCGGCAGCTTGATACCCATGACCTCGGCGTAGCGCGCCTCCGTCTTCCAGGGAATGTGGATCTTCAGGAACCACGTCTTCTCATCGAAGGACAGGCACTTGTTTTCTAGCTCCAGTTCGAGGCCTGCATAAAAAAATGGCCGATGAAATCAATAAAAATGCAGGAGTCGCAATCTTCAGAAGCATGGATAAACGTGAGACGCCGGTACCTTCCTTGATGAGGTTGTTTTGGAAGGCCATGCGCTGGTCGGCGCGGCGCGCCTCGGCCTCCGTCATGACGCCCATGTCCTCCTGCACGTAGGCCAGCACCATGTCGATCCTGCGCCGCCCGTCCCTGAACATCAGCGTCTCCGGATCCAGCCCCTGCGAGGGACCACAGCCTACGTTAACATTCGGCACACTTCACCCGCCAATACTGCGCTGTTATATTATTACTAGAAATGTAGCCCGTCATAAAATGACGTATTCGATGAACGATGCAATAGTGTTTGAACATATGTTTGGCTGACAATTAGATGAATATTTTGTACACATATTTTTTTAATAACCGGATATTAATTTTGAAAGCAAAGCCATTCTAGGAAATATCACATTTCGTGTCACTTTCACTGCACTGTTCTTTATTAGATGCAGTCTTTATCACGTTCAATTGTGCTATTCTTTTTTAATTACGTTTGCTGTGCTTAGACGGTGTTATTTTTTTAGGAGGCATTTTAAGTTATTAATGATGTGATTAATAATTTCTAACGCAACTAAAAAATAAAATTGGTACTTGTGTCAAGCTGACATAAACTGGAAATTTCTTAGAAGGATCATATTTTGTTTTTTTGTGAAAATTCTAAATTTGAAATTCTCGCTGTGAACAACAGAATCATATAATTCGTACATAAAGCATATTTGATTGTTTTATTTAATTAGTTTATGAATTAAAATATTATCCTATCGTCTTGAAATTCGGCACATAACTGCGGAAAATCTCACTGAACTTGCGTGCATAAAATCAGCGTTGTATCTTTTAAGATATTCTATAGAGAGCCCAAAAATGAAACATACACACACACCCACCCACACACAATGGCTATTATTATAGTAGATAATCTGCATGCATCAAATATGCACAGCCAACAGTAAAAAAAAAAAAAAAAAAAACATTGCAACCTCCTAGCTATTTGGCTATTCGTGTGCTTTGTTGGTTGTATACATTTTGGAGTAATTCTAACCTCTCTGGACATTTCGCCTTCTTCCAACGCTGGGTTCGGCTCGTCGATGGACTCCGCCTTTTCCAGCTTGTCCATGTCGTTTCCGTTCAAGGCTTCCGTCTTCATTTCGTCCTAAGAGCACACAAAAAGCCTTTTGAATAAATCGGTAAAATCCACACTTTATTATTTATTATAATCGATCAGCCTATTAGATGGTATCGGGAACTCTCGGTTTTTATGCCGCGGAGTGGTTTTTGTCATTCGACGTTTCGGTTCTGAGCCTGGAAGAAGGTCCCGGTGCCGGTACCGAACCGTTTGAAGATAAAAACCTCTTCGCGACATAATACTTAATAACAAAGTTTAAAAAAAACTAAATTCACAATTTTTTTCATTAATCTAATAACAGAACTCTATCTATAATCTAATACAGTCAATATTTCACACCGGAGACGTTTTCAACGGTTTTCATAAAATATATATATAAATAAATATAATAAAAGTTTGTTCAAGCTTCATGCAGTGTAACATTTTTTTTCAAATGGCAAGGTTTGATTAAGCATGTAAATAAAAAACAATACCATAATTATGGATATCTGACTGTTTTCCATTACATTTCATTGGAAATAAAAAAATAATAAGTATCACGTACCGTAAGTATCAAGTATCGTAAGTAATTAAAACTTATGACTGTTATAAAAAATATAGTCACAAATATATGAGTTTGTTCAGAAATTCATGCTGGATATAATTTATATAAAATAAATTTTAAAAATAATAAAGATTTAAATTGAATAGAAAACGAGCCTTAATGTTTATATTTCACTCCGAGAAAATATTCAACTTTTCTTATTAAAAAAATATATATATATATTTCCCGTTACATATTTTATGATAAAACATTTAAATTAAGCATGCCATATGAAAAATAATACCACATTGTATTATAGAAGTCACATAATTAAAAAGCAAAATATAGCTGTCACAATATTTCACACTGAAGAAATATCAAAAGGTTTTCACAAAAAATATGCATATGTTCAAAATATCATGCTGTATATATTTTATATAAAAAAATTGTCAAGTAAAGCATGTCTCATTACAAAATAATAATTCCGCCATATCAAACATGTAACTTTATTGAATAGCAAAATAAACGTAAGTCAATACTTCACACCGAGAAAGAGGTTTTCATAAAATATATAAGTTCAAAAGCTCGTGCAGTGTATATATTTTCCAATAATATAAAAATTTGATGAAGCATGTTAATTAAAAATAACATTGAAATTTCATATCAAAACCTTAACACGGAACAGCGACGTATAATAAATAAATAATAATAAAACTAGAACAATAAACGAAAAGCATCAAAAACGTTCACTTTTTTAACCAAATTCTAAGCAAATGAGGAATAAAAACGAATGTACACAGGCCGAGAGTTTCAACTGTCGTTACTCGGAGTCGGAGCCGGAGACGGAGCAAGCGCGTGACTCGCAGCTGAAGCAGCACCGCCAGCGACGCGCGCCACCGCCAGCTCCCCGCCGGCTACAAGACAAGCCCACCTCAAGCCTCTTCATTTTTATTTCAAACGGAAATATGACTCCGCTTGAGAATGCCAACGTTAAAAAATTGGCGAAACCGGTCACCAATAAAATTTAATACGTGGAAAAAAATACTCTCTGTCAAAAATATGGTAAGCATTTTGGTGAATCAAGACATGTTTTCAATGAATTTGTTTTTTTTTTTTTTTTTATATATATATAATAGATATTTAAAAAAAAATGTTTCTTAGTCGTTTGTCATACGCATTTGGGTCGAAAAATCTACTTTTTAATCGACCAAGATGTCTTTGATTAATTTGTTGCAGTACGTTTTAGAGAATATATATTTTTGCTTTGAGAACTAGAAAATTATATTAATTTTAGATTAATGTCAATCAGAATGCGTTTTTATTTACCCATGCAGGTATTAGTATATTTATGTGATTAAGCACATTTTTTCATACATTGAAAACAATTAAAGAAAACTCTCAGAAAATATCATCGTGACTTGTGAGGGATTCGAACCCACATCCCCAAGCTTTCATGGCCGGTGCATTTATCCAACTATGCTAACGAGCCACTGCAATTTAGTGAGAATTTTTAATAATCATATTCTACATATGAACTAATATGCTCGGGCTAATCAATATTTAATGATTTGCAAACACTGGACTTTTTAATTAAAGTAACAAGTGAAGCATTTTAATATCCAAATCTGGTTTATTTATTATTTTTAAAATCTATTGATGTTTAGCCGAGACGCGCACCATTCAATTATATTAATTTTAGATTAATGTCAATCAGAATGCGTTTTTATTTACCCATGCAGGTATTAGTATATTTATGTGATTAAGCACATTTTTTCATACATTGAAAACAATTAAAGAAAACTCTCAGAAAATATCATCGTGACTTGTGAGGGATTCGAACCCACATCCCCAAGCTTTCATGGCCGGTGCATTTATCCAACTATGCTAACGAGCCACTGCAATTTAGTGAGAATTTTTAATAATCATATTCTACATATGAACTAATATGCTCGGGCTAATCAATATTTAATGATTTGCAAACACTGGACTTTTTAATTAAAGTAACAAGTGAAGCATTTTAATATCCAAATCTGGTTTATTTATTATTTTTAAAATCTATTGATGTTTAGCCGAGACGCGCACCATTCAATTATATTAATTTTAGATTAATGTCAATCAGAATGCGTTTTTATTTACCCATGCAGGTATTAGTATATTTATGTGATTAAGCACATTTTTTCATACATTGAAAACAATTAAAGAAAACTCTCAGAAAATATCATCGTGACTTGTGAGGGATTCGAACCCACATCCCCAAGCTTTCATGGCCGGTGCATTTATCCATTGTTACTTTAATTAAAAAGTCCAGTGTTTGCAAATCATTAAATATTGATTAGCCCGAGCATATTAGTTCATATGTAGAATATGATTATTAAAAATTCTCACTAAATTGCAGTGGCTCGTTAGCATAGTTGGATAAATGCACCGGCCATGAAAGCTTGGGGATGTGGGTTCGAATCCCTCACAAGTCACGATGATATTTTCTGAGAGTTTTCTTTAATTGTTTTCAATGTATGAAAAAATGTGCTTAATCACATAACTAGAAAATTAATAATAGCATATTAACTTTTATATACATCAAGACATACTTGCTTCATGCCTTGTGTCAGTAATGTAGATATGTTTTACAACAATTTCCAAAATACCTTTCGACTGATAAAGATATATATATACATATGTATGTATTGAAATCGCTGCAACTCTCCGATACAAAGCCGGACTCCTGCCTGTTCCGGCTAGGTTAGACTAGGTTTTGTAAGCTAGGAGATTGCGATCAGTTTTGCTCGTGAGCGCCTTCGCCTTTCGAGGGTTTCGTCTGCCACCATCAGAAGACTTTGAAATCTAGATTTAATGGTACGTATGTTCTGATTATGCGGATAAGGGTGAAGAGATGCAGACCTGCAGGGGCGGCAGCGGCGTGGAGCGCAGGGGGAGCGGCGAGCATCGGGGCCCGAACGGCTCTCTGGGCGTGCCCGGCGAGCGCGCCGAGTCCTCTCGCTCCCCGGAGACGGCCTGGGAAGCAGTCACAGAATCTACATCTTCATCACTCCAGGACTACCCGTACACTGACTTGCGGAGCAAGGAGGGCGGGGGACGCTCACCGTCTTGGCCGGGCTCTCCATGATGTTGGCCAGGGTGGTGACGGAGCTGCCCGGAATGCTGCTGCCCAGGCTGGGGCTCCAGGGAGACTGCAACGTCAACCAGGGAAACTATCAGTGACCCGAAAGAGAGAGAGGGGGGTCAGGAGTCAAGATGCCGGGGAAGTCTTAAATATCACAGTAACTTAAGTAAAGCTAAGTTGTAGATCGGTGCTTGGGCGGTTCCACTCCACTTCCACTCGTTTGATTTGTGCAACCAGATTTTGCAGGAGGCCATCTCAAGGAATAAGACCACCAGTCTTGAACTCGACTGCACAGCTATGAAAGAGAGGCGTCGATCTTCAGTGTCACTAGTATTTGGGGATTGGTTTGGCAGGTAGTATGTAGGCGACTACTGACCGCCACGGCCGGGGAGCTGGCCGCGCCGTGGCTGTGGCGGCGCGTGGGGCTCGACCGACTGCGCGACCATTCTGCTGAAACAGTGTAATGATTATTATACAGTGACGGTTTAAAGGCAGCAGTCCGATCGGGAGGAAGTCGCGAGGCACCTGCGTTTTCGGCGGCGGAGGGCAGACAGGGCTGCAGGGCCCCCTCGTGCGAGGCGCGGCGCTGGGCGCTGGAGGCGGGGCTGGCCTCCGCCACGGCGCTCAGGCGCTCCGCCCCCGGGGGGCTGGTGGCCAGCGAGCTGGTGGCCAGGGAGCTGTGCCCCGAGACGCGCCCCGAGACGACCAGCGACGGGCGCCGGCTGCTACTGCGCCGGCTGCGCAACTCCTCCATGCTCCTCCCCCCTCCGCTCACAATACTATCAGTATCAATACGAGTATTTTTTCTACGGTTTCCATTCCGATGCAATAACTAATAAATAATTATTTTTATAAAAGCACAGCACTCTCACTCCGTTGAGGCATCTAGATGAAGTGTGTTGAACGAACTAAGCTTCTACTGGAACACCATTACTGCTAACGATCAGGGGTGGCCAACCGTGGCCTCGAACATATTTCCAGCCCGCGAGATTAATCTCCGATTAATCATCCATATATAAAAATAAAATAAATATTTTTTAATGATTTGATTTTTAGTGTTATATATTTCTTTACGGTGTACATAAAAGAATAATAGTAAACACAATAATAATAACTCATTTTTCACTCCAAAGTCAATAGTGTATCTAAATCTAATATGGGGATATATAATTGATATGTGGCCCGCGGAGTTATAGTGTATTTCCAAAGTGGTCCGAAAGATCATTTGGATTGGCCACCCCTGCCCAACTTTGGATTATTAGACAATAATCTTAAGTATTACAAATGATTGTTTGATATTTTATAAAAGCACATTTTTCACCCATACAGGTTTACTGTGCGAGCTATTGTTTCACATGTTGACAATGACTGGCTAACTGACAAAATTTTAAATATGTACTGTTATATTTTATTCAGATCGCTTTTTTCTTGGGTTTAGTACTTTGGTAATTATAATTCAGTCTTGCATTAATAATATATTGACGCTCACAAAGGCAGTGGAACTCCCCCTCCAATTTACTAGACTTTGATATTTAATTATAGGTTTCGAATCAGAATATATCCAAGAGGATATTCATTTGGATCAGGGGTGAGCAACCTTTTTAATCAACGGGTCAATTTTAATTTTAATTTTTTAAATTAATAATTTATAAAACTTTATTTTTAATAAACATTAGAATAAATTTGATTAATTTCTTACTTACTACGTACTTCGGAACAGAGACATCATTTGCTTTACATTTTTCGTCAAAAGCAGAAATTTCTCAGGGCTCACATAAAATTTATAAAAAATTTCGATATTTACTAAAAAAATTATTCTGCATGTCAATCACTTCCATTTGAAAGTCTTCGGGAACTGTATTCACATCTATATTAAACGGCGAGGAAAACATTTTCATGGAAACCGCTGTCTTCTCAGCTTTGAACATTTGGAATCGTAATTGAAATTCGTTGATTAAAAAATGTCTATATGTTGTGCGTATTTTTGAGAAGTAGTAACGTTTTCTTTTTCTAAATGTGGAAAGTAAGACACATTATCATACAAATTGTGAATAAACTGTCCTTTGCCTTGAAGTTCCACATTAACATCGTTGAGATGCTGAGTCATGTCGATAAGAAACCCAAAATCGCACATCCATTCTTTATTACCAAAATGAGGAAAGGCATATCCCTTCATATCCAAGAACAATTGTATTTCGCTTTTTAAGTTGTATACTCTTTATAGCATTGCACCTTCGCAATGCCAACGTACTTCGGTATTAAAAACTCTTTAAATTCACGGTGATTTAATAAAATTGATTACTTTAATTATTGGTATTGTGACATTTGGCAAACTCAATCTTTTCGCACACAAATTTTCCTGGTGAATTATGCAGTGGTTGACGAATATTTCCCTTCCTGTGACCTTCTTAATGTCTTGAAATAGCCTTCCCGATACTTCTACCTCCATGCTTGACATTGCTCGTGCTATACCAATAATCTTTTCTAATGAATAGAATTTAGTTCATCGCACAAGTCTTTGCCGGTTGAAGTCCCTTGCATTGGAATCAGTGAACACAATTCTTCGGTAATATCAAATTTGGTGTCAATACCACGTAAAAATAAAGCCAGTTGTGCTGTATCGCTAATATCGCAACGCTCATCAATGCGTTCACGAAGCGTTGTTGCTATGTTCTCGGACAAGTCTTCAATTCTCCTTGCAATGGTGAATCTTGATAAACTAATGTTTGAAATAATATTTATTTTATCAGGAAATGCTATTTCCGCAACAGCAGTCAGACATTCTTTTATCATCTCTCCATCCGCAAAGGGTTTCATTTTTTTTGCCAGTATTTGACTGACAACAAAACTAGCCTTTACTGCCGTATTTGATAAAATAGCTTGATTTTTAAAAATAGTCAGTTGTTTTCCTAAGACAAGTGAGTAACTCGTCACAAAAAATTGTTTCGGTTTAGTATGTACTACAATTTTATTATAATTAATTTTATAACAATATATTGATGGGAGAAAGTCGATAAAATAAATTCAATTTTAAAAATGCTTGGCGGGCCGCGTGTTGCTCATCCCTGATTTGGATAATTAGATTCGCAGAAAACATTCACACGGCTATATGTATAATAAAATTCATAAAAATATTGCTGATACCGAGAGCTCTTTCGCCGTGTAGAGGCATTGCCAAAGTGATAAGACCGATGAACGATACACGTTTCTAGCAATCATGACAGTAAAAATCAATCGCTTGATAGAAATCTATGAAGCAAGTTTTTTTGACTTGTATTTCAGATCGAAAATAGCATTGAGTTTTGTTGGAACGTGGCTGTTATTTAAGTATATTTGTATTTATATAAATAAAATTGTAAACGGATTGCATATATCAGAGCTCATTCGCTCTGAAGAGGCAATATCAACTTATAAATTGTAAAAGAGGACGTTTTAAGAAGGCTTAGAAATAATTTAAATAAAAAAATACACTGGGCATAGATGGTAAAGAAAATATTTTACCTACCTGAGTAGTTCATTTGTTTAAAAATAAATTTAAAATATACTTTATATGTTGATAGAAATGAGTTTTAATTGATAAGAAATAGAAGAAATTGAATGCACTATATGGACACACCATCGGCGCGAGCCCGACGTCAGTTTGGAATTCGCCTGTCAGAATAGAGTCTGGGCCAACGAGCCAAACATTCTGGGGGAGGTAGCCGGCAAGTTGAAGAAAAAGAAACGATGCGTTTTAAAAACCAGTTGATGAATTGTGTATGATTTTTTTCCAACCGACACGCACAAGGGAATGAACGAAGAACTACGTTTTGTTTATTGGCGACGCGCGATTCCAGAGTGAAATGCCATCTGTGTTATGATTCAGGTTTGGAAGGACTCGGATGCGCTCACTGGACACGTGCATCGTGCGTAGTGCACGTGCTCACTGGGCACTCCGCGGGCGTGCACTCCCCGGGGCGGGCGGCGCGACACTGCCCCGCGCCGCCCCCACCACACACACACACACACACACACACACACACACACACACACACACACACACACACGCACACACATACATTACAAGTTAATACATATCATGCAAGGTGAGATAAAAATAATATTCGTTAAAGTCAACATTCAAACAGAAATTTAAAAAAAAAATCAAATTTGAAAAGCACAGTAAAAAAAATTGTAATACTCCATGTTCAAGTAGCAAATATAAAGGCTTCTATACATGTCGCAGCAAATCGTGCAACCGACTTCTTCTTCAGCAAGTGCCTCTCCTCAGACGAGGTTGGCGATCATTTTACTGAACACATACTCATGGCGAGCCAGTGTTTCCAGCATAGTGTGTTGGGTCTCCGGGTCCTTCCAATAGCATTATTATATAATCCTTTCCTTACAAATCTCTGGCGTTTAGATCTGATACTCCTTTAGCAGGAGTCCCCCCCCTCCCTCGACAAGGTACTTCCAGAGCACACCCCTCCACAATCATTCCAAGTCCACTACTCCGTTACCGATCCTTTACACACGCACAGGGTACATAGTGGCAGCCATGCCCAAGCAATAGAATGGGGAGAGCGAGGAGGGTGCAGCCGACTAGCGTCCCTTTACTTGAGTGTTTTTTTTTTAAGGTTTTGTCTAAAACCTCCCACTCCGAGTCGAGGTGATTTGTTTCGTATGAGATTGCAAACAGCAACGACGCGAGCGGGAGACTTCTGTCGCGGACAATGGACAGTGCTTCTCGCTAACAATGCACTTAGGTTTTCCTCGGCGTAATGAAAAACCATCTCAATTGCGACCCCATTGTCTCGGGACTGGCCGCACTGGTGCGTCATTGTACAGAGAAGAACCGAGAAATATATATATTTATTTATATTTATATATATATATATATATATGTGTGTGTTGTTTTAATTAATTATTACGTATATATTTTTTCATAAATTCGTAAATATTGTGTGGAGTATATACACAGATTATATGGCCGTGTAGGTTCGTCATATGCCAATAATTACTTGCAAATAAAACTGTAATTTTCCTCTGTAAGGTACAAAAAGATAAAATAAATAATATTTCATACCTTTTTGCAGCTTTCGCATCAAATGCCTGTGGGAAAGTAATTAAATATTGAACATAAAAATCATCACTAGAGTTGGGTTAGTTTCCGATATTGTGTTGCCATTTACTTGGACCTCGCGTGCAAAGTTGCAAGTTTTCTTCTGCAATATACAACGCAGTGAAATATTTTATTGCTTTTACGAGTTCATTAATTTTAATAATACAGGTACTATCTGAAGGTAATATTAAATTTCCGTGTATTCTTTATTGTAGATTCGCCCCTGCAGTCGCGTGCGAAACCAACTACTCAGGACAACCTTTGTACTCCATCGCCATCGGCTATTGAATAATTAGAGTGGTGCGCTTCGACCGCCTCGTGGTCCGGTGGCTAGCCCGCTAGCATTGTCCCGGGTTCGAATCCGGATATTCAGTCAATATTAAGCAAGCCAGGAATATTATAAGAGATAATACTGACCTTGACACTTCTCCCGTTGAGGCAGTCGGCGGTCACCCTAATATTTAGGGTGACCACCGACCCTGTTAATTTTTCAAAAATGACGGAAGATTTGTGGCGAAGTGTATAAATATATATTTATACATGGATGACCTTGGGAATTACTTTGAGGGAATATGTCAATGCAAATGGTTTTGTTCTATCGAAAATATACAATGGAAAAGTTACCATACATACATTAATAGATAAGTCATTTGACCCGTCGAATAATAATTTAATTTTGAATAAACAAGTTTAAATACTAAACAAACTTATCGGCTACAAGCAAATATAATAATTTCAAAATCAATATTCGCAGTACTTGCACGGAATACGCGAGGCGTTCATCACTTGACTTGTGAATAATTAATGTAATAATCGATTCGCACAGGAAACGACGAGAAAAATCCTCGATTTTTTTCCACGACACTGGTTGGATTTGAGCCCACAATTAATCAGTGGCGTGCGCGGAGACTAAAGTAAAATCCGACAGTTATGAAAAAAAATCTCCTAGAGTAAATTGTGTATCATAAAACTGAATTTTTTTAAGAGCAATCACAAACATAATGTACATTATACATTAAACATCCATATATATAATATTTAATGATAATCATTTGTACGTTCAAACATTGTTATTGCAGAAGGTTAATCACACAATTTCGATTGATAAGATTTATTTTCCATAAAAAATATTAGTATGTCAAACAAGAATGGAAGCTAAACGTTTCATGTCCTTCGACAAATCGGGTCATATAGACATGCCATCGGAAAATTGATCGCAAGGAGAGGGGGAGGCACTACTTAGTGATGGGGTGGAGAGGTGCAGGGGTGGAGGGGCAGAGGGTTGGAGGGGTGCAGAGGTGCAGGGGTGGAGGGGTGCAGAGGTGGAGAGGTGCAGGGGTGGAGGGGCAGAGGGTTAGAGGGGTGGAGGGGTGCAGGGGTGAAGGGACAGAGGGTTGGAGGGGTGGAGAAGTGGAGGGGTGCAGGGGTGGAGGGGCAGAGGATTGGAGGGGTGGAGAGGTGGAGGGGCAGAGGGTTAGAGAGGTGGAGGGGCAGAGGGTTGGAGGGGTGGAGAGGTGCAGGGGTGGAGAGGTGCAGGGGTGGAGAGGTGCAGGGGTGGAGGGGTGGAGAGGTGCAGGGGTGGAGGGGTGGAGAGGTGCAGGGGTGGAGGGGTGGAGAGGTGCAGGGGTGGAGGGGTGGAGAGGTGGAGGGGTGCAGGGGTGGAGGGGTGGCTCGGGAAATGTGGATATGAACACCGGCGGGGCTGCAGGGCGTGGCTTTCAGGACTGTGCCAAGTCTACTACAATTCTAGAAAATCACTCGTGGAAAGATCACAAAATTTAAAATAATGTATGTTATAGTATTATTCTCAAAGAATTAACTTTCAAGGGTCTCTTAATATTAACGCAGGTCAACAGCAAAGAGATAACCATTTTTTATAGTTAATATATAAAAAAAATATATGTATATATTTATATTATATGTACAGTAAAACCTCGATATAACGGACCCCTGTTTAACGGATTTCGGATATAACGGACAAAAAATCCGGTCAAATTTAAAAACGTTTTAAATGCGAAAATGTAAAAAAAATTTTAAAATTAAAGTTGAATATAAAAAACAGCAAAATTCAAAAGTGCAATTTTTTTTTATCTAAATTATTTTAAACCTATTTTTATATAACGGCTTTAACGGACACCCCCTCTTCCCAATTGGTCCGTTATATCGAGATTTTACTGTATATAAAATGCATAATAGTTGATTGAGATGAGGTGGCAGCCCTGGCGGTCGATATAATGAATGTTTGATGAAGTTGCAGACACTCCCTGACAATGAACCTGGTGGCTCAGAGTTCAAAAAAATAATCCTAATCATACTTTCAAGCGGGAGACATCCTAGGCCAGATAACCTGAGCGTGGAATTTATAAATAAAACACTCCTCTCAGCGGCAGACGCTTTTTTTAATAGTGGGTGCTTGGATGTTATGCCGCATTACTTATTTAAATAGTCGACGTTTCAGGGATTCGATATCAGATCAATCGATTTCAAAGTCCCGAAGATGGCCTGGAACATAAATAAAAATTGCAGAATAACACCCAATTACCATTCTAAAGCAGGTTTTATGTGATACTCAACAATGAATTTTACCGCACAGACCAAACACAGTCGCAATCACTTCTAAACGCTTTAGTCATTAGTTTATATTAAACCCACGCGTGAATACTTAAACACAGTAATATGTGTGAATAGCCAAATGTTTAGGAGATAACGTGAGAACCTTCACTTTTCAAAGTTTGATAGAGTAAGTAATTTCAGCGTTACGAAAACACTTTCGAGAAGTCTCCGAACGTAACCTCCTAGCCATTTGGCTAGTCGTACAACGCAAATTCACTGATCTAACCAAACATGAAAAGGGAGGAGAATAAGTGGCACCGTTATTTGCGATGTCAATATGATAAAAAAAAATATCACAAAGGTAAGAAAATTAATGGGCGGCACAGCCGGTGACTCTCACGCTTCCTTTAAATATTCAACACTTGGCCTGCGACTCGTGAAGATGTAGGGACCTCGTGTAGGCCTCGTGTAGGCCTCGTGTAGGTCTCGTGTAGGTGCCACCTGATGCAGCCGCCTCTGAGCCTTGTGGCAGCCCGGACATGTTTAAAACATTAAGCCAAGTTTTTTTACTTTTAAGCTATCATTACTCCGAGTATGATTATTTATTCAAGAGCACGTCTTCAAGGGACTTTCTTGACTCTTTGACTTTTCTATCCGACTATTTAATTTAATGACACGGCTACGATTCTTCAAATTATACACTGCCCGGCCATTTAGAAATTTTAATAAAACAATTGATTCGCCAAAGGACGATATACAAGGTTGAAACTTTTTTATTATCGCCCTCGTGTGTTCGCTTCAGGCCGAATGGCCATATACGATAGTAAAAGATCTAGGATAGTTATCTTTGTATGACTCGATTACTTAAAGTGTATTATATAAACAATATCAATCAGTTTTTCTTTAACTATCGATAACTGTTTATTGATGACCACAGAGAAGTTTGATATGTTCAGGTTTTTATAAAGTAATTAAAAACAGTATAATTTATTAAAACGAGTTCAGGTTGTTGCGGCTTGGGCGTAAGATATTATTGACGCGACCAGTTTCACCAACCCGCCAGGTTTATTATAATGGAATGTCACCGAGTACTTTTGATCAAATGATATATATTTTTATAGCGAAGTATCGACAATTAGTCTCAAGTCCAATTTCGGTCCATTCATGTGAACGGGCTTAATTGATAAATGATGGTCGGTATTTTTAAGTACAAAAGTAATGTTCGGCTCTATTTTTATCCTCGGTGAAACTAAATCGGTCGCAGCTGATGGAACAGCGGAAGGGGTGGCCAGCCGGTGGCACGCGGTCACTGCTTTGCGTGCTAGAACCAGGCTCCTCAGTTTAACAAAATAGACTAAAAAACTACTAACCAAGATCGATTCGTATCGCGTTTTATGCAGTCAAAGTATTTTGGAATAACATATATTAAATGATAAATAGATATTCTAGGAGAGAGTCCGACTTGATGGGCATTCAATTATGAATGCATACTCGAGGATAGAATCAAGAATAGTGGGTATTCCAGAATGAATGGATATTCTATAGTAGTAAAAAAAATCAGGTACTGCTGATTGAAGGTGGTTGTATTTTTTCTGAATTTCGTGCCTCGCCACGCCAAGAACCAAAGGTTCGCAATCGCTGCGCTGTAACAAGCCTGCGTCAGACTTGTCTTTACTTATGCAGGAGTTTCCGACCCCGGCACCTCCTAATTGTAGGCCAGCACCCAATTTTTTTAGAATAAATGTACGCAACTAACACCATAAGCCTGGCTTTGTACACACACACACACATACATATAAATCTACTATAATAATAGCCATTGTGTGTGTGTGTGTATGTTTCATTTTTTGGTTCTCTATAGAATATCTTAAAAGATACAACGCTGATTTTTTGCACGTAAGTTCAGTAAGTTTTTCCGCAGTTATGTGCCGATAGGATAATATTTTCAAGACGATAGGATAATATTTACATTCATAAACTAATTAAATAAAACAATCAAATATGCTTTATGTACGAATTATATGATTCTGCTGTTCACAGCGAGAATTTAAAGTTTAGAATTTTTACAAAAAAACAAAATATGATGCTTCTAAGAAATTTCCAGTTTATGTCAGCTTGACACAAGTACCAATTTTATTTTTTAGTTGCGTTAGAAATTATTAATCACATCATTAATAACTTAAAATGCCTCCTAAAAAAATAACACCGTCTAAGCACAGCAAACGTAATTAAAAAATAATAGCACAATTGAACGTGATAAAGACTGCATCTAATAAAGAACAGTGCAGTGAAAGTGATTCGTTGTTTGTGACACGAAATGTGATATTTCCTAGAATGGCTTTGCTTTCGAAATTAATATCCGGTTATTCAAAATATATGTGTACAAAATGTTCATCTAATTGTCAGCCAAACATATGTTCAAACACTATTGCATCGTTCATCGAATACGTCATTTTATGACGGGCTACATTTCTAGTATATATATAATTACCAATAACAAAATCTGCAACTGAATACTTTGTGGGAATTTCTTAACCCTTCCGTAGACAGAATCGTGTACAAGATATTTAAGCAGTTGTGAGCAATAAAGGCTGAGATTTTCCAGTGTCATTCGCTTTACAGGGAAATCATTGATAACCTGTGGTATATGCCTTGTAAAAAAAAAAAGTACAATGAAACGTCTATTAATGTTTTTACTCACTAGAATATTGATTTGTTTGGGTTCTCTGTTTCTATGACGTCACGGAGGCAAGCAACCCGCAGCTCATCCGTTGATTTGAATTATTAATTGCACACAACTCAGAATAAAAAACCCGGTTTCTCCAAATAGATTTGCCCTATGGTCGGCACCTGCACCCCCTACCCTTAGCGACTGAAAAGAAATCCTTTGTTGGTTATTGAAATGACGCATTAGGAGTGGATAATCGATATATTAATTGCACCCCTTTGAGTACCGTAAAATACGACGCGTGTTCAGCGTATCGGTTCCCACACTCTTGTGTGGGAGAATCTATAATATATGGATAATGGCATTTATAATTTTTGAATCAGCAATTTTTTTTTGAACCCACACCTCATATAGTAACTGTGCGAGAATTAAAACAGTTTTTTGCAAGTATTAAGTTTTTTCTAGGTAGTATTTATTTTTCGTCGTTTCATCCGTGATTCGACTGGCTAAAAAATGCTCTATACTTTTTATATTATAAATGTGGTGCCAGACAACTACAGTTTTGCGTCCCAAGAAAATTATTGTGACCCAGTTTTGTTTCGTGGAATTCTCTGATTATGTAGTGTTTTAGGATTTTGTAGAAAGATGTGGTCAATTGGTTTTATAGACTCTCAGTGCTGTTCTCAATGTATAAAATAGAAATAAGCATAAAAATGCTGATAAATTCGTGATCATTCCAGTGAAATAAAATATATATATATATATATATTAGGGTGTCCCTTAAAATTCAAGTTCAATATTTTTTTACGCGTACCTTCTTAAAAGTTTAGTAATAACCCTATATTGTCTAGAAAAAAATATTAGTTCGATTTATAAACGGTAACCCGTGCCGACTTGCGATTTTAACTTGTCCATACAAGTTGCGTAAGTACTGCGCTGTGACTTGTAACTGCATGTTTTATTTGTCATTTCATACGTGATTTTTGAGATTAGTAGTGCTCCATTGTTTAGTGCGTTAACATGTCGGTGGAATTACGGAGTGATAAACAAAATATTTTCCTTATTGGTTTGCCTAGATATCAAATAAATGGTGCAAAATTACCATCTAATCGACAAGTTCTCTCAGTCTTATTTTACAATATTCGTGAGGTTAAACTGACTGTTAGTGAAAGTGCAAATCTTGTGATTAGGGAGTGCATCATATATTGGGAAAAAGCAAGAATTCCAACAAGGGGATTTTCTAACTGCGTGAAGAAACTTGTTGATTTATATCATGTTTGGAGGGAATTGCAAAAAAATTGTAAGAAAACTCAGGTTACGTTCAAGAGACGTGAGAACAATTTCAAAATTGATCTTAATAATTTATTTGATATTGCACATGCTGATGCTTTTGAGAGAATGAAAATAGAGGAAGATAAATTATTTTTAATAAAACAGAGAGAACCAGGTCGACCGGGATGCTTAGGTGGTGTTGATAAAAAATTGGCGGAAAAAGAAGATAGATCTAGACAACGACGATTGGAAGAAAAGGAAAGGGTTGTAAGACAAAGAGAATCACTAGCTGTTGCATCTACTTCCACCACAAATTACTTAGAAAGGCTAGAAGATTTAGACGAAGAACAGATCTTGAATTCTGAACTCAGCTTGCTGGACGTTCCCTGCCATGAACAAAGTTCAAAAAGAGGTAGAAAGAATCTTGTAACACCTAAACTAGTTGCAGCTTTAGATCGATGCCAGCTAAGTATTAGAGACTCCGTTTACATTCTTAATGCGGTGGTAGAAGCGCTTGGTCTGAGCAGCGATGATTTCCCTATTAACAAATCCTCGATTCAGCGAATTCGTACTGAAACTAGAAAATCAAGGGCAGAAGCAATAAAATCTGACTTCCAAAACAATGTACCCGACGTAGTCACAGTCCATTGGGATGGAAAACTATTACCCGGGTTGGATGTACGAAGTTCTAAAGAAGAACGCTTGCCAGTTATTGCTTCGTTTGACGATAAGGAACAGCTTCTTGCAGTGCCGAAACTAGAACATTCTTCTGGAAAACATTTAGCTAAGGCTGTCTCAACAGCTCTCTTTGACTGGAACCTTCACGATAAAGTACAAATAATGTGCTGCGACACAACAGCTTCCAATACTGGCCGTTTCAATGGACCTTGTGCTATTTTGGAGCAAACTTTAGGAAGAGAATTGCTGCTTTTCGCCTGTCGTCATCATGTTTATGAATTGGTCCTAAAAGCTGTCTTTGAAAGCAAAATTAAGCAAATTACTAGTAGCCCAGATATTCCAATGTTTAAAAAGTTCAGAGAAAATTGGAAAAACATCGACGCTAGTAACATTGAACCATCTCTTAATTTCGTAAAACAACGTGTTGCCGAGACAGACATACAAGCTTTGTTAATATTTTATAAGGCAGAATTAGACAAAGGTTATGTAAGAGATGACTACCGCGAATTGGTCGAACTGTGCGTAATATTTTTGGGAGGAGACACAGAGGAAAAATTAAAACTAAGGCCCCCCGGAGCAATGCATCAGGCTCGCTGGATGGCGAGAGCGATCTATTCTTTAAAAATATGTTCACTTCAGTCACAATGCAGAATAACTGCGAAGGACAAAAAGGCTCTACAAGATGTTTGCTTATTTGTCGTGGTGTTGTATGTTAAACCTTGGCTCGAATGTACAGTGGCGATCAAAGCACCTAACCAAGATTTGCGCTTCTTGAAGATGTTAAAAGAGTACGAAAAAGTTGACGCAACAATTTCTAATGCTTCTATAAGCAAGTTTAGCCATCACTTGTGGTATTTATGTGAAGAGACAGTTATTCTATCACTGTTTGATGATGAAGTTGATAACCAAACTGAAAAGAAAATGATTGCCAACTTCAACCGGGACAAAACCTCAGATTTTCGCAAACGCTATGACCCGTCAAAGGAAGAACTGCCCCAAAGGTTGTTTGGTAAGTTTAATTGACTTTTTGTGATATATTTAAATTGTTGTAGATTTATTTGTTATTTATCTTATTTTCCTTTTTTTTCCAGGCAAAACACTGGATAATTTCGTATCGGAAAAGAGCAAACAATTTTTATCACGACTGCAGATCGACGACAGTTTTCTAAAGGAAGATGTATCTTCCTGGAATAATAATGCTGCTTTTCTGGAAGCTAAAAGAAAAATAAGTTATTTGAGAGTTGTGAATGATACTGCTGAAAGGGCTGTTAAAATGATGCAAGATTTTAACGGACTTATCACGGCTGAAGAAGAACAAAAACAGTTCTTGCTGCGCTGTGTCCAGGAACATAGAAAATTGTATCCGGACTGTAAAAAAACAACTCTAAAAAAAAGTTACCCTGACTGATTGTTATTACTTTATGTTTTTGATTAAAGATTAATGTTCATCTAATTGAATTTTTACTATTATTTACTTAATTTATTGCATTTATAATGATTTTATACCAGACCGAAATATCAAGACAAAACACGTTTTTTACTAAACTTTGAAGCTCGGTCGGCACTGGTTGCAATTATGCTAGAAAGATGAAATTTTATATTTAAGACTCTTATAGCATTACTAAAAAAAGTAGAGGGTACCCATTTCGAAATTTGAAAAAAAAAAATTTTTGGTCATATAAGGGACACCCTAATATATATATATATATTTAATATTGCTAAAATGTGGATTATAATAAGGAAAAAATTTAAATTTTAATAATTAATTTTTTTAATATTATCATCCTGTTTCATACTGTCCTTTAAGAGCTGTATACATTCTTAATCATGAGCATATGCGAATTCGAAGATAAGCATAATTACAAAATCATACTTTTATCATAAAAAAGATCATTGGTTCCAAACACATATAATTGATAAATATATATAAGAAATTCAATATTTTTGACAGAGAGTACTTGGTGGAATTCCATTTAAATATTTTGAATAAAAATACTTGAGTGATTTTGTGGAAAATGTGGAAAATCACTCAAGTATTTTTATTCAAAATATTTAAATATATATAAATGGAATATTTTTAAAAAGGTTATAATAATTTTTATCTTCTTTGCTATCAATAAAAAAAGTTTGAATCTAAATTCTGATAAAAAATAATCTACGCTATCTGATTGATTCATTTCTAGAAATGCTTCATTGCCTAAAATTAAAAAATAAAAAAACAGTTTATAATTAATTTTGACGTGTGGACAACTCCTTCCATAAAATATATTCATCACAAGTTCATAAACACAACAAGGATTATTTCACGTGTTCCGTTAAGACAGGTAGCAGGTAATGCAGCCTTGTTTTCGACACTGGCATTATTTACAAACTATCAATCTATTAAATATATATTAGGTCCACTGTGGCAGCCATGACACCTGCCGGCAGTGTTTTCCTTTCATGCAGTTCCATACACAAACAATAGGACTTAGGTAGTGTGGATATAAACAGTGGATACACAAGTGATGGTACAGAACTGACGAGAAATATTACACATTTTTGTGTTCCTACCGCAGACGAGAGTGGATCAGAGCCATGCGCGGGTCGGCGAGCAATGTGGCGGCGAGGCTGTGGCTGCTGCTGGCGGGCGCCCGGGCCCTGGTGCTGGACGGCAGGCTCTTCGCGGCGAGGGTCGTGGCCGACGTCTGCGTCTGGAACCACATCACGCTGGACGGCAACGGCCACCTCTTCTACAGAGACTTGCGCAACGACATGTACCTGCTCGAAACGGACGCTCGAATGCCATATAAAATAAAAGGTTAAATTCCATGAGCGTCTTGCTCCATAAAGGCATAGTCTAAATTAAATTATACTGTTACAGGAGTAGAAGCAATCGCTCATGATTCGTGCCTGGACAAGGACGGAGGCGTGTTGATCGGAGCTTCTGATGGAATATACAAATACGAGCAAAGCTCCGCGACTGCCGTCCTCCACGCGGCGCAGGTGCTGCTACTGGACACACCATTTATATAAATTATTTAAATTTCGCTGCTTATGTGGTTCAAGGCTAAAATGTGTTTTTTCGCAATACACGCAGGGGTTTTTTGTAGAGAACATGTTCTCAATGGAAAACGGCTCCATCGTCTTCGACGACGGAAGCAGCTGGTACGAGCTGCAGCAGGGCGCGCCGCGGCCCCGACGGCTCTCCCCGGCCGCCCGCAAGGTCAACCTGGCCTACAACTCGCGGGGCGACCTGATCTTCGGGATGCCTCGGGACCACAACAGCCCCTACCTGCTGCGGCGCGGCAGCACGGTGCCCGCCAAGATACAGGGTGAGAGACAATCATTAGCAACCCAGCAATCGGTTTCGGCTTTTTACACGGCTGGCGTAATAGCTCAATTGGCAAAAGCACCCGATCACGGAGTGTGGGAATTCGAATCGATTGTCATTTTTACATTTTTAATTTTCAGGGTTGCCATCCGGAGACCATTTCATGAACGTCTTTGACAGATACTCCGGCAATGTTTACATGTGCAACAGCAAGGGTCTGTACTTCGTGAGACCCGATTCGCACGAAGCGGAGAGGGTGGACGGGCTGGGGAATGCGATAGCCATCGCTTTCGACCGCCGCGGTGACATCTACATAGGAACCACTCTGCACCTCCTGAAGCTGTCTCCAAATCAAAGCAGCGCGACCGAAACGGAAGACCCGGCCCAAAACAGCAGCAGAGAATGGAGTATATACAAGCTGTATTTGTACGTAAACCTTTTGAGAAACTCAAAAACAAAACCGCAACAAGACGGCGCCCTCGGGGACACTGAGGACGTTTCTGACCACGGAGAGAGAACAGAACTCGCGAGGACTTCAGTCTATTGGATGCTGGACGTCTTTTTAACTGCGGTTGGGTTCCTGATAATAATTTCTTTTTTTATGTTGTTCAAAGCAAAGAAGCTTCCCAGACGCCTCCGCTACCGAGCCACGCGACGCGCTTCCGGTACTCTCGTTGTGCTCAGGGGAAGCAGCAAAGCTGCATCAGACACGATTGTACTATAATTGTATAAATAGTACTCCAGGCTTTGTCGGTTCAAGTTGTCGACGGAGATATCGGCGATGCTGCGTCACGCTCCGAAAAGGGGCAAAACGATGGACCAACTTACCAAAGTCGCGAGAATTTCTTCCAACACAATCATCGCTTCCCCCTTAGTTTAATCTATTGTATATTTGGGACCATCTGGTGATATCAGGGGTGGAAGAAATGTGCTGGAGAGGGAGGAGGAGGGCGTAAGGGGTAGAGGGTAACTTTTGGCCGACGCTGTAGACGAGGAGTCGAAAGAATTCCAATGCTTCGGGATTCTAGAGTTCTTGAATAATGGATTTTTAATCCCGGAAGTACGGTGAGAAGTGTACCGAACGTGCGACTCCATTAGAGATATTGGTTATGTTGAAAACTTTATATGTTAATGTACTTTGTTTATATTCATATATTGTACACTTTGTCTATGAAAATAAATTAAGTCAGTGGGCGGAGAGCAATTGAGCTGAAGGCACGTGCGTTTGAATTATACCCGAGCTGCTTTCCCGCAACACAGAACATACAAGAAAAAGCATCGACGACCAGCCAGCAAAATAAACCGTGTGGGACTATACAAGAAGATTGCATGGAAAAATTAAAAAAAGATTGCTTTACCCTTGTATATATATTATAAATATTAATCTTTGTCAGGAGTGACGGATGGAGTGATGGCCTGCCTTGCTTTTTGGTGGGTCTTCATGTGCCCCTGCAGGGAGCATTTCTGCGCGAAGCACTTGTCGCACTGGCTGCACGAGAACCTCTTCTCGCCGGTGTGGTTCCTCATGTGCACGGTCAGGTTGTTCTTCTTGTTGAAGCGCTTCTTGCACACGGCGCACTCGAAGTCCTTGACGCCGGAGTGCCGCAGGCTGTGCATCTTCAGCTGGTTCCTGTCGAAGAAGCTGACGCCGCACTCGGTGCACAGCACGGAGCGCTCCCTCAGGTGGACGCTCCTCACGTGCTTGAGCAGCGCCGACTTCAGCAGAAACGCCGTCTGGCAGTGCGGGCAGCCGTGCGCCCGCTGCACGCCGTGCGCCACCTCCTTGTGCTTCAGGATCTGGTCCGTCGTGTGGAAGACCTCCGGGCAGTGCGGGCACCGCTTCTTCAGCTTCTTCCCCATGTGGACTATCTTCACGTGCCTGTCCAGGTGATACTTCCCCTTGTACAGCCCCTTGCAGATCTCGCACTGTATCATCGCCGTGTTGTGAACCGCCGTGACGTGCTCTGACCTCTTCAATTCGCTGACGAAGAACTTCTTGCACACATCGCACTGATATCTAGGAAAATGCACCGTCATTATGTGAGTTTTTAATTTGTAATATCGATCGAAAGTCTCGCTGCACTTGGGACAGATCAATGTGCCCTTTTCGACCACGAGGTCGCCCAGAGTCTCGTATTTGTACTTTTCCCACGCATTCAGTTTCTTCTCCCACGCTGTCTGCGCTTTTGTGGCGTTTCTCTTGGCTTTCGGCATCCTTTTCTCCGAGATCGCGGCCGCCTTCTCTCGCATCTCATTTTGAACCAGCGCATACGCAGGACACGCCTCGGGAGACGAGCTCGGAGACTCCGGATACGCCTCGTCTTCAGCTCCTTCTTCGTACTCTGTGTCTATTGCGTTTGCTTTGGGAGATTCTGAAAGAAAAACAATAGCATTGATTAATTTAAAATATACATGTATCGGAGATGATACTGCATTATTGTATTTGTTGATGGCCGAGGGGTCATTCGAGTCCGAGCCTCCTCTGCCCGATTGAACCTCTGCGGCACTGAACTGACCGATATTGAACCGTCGATAAAAAATCTTATCGGTCTTATATTTATTTCTCAAAGAAACAGTAGAATAAAAAAAAATCATAGTCCAGGTTTCATTAAGGTAAAAAAGAATAATTGATTATTTATTAAAATATATTTATATACCAATCGAAACTTAAACGTTGTCTCCTAGGCAATAAGCTACTCATAACATTTACAAAAATATAATTTAATTTGTTACATTTAATAAATAAATAACGAATACGAATAGCCGAATGGCTAGGATGTGTTTCGGAATGAAGAGACTTGAAAAATAATATTATAATCTCCTAGCAAGTTGGCTAATCATATAAGTTGTTTAAATATATATTGAATAATGATTAATATTTATAATGAGATTTTCTTCGATGTGTTGGGGTCGGCAGGGGCCGGCCTCGCGTCCCCGGCGTGGGTCCTCATGTGGCCCTGCAGCGAGCACTTGTGGGTGAACCTCCTGGCGCACACGTCGCACGCGA
Organism: Atopsyche davidsoni; assembly: GCA_022113835.1. Taxonomy (NCBI): domain Eukaryota; kingdom Metazoa; phylum Arthropoda; class Insecta; order Trichoptera; family Hydrobiosidae; genus Atopsyche; species Atopsyche davidsoni. The sequence continues at coordinate 771,743 of JAILWY010000028.1, forward strand.
AGCGCTTCTCGCCGGTGTGGCTCTTCATGTGCACCTGCAGCGTCCACCGCTGGCCGAAGCGCTTGTGGCACACGCCGCACTGGTTGTCCTTGACGCCGGAGTGCTTCACGGAGTGCCTGGCCAGCGCGGCGCGGTCGTAGAAGGCCTTGCCGCACTCGGTGCACAGCTGCGGGCGCAGCTTCAGGTGCACTCGGTCGCGGTGGCGGGTGAGTTGGCGCGCCCGAGCGAACACCATGCCGCAGTCCGGGCACGCGCACTCCGCGGGAGGCCCGTGGGCGCGCCTGGCGTGGTAGCGCAGGTTGCACGCGCCGCTGTACACGCGCCCGCACTGCTCGCACGCCACGCGCTCGTGCCACTTGGCCGCGTGCGAGCGCGCGCTCCTCTCGTCGACGAAGTGCCGCGGCCTGGGGCACAGCTCGCACAGGTGCTTCTTCACCACGTGCTTCTTCACCCTCGAGCTCTCGGCCGAGTGCGCCGAGTGCGCCGACTCCTCGTGGTGGCGGAGGCCGCGCGCGCCGCTGCACGCGAGGCCGCACGCGTCGCACGCCGTCGGAATGTGATTTTCGGCGTCGTGCTCGGCCAGGCGGATCTTCCGGGAGAAGGACTCGGTGCAGACGCGGCAGCAGTGGAGGAGCCTGTGGACGAGGCGCAGGTGCCGAATGAGACGGTCTTTCCCCTCGCCCACGAAGGCGCACTTCTCGCAGGGCGTCGGCCGGTGGGCATCCTCGTCGTGCTGCAGCCGGGACTCGTCGCTGGCGAAGGACCGCTCGCAGGCGGTGCACCGGTGGCCGCCCGTTCCGGCTTTCCCGACTCTGCTCCTGACCGACTTGTCCCGGTGCATCGTCTTGCTCGGTTTCTCGGGAGAAATGATTCCCGCTTCCGGAAGACTCGGCTCTCGGAGCCCCTGCGGCGTCGAGTCCGGGAGCTCCTCCTCCAACGAGTCGCACTCCGTCGACTCCGAATCGACCTGGGAAGCCTCGTCCTTAACGGAAAAGGCGTCTTCTTCTTCTAGTTTGATTGCAATTATTTTAAGAGCTTCGGGTGGTCCTGAAATTAAAAAAGGATAGCAATCAAAAGATAATGTCAAATACTATTGTAAACAAGAACCTCTGCATACGATCGAGCAAGACGATCAAAGCCGTGGCCACGACGAGGTCCAAGCCACAATCTTGGAAGCAATCGGTATTTCATTAGCTAGATGTTCAAAAGACTTGTATTGTTTGTACACCCCGAACCCCAAGGAGGAACAATCTAACCAAACCTTAGCACGATTCACTGTAGATAAAGCAAACGATTGGATTCCCTGCCAACACCCAAGTCAATGAAGCTCAGCAGCTTGCGGGGACCGTCGCCTAACCGTTATCTTTGAAAAGGATCTTTATTGTAGAGTGGACCGTCCTCTGAGAATAAAATTTCCCAATTTTAATGATCTAGTCAAATTTGAAAACAACAAAATTCGCCTTAACACCTATAAACCGAGAGTTTATATCCCCAAGGTGCTCGTTGATTACCATTACTCCTGGCATCGTCGTTACCACATGCGTCAACCCATAAATTGTGATGTCAAGAAAATAATACAAGGAAATCACAATAAAATATATATTTATTTTATAACATTTTTTATTTGTAACATCGCTCGAAATGGTCATTATAAAAACTTTCAATATTAAGTTGAACGTAAGATCGCAATCTCCGGATCGCTCGAAAAGCTCTCGCTCGGTAATGTTAAGTATGGGTGAGCGCCTATTGAGACTGACCACATTTGTCATTTGTGATCTCAACTAAACATTTAGAATAGGTAAAAAAAAATATGGAAGATGTGTGTTAATTTGAACCTTAGCGTGGCCACCGGGACTCTCTCTGGGCGAATAGAGTCCGTCAGGACTCGCCACATCTTTGTGCATTTAAACTGATCATTTATATAATGAATATGCAACACCGCACGTTAGGAGCGTTTAGCGCGATTCAGAGACTTGTCCCTTAATAAAAATGAATATTTACACTCATTCATAACACAGCGGCGTTCTCGCGGGCTCCGGTTCCAAAACCGGCACTAACTTAATAATTATTCGCTGGTTTATTATGTAGGACTCCACAGCAATAGGCGTATGAACGGTATTTTTTTAATATAACCCCTTTACATTTTGCCATAGTGTTTTTTTTTTGGTTTACAACATAATTTTATTTTTTTATAAATATGAATAATTCCTAGCTATTTTTTCAATCGCAACAAAAAAGGGGGGAGACCAGGTGCCATATATTAAAAGCTGTATATTTTGGTAAACAGAATAATAAAATAATAAGTTTCTAGGCTGAGACAAACATTAAACATTTCAAACATTGAAATAAGCAAATAAAAATGGTGACGTGGCGTACAGTACTACAAGCAGAAAATTAGTGAATGCGGGTGGTTCGGGCAAGTTCAATATCAAGACATGCAGTTTTACCTACTGAAAATAAATAAGCCTAAGTAATCACGCAGATTTTTTGTTACATTATAAACATCAAAAAAATACCACCGCAATGAATTATATATTATCACGCCGTAAATTTAAAAATAAATAGTAAGAAAACACTAAAACTTGCAAGCAACGAATTATGGCTTGTGTGGACCGAACGCTACTGGTTACCTTAATAAAGCTTGCATATATTCCTTAGATTGAAAATTATTATAAAAAATACAATTTGTATTGAGACATGCAATTTTGATGCAATGGTCTAGGATTCAAACCAGGGCCTCTCAATCAAGAATCCACGCTCTAACTACTCAGCCTACTGTATTTAAATATAGATTTTTGATAGTTCTACTAGGGAGAACACTGATTTTCTGCTTGTACAGACCGCAAGCCGTAGATAAAAACCTTATCAATAAACAACCGTGAGTTTTGAAACACGCGTCTGCATCGTATAAAAGTAACAATAGATCAAAATATATTTATAACTTGATACACATATATGTATTATATATGCAATATACATATTATAAATGTAGACAACGATTTTATACAAAAATTGAGCTGAACTGTAGAAGTTATATTTACTTTGATCTAATCCAACATATATTCATTCGCAGGGTTTTGAAGAATATAGAACAAAAAGAGCTTTCGCTGAAGTCGTTTCTGGCATGTAATCTCATAAATCTTTTTGACGAGTTTAAGTAACATGAGCATTACAACACGCTATCCTAACACGCCTGAGGGTTGCAAGCCGCTGACCTCTGCTCCTCTCAAAGCACCGATCTTTAAATCTTACTGTGGACCTGAATTTGGTGAGATCTCCATGGCACCTAAGCTCTTAATCTCTCTCTTTATCTATGTGAAAGCCGAGAACTAAGCATGGACATCATAAACTATTGCTGAACTGTATAGTCTACGTGAAAAGGTTCCAATAGTTATTTAAGTACGGAAAGCCTTCAAAAACTAAAATTATGAAAATAGCCCGACAATTATTCTGTAACATTTTTTTTTGCCTTTTCGTGCGTCTTCATGTGGCCCTGCATGGAGCATTTGTGCGTGAATCTTCTGCCGCACTCGGGGCAAGTGTAGTTCTTTTCCCCAGTGTGGCTTTTCATGTGTATGCGCAGCGTGTACGGCCGGCCAAACGACTTGTGGCAAATCATGCACTCGAACTCCTTGATTCCAGTGTGCTTCAGTTTGTGCCTCCGTAAGGTCTCGTTGCTGAAGAAGCAGTCGCCGCACTCGTCGCAGACGACGGACCGCTCCTTCAGATGTACCCTCTTCACATGCTCCATCATATTCGGCCGTAGCAGGAACTCCCGGTCGCAGTGCAGGCACTTAAACTGTTTGGGCACCCCGTGAGCGGCTTCCTTGTGCCGCAATAGCTTGCGTCTGTCGTCGAACTCGGTACCACAGAGCTGGCATTTGTGGACCTTCTTGATCCCCAGGTGCTGCGATTCGACGTGCATCTCCAGACTCCGCTTGCCTTTGTACACGCCGTTACAGAGCTCGCAAGGCATGAGGTTGAAGTGCATATTGGCCATGTGTTTCGCTTTTCGCTCGTCGTTTATGAAGTACTTTTTGCATATGTCACACTGGTGGTTCGGGTAGTGCACTGTCATGACGTGCAACCGCAGCTTAGAGTTAACCTGAAACGCCTCGCGGCAAATGGGGCACGTCAGCGCTCCGATCTGTACCATGATATCACCCAGCCTCTCGAACTCAGTGATCTTTTCTTCTTTCTTTAATTTTCGTCTCGGGTTGTTCTGTTTCTGCCGCGGCGTTCTCCCGGATTTGTGTTTGGGCTCGGACAGTCGAGAGAGATGGATTTCTTCAGCGGGCGAGGTATACTCTACGCTGGGGAACTCCTTTTTAATGGAGGGCCGCCCGGGGTCAGGTTCTTCTTTGCAAATAGGGACCTCGACATAGGCTTCGTCGGATTCTGAAATTAAAAGAAAAACAATCATGTATACAAATTGGAATCATACTTTCATACATGAATGTGCTTTCCCTTATAATTTCAGAATCAAACGAAAAATACTACCAAATAAATAGAATGTACAGCGAATAAAATAACTTGTCTAGACTGCCTAACGGTTTAGTGGTTTGCACGCATGCTTGCCGACCACAGAGTCCGGGCTAGTTTCTTTTAAAATTTTGTTTTAATTTCATATTATCAAGAGGTTTAAACATAAAGAAAATCTCATGAGAGAAAATCGTCCCCAATCCAAGTTTTCTGTGATGCCGTGTAAAATGAGACAGTTTGCTCAGAGATCAAGTTTGATGATTGACCTCTTCTGGGTGACCAGAGTACATTCAAATTCAAACAATCGTGGCACAACACCCGAGAAACTGAATTCATATAATGTGACAGGTTCGTTTAGGTAAAAAGGTGGACAGTGTAAAATTAGAAAGTTTAGCTCATACATAATACAGTTCGAATTTCGTAGCAAGTGTATTGAAATATTAATTATCGCAGCAGGTACAGTCCAACTTGGTCATGCTGAAATGAACCACCATTGCCAGAGACTTACACCTGTGCAAACCATTGTGGGCTACCATTTGTACTCCGTTATATATTTCTTCCTTGCAATTATCTCCCTCCTAGATCATGTTGAGCTGGTTGCGATCAAAATGATCCATAAATAAATATTCACTTTACACATCAGATGCACGAGGATCGATATCTTCGTCGCTCAGTACTTGATGTGAGTCTTCATGTGGCCCTGAAGTGTGCACTTCTGCGCGAATCTCCTACTGCACTCGGAGCACTCGAAGCGCTTGTCGTCGGTGTGGCTCCTCGTGTGCTCCATCGGGGTGGACTTCCTGGTGAACCTCTTGAGGTAGACTTGACACTCGTGGTCCCTGACACCGGAGTGCGTCAGCATATGCTCTTCAAGTTCACGCTTGTTGGCACAAGGTTTGTGGCACTGGCTGCAAGAGTATCTGGTGGCGTGGGCCTGGCCCCAGTGCTTGGCTACTTGCAAGTGCGTCGAGAAAGCTTCGTGGCACTTAGGGCACTCATTTGTGCCCCATATGGGAAACCTTGACGTGCCTCTTGAGGTTGGTCTTTCCCTTATATATCTATTCGCAGATCTCGCATTTGAGAATCTCGTGCGTGAGAATGTGGAATCTGAGAGCGTAATTAGGGAAGTGACTCGTCAAGTGCGTTTTGAGATGCACGTGTCGGGAGAATTCTTCACTACAGACAGGGCAAATAGTATCATCCAGATTTAGAATGATACCTCCTATTTTGTCCTTTTTGGGTTTCATTCTGTACTTTTTCAAAGGTTTACTGGTGTTCTGAACCGCATTCACGCTTTCAACAATATTCTAACGGAGTGATTTAAGCGAGAGGGCTGCTCTTGCGTGGCATATTCTTTCTTGTACGCTATGCCTACTTGGTTGACTTTTAAAGTGGTGGGTTTTGTTTCTGAAATTAAAGAGAAATAAACTGTTCTATTACATGCGTCTACTCTCAGTAATTCATATTTTCTCGACTGAATCAATCAGTGACACAGAAAAGCAAGAGTACACATACTTTTCATGATATGAATTACCACACCCAAAAAAAAATTTAAGTAATTAAAATCCAAGTAGATTCCACGACAGATCTGGGTAACAATTAAAAACTCAAATGATAAGTTTGCAAATCTCAGAAGCCATTTTTATTTGTTTCTTGGGTGTTGAGCCACATCACAGCTTGCGCCAGGCAAGTATTAGTGTATCAGCTGTTATATACAGCTGAAAATTTCCATGACTCACTTATAGACCACACCATTGACAGGTAAGCGGTGAAGGATACTTTATTTTATTATTTATTATTTTTACTATCAATTTCTAATGCTAAGAATCGATGATGGTTAAATATTTAATAGATCAGCATTTTAATCCATAAAATGTAATTACATTGTATTATGCGACTGCTTTGTTATTTTATCATTAAATATGGATTACTATTAATCCATTAATGATTTTCAAATGGAAAGAAGAGAAAAATTATAATTTGTGAACCGTTAAACCAAAAATAGATTGATAACATTACCTACACAATTATCCTGTGTAGGTAAAACCAAGAATGTTTGCAAGTCATCAAATATTTATATCACTTTACACACTTTGCAGTTTCTAGTATAGCAAATTTAAAGCAAATAGATGATGACTTGATGCTTTTGTCTATTTGCACGAAAATGTAATAGAATTTTATAATTTTCATTTATCAAAACAGCAATTTTGTGTAATACGCCAACAGCAAAATGCGGTGACCTTAAAAATTCAGAAAAAATCTTTTCGAATTGTTGGTTCATTGCTTACGTGACAATAACCCTACTCTCCTTAATTTAAAGTTAAAATTACCCTTGAGTTCATCAAACACAGTCTCTGTATTAAAAAGAATAAGGAACCTTTTGAAACATTTATTACAACATAGTATAAAATTAATAAATAATATTTATCATATTCACATAATAAAATACTCAGTTTACAAACAGGAAAAGGGCCGCATTTGCAACCAAAATATTTTATAAGTCATTTGGTATAAGCACGGCAGTATAAGTAAACAGAGGTATTGGGAAAACTGACGTTTTAAATACAACCCTATCTTAGGCTTTGACCATCTCGCTAAACCGACCTAAATACACGAATTTGGTCAGACTATGCAATTGTAGTTTGAATACAACAGGTTACCAGCTCTATAAATAGAACCTGTTCATAAGCCATTGTGTATTAAATACAAATCCCTACACGCTGGTAAATTTTTTTAACGAGAAAAATAAATAGAGCATCAGTTTCTTCTGTGCGTCTTCAAGTGACCTTGCAGCGTACATTTTTGGGTGAATCTTTTTCCACACTCTGAGCAGACGAAGCGTTTATCACCCGCATGACTCCTCATGTGTTGTTTTAGCGTGAATTTCCTTCCGAAGCACTTGTGGCAGATGTTACACTCAAAATCCTTGATTCCAGTGTGCTTCAGCAAATGATGCTTGAGGCCGCACTTGGTGAAAAAGGCCTTGTCACAGTCCTGACAGAGAAACTTCCTTTCCAATAGGTGCTTTTTTCTAATGTGTGTGGTCAGCTGCCCCCCGACGAGGAAGGCCGCGTCGCACTGCCCGCACTTGTGTCTCTTCCCTTCTCCATGCTCCTCGTAAAGATGCCTGGCAAGCCGTTTATGGTTGAAAAACTTATCGTCACATTTGGGGCACTTGTACATGCGGTGTTTCCCAAGATGCACGTTCTCAGTATGCTTCTTGAGGTTCCTTTCACCCTTGTACATCTTGTAGCACACTCGACACGGGACAGGCTCAGCCTCGTGCGTGAGGAGATGCGAGTGGAGAGTGTTTTGAGAGATGAAGCAGCATGCGCACACGTGACATATATAATTGGGGAAATGCGATGGCATGTGAGATTTTAAGCTCGCGTGCCTGGGGAACTCTTCTCTGCAAACCGGACAAGTTAAATCGTTAAATTTGAGAACGATCCCTCCCATGTACTTGTCCTTATCGACTTTGACGAAGTTTTGCAAATGACACAGGTCTTCACATCTTTGTGCCGTTTTGCTATAGGAGTTGTACTGGCGCTCGCAGCGAGGGTTCTTCGAGGCAGACGGTTTGGTAGCGCCCCGCACTTCGTTGAGGAGCTCCTGTTCATACTCGTCGCAGTCGGAATAGGCCAGATTCATCCAGTCGTCCTGCAGCAGCTGTAACACGTTATCTTTAACCGTCTCAGTTTCAGTTAGAACTACTGCTTTAACTTTTGAGCTGTTCTTTTCTGAAATTAAAGAGAGAGAGCTATTGAATTACTAGTTCCTAGATTTTTTTCTTTTCCGTTAAACTGGGTCAAGTCTTGATTGTTTATCTAACGTTTCAGCTTGGATACTGGAAACAGTTTCAAGGAATAAAAATATGTGTCCGTATACTATAAAATAAATAATAAAACATGTATTCCAGATATTTTTTCGACTGCAGAAAAAAATGATGCCTCAGAAGGAGTAAAGTTCTGGGGCTCGAGACCTCAGGGTGTTCTTGAAGATCTTTGTATACAATTTCAATAATTACACTACCTCCACATCTACTCTACGCAATTAGATCCGTGGGTCTGTGAGACAAACAAAAACGACACATAATTACATATTTTTAGATTTATTAAACGAATGGGAAAAATCAAGTTTAAGAAATACATTTATCTGTGGGAACGGGTGACGACAGGCAGAAACAACAGATATATAAAAGGTTCAAGCAATCAGAATCCCTGCAACTGTGTGTCAAACCAGTTGTTGATCAGTATTTGAAAATCGAGCGTTGATTTTATAAATCACTACTACTAAAATGATTTAATGTTTTTCAATAATGAACATTTTCTTAATATCCATGATAAAAAAACATGCCTTATCCCAAGATTTTGTTATGTATTTTATAAAATATATAACCATCAGATACCTACCGGTTAGGCCGTATTATTTCTTTGAATCATCCAGGGTTTTCAGGTGCCTTTATCACATGGCTTCTCGCGGCAGACACTGAGTGACTCAAAAAACGGACAGACCGACACCCCGTGTAAAATAGGTCTTCAAATATTCATGGAGCTGCGCTGTGTCAAATTTTTCCAGCGGTTATAGCATTAGTCGAAAGAAACACAAAAAAAACAACAAATAATTTATTTATAAATCCATTTATGTGGCAAAAAAAACATTTTTATCAATACATTGGTCAGTCTAAAAGTTTAAAGACATCGCACATGCTTTACGTATGGTAGCAATTTCAAAAAGCTGTTTTATAATTGGTCAGAATTTTCGATGTGCTTATCTGGGCCTGGCGAATCAGAGGAAGCTGATATTATCTCTTGACCAATCAATTAAAGATTTGATTTTTAGTAGCTGTGTATAATAATATTTAAAAAATCATAAAGCTAAATTTTAACAGAAAAGGCATCACCCAGTCTCCCACTCCCACCAAGGTGATACCCCACTGTATTTAAAAAATTAAAACATGCACTTGAAGCATTAAATGAGATAAAAAAATAATTGAATTTTATATTGAGGCCGTTCTTTTGACCTTTCAATAAGGTTGCGGTGATATAGTATGATTAATATGCTATATTCATTACATCCTTAAAATGTAAAGAAATTCAGAGTGACTTTATAGTGTACAAAGATGTATGATTTTTTTAACAGCTGTCAACGTGTTGTCAATTTTGATAAAAATAAAAATTATATATTATATATACAGTGTCATTGTCCGTATAATCGTTTTGTGTACATAAGTAGTTTTTATCCCACTATTACTTATTTGTTGGGAGTGGAATTTTCTTACCGCCTATATACTTTGCACAAACTTAATTTACTAATATAATTAGGCACATTTTTTCACACATTGAAAATGATTTCAAAGAAACTCTCAGAAAAATATCACCGTGACTTGTGTAGGATTCTGTGCTGGTGCACTAATCCTTGTGTTAACGAGCCACTCAATTAATTGAGAATTTTTAGCTATCATAATCTACATAAGAACCAATGTGCCCAAGCCGATCAAGTTTCTTTGAAATCATTTTCAATGTGTGAAAAAATGTGCCTAATCATATTAGTAAGTAATATAAGCCTGTAAAGGTAATTATGATGTTCAATCCATAAAATAGACATACGCAAACTTAATTAGCGTAAAATACTCATAATTTTAGAGTGGAGATTTGGTACAAAATATGCAGTTAAATTTAACTTTTTATATATGCTCTGCGTATTTTTATGATACAAAGAAAATTTTATTTATGCTGAATTTCTACATCTCTGTCGATACGACACCTGCTGGTGCAGAAACTATTTTAATAAAATACAATTTGTATTGACATTTAAACATGGAGGTTGGTAGAAGAGCTGATATCATTATGCTTTGGAAGCAGATTTGAAATAGCGGAAAACAGCTTCAGCGCCAGACAAAACTATCAACCGCACACAGTGAAAGCTTGAATAGCCCACCAGTAGGCGATAAACTAGAAATCACACTTTGAAAAATTAAAAGCAAATAAAAACTTAATAGTTTCAATAAATTAAATTATATTTAGTTTGAGTGACAGAAAGCTTCAACAGAATACAGCGTCACCAAAGCATAAAAAAATTATGCAAATAAGTATAGAGATGTACCTTTTTTGATGAACAATATCTAAAGATATACACCGGAATTAATGTCAGTTCATTCTACAATGATTTTCCATTTACTAAACATTAATCATATACCTTTATCTAATGACTTTGACTAATGTTTTACTAAACATGAACATGTTCCATTTACTAATGGAAAATCATTGTAGAATGGACCGACACTAATTCCGGTGTATTCAGCACAGAAATGAGGACCTTCGATGCTTGATGATCAGATGTTGCTATGCCGCCATTCAGGTATAATTACAGTAAGGCGGAGGTGACTTACCGGCAGTTGCTTTCTTGCGAAGAGCTTCTTGAGATTCTTCGATTTGCTTCCTGAATTGAGCTGCACTACGCAGCTGCTGCACACAGCCCAAACATATGTAGGGGATGCTCTGGTCTGACTCCATCCCGCTCAACTGCAAAAACCAAAACTATTTAGATTTCCGATTTAAAATAAAATGCGATAAAAAAGAAATGGATATGGACCCTGGTGGGCCCAGGGTATCAAAAAACTATAAAGAAAGAGAGCAACAGTGTAAATTAATTAACATCTTCTTAAATGTCAATTTATCAGCTTTGCAGAAACCAGGTGTTTGTTAAACTGTAATGTGGAGGCCAGGAAGGGTTTAATTTGAGTTGAGCTGTTAATAAAAAATATGTTTTCTATTCTGTTTCTTACATTTAACCATTGACAGATAATTGAATTATTTGATACAGGTTTAGCAAATCAAAATTAAGAGCTCGGGTAAACAGGTAATTATGTACACTGGCAAAAAAAACATACGTAATTAGAATGGCTTCATACATTTTTAATTATTAATTATTCTTAAAACTAGGGGGGTTTGAAGTAAAAGGTAACTATAAAGCATTCTTTAAAAATATAATTTTTTACAATGTTAAGATTTTAGATTCCGTATGCGAACATGGCGTCGAAGTAACATTCGCTGAATAAATCGAGGATTTAGTAAAATTTTAAATCCAATCGATGTTATTATATTTATGTTTTTGTGCTGTGCCATCCTTCTTAACACACAAATGTCATACCTTAAGATCGCGAAACCTTCTAAGCCGGCAATTTAATAACATATTTTTTTAAGAGTATTTAACACGATTAAATATATTTAATTGTGAATACTCGAGATTTGTTTTGTTTACCTCAATGGCGTAACAGTAGAAGAGTGTATCAGTGAGAGCTTCGCTGCGGCCGTCCACGTCGTGCGAGTCCAGAACGCTGAGCAGGTCGTCCTCCGACATGCAGCAGGCGCACAGGGTCGCGCCTCCCAAGGGCTCGGCTTTTACTTGCGAGCCCTGCACTAGACTCATTGCGACAAATTGTTATACTATCACCAAATTACCCGTAAAATAACGCATTTTTATGTCACAACAATAGACAGAAATCCAGGAGTCTCTCAATGAATATTTTACTTCAGATTTCATTATTTGGGTTGGTCAACTTGTAGCTTTGATAGAAATGAAAATAGTGTACACATTAAGATAAAGCTACAAGCCCACGTGTTTAATAAAAAAATATTTTTTAGCACGAATGCAATTGTGAAAAAATATCAGCGATAAACTGATTAAAATTTTGAAATTATTTATTATTCTCTATTTATACAGCATACGAAATATTAAAATTTGATTTTAAACAAAATTATAAAATAAAACTAATCGGTTCAACAATAAAAAAATAAATTAATAATACCAAGAATATTTATAATACAAAGTGTGATAATTAAGTATTTTTATCAATTATAAACTTTTTTTACGTAACTTCTCCCAAATGAAAAATAAAAAAGTTTTTTTAATTTATTATTAGATTAGAATTACAACAACCTGGTAACATCAACATTCTCGATCATTGTGTTCTGTGGCCTGTCTCGGCAATTGGGCAATCCTGTGGTGCTTGAATATGAGAGAGTGGGGCGGGACTCGCAGTGGTTCTAACTAGTTGATTTTTCTGTTTTATTTTAGTTCACAATGTCCGAAAACCTCGAGAAGGCTCCGGCCGAGTCGAAAAATGACCAGGAATTGGACGACTTGCTGGACAGTGAGTGCCCCAATGATATATTTCTGTTATTGCAGTTATGCAATATTTTCAACATAACCCCAAAGTCAGTGACAATAACATTGTACATAATCATTATAAAACTGTCCATTTATACAGAATCTGGTATTTCGGCTTCGCCCGCTTTCGAAATTTTTTGTCATGAACTTTGGACTTTTTCATATCATTCAAATGTTTTTTTTTAATATTTTCTCAATGTTTTATTATTATTAATTTATGTTTTGATATGTTTATAGGATAATTGAAAAGTTATGGATTCAATATAAACTTTTAAGACGTACTTAGTCAGCATCCATAATTATTTTTTGTCATTTTCCTTATTAGGTCAAAGTGCATATACTTATTCGAAAAAACAATGGTAATTTTTATATTTTGCAGTAAGATTAGTAGAAACCTTTAACAGAGTTATAATTATTGTATTTTCATCATCGTCGAACATTTGATTTCATATTTAAGGAATATTTCATAGCATAAGTGTTTCTATGAAATCTGTACAGAAAAGGGACACTCTTGTAATTAACACTTTTTTTTGGATAAGGTGCTTTGGAAGACATGGCCCCGTCCACTGTGAGGAGGAAGAGCAGTGCGGGCGGCAGTAGTATCAACGGCGCAGAAGACGGAGTGGAGTGGAATCCTTCAGAAAACGTGTGGAGCGAGGAGTTTCTGCAAAATGCTGCTGCTACTTTTGAAAGCAATATGGCCTCTCTCCTCAGCTCCCTCAAGGGAGTACCAGGTATTTTGAATTGATTTTTTATTTTGATTAATAAAAATTACTATCTTCATTCACATATTATATGTAACGTCTCACTTAAAGGAACACAAACCTACGTAAACTATAAATTAAAAATATAAAACAAAGTTAAATGGCAGTTTTGAAATCCTCTTTGAAGATAATGAAAAGTTAATACACTCATGTGGCCTAAAAATTCTCATCGCTTTAGCTAAGCATTCTTGAAATCCTAATGGTGCTGCTACACATTTCATGAGAGCGCAAGAATCTGCCTGGAATGGAGAGTGGAGACAAAATAATCTTATTCACGTCCGTGCGGTCTCTACTTCTTACAAAGTAACAAGACAAGTTAGTTAATTCTTATGGTTTTTTTTTTCAGAAGATTCCATTAGTCAAGATCAGATTGCAGCCACTTTTCAAATGATGGCAGGTGAGTTGGCATAATCATGAAGCCTCGCTTTATCATTTGTGTTTCTTTAAAACTTAATGAAAACTTAAACAACTCTGTTATTTAGAGGCTGCAGCTCAGGTCATGAAACCGCCCGGCACCACAGAAACCCCACCTGTTGAGGACCTCAACACGCCCAGACCCTTCAACGATGTGAGATCCTATTTTAGTAATTATTTGATTTTTCATCTTGGAACAAAGGCAGCCGATGTACCATTTCATTACTTTGAAATATGTTGCTCACAACAGGCAATGCCTTATAAATAGGTCATTGTTATTTTCTATTACAAACTGTGAAAATGTACAGTGGAAAAAATAATAAAACCAGTTACTGCTACTAAAAATGAAATCATTAAGACGATATACATATCTCAATATAAATAGGTCAGATTTTTGCATGCGATAAATTCTGACCTGATCAGATAATAGCATTTTAGAGTTTATATAAATAAAGAGAAGCTTACAAGGTTTGACATGGACAATGTTATGATCATCAGGTGAGCGCTGCCATTGCGCAGACCCTGGAAAGCCTTAACGCTAACTCCGACAACCTGCAGAGCTCTATCAATGAGGAGGACCTCAACAACATGTTCAAGGGACTGAATCTCGCCAAGGTAATCTTTATTCTTTATCTTCGTAGAAATTGACACATTCTATTATTATATTGTCAAACTGTGAGTTAACTTTATACCCAGACATATTGAGTGCCAAGTTGTGTCTGTGCATTATTAGTATGCGACTGCTCCTGTCGGCAACAAATAGATTTAGCTTAGAGTGAATCAATACCACTTCTCTGAAGTATTATGTAGAATTAACCGTTTCCCGGAAATCAAATATCCTGACTGACCATCAGATAAAGTCTTATATGTACATTGATTTTTCAAATCCCATCACGAGAAATAGCTATGTCGTCCATTTCTTATTCAGCTGAGGTTTGCGCTTGTGAACTTTCAGCAAAGCCACAAAATAGCCTTTTTGAAACTGGTGGTCTCATACTTTGAAAGATTATCCAGCAGTCTCTTATCAGTTTGCATTACAATTGTGTGAAAGAATTCATTAAACATATCCCGAGAGCTGCAAACCTCTAAAGTCTAGAGGTCCCCAAACTTTTTGTCCCGTAGACCCCTTGTTGAGTTTTCCTGTTTAACTACACCTTCAGTTCTTCATTAGTGCTTATTCCGATCAGTTCTTCTTGTAGTATGACTTCCGATTCTTCAATGTCATCGTATGGATTGATAATCCACTGTGGTATTTTGATGATGACCTGCTTAAATGGGATTTACTCTTGTAGACCCCAATTTACATGGACCCCCAATTTAATTTTTCGCTGTCATCACCCCTTGCAGGGCGGGATCGACCCCTGGGAGTCGATATTGACCACTTTGGGAACCTATGCTCTAGACTCTAATCTACTATGGACTGATACTTACTATGGACCTGACTTGGGTCAGAGATTTCTAGAGCAGCTAAGCTCTAAATCTTTCTCTTTATACAATAAATACGTTTGAAATTATTTTTTTTATTTCAGGAAGGTGATGGTGGCAACATGTTTGTTCCCTTCATGCAAGGCATGATGCAGTCTCTCCTCTCTAAGGAGGTTTTGTATCCCTCCCTCAAGGACATAGTCGATAAGTACCCCAAATGGCTGGAAGAACACAAAGACACACTCAACAATGATGATTTTGAAAGGTAAACTTATAATATTATATATAATTTATTCTGAGAAAGTGACGAGGAGTTGGAATTTTCAAATAATCTGAGAATGAGGAGTCAGTACCTAACCTTTCTTTTCTGTGATATAAAATGAAAGTGCTGGAGTCGTATCAAACTGAATCCATTTGTAAATGCTTCTACTGCTTGTCTGCCTGCATCTTCGCTTGCGAAGAGTAATGTGGTTATAGACTCCAAGATCTCAGATGTCTTTCGCTTGAGGGAAAAAATTGAACAGCACTTGCATTATTTTGTAAAGATGTTTGTATAAACTACACGTATGCTCTATTCTTTAGATACACCAAACAGAATGTGCTAATGACGAAAGTATGCGCAGAACTAGAGCAAGAGCAAGAAACTGACAGTGAAGACACAAAAAAAAAGAGATTTGACAAAGTTTTGGAGCTCATGCAGCAGGTGAGTTTATATCACCAATTTTATCCAACAATTTTAACCCAACATCAAGCTGGATTACATTATTTGGTGCAAATTTTTAGCTTTGAGCACCATCACAAGATATTGCAGAGTGGTTCATGGCTATTTTATCTATCTCGTAATTAATTGTTATTTGCGAAGAGTATTGCAAATCAAACCTGTCTGTTGTGGATTCACCGAGTGTTGTCTGTTCCAGATGCAAGAGCTGGGTCAACCGCCATCGGAGCTGGGAGGTGACATGCCTAATATCGCTCCCCCGCCCGACATGGGCATGGCGGATCCCAGTCAGTGCCGGCCCATGTAACAGCATTACTAGGTGAGCCCTTACTTCCTCACACTTCAAGGCCAAACTTCTGACTGAGGATCGTAAATTAACTCTTAAAATTTCTGCCAGTTTCTTCACATTATCTTTAAGATGACACTGAAATTTTTCGTTTCAGTTGGACAGACTTCAAAGAGGAGATGTATTCTGGTGCAGAGTAAAATTCATCGCTTGGGGGTCTACGTTCCAACAAGCAGCTGATGTTGCTCTACCGTCTCGTCCTTCTGTTATTAGCATTTATCCAATATTACAGCTCTGTGAAACCTTTCACTTTTCCTCCTTATTTCACTCCATAGTTTTTGTAACATTCTCAAAATGTTTCGTCAAACCCTACTCCATTGGACTCTAGACAACCATTCCTTTGATATTGATTATTGTTGATCATTGTGTATTTCGTACCGACTTTTTCGCAATGTGCTAACTCTTCGATGTATCCACTTGTATGCATCGCTATATCAATGCAGCACTTTAAAATCTATTTGTCAGATTGTGGCGATAGGTATTATAACGCTGTGTATTCTCCGATAAACTTTTATTCAGAAGATTAAGCTGTCTTCATCGGTCGTTTGCCGTGAACGAGTCAGCTTTTTTCACTAGTATTAATAAAACTTTCTCTATGGAAGATGATAGAATATTTACTATGCTAAAAAATATCTTTCCACGTGTAAATTTTGATCAATACATCTCCATATTTTTTTATCTAACTTCTATCTAAAGTGAGAAGGGAAATTTCAATTGTAAACAAAATTATTTACTGAGTTTCAAGTGTTGTGATCTAAAACAGCTACACTCGTAGTCTATCAAATAAATGAATTAACACGTAGAAACGAAAGGATTCATGCCCCTGTACTCCACTCATATATGCATCATATTTACAATGAGCCTTAATTCTGTTGGAGACTTCCAATGCAATTAAACTTTTGCATTGCGTCCCTGTATATTTTCCGATAATACAGTTTTATATAACCGGTACTAGCAAGCAGCACAGCATTGATATAGCGATATTTAAATTTTGAGATTTATTTTTTATGAAATCTCCGAAAGATTTTGGGTCATCAATGAGAAATCTGTCTTCATTATTTTCCGAGTTTTCTATTACATTTTTTATCTGCGGCCACTAGCATGATACTCGTTTAAATGAGCCGCAATGTCTTCTCAAAGCAATATTATCAGCAACCTATACGCCGCTACTAAAAATGAAACCGTCAAAATAATGCTTGACTTTCTGTGGTATGATAATTCAGATATTCGCACAAGCAAATTCTGACTTATCAGACAGCAGCATTTCAAGATTACTATCATAGACTAGTCTTCTATGCTTGAGAAAATCTGAACCATCAGATTATAGTATTTCCACAGATAAAGCGCTGCAACAATAATTGCATTATTTTATAATTACAAATACTCATACTGTGGTGGTCTCCTCAAATGTTTTTAAAATTTTAAATAAACTACCAAAGAGAAAATGTTGCTACAGTATTTGCATCCTTTGAAACATTTTTAGTTGATCAACCTTTAAATGCTGTTGCTGATGTTAAAAAAATATATTTTACGTGAATCAACCGTGTTTTAGTGATGTTTTTATGATTTGATTTTTGTACATATTATCATGTACAATTTTTTTAAAATGAGGTGTTATGAGGAATAACAAATAATGCACAATAGCAGCTTTCCAGTGGAACGACACCAACGTGTATGATTTATAAATATAATGACAGTGGTGTGCAGTGAATGCAAAAACCAAGCAGTTTTATATATTTTACTTTAAATCATGTAAAATATATCACCATAAGTGTATAATATATCTGAATGTATAAAAACTCTAAAAAGGTATATTAGGGCAAGCAATGCTTTATTGCTGATATGGACTGCATGCCACTGTGTAATATTAATAGGTAAATGATGCCTATCCATAGAAATCGTATTCCCTTGACATATGAGGTCTCACTGCTTCATATCTATGCTTTATTTTCTGCCAAATACGTCTTGAACGAGTTCTGAAAGACCGATTTAATTGAATGATGATTAGCGAACTGTCAAATTTGTTCAACATTGCAATCAAATGATAGCAATTTTCAAAACAATAAAACATGTTAGACTGATATTACTTACATTATTTTCATTCATTTTTAATATAATGTTTTGTGCACACAGCTTTGTTGATGAACAAAGCTGATATAAATTATTATTTGATCCGTAATTTGGAACTCTTCTTCAGACGCAACTGTTGTATTTTATTGGAAATGATATCACTAACAAGTATACATACCCATGACAGACTAGTTCAATTTGTAAAAACAATGAATATGAATAGTCCAATGACAATATTTTCACATTTCGGTCTGAAGAAGCCGTTGAAAGGCAAAAGCTAATAAAAATTATCGTAATCTCCTAGCCATTTGGTCATTCATATTTGTTGCTTTAAAGTATACGTTTGTCCTTTTATATTTGTTATATTAAATTAATATTTAAATAAAATATTTTTATTTAAAATATAAAATGGAATTCCACCAAGTACTCTGTCCAAAATATTGAATATTAAACTTTACTAGTCTGTCTTGAATAGCACAGCTTTGATGAATTGTTATGTTGTATTTTTTCTGTCCCCGGTACTGGGATCATCTTCAGAGAAGAAGTAAAAAAGTATCTAAGTTAACGTAGTAAAAGAAGTACTGTTGTGTAACTATCGGAACGGTAAAAAAATAAAAAATGCAGCGTAACACCCAAGAACCGAATAGATATTGTAGATGTGATCTTTGTTATTTTATATTGTGTAGCAACTTGTAATATTTTCAAGAACTGCCTGACTTGTGAGGTCCATTGTCTGGGATGCGAGCTTTGTGGTATAACGCGTAGTCACTGAATTCATTGGCCGGACAAAACACTGACTGAGGCAACCCTATCATATTAAAATTGACTCTTAGCTTTATGAGCATTCTTTTGTTTATATTTTTTCCTAGCATTCTACATTTTTCATTTGGTGTGGCATCATTTTTATGCAAAATAATTACGCTGAAATTATAAAATCTGCCTGATAATATATTATTACCGTTTTTAATTTCAATTAATTATTGTGCACAATCTAATTTATACTTTAGTTGATTAATTTCAATATCATTGTTAATTATATTTTAAGTATTTTATTAAATTATCATCTTCCTTTTAGAAGTAATGCTAAGGAATTAAATTTGGTGTCAGTGTTACCGCAAGATTGGTCTCCCTCTTTTGTTTTTATTTTTATTGTGAAAATTTAATGGTGTTTGATTGCTTTAAGTAGAAGCTGGAGGGATAAATTATAATGTACTACATCCAATATTGTGGGAAAAAGATAATTATTTTCATGTATGCGAAACAATTACCATTATATTATAGATGTAATACGTATTTTGCTTACAAAATTGGATGTAGTAGTGGAAGTTTTTAGGTTTAGCATAAGATTTTTATACAAAATTTTAATATTTTATATTTCAATAAATTATTTGTTGTTTTAAAATATAGTTTTTTTTATATTTCTTACTACTTAAAAACCAGTTCCATGCAAAAACGGTAAGATTATATTGACTTGTTTTGATTTTGTGCGCGAAAAGCATTAACGAATTAGCTACAGCATTTTAAAGCTACAAGTACTAAAAAAACAGAATTACTTTAAGTCTAGTTTTGAGTTTTTCCATGTTCTGTGAAGTAATTAATTTAAGTATAGAAAAATATTCAAATCAATAATAATAAACGATTCATCTAAAAAAAATTATTGTAAGAGTTTATTTAGAATAGCCATAAACTTTTTTTGTTTTGTTTCTTGCCACAAACCACAGACAATCAGAAACCAATTTTCATGATTACGTTTGGTTTCGATTTTGACGTTTCGTTTGTGGCCTCTATATTCTTAGGTTATAAAATTGTTTATTATTGAAAAATATATTCGTATTAAATATTTTTCTGTTGGTTTTTAAATATGGAGTCACCAGCACAGAGTACAAAAGAAGTCGAAGAAAGCGCTCCAACAAAGCCGCCGAATGATTTTATCGAATTCAAGAAACCTATTTTAGTGGGAAAAATAGGTAAATTCCCTCGTAAAATCGTCGTGAATACACCCAAAGATGAAACCGAGACTTTGCCATCAATTTCCAACGTATCACAGAATATTCCAGAGGAAGAAATTGAGATTGACTCCAACCAATCAGCAACTATTCTTTTAAAAGAAAAGAGTATTCCCTTACCATATAAAGAACCTAAATGGTCTGGTTTGCCTCCTCAAGGTGAGTGTATATTTATATGGTAATTGAATAAACAAATAAATAGACAGGTGCTTATCATTGTTGACATTTCAGAAGCGGGATATGGCCTTGAAGTTCTCAAATCTGGCTGCATTGTGCAGACCATAAACCTAACCAACAAACCTTTCCACAGTTTTGGCAGATTATCTTCAAATGACGTTGTTATGGAACACCCAACCATATCTAGGTAACTACTCATTTCTCATTGTAATCAGTTACATTTTAACTGACTCTTCATCAGACCGATACACATCAAAATGTTAATTTATATAATATAAACGTTTCATTTTTATATGGATTAAAATATGACCGTCCATGTCTGTCTTTACAATCTGTCCAATGGCAGATTTATTTATCTAACAATTATTAAAATGTCTATTTTTTAAGATACCATGCAGTCTTTCAGTATAAGGCGGAAATTACAGAAGACAATCGGTGCATGGGCTTCTATATATACGACCTTGGAAGTGCGCATGGAACCTTTATAAACAAGGTGCGTATCAAGCCTAAGTGCTACGTCTTCATTCCGGTAGGCCAGTTCATCAGGCTCGGGTGCAGCACTCGTCGATTCATACTTCTGGTGAGCATGCATACTGTCTACAATTAAAACCCTTATAAACAAAAAATATAAAATTAATGATATTTTTCCATCTCGATTGACATCAGTTTTAAATTTCAGGGACCACAAGATGATAGAGATGAAGAATCGGAGCTCAGCATCACAGAGATGAAAATTATGAAGGAGCAAGAAAGAAAGAACGCTGAGCAGACCAGACTGTTGCTGCAGACGCAGCAGGAAGAAGCAGCCAAGAAGGTAGAAGAAGAAGGCATCAGCTGGGGAATGGGTCTGTCTAGTTGTATTAACCTTCAGAGTAGAGCTGCCACGTAAAATGAAGTTACAAAGCAGTTAAATTTTAAAACTGTATCTTGAAAATTAGTATGGAAATATTATGACTGTACAGCTGATTACTAACGAACTTTATAAACTTCAACTTAAAATTTTCTTTTTGTTATAAATATAACGTGATTGCGTGCTTTGCTGCGTTTCTTCTTTAAAGTCTCGACATTTCGGCGCCAGTGCCTTAGGGTTTTGAAATCCCTTTGAAAGAACTTTAAAAAAGGCGTGTGACCTAGCATCCAAAAATGTAATGCCTCTTAAAACCGTTAATTTAAAAGCATCAATTTAAGACCTTGATTGATTTGTAGCTGAGGATGCCGAAGAGGAAACCGACCTGTCAGTGAATCCGTATGCCCAATCCACCAATGAAGAGTTATATCTTGATGACCCTAAGAAGACCTTGCGAGGCTACATGGAGAGGGAAGGGATCCCTCTGGAGTATGACTGCCAAGAAAGAGGCGTCGGACAGTTTGTTTGCAGGTGAACCATCATTATTATATCCATGACTGATGGCCAGAGTTGCCGCAACCAGGGGTGCATGACAGGCGATGTGAGACCTTGACTATCAGCAAAGTGTATGATGGTTGTGTCATTCTCTTTTATCAAATCTGGTAGCATTGAGTAGACTAGTGGATATAGTGTAATCATTACAATTGTGTAAAAGAATACTTTGAACACGCCGTGAGAGTTATAAGCTCCTGGATTCCACTCGAATTCAGTCAAAATTTTCCAAGGAAGCTAAGCTCTCAATCTCTATGTTTTTATTTTTATAGAAGTGTCTAGTAATAAATCTATTTAAAAAAATCTCTTGGTTTTTGAGTTCCTGATTAACATCTACCCTATTCTCAGAAATAAGAATTCGTATTAGGACACTGCATAATAGCCAAATATGTCTGCATAATAATTAAAAATTTTAAGTCTATTCTATACTTGGCAATTTTTTTCAGAGTCAAATTGCCAATAGAAGATGCACGAGGCAATCCTGTCATAGCCGAAGTTGTTCACAAAGGCAAGAAGAAGGACACAGTGGTGCAGTGCGCTTTGGAAGCGTGCCGAATCATCGACATGCACGGCCTCCTCCGACAAGCCAAGCACGGTGAGGCCCGCTTTTTGATCTAATTAACAGACTTCCTAACACATTTGCAATGCTCACACTGTATCCTAGATAAACCAAATTCTTAAAAAGACGCTTAATGGACTTTGCTGGTTTAAAATTCCACTGTATGGCTATGGTGCACGTAGCCAATTCTCATAATGACTTGTTAAATTAACTAACCCCTTGTAAAGTTTATACATCCTGTACTCCCAAGATAAAATGTATTCTTTATAGATCCCTAAACCAATCCAATGCACCAAAACCTGTATATTTATAGGGATTAGCTGTGATACTAAAAACTTAAGATCCTGTCTTATGTCTTAAACAAGACAGTGTCATGCCTCTTAGTTTCAGAAATTGACCATATTCATTGATGGTAAAGCTAACGACTGGATTCTCTGGAACTAATAAGACTGACCCAGTATAGAGATATGTTCAATGAGATGATTACCAACCTACTCTGAGGAGAGGCATCTGAAGAGAAATAGATGTTCTAACTCTGGATTATGAGACAGATTTTATATTCAATAACTGAATGTTGATTTTGTGTTTTGTTTCAGAGTCACGGAAACGTAAAACCAAAGACTGGAAGGAGGATGACTATTACGACTCGGACGATGATAATTTTTTGGATAGAACGGGGACTGTGGAGAAGAAGAGGGCGAGCCGCATGAGCAAGCACTCAGGGCAGCTACCGACCAGCACCGGGCCGCTCACCTACACCCAGCTGGTCAGTCCTGCTCCTTTGCCGGCTGACCTGCTCATATCAATTACACTTGCCTAATATTTATTACGCAGAGTTCATAAAAAGCCGAAAAATAATGAATCTCTCTCTGAAAGCATATTTGATTTCTATTAATATTGATATTGTGTCAAGTCTCTCAAGTCAATCCCATGATAAAAATCAGCAGCCGTGTCTCGACACAAGACAAGTGGTGTTCCTCAGAAATAACTCTCTTAGCTTCCAGAGTGGGGAGCAAATTCTGCTAATAGCTCATGTTCGTTGGAATGCTCTTCTATACAATCTCACCCGTGCAGCACCTTCCTTGTTACTTACACGCCAAGGAGTAAAC
Organism: Atopsyche davidsoni; assembly: GCA_022113835.1. Lineage (NCBI taxonomy): Eukaryota > Metazoa > Arthropoda > Insecta > Trichoptera > Hydrobiosidae > Atopsyche > Atopsyche davidsoni. Next base: position 795,384 of record JAILWY010000028.1, read on the forward strand.
ACATTCCTTACAGATATTTTTCCCAAAAACGTCAGGTCTATATTATGGAACAAGAGCAGCTAGAAATAATAATTCTTTAAAGTATTTTTTTAATTTAATAAATACAAATGATGTTCCAGGTGTCATCGTGTTCATCACTAGAAGCCGAGATCCAAGAGTGCGAACAGCGACTTGCAAGGCTGCGTGAGGGATTTCCAACTCCGGCGCAGGACCAAGCCACTTTGGCGGGCGGAGAGGACGCCCTGGACCTGTTCATGAGCAGCCTTGGCAAGCAGCACAGCAGTGTAGCCAACAAGGCTGACATATCCAAGACTAAGGTCTCCTTCATCTTAGAATATCGGCAACCTGTGAACTGCTGTGCCAGAACAGTCAAGATCACAGGTTTTTTGCCAAATCGTTAAAAAATAACCGTTTTTAATAGCATGCGCTTTTGTCTTATGCAAAAATGCTCACTATCAAAAAATATTAAAATATTGAATTTCTTAAAAATTATTGTTATGTGTTAGATGTTTTAAACCAGAGCTGATCGAGAATCAAAACTCAAGGCAACTTAATTTTCTAGAAAATAAATTCATCAGATAAAATATAGAATAAAAATTTCATTAAAGCATAATCAATTAGTATTATGTTAGTTTAGATTAGCTCAGGGATAAGGTTTGTTGTAAAATATTTGACAGTTGAAAATATGGATGAGACATCCGAGCATCAAGCACTATTTCTGTTCTCTTTTTAAAAGTAATTGGTTAATTATTTTTTATTTATAACATGCAATATATTTTTTAAACTCTAAAATCTTATTTTTTTCACAAATATTGAGTGATGTTAAAAAAAAATGATTTCTTCATTAATAAGATTTGTAATTAGCAATTGAAAATACAAACTAGATATCTTTTTATTGTAACTTAGTCAGGCTTAGTTGACCAAAGACAATTCCTTGTTCTCTTTTTAAAAAACAATATTTATTTCTTTTTGAGTTTTGACACGTTGCATGATGATTTTCAAATTCTGCAAATCTCATTTTTTACAAATATTAATAGTGGCTTATGTAACAATTTTCCTATAATGCTGTGTTTTTATAGTTGAAGGTGTTCTGTCTCTAGATGGAGTTGCAAAAACTTAAAACTGAGCTGTCGAAAAAGCAACAGCTCGCCGAGATTGCGAAGCCCGCTGACCTCCCGGCCCTGATACGGCAAGAAGAACCGAAGCCGGAACCTCAGAACCCCTCCGTCAAGAGAGCTCCCAATTCAGTCATCATCGGCAAAAGACACCGGCCCAAGAGCAGTCAACCGGCGCCTCTTGAGCCTCAAAAAGCTGTCGCAGAAGAAAAGGAATTCACCGAAGAAGTAGATTCAGAGGAAGACGATGCGAAACAACCGACAGCAGAGCTCACACCAAAAAAAGGTGACAATTTAGATAAAGCAAGGAAAGAAGTCAGGTCTGATTCTAAACTGGAAGATGTAAAAATGGACACCGAAGAACGGAAGAGAACTTTCGGTCCCATGAGGCCCCCCAAGAATTATGTTGTGTCTGATCATTATTTCCAGCAAATAACTGATCGAGATCTTCCGGAGATCACGGAAGACGATAGCTATTGACTAGTGGAGAACAGAGTGCTCATTAGAAGAGGATACAGTCATAAATTATTAAGTGACTTAATTTTTGATGATATTTTTTTACATACGCTTAGAAAGTTTTATGTTAAGTTTGCATGTTTTGGAGGCTGTTGTTGGTGAGCTTCTCTTCTTGGGTGTTAGGCTGTATCAAATATAGATTAATTTTCTGGGCATCTTGAAATTCCTAATATCGGAGCTGAATTTCTCATTTCGGTGCCAAAATTGGAACTTTTTCAAGAAAACAATTCCAAATATTGAAACAATAATCAAATTCTGTGTTGAAATTTAATTAATGTTTCTACATTTATGAATGAATAGCAGTAGTGATGGGAACATTAATCAAAATTCAACGAGGCTGTAATTGTAATCTGGCGCAGCAAGAAGAGAAGTCTTGTTTTATTTAATATTAATTATAAATTTTCATTGTTATTGGAAATGTGATTTTAATTAGTGATTTTGTAAGTTATATAAATTGGCACCCGGAAGTAATGCTGAACAGTGCTCCCCGGGGCCGACAGTAAAAAAAAAAAAGTGTCATACTGCCGTATGTCCAAGACGCATTTGCCCGTTTCAAAGGTGCAAAAAAAGTATTCTAATTATTTATAATTAGAATATTTTTTTTCCATTTATATTAAAAACCTTTGTAAAAGTTAACTATGTCTTTTATTTTAACATTTTATACATTTCAACTTTAACAAGTCTATTGTGTATGCAATATGATTTTGGATTACGATTCACACATGAAACAGTGGTGAGATACAAACAAACACCTTCGCAGCTATTGTGTCCAGGTATGTATTTGAATTGTTATGCGTAATTTAGCAAAGTAGGTCCAATATTCTAGGTATATACTCTTGCTTGTAATAATTCAAATATAATGCCACCATGCTTAATCATCTATGAGGGGCAGTTTTCAACAGAATGCACTTTTCGCTGCCAGTATTGGTCACTTACATTTGTCTTTCAACTATCTAAATAGACGTCTCAGTGGATAGAATGTCTTTCTGAAAACACCATCATCATCTTTTATTATTTTCAGTCCGTTTCCATTGTCTCATCGTGGAGCGTTCTCCTCAGTTTGGTGTAACCTTTCTAGTTCCGCCCATCTGAATATAGTCATAGCAAAGGAAGCGACTCCATCCCAGGTTTGGTTGTTTCGGAGGACGCTATTGGCTCATCACTTATTTATATGTCAGTCTTTTCAGTACATAGAAATATTTTCAAAGTCTGTTGAGTTTAATCCATTTACATTTAATATTTTCTGAGATAACATCCTGAGCTATGGACTCTCCGAATCCACATTGAGCCTGAATGTCAACTGTGTTTAGGTCAAATGTGATACTCATTTCATTTTGCCACCTGGAAAAAAAAAATATATTCATCAGTGGCGTGCAGTCCATAAAGGCAAAAAGCATTGCTTGCCCTAAAATATATTTAAACATACAAATCAAAGTATTTTTGAACTGATTTTCACAGAAAATTACTCTAAAATAATAAGTCGTAATATGTTTTATGATATTCAAAGTATTATATAACAAGTAATTTGCATTATATGTTAAGCTCATTTTTAACTCAACCTCTTGGCCTTAGTGTCTCTTATTTTAGTAGTAACAAAGTAATTATAAAGCTTAGCTGCCTTAAAAATATTACTATTCAAAGACCGGTGCCTTGAAGTGAGTGGTGTCTAGAGATCTGCAACCGACAGGTCGTGCTTTTACATAATTGTAACCAGATCGCAATTATTTTCCACTTTCTAATTTATTTTTAAGTCTTGCACTCCTGTGACAGTTTCATGTTGGATACGAACCTCTCCATGCCATTCCATGCTATCATTATTCCGTTATCGGTGCACAGCTTAGGGCGCGGCCGCACCATTTTGTAGCCTAACTCGTCGCAAACCAACTGCAGCATTTTAGGAATAAAATTGTTACACGCGACTCCTCCAGATACGACCTGAAAATAAATTTATTTTAAATCTATGAAAACCGGTACCGGGACTACCTGAGATCCGTCGCCAAAACATATCACATAAACACACCAATGTCCTGTTCTTTTCGGGGATTAGATTTTTCAATGCTATGAACTCCATTGCCCTTTGAGTTCTCTGAGAGAGATGTCTCCCGACTGAAGTTTGGAAAGCGGAGCAAAGGTCAAAGACCTCAGGGATCACTCCATCTGCTTCTATTCCTATAATCATAATAAGTGTTACCGAGAATAACAGAACAGTTTCTGAAAGACTGATTAAATTAATTAGTTAGTTAGTGTTAGTGAGATGTTTAATACCTAAAATATACTTTTTTAAATTGCACAAATTTACTAACAAATTAATTTGTTGATTTTAAATTCCTATCACTTATGGATGCAAATGATAAAATATTATTGATTGCAGTGCGAACCAAGTTCTAAAATAATAATTATGTTGATAATAGTTAATTAAATACACCACATATCTATCATAATTTTTTTTTGTTAATTTAACATTGAAATTATTCTCAAAATTTAAAAGTTGTTATTTTAGTATATATTTTTATTCAACTAGCAGATTGTTTATCTGGAAAATTGATGATCAGAGGATTGTTTTTCTAAGCCAAATAAAACAGTCTTCCAGAACTTGAGTACAATGTTTAAAGATAATATTTCATTTCAAGTAACAAATAATTATCCAAAAATCATTTTTTTTTAAAAACATATTTTTCTTGTAATTTTAAATAAAAATAAATAGATCTTCAGGGTTATACTAGTTTTGGTCGAAGGTAAAGAAAAATTTACAAGCAAAACTAGATTAATCGAAGTGTGTTTGTTTTTTAAGTATCATACCATGTTCTCTTTCTTTTCGCTGTAAATGTCGAAGAACTTTGTTCTTGACTCCCGACATGCTAAAATTGCAGTCCCTGAAAGAAAACATATATTTAATAATAACATTTACAGTATAGGTTCTACAAATTTATCTTCAAAAATATTTTTGACATATTTTATGTCGGTATGTAAAATCAACCGATTGACTTGAGTAAACATGTTTTGAAACGTCAATTCAGTACAATTTGAACCGTGAATCGCTTCACACCGAAACAACGCGCCGAAATAGTGACGCTGTATATTGAAAATAGTCGTTCAGTTGTGTTAACTCAACATGCATATCGTTGAAAATATCGAGGCCAACAAGCACCGTCTGACAACACTATTTGTCGTTTGCTGTCGAATTTTCTTGAGCACGGGCCAGTTAACAATTTTTAAGCACAGATAAATATTAAATATTTTACTGTTCCACGGGTTTACGGTTTTACGGGTTGGGCTTATCGTGTTAAAAATATGTTTTTGGACAGATGATTCAAGCTGCATTTTGAATTTATGACTGTGATTAAGTTTTCCATTAATAATGTCAACGTAAAAGGCTGGAGAAACCGGTCACCAATAAAATGTGGAAAAATCACAAAAGTATTTTATTTAAAATATTCAATAAAGTCAAGAACTGCAATAGGTACATTAATTTTACACTTGAACGAGTTTGTTCAAATTCTCAATATGTTACAGGTGGTGGTGGTTATGGTGGTTGGTTATGGTGGTAAAAAAGGACTGAGGCGTTATGACTGCAATTGCTATGAGGTATGGGCTCGAATCCTACTAGCGTTTTAAAAATTATATTTTTTATCTGCAAATTATTATAGCCTGTAAAAGTAATAAAAATGTGTATTTTTAAAATATTTATATCGACGAAATATTTATCAATACCTTGTGTGTTATCAGCGATTATCATTTGTGTAAATGAATAAATCTGTGTAAATATTATTTAGATGTTGAAAATTTTGAGTTCATACTTGTATGCCATCATGAATTGAGGAAATTCGAAAGAATCAGGGTTCACGGAGCGAGATGCAGCCAGCTCGATGGCCGGGCCTCCAGCTATATTTGCGAATTCCGGAAGGTTCCTCAACTTCATTCGTCTGGCAGTCTATTAACATTCAAAGGTAACAAAGAAGATAATGTGACTGAAAAAAGATATCCCGTTGATGCTGCAGCTAATTTTTAATAATCAAATTGTTCATTTGATGAAGAGTTAAACATAACTTTTTTCCGATTAATAGGTTAGACACTTTGACACATTAGATTTTTGTTGTCTTTAGTGAATTGATTACCTAAATATTGTATATGAGCGAAAAATACAGATATATTGAAAATCAATATTAACCATTGGTTATAGATTGTATTACTTTATCAAAGGCTTCTCCAGGAGAATCATCGATTGTCTGGCCAAGGAGTTTGAAGTCATCAACATTATTCACTATCGCCAGTAAGCAATGTCCTCCTGATATCAACAGGACCAAGAATGGAAAATCAACCTGGTGTTCCTAAAATCATACAAACAATGTTAAACAATTCGTTAATAAACTAACCTCATATAAAAACACGGAAACCCTTGAAAAAGCCTACCAAAAGAAAATATTTCATATTTAATCATTTACATAAAACCATTGTTAAAAAAAGTTTGCCATCGCTAATCAATTATGTGTAAATAGCAGTGGCGAGCAGAGAATGTTCTATAAAAGCTGTTAGTATAAAATTATTATCATTTTTAATATTAAAAATCAAGACATTTCGTGGATGTGAATTTTAAAAATAATAGGGTTTATTTATTCAAACTTTATAGGTATTCACTGACTTTCTGCTCGTATGGCTTGTAAACCACTGCTAAAAAGTAAAACTTGAATTATTTCTGTATAATTATATATCATAGATAATTACGTACCATCCTCGCCATAAGTGCGTGCGCCTCCATATGGTGTATTGGAATTATGGGTTTTCCGAACTTCCTAGCCAAGTGCTTTGCATATTTCAAACCAATAACTAAACTCAAAGCTAGACCTGAAAAAAACATAGAGATTGATTTATTTTAATTTAATGCTTTAAAAAATTAACCATAGAACAGAGAGTAATGATATGATCAAACCATTTTTATCATTATATCAAGATCCGGAAACATCCAAGTTAAGCTAAGAATGAGGAATCTATCATCACACTGCTCTGTAAGAGTGTGAGTTTGTAAGTGAGCTTTCCGCTGAACTATAAACTCGTTAGATGAGTTTGCACAGATTTTAAATATTTAAAATATATATATATGTATATAATATTATTGCCTGGCTTGACAGTCACAGCTATGGCATCTATTTCTTCACCGGTTAGAGCAGCACTTTGTAATGCTTTATTGACAACATTTTCCATATTATTCCGATGTATATCTTGGGCAATATGAGGAATGATACCACCATTTCTACAAAAAGAAAATATTTAATATATAACCAGGACTATTCAGTCCCAATACTGAGGCCATCTACAGCAATTTAAAATTGTTTCAAATCATTCAACGGCAAATCCCTAAATATACTTAAAGAGAACCTTTAAAGAAGAAACATGGCATGACATCCAAGAACTCCGTATTAACAATGACCGCCAAAATCGTATAATAACAGCGACTAACGACGTAATATAACAAAAACGTATAATAACAACGACCGCCAAAATCTACAAGCACATATAATAAGGCTTTTTATGAAAAATTGCCGCTTACCAACAAAACAAAATAAATATCTACTACTTCCATTATAATTTGATAAAGTCAAAAATGTTTGCAAATATTTATCTAGTATAGTAATCAATATTTTTGACAGAGTATTTGGTGGAATTTCATTTTAATAAAACACCTAGGTGAATTTTCGCTACATTGGCGAAACCGGCCACCAATAAAATTAAACATGTGGAAAAATCACTTAAGAAATTTATTTAAAATATAAAAATTTGCAGAGCCAACGGTTTGGGTCAGAATTTTAACTGTGTCTCAAAAAAAAAATTCAATGGTTTTTCTCATTTCATTATGCGTGAATACTTTAAAACATTCTTAATACAACAAACATGCGTGAACAAAGCGGATATATTATTAGATAATTAATAATAAAATAGATACCTTAAATGCACCAGATATTGAGAATGAAGTGCCTCCCCTAGAATGGTGCCTTTCTCATTCACTATGGCGCACCCCGTGTCGTCACATGAAGTTTCTATTCCCAAAATTATTCCTTTTTTACGAGTTTTCATAGACAGAGAGCAACATGTTCTCTGCCAAACGATATTATATTTAAGAAGATATCTGCTACACATTAAGTTATACCGAAATAAATTTTGAAGAACCATCTTGAAATAAATTAACCTATCTTACATTATTTTAAAACATGACATACAAAAAATCTCTCGTATAACCTGAAATCAAAAAATAATATGATTACTACAAAGATAATAGAAAGAAAGTACACTTGCCGAACCGAATGAATTTAGAATAAATTGACGATGCTATGTACAAATATAACCGAATACAAATGTTATACAAATAAAAAAAATACTGTATAATAAAACTTATAGGTTATATTTTAAAAAAATGTTAATGCCTTTATATATAAATGACACTTACTGATCTGTTTATTATTATTATAATAAAAACAATATCATCATTTCAATCTTGGAATTTTATTCGTGTTTTTTAATTATTTGTTATCGCTTGTCAGTTAAACTGTCAAATCATAATTCGCACTTTCAATGAGATGGAAACAATAGTTATAATTATTTTTTCCTTATGCGATGAATATAAAAAAGAATAAACTTTTAGGTATAATTGTCTTGCTATGACAAATATAAATAAAATATTATTAAATGTAAATACAATATTTTAGCGCACCAAGTACAAATTTTATTACCATAGAGAAAATTTTTACAATCCGGTCTATGGTTAAAAAAAAAACACGTCAGATACATATGGCTATTTAAGTAATATTAAATATTTAAGTAATATTTTTTTGTTGTTGGTGGGATTCCATTTTAATATTGTAAATAGAATACTAGGTTTGATAATTAATTGCGAACATAATAACAAACTCACTTTGAAAATGCCAACGTGAAAAGTTTACGAAACCGGTCACCAATATAAATCAACATGTGGAAAAATTCACCTAAGTATTTTATTTATAATATTAAAAAATATATATATAAATATAAAAAAACATATAAAATATCTGAGTTTGTATGATTGATAAAATATGTATTAGAATTCTAAATATAAATTCTCAACAAGAGCCCAAATTGTGAAATCAATCTTGATTATTTAAATTCATCAGAAAAATTCGACCCTAACATACAACAGTAATTAAGTAAGTAAAGTAAATAAAGCGATGATATAGTATTTGCATCGTTTTAAACATTTTCCGGTATTGCTAGAATATGAAATTAATCTTACTACTTGTAAGAAAAACTCAGAGAAAACTCTTTCTGACACTGGTTTTCTATTTGATGCGTCAAGATAGAATGTATTTCTTCAAACTGCTTGCTTACCTGACTATTCATGTTACAATGTTCTCTGATGCAGATGAAATGGATTGCATTCTAGTTGAAATACCACTGCAATTACAAGCCATTTCAGCTTCCTATAGCCAAAGGAGATAATAAAATATACATTTACCGAAAAATATGAGTTTATTCATTAATTTAATATTATAGTATACATTTTTAGTTGCACTTTTCAGCTGGTGTACTTAAAGTTCTAATATTGCAAGGGAGATCCATTTTACAGAACAATCGATTGTCAACTTCTCTTTGAGGAACCGAGGGAGCCTGGACACTAAACTAGAAAATAGTAATTCTTTACTAACTAAGCATGTTTTAATTTTGCATCAACTTTGTTACAGTCAAATGAAGCAAATAATCATGAAGACCTGATATAATATATGAGGAATATATGTGAACCGACAAGTGTATTAAGGGAACATCAACAACAATAAGAAAATACAGTGGCTAGTAGTGGTCTTTAAAGCTATCAAAAATAATTTTAGTTGTATATTATCGAAACTCAAAACATATCCAGTTGTGAATAAACAAACATTTGATTTATATTTTTCATACGTTTATAAGATATTAGAATTTTTTATGTAAAAGTAATGGCAAGCCATCAGGTAAAATGGGTCCAAAAAATTTTTAAAATTTCATTATTTTTAAAAAATTTATATATCTCTATACGCATTATTCCTCATATATTATAGGAAAATCTAAGCAATGCATAATTTTACAATGTTAACAAAATACATATTTACTAGCCTTCTATTAATCCCTTGAAATGAAAAAAAAGTTCATTTTAGAAACAAAACAAAAAATGGTAAATAATTCCTGAAAAAAATGTTAAAATCAATTAATTTGGCTATTTGCTGAAACATCTTAGAAACTAAAATTTCTGCTTATCCACGGATTTATTACAGAGATACAAAGATAAACTTATAAATATGAAATAATATATTAGTTATTTTTAATATTTATATGTGCTACAAGATTGGTAAAAATAGCAATGATACAAATACAAACAGAAAATGCTACATCCTGATCATATTCACCATATTTTAATAAACAGTGCGAGCGTGACGGATACACACTGAAGTGTCTGCAAGTGGACCTTGCGTGGTGTTATTATGAAATTATACAACATGGACGCAAGCCAGCTGGTACGCTAGAGTGGGTTATTAAAATACAAAATAATATGAATTGTCTACGGCTCAAACACAGTGAAATTCATAATAAATTATATAAATTTTATGTGGAAACCACAAAGTATGAGACTAACTAGAGTGGATACTTATTTAATTTTTATATCCACAATATTTAGTGGGTTCATAAAATCAAACCTAACCATACAAAAACATAGATGCACATGTGTAAAGATCCCTTTAGTTTGTTTATTTAGTGATGATCAAATCTTGATTATTAAGAGCAAAACTCAAAATGATATTACAAGACCTTATTTTGTTTAAGTTTAACGTTAGTAACTTGAATAGATGTGTTTTAAAATTAAAAGTGAACATATAAAATGTGGACTGTAGTGTCATAAACACCATTGAAGATTGTTAAATTAATACATCCAAAGTTAATATATATTTAGGTAAACCTTTCACATGTCAAGCAACGAGAAAAATTCTCAAAACAGGATTGATTCAGACCCCACGCTTGGCTATCACAGCCCGGCTGGGTGAGTGTTTGAATCGTTATACCTAAGTGTGTAAGCCTGTACCTACGCTAGATAGATATTTGATGGCTTTAATTGACAGAAAAAATATAAACAGTTTGTGATAGCTGGCTTTTGAACAGAATATAAATAAACTTACCGTAGGGATAAAATATAGCAATAATTAAATAAAAGGTATCTTAGAATAACAAAAAATGCATTCTACTGTAAGAAATCATATATACAAATATGTATATGGAAAAATACTGGCCCATGTTACAAAACTGGCTCATAGGAATGTCCTCTAGCTAATGTATTAGCAAATTAACTAAATAAGAATACATATATTGGTCAAAGATATATTGTAATTGTATTTTGATTATTTTTCAAGTGTTCAACAACCTGATAGGATTAGTTGATTGCTTGGTTTTAAATCTTTGATCAAAACTACAGTTGTAGACCTAAATATAATTCATTTAATATTCATAGATTATGAAAAAAAAAAAAATGCATAATATTATGGAGAAGTATGCATTGTTTCCAATGTGACCTCACACATTTTCACATGAATGGGTAGAAAATAATTTATTTATTTAAATAATATATAATACATTTGAAAATAAATTCAATAGGATGGAATGTATAGTTGTTGTACTTACTCGGAGATTTTCAGACAGATTGTAACCAAAGATCAAAAACATAGATGTTTTAGAAAGATTATGTTAAAAATATGCTACGGCATTCTCTAGGTAGCGATCACGATAACCTGCTGTAACCTACAAGTTCTGAAAGAATGATTAAATTGAACTGATTACCAAGTTGTTGAATATTTCACACGGTTTCAATAAAAGGCTTTATTTAACCAAACTCAAATTTAAAAATAGTAAACTAACATTATTTACATCTTATCAATGGAATCGCAAGTAATTTATTTATCAATTCGTGTGATTGTTTAATGTTTTGTAATCACTGTTCAAATTTGTCATTCAGAACTTGGGAGTGAGTGGTTGAAGTCTATTCTTGATAATAATGCACCTGTCAGTACAATTTACATTAAAAATAACAGATCTATTACAGTATCAATAAACAGAAATATATATTTGTTTTTTATATAATATATATAAAAGAGTGTATATATATATATATATATAGTCAGTTAACTGTTGATACCGCCTATACTCATGTTGGTTGGATTTATTTTGTAAGTTACCAATAAAAGTTGAGCAATGCTTCCAAAAATCAAATCGTCGATACAATATGTTGATAAGACAATCTGCAATCTATATTTTGATTTAACTATAGCATTAGAAAAAAGTTTATTAAATTATACTTCAGTTTAACTAATCAAAAGAATATTAAAAACTGCATAAATGCTCTAGCGACGCATTGTCTATGGTTGCAGGTCTAAAATACGGTTGTGTGATAGGTCAGAATTGTTGGGATTAAAAATCTAACTAATTTGAGCATGTCCCTGAACTACCGAATGGACGATCTATGGTGGCGGAGGCATCAACAGCTCACAGACCATGCGTATAATTTACATACCTAAGCGCTTTCACTCTAGGTATGGATGAAAGGCAATGTTGAATATATTTTCTATCAATTCCGAAGTTTGGACCAACAGTAGTCCGATAAGGTTATCGTACGATACAAATAAAAATATTTTCATATAAAAATCCTACTGGTAAACATCGCACACGCGTACGTAGTATAAAAACAAACCCTTATGCCTACAATAGTACGAGTCAATAAAATTTAAACCAAAGATTACAGGAACATCTTCACAATAGTTATCATAAATAATATATGTTTTGTAATGAATAGTTTTTCTAGGCACTTAGTTCAAAGTTTCGAGAAACAGTGTGTGTACAAAATCCTAATTTTATATAATCATTCTCATAAATTCTAATATTGCATCTAATTTTGGACTAACATTATATGTGTATCTCATAAAGATAACAAGCAAATAACAACATATAAATATTTATATACATAGTAAGTGAACAAAAACATATCTGGCACGTTCACTATCATGTCTGAAGATGTGGGATAGTCGGACCAGTCGTAGACTCCCTTCGAATTCTCGTATTTTCAATTGTTTGAAAAATCTAATTATAAATGTTAAACTCTATTTATGAGACAAAGTATTGTTACAGCGCCAAAGTTCATTTCAGACAATATTATAATTATTGTATTGGGCCAAAAAAATTTATAACATTATTTTTTAATATTACAATTGTAATACCAAATTGAATTATGTGACATGAAAGTTACACCATAACTATTTGTTTATTAATATAATTTTTTTTAATAAAAAGGTCCACATTATTGAGTGCAAAAAAAAAATTTGACTCTCGAAAGAACCAAAAGTTCAAAAATTATCATCTTTGATTATTTTTTTATGGCTTTCCCATTGACACATGTCTTTCTTGAAATGAGCTTGATAATCATTTTTATTGATAAAATTATAAGCATGAATTAGCAATGAATTTCAATTCAAGAAAATAATTTCAGTGATTTATTTTCTCTTTGTGAATGCATTTTGAATTTGAAAGTTCAATACAAAATCAACGAAAACCCTGACATCAACTAACTGTATCATGCTTAAAAATATAATCACTTTACGTGTACATCGAGCGTACATCATCGGAGAGTCTTTTCAGCGGTTCTGAGCATTTTAAAACTGAAGAATATACGATATTGCACATTTTTTTACAAAAAAATCTTCTATGGTAAATACTATTAATTTGATTAGCAAAAATCATTTTGGATATTTATTATAAAAATATTGAAGTGGCTTCTGAATAAAATCGTTCAGAATGTTATTCCACGAAACATCTTTTGCAATCTTCCAACTATAACGATAAAAATTATATTTTCTGTCAACCAGAAAACAGAAATAACTTTAAGGTGAAGACATAAAACTCAGAAATGAAATTAATAAATAAGATAAAATCTATACTGGCTTTAGCATATATCTATATATATAAACATGATTTAAAATAAATAGTAACAGTGTAAATTAATTTAATAATATTTCAACCATAAATTATGTGCTTAAAAAATAATGCACCATGAAAATCCCAATGTTTAATTACAAACTAGATTTAAAATATACATAACCTAACAAATATATTTGTAACATACTGGCATTTTTTATTTACTATCAATAGAAAATTATTAATTCTCAAAACTAACATTCTGGGGATAAAATCATATGCCTAAAAACATAGTTTTTGTTATTAGCACTACTACATTCTTGGGTGTTGTGCCGCATTTCTTCATCAGAGTTCCAACGTTTCGATCCCGGTATTAGGACCATCTTTAATTTTATTTTAAAACCTCTAATACTGCAACAGCCCCAGAAGAAGAGAGTTGGAATAACACCTAAGAACACAGAATTTATAATAACAACGGCCGCCAAAACTTAAGAGTGCATTTCATAGTTTTGCCGCAGCGGTTAAAATTATTTATTTATTTTCAATTACATTTCAGCCAATAATTTACAACCGCTGCATGCTATACATTGTATACACATGTACCTATATAATATTCTCTATTGTATATTTCTTATGTTACACAATATACATATTTTAGAATAGACAATCACATCGCATTGAATATATTTAATTATTTTATATGAGATACTAGAAGACCTTGAAGGAGCGACTATGAAACATTATAATATACAATCTATTATTATATTTATATGTGGTGAATAAATCTTTATATACATAAAGAAAAAAAATTATCAACTAATAATAATTTTTCTCTTCAGAAAAATACTAGACTTTGATACTGGCATATGTCAACTTAAAGTACACCCTTTCGAATACTTGCAAGAACGGAGAGCATGATCATTTCTTGACGCACTGAGGCAGTCACATCAGGAAGCACCGTGAGGAGTGGTGCAAGCAGTGAAATTAAAATACAACCTGATGAATCATTCTATCTAAATTGGTCTGTGTTATTTTAATATTGATGTATACGATTTATGATTTACCGCACGCTTCTGTCTGAGCACTGTCAGTGCACTTTGATTTTGGTATTAGGTGCAGGGCATCGCTGGTTAGCGCTCGCCGAAAAACTTTTGATCTGACGGTGCATAACTATTATTTTTGTATCTAATATACTGCGCGTCCACTAATAAAAACTGAGGCAGCAAATATCACGATCAACAGTTGCACTTGTACTGTGTTAATAGTTCTGCTTTGAGGGGTAGCATTTTGAAGACTTGCGACATACTGAGATTTATAGAGACATCATATTGCACGTCTCTGGCGAGGAGAGGCATACGATATGTCAATGCAGCTCAACCTCTGATGAATTATTTTATACTGTAAATCCACAATTGTGAATGATAAAACATGCTTGATAATGGATTCACAAAACAATTGCCACAGACCAGTGGCGTGCGGTCCACACCGGCAAAAAAAAGCAATAGATTCCATAAAAATATTATCGGAAATAAATGTTAAGACACTTGTAGGCTTTCAATACTCAACATATTTCTTCATGTGAATTTAAAAATATAAACTGATTTTTTTTTGAATTTTATATAAATGCTTTGGTTGGTTTTTTGCTGGTACTGACATCATATCATAAAACTAGGCTAAAAACAGTTCATGTTCAATGATATTTCACAATATATAAGTAGTTATCAGTGACATTGCAATTTGTTTCGGTGGATATGGTATGATGATTTCTCTCACCAAGGTACCTTATCTGGTGGCAATAGTGCGCATGTCACAGCTGCAGACGTCTCTCTGTTCAAAACCAATTCGTGTTTTTATGTTTTCACAGTGATCCAGTAGATGTGCGGTGATTTCTCTCATCCCTGCGCCTCAATGAAGAAGGTAGCTGTCCCCGGTGACTGCTCAGTGGGCGACAGGCTTGGGGTCAGTGTCTCTTCATGTGTAGACCGAGATGGTCGCTACGGCTGAAGCTGCGCTGGCAGAGTCGGCAGGAGAAGGGGCGCAGGCCGGTGTGCTTCCGTGTATGGCGGGTCAGTTCATCGGAGCGAGCAAATCGCCATGCACACCCCTCCCACAGGCACTCATAAGGTTTTTCCCCTGAAAATATACGTAAATATTTATTTAAGTACAAGCTTTTATTTTAATAATAATATTATATAATTATAGATAAAACCAAATGATTCATGACTGCATACATTTATAACAGAAATTATGAGAGCTCTTATTCTCTATAGAGGCACCGTTTTCGGTTATACTCGGTTCTTGGATGTCAAGCCACCTTTCTTTTTTATTCAACAGGACAGAAACATCAGAACAGTACTGAAGAAATACGCATGACATTAAAAATTCAGTATTTATAAATTTCATAGTATACTAAGCATTTAAACTTATATTTTCTATGTGCATGATGATAAACTTTTGGGTTTAAAATTACATAAATTACAAGTTAAAAATTAAAATGTGGCATGTTTCTCTCGGAACTGTTGATAGGATGTAAATTTTAACAATGTATTGAAGATTATATTCCAGATGAAAGTCTGAGGATGGAGCCTTGTGGATAAACCTTCATAAGTTTATGACTAAATACAGAAAAGAAGTTGATGGGAGAGATAAGGTCGGAAGATATAGGCACTCACCAGTATGAGTCCTCTTGTGTGCCTTAAGATGAGAGCTCTTGGTGTAGACCTTGCGACAGCCGTCCACATCACACGTGTGCAGCTTGCGGCGAGCCCGAGCCAGCATCTCCCCGCGGTTGTTGTTGCGTGCCAGCTCCGACTTGCGTCCATCTGTGACTCCTGATCGATCCTTGTTCCTGTAGATGTATACATATATACAGTTTAAAATTTTTAAGAAAAAAGTTTGAAGATTTCACAATAAATAATTATATCTGTACGGTTCCTTCACTTTTGTAAAGTAGCTTTACCTTCAGGAATGATAGCTCGAATAAATAACTCAAACACATGTGCCTTATCTGCCTCTTTGCTGCCGACTATGACCAAACGTGAGAGTTTATTTTAACATAAATATTGTAAACATTTTAACATACACTAGCTAATATTATATTTGGTTGGCCGTCCCATACAATATCAAGGTATATCAATTCTAATAAGTTCCGATCAACGAGATTTCTAGCATATGTGCGATGTAGATGACCATAAGATAGAATTCACATCAGTCAATTGATAAGTTTCTGAAGGCAACAGCAAAAATCTTTTCATAATGTACTTCTATTCCAAAATGCAAGTTTTTGCAAGTGTAAATATATCTCGATACAGCAATTCCAATTTATACAATAAAATTTAGTATTTCGAAAAAACAAACCAAATTGCTTTTAATAATTTGTAAGTTGTGGCAGCCCCTGTTATTAATTTTCTTCTTTATCGGGTGCTGTTTTTCGGTCCTGGTACTGTAATCACTTTTGGGGATTTACGAGATGGAAAATCCCTGAAGAGAGTTCCAGTGCTGGGATCGAAGCGTCTGAATATTCAAATAACAATGCAGCACAGCCCCAAAAAAGAAGGACATCTGAACTTACCTAGTATACTTCATACACACCTATTAATGGAGTGTCTCAGGATCCCCGTCGGCCGAACCCCTTCAGCGAGGTCGTCTTCGGTCTCCAGGAGTGCCGCGTCCTCGGGCGCGTCGCAATCTTTCAGGCCCCCCTTCTCTGGCGCACCCGGGCCTTCCGGCTCGGCGGCCGCGTCTTCCGTCGCCAGAGGCGAGAGGAGTTCGCGCTTGAGGTCTGTCAGGAGCCCGCCCCGCCGGGACGCCGCATCGCCCGCGCCACCCGTCCTCCTGTCCTCGAGCCTGCTCCCCCTGCAGTCGCTGTTGCCCCTGCGCGCTGGGCCTTCTTTTCTCTTGCCCCCCTTCGCCTCGCCAGCCGCGGAGGTCGTGTTCTTTCTGAGCGCGCTCCTGGGAGTCTTCGGCGCGAGGTCGAAGCTGACGTCCGACAGCCGGCCGCCGAGCAGGGCGCCGCCCGCGTCGCCGGAGGCCATCACGTCGACGTTCCTGCCGAAGACCTTGCTGAGCTCCATGTTGTTCAGGAAGGTGGCGGCGATCTCGGGGTTCCTGATGATGGAGGCGCAGATCTCGGACTGCGTGAGTAGGGAGGCGTTGAGCTGGCGGATGAGGGAGGTCGCCTTGAGCGGCGGCTCCGCGGGCTCGGCGGGGGGCGCGGCGGCGGCTGGTCCTCCCGGGGACGGAACGGACAGGGCGGCTCGGGGGCGGGACGCTCGGAAAGCCCTGCAACGGGAGATTCCTCGTTCAGATTATCAGAGCTCGGATGTAGCAGAGTATAAATAAAAAAATCACACCACGAAATTAAAAAAATACGTTCAATAGCAGGGATCTCCAAATTGCCAAAGAGTATCTTTGAAAGAGGTCTTTGAAAGTCAGATCGCCGTGGGCACTCACAGGTCGGCGTCCTTGATGCGGTGCAGCGCCAGCAAGGCCGCCTGGCGCTCCAGCAGCAGGTCGCCGGGAGCCCGCCGCGCCGGCTCTGGAACCAAACACACGAAATCGCAAATTAACCCTGGCTATCTCGCATGTTCAGCTAGCTACACAGTTGCAAATCAACTCAGTTTTTAATCAAAAGAAAATATTCTATATTATAATGAATTTACTTTTTAATACTACTGCGTATACGCCTAATCTCGATAAAAAGTTTAGACCTTCATCAGACATATGCTGCATCGTTGTAAAGGAAGACGAGGTAGCACACTGTACATACAAAGAACAGCAAGTCTGTATTTATGCTTTCTGTAAAGCGTGTAAATAACGAAGACATGGACCCTCTCCAGTTCATCTTTCTTCTTCAGGATCTTCTCGCAGAAGTCGGTGACAGTCCAGGCCTTTTGAATGCCAGCATTGAAGGTATATTTAAAAAAAAATGGTACAGAATCATACCGAAATTTCTACGGTTCAGGAAAAAACGATGCGGAGTGGGAGGGGGAGCTAGTACTATATAAAAAAAAAAATCATGCGCATTTTATACAAAACGCATTCTTCATGACTAATTATTATATAGTAATCGAACGAGTACACAGAAGACGCCGTTTCCGAAATAGTCGGAATGATTGCCTGCCTTGCTCCAAGACCCGCCGCACGCCACTGCTCGCACGCGAGGTTTATTCATTTGGCGAAAGTGATATCATGATCTTTTTCAACATAACTTTCTTCTGCTAATGCAACTAAGTTTCAACTAGAAAAACGTTTGTCACGGAAGACACGTGAACATAAATAAAATAATAAATATATATATATATATATATATATATAGCATGTACACGTCCCGTTCCCGGGAAAACGCTCTGATTCCCCGCGGGCCGCTCTCTCCGAGTGAAAGCCGGCGCCGGGCGGCTGGGCAGACCGGGGCAGACCGGGGTAGACCGGAGCGGACCGGGGCAGAGCGGGGCAGACCGGGGCGGACCGGGGCAGACCGGGCCAGACCGGGGCAGACCGGAGCGGACCGGGGCAGACCGGGGCAGAGCGGAGCGGACCGGGGCAGAGCGGGGCAGACCGGGCCAGACCGGGGCAGACCGGAGCGGACCGGGGCAGAGCGGGGCAGACCGGGGCGGACCGGGGCAGACCGGGCCAGACCGGGGCAGACCGGAGCGGACCGGGGCAGAGCGGGGCAGACCGGGGCGGACCGGGGCAGACCGGGCCAGACCGGGGCAGACCGGAGCGGACCGGGGCAGAGCGGGGCAGACCGGGGCGGACCGGGGCAGACCGGGCCAGACCGGGGCAGAGCGGGGCAGACCGGAGCGGACCGGGGCAGACCGGGGCAGACCGGGGCGGACCGGGGCAGAGCGGGGCAGAGCGGGGCAGACCGGGGCGGACGCGTGCGGGCTCCGATAACGCCAGGTGCCTACTTGCCCTCTTCGATATCCCGAGGTTTAAAAGTTTAATATTTCACTTAAAATACGCAAACCGAGTTTGAGAATGCCAACGCGAAAAGATGGCAAAACCGGTCACCAATTAAATCAACACGTGGAAAAATCACTAAAGTATTTTATTTAAATATTAAAATGGAATTCCAAGTACTTTCTGTCAAAAATATTGATTATTTTAAAGTTTACTTGGCGACGTTGACATTTCTTCCAACGGTTCCAATGTTGGCAAATATCCCTATCCCCTAATTTACACGGTACTTTATCTACATGGTTTTACGTTTACGCGGTTTTCAAAATATGCTACTTAAAAAACAAAAAAAAAATTAGTCATTATTTATTACCGTTCGCTTGGTAGCACTGACACTGCGTTTTAGTTTGTTTTCGATTTACACGGTTTTATAAGGAACCTATATTCAGTATAAATCGGAGGGATAGGTGTATAATGTAATTAATTGATATCCCACATTATTTTTTTTAAATGTACCTACGGTTTTGCCTTTTTGTTAGAATAAATCAATTAATACACAGTGTTTAGAATTCGCAATACACAAGATGACGCTTGATTGCCATGAAGACAATGGAAATATATTTGGTTGTAATTTAAATATTTATTTGTAAAATTTTCGGTATATAAAAATAAAAAAAAAACTCATTTTTTTTTTTTTTTTTAATAAAATTGAATTAATTATTAAATTAATTTATTTTTAAAAAATACGTTTATTTTCGGTGTATTAAAATCATAAATAAAAAAATTGAATTAGAAATACAACTTCACTTTTCAAGTATCAAATACAAAATCTCATGAAAACTGAATTCGGTACGCGGGAGATATCAACGCACGGCCTACGACTTATAACGAAACCCAACAGGGATGAGACACGAATAACGGCAGAGTTCACCAGCAATTAACCAACTGCCGTCTAGTTGATCGATTCTCAAATAAGCGACTCTGCAACAACGTACATTAATAAGTTGTTTGAAACGACGATTCGGAAAAAAGTGCAAATTGTACATCGACTCGGTTGTAACGGTGCAATCCCTCCGGCCTCGCGTATGTGTAGGTGGTTTTTGCGGGAGGGGAAGAGAGCGGGGAGGAGAGGAGAGCGCGCCGATTGATAACTGGATTTATTGAAGAAGACCTTACGAAATATAGGGACATTCACCGAGACGACCGTGTCCGTTCTGCCTGTCGCCGCTCATACCTACAGCTGCTTAGGTATAGTATATATTATATGTACTTTCATAGCTTTTGCCAGCTGGGGCGGTCCCAAATTTTCCATCCTCTCTGTGCCAATCAAAATCAGAAAATAGGGGGTCAGCACAGGACAGAGAGTACTTGCTGGAATTCCATTTTAATATTTTTTAATAATATACTTTGAGTGATTTTCCACATGTTCGTTTATATTTGTGACCGGTTTCGCCAATCTTTCACGTTGGCATTATCAAACAGAGTGAGGTTTTTTTTTTATAATAATAAGCAATTAGGTAAACAATTGTTAGAGGGAGAGGTTGGTAAAAAGAGAGAGAGTGATTGTCAGGTGGTAAGGGGGTAATGTGATTTGAATGTACCTGAAGCCGGTCACAAATAAAAACGAACATGTGGAAAATCACTCAAGTATTTTATTCAAAACTATTTAAATTGCACACGTATAGCAATAATGGATTTTTTCAATAAAAACATTATTTATTTTTATATAAATTAGATAAAGATATTGAAAATATGCCTGCCCAAAATGTGTGCCGTCCTTTAGAATTATACCTATCGATTTTTTGAAAACATAAAACATACGATTCTAAGAAAAATAATACTAGCATATATATTTAAAATATTAAAATGAAAACTCTCTGTCAAAAATATTGATATATAAATATATATATATTGTATATAAATAACAAAGGAACTGGCCGTATCCAAACTTCGGACAACAGCACGCACATCTATGTAGAAAACAGTGTATTTTGTGTTTCGACTAGTTTAGATGGGCGCTGGCTCTCGTGTAATCCACATATTAACGTGACCTTCGGACCACAGGATACACAATCAATTTAAAACTCATTTTCCTGTAGAAAACGAACACGTTGTGGTCCGACTGGATTAGATCGGCACTGGCTCTCCGGAACCAGCTTCTCTGGAGGGGCCGGCGAACCGGCTGCGCGGAGTCGAAGACAACGGGATCTCGTGGACGACGCGGAGGCGGAGACTTTGTCATGTTTTATACACACGCGGTTTATACAATATAGAAACACGATCCACACACAGAACGAAGGGATAAAACCTTAGAATTATACACCTATCCCCCGTTTAATAAAGTTTCCTTAGAAAACCGTGCAAATCGAAATCGTAGATTTTTATATGTGAAACCGTGTAAATCGAAAACAAATTAAAATGTGCATAACTAAGTCATTTATTTCAATGTAAAAAAAACAACTAAAAATAGAATATGTACGTAATTCATTTTACATATAGAAACAAGAAATATAAATTTAAAAAAAAACTTTAAATTTTCATTTTCGTAGACTCTTAATCTTTTCTTCCTAATTGTTATATTGTCATTTTCATTACTCGATAGTACTTGATGCAATTCAAGTTCGATGTTAGATGAATTAGAAACATATATATTGATTTTAGTGAAGACCGCTACAGTAAGTGCGATTTTGCATATACAGGTTTTATTTTTGATTGATATGATTAAGTACATTTTTTTCACATATTGAAAATATGTACTTAATCATATCAATCGAATTAGAAACAATTTCAGATCGCCGAAGCTTAGTAGTGAAATCCGTAATTAATCATTGTGTTTGGTTTTTGGTCAAATCTTTATAGACCTCTTCATTATCTCGCTGAAATATGAAAGCTTGTACAAACTTTATTTCTGAGACACGTGCGAAAACTAAGAACACTCCGTCATTTATTTGTAATATTTTATTGGGTATAATGCCGGGTTTTTTCTTGTATGCTCTTAAGTTTCAGTCAACCTGTATATATTGAATAAATATATACAGGATGAATCAAATACTAAATAATTGACATTAGCGCTACAAGCTACGTACGAGAAAATGGCAAACCAACGGCTTTTAATTGCAGGCGCCAGGAATCACCGTTGTGGTGCCACATGTCCGCTGCTAATTATCGTCTTCTGGTATCCTCGGGAATATGACGATATATATTCTAGATGAACGGCCGGCGAATCAGGCCGCAGCACTTTCCGTGAAGAGATATCTGGCCGGGGAGAACACCCCGAGGAAGTAGGCTAGAAACCATACCTCCGCCTCTTACAGTCTTGGCAAACTCATTAGTCAACAGAGCCGAATATCAACAATTAAGATTCCTTTTGAGAACAAAATTTATAAAACTTACACTATAGGTACACTCAACTAAAGTTATAAGTCCTAATTAAATTATAGGAATACTAAGTCTGAAATTTTGGTCATTAACTCAGCGTAAAGACCCACTTTTCACCCTGGGGAATTACCGCACATTCCTCGCTGTGTTCAACCTGGCGGCGACGGCTCTAGGCTGGAGAGATGGAAGAGAGGTGAAAGAGGTCCAACCGGCTTACCTTGATGATGCAGCACCCGGCGACGCGCCTTGGGCCTCGTGCTGAGGTCCACCGGTTCCTGCTGCTCCGGGGGGCCGCTGCCCTGCGAACAGACCGTCGTCCAGATTAGCTATTCTATTTCATGTAAACTGAGGTTAGTCACAAAATATTTCCAATCAAGTTAGGACGTACCGCCCCATAATCACCTTTCCCCCCCCCCCCTCCCTAAAGGGAGCTTTCGCGGAGTATTATAAACAAAATCAGCCTTTTTCTGACGCCTCGGGCCGTATTGGCCCCTCCTCAAAATACGATAAATTAAACGCATTCGCCTCCCCTTTCCCGAAGAGAGCTTTCGAGGAAAACTACAAATTAAACTAGTCTGTCGTGGACATCCAAGTTCATATGTGCTTTCATGGAATACTACAAATGAACCCGGACTCTCTGTCCGCCCCGCGAGCGTATTCATTAGCGATGCTAAAATGTACAGCGTGTCCCACGTAACGGCTAATGAGCAGGCCCACGCGGTGTAACCCGCATTTGACTTGGACAACCGCACGCTACGATCACGATCGAGAATCAACGTAATCTCCTAGCCATTTGGCTATTCATATTCGCTTAAACATGGAACGTTACAAATACAACCAGTCTATGGTGGGGTTCACAGTTGTATTTACCTAAAATATTGCATTTTTAGCGGATTGGATGTAAGGATGAATATTATAACTTATTATAATTAATTATAACATTATGCTAACTTCTATCAATACTAACACACAGGGCGGTTTTTTTAAACTCTGTAAATGCATACATGGTGTTTTTAATTCACAGTAAAATCGGGTGCCGCAAAGGCAATGCGCTTTATTTTAATTTAATTTCTATGATTTTTAAAATTATCATTTTAGTGTCACAAAATCAATACAACAGATTTTATTCACAAATAAAAATATAATTTACATTTTACACGACTTTGCTAGAAACAAGTTAATTTTCAAGTTTAAAACTATGTCACAACGGTTTAAACATAAAATTTTATGTGCGAACTGAATTCTTCGTGCGGTGACATTAACGCACGCCCTAAAAATGAGCGAAACCCAATAATGACGGGACACGAGTAACAGTGTCTAGCAGGAAGTTCACCAGCAATTAAATAACTGTCAATCTAGTTAACTGTTTTTCAAAGAAACAATTTGTCAGAACATAAAGAAATAATTTCAAGAATTCAAAAAGAACATAAACAAAAAGTGGGATTCGAACCCACTTATCGTAGTCTTGATTATTTGTCCTTTTAATCGTTTTATGCAATCGACCCCGACACTACGTGGTGGCTAGTTGAATATATTATATAGTGTGAGTTGTGAGCGCTGTGTATATTAGATTCACCTCTCTGGTGGTGGGGACCATGGCGTTGCCACCGTTCCCTCTCCCAGACTCGCACCCATCCTGCAACAAACAAAAATATGTGTTTACGTATTCATTATGGCAACATTCGAAAATACCATTCATCATAATCTATCGACAATTATTTGGCAATGAAGTCTAAAGAAGAATTCGTTGAAAACCAAAAAAAAAAAAAATTAAAGTAGCCAACAAGCTTAGCAAACCAAACATTGTTTTAAAATTACACGTGTTTAGGTTCTTGCAACTTGTAGACTCGCTTCTGTACAACGCATCGATTCTGACGACTTGTCCTTGTATCAGTCCCTGACTCGCCCCTGCCCCTGACTCGCCCCTGCCCTGACTCGCCCCTGTCCCGGAGCGCGCAACGCATCGGCCCCCGCGAGTCGCCCCTGCGCTGCGGGCTCCCAGCGCTGGCGCGCCGCCTCTGCATTAATCGATCTCGGAGGCTGCAGATGTAGGCTGTAGAGTGTAGACTGTAGACTAGTGTAGATGGTCACGGCGAGAGAGAGGCCGGGCCTTGAGCGCGGCACCGGCGGTGAGCGGCGCTCCGTTTTTACGCGCGTTGGGACATAAACTTAAAGCTGGGCATAAATTTGCAAACGCAACTGCGCGGGCGCTCGCCATATTCAAATTGGATTGCCGCGAGATACACGCGGAGATAATTTTCGTGAGCGAGCTTTTGTACACTTTAAACCCGACGGCTTCGAGTGGCCGCGTCCGCGAGGCGCTCTCAAGGATACTCGGATCTGATCTACTACTGGATACTAGGATCGCTTGCTATCAGAATTTTCGCTATCGAATCTGTGGTTTTTATCATTTTTGCTGTTTTTAAAAATATATTATATTTGTATCCGTTTCTTTGCACCGTATGCGTGTATATGAAAACGCTGTTTTTGTGTTAAATTTCTGGGCCATCTCTACCGCGCCGCCCCATATAATCACTATCACATAATCACTGAAAGATTCTAAATGTGTTATGAGCCTATCGACCTGGTATTTTAACTGCTGCATGGAGTAGAAAAAAAAAAAACTACAATATTTTTTTCACCATTTAAAATTTAGCCTAATCCCAGAACCCATTGAATTCGTGGCGATCCTACCCAGTACCAACGCAAATCGCCAGTCGCCGATAAGAGCCCCGCGTATCGTGACGTCACAGTGTTGACATATCGGGGCATCGCAATATGAAATGCGGAATGGATTTTGGGAAAAATAACATATTTCACTTATATATGGTATACAATATATTAATAGAAATTACAAGTTTAAAGATCTGAGTATCAACATGTATATGTATGTGAATATATAATATATATATATATATATATATATATATATGTATTTCTAAAACATTTAAATATGCAAGATTATAAAATAAAGATAGCGACGTGGCTTCAGGATGGGCGGTTGCCCTCCCCTGCATCGAGCCTTATACGAGCAGGACCGATTTCAGAGTGTGGGAAATGGCGCTCGAGGTTTGGTTCCTTGTTCGGCTCCTACCTAACCTAACCTAACCCCCCCCTAGCCGCGCAGAGTTGCAACCGAGATCCATGTATTAACTTTTAAGATGCAAGATACACATTTCCAAATCGCTCACTACCGATTTTGAAGTGAGCATGAATATGAAACGAGCTATTATAACTTGATATACGAGCGACGGAGAACGGGGACACCGAGAGAGCCCTCATAAACAGAAGACGTCGGTTTCTGATGAAATTATATCCTTGAAATGAAGTGAATAAAAATCACATTGAAAAGCTAGTAGGGGAACATCGCTAGGAGATATTAACCGCCTACGAGCTGGTGGATCTGCATCACGAGCAACAGCAAAAGGTTGTGTAGAATGAAGAAAAGACGATGAAATCCCTTATTTCAAATAAAATGCAGGGAGGTGTGCAAAATATATTTTAAAAATGCAATATTTTGTAGAATAAGACTGCACCAATGCGCGAGGTGGATGTGTTCAATGACAGTGCGATGTCACATTTCCGCAAAATCCTTAAAGGCGCCATAAGCGAGTGTCACTAGATAGGTTCCTTGTTAACGAAAACAATGCAAGAATTTGATAACTCTTGAGTTGAAATTAAATTATAAAAATATACAATGGTAGGTATATATATATATACGAGGGCGGTCCGATAAGTACTTAGCCTCACCGCCCGATGGTGCTAGTATCGCAAGAGAGATTTACTATTGACGGCTTCTGTCAAAATTTCAGCCGAATCGGACTCGTAGTTTTGTTTTGACCGCGTGTGGAAGCGAACGTGTAAGCGTATTTTAGAAAAATGGAAAAAGAGCAATATCGGTCGGTGATTCGATTCTTGTTTTTGGAAGGGAAATCGCGCAGCGAAATCAAAGAGCGCTTGGATGCTGTGTACGGTGACTCTTCTCCTTCGATGGCGACCGTCGAAAATTGGTTTAACGAGTTTCAACGTGGTCGCACGTCGGTTTTTGATGAGCCACGCCCAGGTGCCTCGAAAATGGCTACCACGGATGATAACGTGACAAAAATCCACGATCTCGTATTGGCAGATCGCCGATTAAAGGTGTGCGAGATAGCTGAAACAGTAGGCATCTTAAAAGACCGCGTGGGTCATATCCTGCATGAAATTTTGGGCATGAGAAAGCTGTCAGCGCGAAGGGTGCCGCGTTTGCTCACTCCGGACAACAAGCGCAACCGTGAGATCACTTCGGAGCAGTGTTTGACGCTGCTTAAGCGCAATCCGAAGGAGTTTCTGTGTCGTTTCGTGACCTTCGACGAAACATGGATCCACTGGTACACACTAGAGACCAAGGAACAGTCGAAGCAGTGGACTTTACCCGACGAACGTTCTCCGAAAAAGGCGAAGACTGTCCTATCGGCTGGAAAGGTGATGGCCACCGTTTTCTGGGATTCACAAGGTGTGATCTACATTGACTACCCGGAGAAGGGCAAAACGGTCACAGGGCTCTACTATGCCGAATTATTGGGCCGATTCGACGCCGAATTGCAGAAAAAACAGCCCCATTTGGCGAAGAAAAAAGTGCTCTTCCACCATGACAACGCACCGACTCACACCTCCGCCGTCGCCACGGCCAAATTAGTCGAATTGCACTACGAACTGCTCCCTCATCCACCGTATTCTCTAGATTTGGCCCCGTGCGATTATTTTTTGTTTCCAAACTTGAAGAAGTCACTCGCCGGGCAGAACTTCAAGTCGAATGAAGAGGTCATCGCCGCCACGGAGGCCTACTTTGCAGGCCTCGAGAAAACGTATTTTTCAGATGGGTTAAAGAAGTTGGAGCATCGCTGGGTCAAGTGTATTGAGGTAAAAGTAGACTATTTTGAGAAATCAATCGCCACTTTTCCAAAATTTTCGTTATTCTTTTGTATTTGTACTTATCGGACCGCTCTCGTATATATATATTAGGGTGTCCCTTAAAATTCAAGTTCAATATTTTTTTACGCATACCTTCTTAAAAGTTTAGTAATAACCCTATATTGTCTAGAAAAAAAATATTAGTTCGATTTATAAACGGTAACCCGTGCCGACTTGCGATTTTAACTTGTCCATACAAGTTGCGTAAGTACTGCGCTGTGACTTGTAACTGCATGTTTTATTTGTCATTTCATACGTGATTTTTGAGATTAGTAGTGCTCCATTGTTTAGTGCGTTAACATGTCGGTGAAATTACGGAGTGATAAACAAAATAATTTCCTTATCGGTTTGCCTAGATATCAAATAAATGGTGCAAAATTACCATCTACTCGACAAATTCCCTCGGTCCTATTTTACAATATTCGTGAGGTTAAACTGATTATTAGTGAAAGTGCAAATCTTGTGATTAGGGAGTGCATCATATATTGGGAAAAAGCAAGAATTCCAACAAGGGCATATCCTAACTGCGTGAAGAAACTTGTTGATTTATATCATGTTTGGAGAGAGTTGCAAAAAAAATTGTAAGAAAACTCAGGTTACGTTCAAGAGCCGTGAGAACAATTTCAAAATTGATCTTGATAATTTGTTTGATATTGCACATGCTGATGCTTTTGAGAGAATGAAAATAGAGTAAGATAAATTATTTTTAATGAAACAGAGAGAGCCAGATCGACCAGGATGCTTAGGTGGTGTTGATAAAAAATTGTCGGAAAAAGAAGATAGATCTAAACAACGACGATTGGAAGAAGAGGAAAGGGTTGTAAGACAAAGATAACCACTAGCTGCTGAAACTAGAAAATCAAGGGCAGAAGCAATAAAATCTGACTTCTTTGGAAGTAATGTACCCGACGTAGTCACAGTCCATTGGGATGGAAAACTATTACCCGGGTTAGATGTACGAAGTTCTAAAGAAGAACGCTTGCCAGTTATTGCTTCGTTTGACGATAAGGAACAGCTTCTTGCAGTGCCAAAACTAGAACATTCTTCTGAAAAACATCAAGCTAAGGCTGTCTCAACAGCTCTCTTTGACTAGAACCTTCACGATAAAGTACAAATAATGTGCTGCGACACAACAGCTTTCAATACTGGCCGTTTCAATGGAGCTTGTGCTATTTTGGAGAAACTTTAGGAAGAGAATTGCTGCTCGTCTGTCGTCATCATGTTTATGAATTGGTCCTAAAAGCTGTCTTTGAAAGCAAAATTAAGTAAATTACTAGTAGCCCAGATACTCCAATGTTTAAAAAGAGAAAATTGGAAAAACATCGACGCTAGTAACATTGAACCATCTCTTAATTTCGTAAAACAACGTGTTGCCGAGACAGACATACAAGCTTTGTTAATATTTTATAAGGCAGAATTAGACAAAGGTTATGTAAGAGATGACTACCGCAAATTGGTCGAACTGTGCGTAATATTTTTGGGAGGAGACACAGAGGAAAAATTAAAACTAAGCCCCCCCAGAGCCATGCATCAGGCACGCTGGATGGCGAGAGCGATCTATTCTTTAAAAATGTGTTTACTTCAGTCACAATGCAGAATAACTGCGAAGGACAAAAAGACTCTACAAGATGTTTGCTTATGTTTGTAAAACACTGGATGATTTCGTATCGGAAAAGAGCAAACAATTTTTATCACGACTGCAGATCGACGACAGTTTTCTAAAGGAAGATGTATCTTCTTGGAATAATAATAGTGCTTTTGTGGAAGCTAAAAGAAAAATAAGTTATTTGAGGGTTGTGAATGATACTGCTGAAAGGGCTGTTAAAATGATACAAGATTTTAACGGACTTATCGCGGCTGAAGAAGAACAAAAACAGTTCTTGCTGCGCTGTGTCCAGGAACATAGAAAATTGTATCCGGACTGTAAAAAAACAACTCTATAAAAAAGTTACCCTGACTGATTGTTATTACTTTATGTTTTTGATTAAAGATTAATGTTCATTTAATTGAATTTTTACTATTATTCACTTAATTTATTGCATTTATAATGATTTTATACCAGACCGAAATATCAAGACAAAACACGTTTTTTACTAAACTTTGAAGCTCGGTCGGCACTAGTTGCAATTTTTCTAGAAAGATGAAATTTTATATTTGAGTATCTTATAGCATTAGTAAAAAATGTAGAGGGTATGCATTTCGAAATTTGAAAAAAAAATTTTTTTGGTCATATAAGGGACACCCTAATATATATATATATATATATATATATATATATATATATATATATATATATATATATATATATAAAGATATCTTTATCATTATTATGAGTTTAAATATTTTTGGGTTTTTGAATCATCTGAGTATCTTATCTGTAATTTCGATTACGATTGATAACGTTTTTGTAGGTTTTGGCAGCCGTTGTAGTGAGACTTCTTCTGTCGTAGATCGATGTCCCGATTCCCTGAAGATGGAGGGCGCGACTTCTGCGACTCCTGCGGCTCCGGAGGTGCCTCGGAGGGCCCCGGCCGATGGAGAAGAGATGTTCCCACGCGCGGGGCGGTTGCGCAAGGCGCCCCCCGCCGCGGTCCCTCTCGGCGAAAGTGCACTCGATCTGCTCGCAAGCTGTGATTTAATGAATATACATAATGATCGTTCACGATACTGGGCGATTCCAGTGTAAAAGTATATACCCAAAATTCGTGATAACCCTAGCGCACGAGACTTATACTCCACGTGTAGAGTTCCAACATCGTGACGTCACAGTGTTGACATATCGGGGCACATATACCATGTTACTAGAGTAACCACAAACTTAGCGATTTTTGCGAAAAAAAAAAAAGGAAATTATTTTTATTTTAAAAAGTGGATATGTTTCGCTATTTTTAGGATTATATACCAATGGAATGACAGGTTTGAAGATCAGCAGCGTATGTGAAATCTCCCTGTAGAAATGAATAAACCGACGGTCTACTAAAATAGATTTATAATTGCAAAAAAAAAAGATCCGATCAATGCAGGTTTTTTTGACGTTTTACCGAGTGTCTAAACGCTGAATAAATTAAATCGTCTTTATCGGTAGCGGTAGGGCCCATCGCAATGAACGAAACAAAAATGATGGGAATATACTAAGCTCTATAGATATTCAGATTTGTCTAGCTCTCATCTGCCGAATCGATTTGCACGAAGCAAATCTAAGTCAAAGGTTCTATTCGCGGCCAGCTGGACTCCGGACTCACGTGGCGAGCGGCAGCTTCTTGCGCAAGGCGCGCCGTGCGCGGAGATGGGCGCCCCCCGCGGTGATTTATGTGGGAGCCTCGCGCGCAACTCGGAGCCAGTGGCGTGTCTCTCGAGCTATCCACTACTTTTGATAAATACAACAATCTAAGTAAATATAAACCGACCCCGAAAGACCCCGATCCACATTTACGAAGAAAAAAAAACTATCTAGGAACATATTATACAAATTGTCTTCTTTCAATTTGATATAGGCATGTGTCCAATCATATATGTATTGTTACGGTCTAGCAGTAAGTTTGAAAAACGAACACCATAAACAAAGGGACTCTGGAATGATCGAGCGACCATCGATTAGGAGCGCCAATACGCGGTCTTGGACAAGCGAGGAGTGCGCCTCGCGCGAGCTCCCGAATCTTGCACATGCAAGGGGGAGCCATCTTGGATTCAGTGTCAAACAGGGCTTCGGTCTGATATGCACTCAAAACAATGTTAATATAAATATATAATGTGGAAATAAATACTCTGTACGTAGATAAATAAATATAACTTGTGTTGACATAAATAAGCGTTTAAATGTGAATCCCGATACGTTACAGTATATATATATATATATATATATATATATATATATGACGTTTCTTCACTGTAAGTGAAATAACGTCACTAGCTCTAGCCGGCTTGTCGCGCGGTAATGATTGCGTTGCGTACTTTACGACCGCCGCGCTGCAAGTACACGAGCCAACGCCACAGACAACGCGCAATCACCGGCGGATCTCACCATCTTCCCGCGTACTCTCGCCAGCGGCTCTCTCTTATATTCCATATTTTTGTTTGAATCAATACTCATCAAAATCAATGCCCCGATATTTTTATAGTAAAAAAATACATTAAGTACAGCTTTTGTTGCATAGCCTTATGTTTTGTGTTTGGGACGTCTTTGGATTGCCGATGAGCGTCTCGGGATACGCGCAGTTCGGGAAGCGCTGGCGAGTCCGTCGCGCTCACTTTTCTTGGTCGGTCACGACTGCTCCAGATACGGACCGCGGCTCGGACGCGCGCAGGCGTGCGAACCGGCGGCCCGCGACCCGCGGCCAAGAGGTTTAGTCTGTAGTACTACATATATATATATATATAGTTATACCCCTTGCTTCAAAAGCCGTTGATAGTCGTCAACAAGTACCTAGCTAGATCGTGACGTCAGTGCTGACATATTGGGTCGTGTCGGGGCGCAACACAGACGCCACGTCTATTTTTCTAGAATGACCAAAAATTTATCGGATCTTTTCAAAGGGCTGCATTCAAATCAAACTCTTTTTATAATCTTAATGATGTCTGTTTCAGAGATAGCAGCTTTTTTATCTTTCCCTTTGCGCATTCTGTGACTTTCTCGTTTGTGGTGTTGGGGTGTCAAAAATAATCGACAAGTAATTTGCAGAACCTATGTGATCTACACGCGCCTCTGTTTTCGGCTGTTAGTGACCTCGCGTCTTCAGGATCATGGCACATCCTGGTGGAGGTCTTCGTCCCGGAGACGGGACATCCTCGCGGTCATCGTCTCTGAGCCCGGTCGCCGGTCCAGTACCGGTGCACCCGAAGTTCGAGGATCGGTACTGACAAAGTTAGGCCCGCGGCTGTCGGCGGCCCTGATTACCATTTAACTTCGTTTGAAAACGTGGGAAAACTTCGTTTTTAAAAATTGCGATCCACGTCAGATACGCTTATACTTAAAAAAAAAAACATGAACATCGTCCAGCTGGAAGTAGGAAAATGCTTCAGTATCTGCTGAAAGTGTGGGACACTCTTAGTTCTGCGGGAGGAAGTCGTTTCGCACCGATTCGACATTGCCGATAAATAAGACTCTCCCTATGAACGAGGTACTGAATAATTTTAAGAGCACTTCACTTAATCCCGATCCCTGATTCGCTGTTTTTGATTGACACCAAAAGGGGAGCTAGTTGGGGACCGCCCCAGCTGCCAGAGTTATAGGTACCATTAAGTGCCACTGATGGTACCCGCGGAGACTGTGGAGGGGGGCGTTTCACGCTGATTCGACGTCGCCATGGACCCTCCATATGGGCGAGGAACTATATAACTTCAAGTGAACTTCAGCCTATGCCAAACCCTGATTCGCTGATTTTGATTGACTTAGAGAGGGTGGCAAGTCGGGGACCGCTCCGGGTGGCAAACTCTATACTTGTTCTATGGTTATCATGTTGAATTGAATTATTATATTTCTATTATATTTTACAAATTTCAAAGCTGAACGAACTGATTTCTCTTCTTCTTCGGGTGCCTCTCCTCAGAGGCCATCTCATTGAACATATCTTTATCATAGGACAATTTTATAAGTTCGGCTGCACTCCCGACTTCTAGCCACCGGCGCAAATTCTGCAACTATGTAATTTTTCTAACCGAGTTCAAACCCGGGGCTTTACGCTTGCCACTAAACGGTTGATTTTAAAATAACAAATGAGCCCTTCGGGCGTACTCATAGACACAGAATACAATAGCAACGATTGTAATTAATATCTAATTTAAAAAGAGGCCTACCTATTTGACTCGCCGACGTAATTGCAACAAATAATAGACATACTTTTTTTACGAGAATGCAAATGACGTTTTAACTGTATGTACTCTTAAATTCTAGGCAAACGAAGGTAATACGAGTTTGATGAGTGGAATTTTCTTAACTCTTATAACTCCCACGTCGAGCTGAGCTCGACAATATAAAATGTATTTCTAAATCTTCATTCCTCAGAGAAGGTTGACAGCAATCTCACTGAACATATCTCTATCTTAGGGCAAACTTATAAGTTCGGCTGTACTCCCGACTTCCAGCCACTGGGGCAAATTGCGCACCCACGCCAGCTTTCTCCGTCCAATGTCTCCTTTTTCTTGGATTTTTCTGGATAATCAGCTGCAGTAGGCTGTATTTGGTATTTCTGTAAATATGGGCAAAATAGGACACCTTACGCTTTTTTACCTTCGTCAGTTCTCTATCGTTGCGCATTATGTACGAGACTTTCATTTGTGAACCGGTCAAATTGTATTTAAAGGATTCTCCTATAAATATAAACGTTTCAAGTTTCGCATCGTTGCTGCCTTAAGTATCCGGGTCTCAAATCCACAAATAATAACTGAGACAACATAACATTTAGTTAATCTTCAGCTTGTGTCCAATGTTGTAACTTTTTTTCTATCCAAATATTTCTTAAACGCATTTCAAGAAATGAAAATTTTAATATATTGATATTGGTCGTATTTCTACATAATATAAGCGTAAAGGTAGCCAGTGCCAATACTGCGCAGATAATAATAATACAGAATAAATCTAACTGCTGTCGTGTCGCTACCTCAGAAAGACGATGTTGTAGGTGTGTAGTTGAGAATCCTATCTTTTAAACCAAAAAAAATGTTACATTTGTAAATAATACCCAGTAGTAAATTGACTGGGTAAAAGGGTCGTGCACTGATCTAAAAATACTACAAATTTATTAATTAAGCATTTTTTAAAATTATTCTTGTTCTATCATCTTAACGGTTCTATGAACGCTGATTACATACTTGCATATAACGATTCGGAATTTTACTCAGAGTCCTAGTACATAGTTAAATGGGATAGAATACTAGACTGTGATGGTCGTGCAGGTGTCGCACACGAATCACACATGTGCGGCGAAATATATGTTTTAAGGATTTTTCTCGACGTTTTGCGTCGATCACCCGAACAACACTTGGATTGATTCCTTTTTTTACAACTCAAAGAAAATAAGTCAAGCTATCTGCGGGAGCGCGTTGTGTCTGGAAGACAGTGGCCGTGGTGTGCGCTTCTTCGAGCAAGCATAATCAATTACACGTGATTGGCAACAGTTTGCTATTTGCTCCGATTTGCACGGTCCGAGCGCGGCGCGGCCAGGTGCGGCGCGCGGAGGCTGACACTTAAGTAATCGTGAAACACGTGAAACGACGAGATAAATCATCGATCTTTTTGGAATTCGAATCTACGCATCCGCGGCTTCAAGTCGCACTCGCAAAAGAGAGAGGATTTTTCACGCGTTTCACGTGTACATTGTGATTAACTTATTGTTATATACACTGGAAAGACGTGTGTGGGTGAAAAATACGGATTTATCAAATATAATCATTGGTGAAGTTATTGCAGTCAGTGGGATATGGGCAAAAACCAGACAAGAACAATGCGGATTTTTTTCGGATTAAATTTATAGTAATAATTTTCTATCGAATTTTGAGTACAAGATAGCTAGCCGTGTGTTTGATTTTCGGAAAAATAGTAGAAAATAAGAAACAATATTGGAAATAGTAAAAGGCTTTTCAGAGCGACGGGGAGGCGGCACGAGGAGGTCCGCCCCCCGGGGCCGGCGAGGGGGCCGCTGAGCTCTAATCGGTTACACGCTGGGGTAATTATTAACACGAATTTATTACGGATTAATTTCGTGGTATTGAACATGCCCGGCGGTCGGTGTTCACGCTGTTAGGCGGGTGGGCCGAAAGGGCGGTATTTGACTATCGATTGACCCGACCGTCACGCAGCACCGACCTCGCCTGCAGACTCCTGCAAATTTTCTGGTAATGATCATACAATAGAGTTCAGGTCTCCTGAGCTCCACAGTCGAGATCGGCTTGGAACCACCTCTCTGCTCCTGCTCTTCAAGCACCACATAAGACATACCGCTGTCTGTGGTCGTCTCCCTTTGTGGACCCTTTGCACGCCGAGCTATTTAGCACTGTGGACCCGCCGTTGATCGAGCCATCATGCTGCACCGATCTCTACACCGAACATTCTGCCTTTTGCAGATTTTCTGAAGTCAAAAGTACCTATTGATAATTCACACACGAGATGACGAAGAAAATTCGCGATTTACGAAACTGATAGGATTTGAAAATCCCCTCTACAATAGTAACCTACTGCTCTTTATCAGATTGAGCTACTGCACCCCTGTTACTGAGCAAGAATTTTTCTCGCTACATGCAGCTTTCGGTCTTGTTATAAAATATTATTAATTTCGAAGTCTATTTCTATTCTAAGCGAACACGCGAACAGTTACTTCACCAATGATTAGCAGAAAATGTATTTAGGAAAACCACCGATGAAGAGACGCCAAGAATGCTTGCGAGAAGTATTAAGAATGCTCAATTGCGGCGGCGCAGTAGCTCCATTGGATGGAGCGCCGTGTCACGCTGTTTTAATTGTTTTACAAGTAAATTTTCAACCTAAATATTGTGGACTCAAAAAGTTTTTTTAAAAATGCAATGTTTTATCGCTGGAACGGAACTAATCGCACGCCACTGGGTCTGAATGGATTTTCAAGTGATAATTGATAACCTGTGACCCGAGCTCATCGAGGCTCATAAATAATAGAAGAAAAACGAATTCTCGTGAGGTGAGCGCCATTATATCGCCATATTTATGGGTCATTATCGTAGACCCACTAGCGGCTAAAAGAGCCCGTTGCGACTCGCCACATCTGTTGGTGTCTTCGAATTCATAATGGGTAAAAAAACGAGTTCCCACGTGTTTCCTGTGTTATCCTATTTATATTCGAATGCAATTAATATGTGTGAAGTAAAATAACATTAACTCACCATGAAAACCATGAAGTGTATTTTGCGTCAATCTGCTGTCAAGGATCGTGGAGGCTCTTGAGCGGGCTTGCTAGCGGGACCATCTCCCGCTGGTTGAGCACACCTGCACGGAAACCACATATATGTTTATATATATATTACATATATATTTTTTAAAATATATTTTATAAAAAAAAAAAATATATATATATATACATGTTGAGGGACAAGGCATTTTGCTTGGTGAAGATCCATATTATTGATGAATGAAAGGTATTTATTTTTTTTATACTTCACATGAGTTTATTTATTTTCAGCATAACTAGTTTCAACCATATACTTGGTCTAAGTATATGGTTGGTATAGCATATATAAAATATAAATTTAAAAAATTTAATGAAACAATATAATTAAAAAATATATTTAAAAAATTGTTAAAAAAATTATATTCTTACCTTTAATAACTCAACGATACACTCGAAATACATTTTACCAGAACCACAAGTGATGTAAAAAAAATATGAACACACAATTTTTTTAAACTATCAATTACTTAACATGAAGGCATCGTTATACTGGCCGAATAACGCACTCACTTAAAACCAATAAACAATAACTTGCACTTATTTCAAAACACTTAAAAAATACTATTATTATTATTTTTTAGATTTCCATTCTATCACCTATTACTGGCCACACATCACAATTTTATGGTGGATATCACATTATTTAAAAAAAATACTTTTTTGTCTATGGTCGATTAGTCCAGCACTCCATGGTTGCTTTTTATTTTGGAACAGTACTTGAAAAATGATATGCTGGTAACAAATGAACTTGAACTCCTATGTGAAATCATATTTATAATGGACGGTTTGTTGATTTTTCGGACACTTATTTTCACTAATTCATTCATTTGTTTTGTCCTCGCCAAGCAAACTTTTCCTCATATCAGGATCTGAAACAAAAAGAAAATATAAGTATTGTTATCTTGGTATAAAAAAAATCGACATTGCAGTCTACTACTTCAAAATCAGGTAAAAATTGTTTGTATTTTTTAACCGCAATTAAACATGAACAAATTTATAACGCATGATTTATAAAAAAAAGTTAGCTTATTTGTTAGTTTTTCATCATATCTTCTTACTTTCCAAAAGTCTTGTTTAATATGTATAAAACAGGATGTGCTCATTTTGACGACACAATGCACAGCCATCATTAGTTTGAATTCAAAATGGCGCCGGGTGATGCAAACACAAAAATGGATGTTACAGACTCCTAATTTATGGAAAATAATTTAATTGCTATTTTATGGAAAGAGTTAGAGACTGATAGTAGAAATACACAAAGCTGCCCAAAACCATAATTTACAAAAAACGCAGCTTTAAAATAAAGAATGACATGGTTTATTTATAGTTTTACTGTTAATTTATCGATCCCAGAAGAGTTTCAAAAGACGTACTTGCACTTACCATCATATCTGTTTATAGAGTAGTGTAAATATTACATGTGTTTGAAAAGATCGTTTAAACACAACACAAGGGTTACATAAACATAAGGGTCTCAAAGAAAGATGTTCTGGTTTAAGTCAGATTCGTAGCACCTTAGCTTATAATCCCTCTGTATAAGAAGTCAGTTAAATTATTTTTTTATAATTATTGCCATAGATGGCTCTATTGGTAAACATTAATTTTGCAAACGCATACTCTTGAATACAGTAAAAAAAAAAAAACAACATGGCATGTGCATTGGATCATTCTACACTAACATGGCTTAAATTGGAAAAAATGTATTTTGATATATTTAAACAATTACATTTTCATACATGAAAAAAATGGGAATATATAATATATTTTTGTGATCAATGCATTCAAAAAAGAATACTTTGTAGAATTCAATCTAATAATTCAAATAATAAAAGATATACTGATACTTTTTTTTCCTTTGTTGTATCGGACAAAAAGGATGACAGTTTGGCCATAAATAGTCTACATTGGCTTTCCCCTTCAGGAAAAAGTGACGGGGCAAAAGAGACACATAGAGCGATAAAAGAAAGATGATTTTATGTTAGCTGTACATGTAGTAGTACAATAGAACATTAGCTATAAGCAAGATATTGGTTGATTTCACGATAAGTTTTTCTCTTCCCACCAGAATGGGATATAACAGCGTAGGTTTTGCAGTTTGACGGTTCAATGTCCGCAGAGTTATCTCATAAAATTGACCAAGATTTGATAACAAGCATGACTGTATTCGTAAATTTTGTCAGGTGTTTTTATAATAAATACTTCTCGGATATTGTTTTGCATTTTGATTATTATGTTTTGACATTTTACTCGTGGTACTGGGGCCATCATTCCTAAAACTGGCATCAGTACCGAAATGTTGGAACATTAAAGAAAAAAACCCAGCATAACACCTAATAACCGAGTATTTTTATTGATCGTTGGTGAAAACAGTTGACTCATTAAATAATTCATTTAGCATTTTCACTTTATTTTCTATTATTAGTAAATAATACTATCAATCAGGTTTCAAGTTATATCTAAAATGTAGCTCAAACTATACTATGTCTACAGATAATGGCAGCTGTTGATGAATGAAATTATATTTTGGTTTCATGGGTGTTGAGCTGCTTGATGTTTTCTGCTCTCAGACCATATTTTGAGGGATTTTCAAACCGAAAAATTGAAAGACAGAAAATATCAAAGAGCTCAACACCCAAAACCACAAAATTATTGAAACTATACTAATCCCCATGAATTGTACATCTGCTGTACGAGAATGTAGGCTAGTGACACGTCGTCGTCCTGCGCATTGATTGATAAGGGCAGGATGTGG
Organism: Atopsyche davidsoni; assembly: GCA_022113835.1. Taxonomy (NCBI): domain Eukaryota; kingdom Metazoa; phylum Arthropoda; class Insecta; order Trichoptera; family Hydrobiosidae; genus Atopsyche; species Atopsyche davidsoni. The sequence goes on from JAILWY010000028.1 coordinate 834,854, forward strand.
AAGAACTGACGATTTAATCAATGGGTATATATTGACCTTGTAGAATATCTCAACCACAAACTGACCAAGCAACTTTTAACTATAAACTTTTTTTATATAAATATTTCCTTTTTGAAGCTTTGAATATTCTAATTTGTATTTAGAAATGTACGTAGACTCTTAAAATACCTCTTAGTCCATGATTTTAAAATGTGACATTTTTTAACGGTTAATTAAATGTGTAGATAATAAAGTTTAAACACAAGCCTGATTGATAAAGACTCACACATATTTCACACATTCAGGGAGAGAGATCCTTATATCTTTAGCAAAGTATTAAATTTGAATTTTTTTTCTAATTCCTGAATTCGTCTGATTCAACTTATTATCCTGGATTCCAAGCTAAAACATACTCAAAATACATACATACAATACATCATCAAATTCATTACAGAATTGATGATTGGAAATATCAATTCAAAGATTGAATTTCCACATGGACCTAGAATAAATAAATAACCTTTTAGTCTTATGAAGCACTGGGGTTGCACGGTATTTTTTATTGTTCAATAATTTAAAAAAGTTCATTTTTGTAGAGTTAACCATCCCCTGAGTATCCAACCATCAGATAAAATCTAGTAAATTCAATGAAATTACAAACGCCACTATAAGATATGACTTCGTGGTTCATTGGTATGCAGTTGAGGTTACTGCTGGTGAACTTGTAGCAAAATCCATGGAATGTCTATTTAAGGAACTCTATTTATCGAAGAGGATGCTGGCCTCATTTTTTGAGAGAGTATCAAAGGCCGCACGGGCAACCTCCAATTAGATCTGGTTGTGTAGAGTAGACGAGTGCAAGTAGTGCGAGCACTACAATTGTATAAAAATGCATCAAGCATGTCCTGAGAAGCAGTCCACATGTCTTGATGCACTGACCCTGAATATCATGACATATCTGATATCAGCAATTTCAATTTCATTTCTACGGCAGCTAAGTCTCTCTCTGCTTGTTCATGATGTGATATTACCTAATAACTTAAAAATCAAAGAAGTTAAAATATCAACAAAGCATCAAAAAAGTTGTATTGCCAACTAAGTACATTCAGTATAACTAAAAATTCAAATCCTCCCTTAGTTACAATTCCATAGTAGTTTAATTGGAAAAGACACCGTGAGGTGTGCATTCATATCCCATAAGCACATTGAGAATTTTTGATATGCATTTGAATAATGTAATGTCTAATCGTTAAATTAAATACGTCTTTGAGAAAACGGTGGAATCGAGACCCTAGCTGCTGTGGGAATATCTGACGGGTGTCAAGCCTGTCGTGAAATTTAAGGATCGTTGCTTAGAGACAGGCGAGTTTCGGTGGCTCAAAACCCTCGGGGCGTTTTAGAAGGGTCTTATTTCAAGATCGTATCGCTCACATAACCTCCGCGTGTCTCCTTTGTCTCCTCAAACGATGCCGGAAGTAGGTCACAAGACCAGAATTTGACATCTTCTCGCAGGACGAGGTCGCAAACCTCCTCGATAAGCCCAAACCCTCAGAATGGGGCAAATCAAATGCTTTCGGCCATAACATTTTTGTATGGACAATAATTATTTAGTGAATTTACAAGCGTAGTGTTAAAATTGATACAATATGTCAACATTGCTTACATATTTCAAGGCTTCTTAGATTTTCCAGCTTCTTGCAAGGTCAGTCAGGTCGTCAATCTTGTGCAATTTTGCAAGTCGATGTTTAAACATGTACGAGTTGACAGAATCTGAAGACTTTTTTTCTGAATCGACAAAAAAATACAGCTAAATATTTTTTTGGATATTAATATATAAAATTATTACTGTCGATTGTCAACCTTTCTTCCAGATCGACGAGGGGGCGCAACAATTCCTGACTCAAAATAGAAAAACTTCTGTCAGTGACTACCGATACTCGAAAAGATAGGTTAAATTTACTATCAATGACATCGATAAAATATACGACTCTGACACAAACATCTGTTGAATAATACGCAAGTACGCGGGTTCGCGTGAATTCGGATACGCAAAATACAAATGCTCGATTCGATAGCCGGTCGTGGACGCACAATACGCATAATGTGGACAAATAATAAATAATAACAACGAGGGAGCAACCACACCTACTCGTGACGGGCCGCGCTCCGAAGCGTTCCAGTTTCTAAACAAGGAATGATGCACCGAGAGGCGCCATCGCGGCACGCCTGCGAGCGTCCACAGGGCATCTTCATTCTCGACACGACACGACACGACACGACACGACACGACACGACACAACACGACACGCAAATACGAAAGCAGACCGCCTCGGCGCGAGCGCACGACAGCCGCAACTGTAAACTCGACACAAAGAACCGCGCTAATGGCTCCGAGTACTCACGCCGACTGGACGCCTTGCCTCCCGCTCTGGGGCGCGTGGCTCGGCTTTTCGGCGCTTTTCTCAGGTTTGGTCAATGTTTACGTAAATACACGGCCCAGGAGGGGCGCGGGGGCGGGGCGGGGCGGGCGGGGCGGGCGGCGCGCGGCGCACGGCGGACGGCAGGCAGCGGACAGCTGTCAGGCGCGCTAGGTTACCTCGCCCCCCTCCACCACCACCCCCCTCCACCCCCTCCCCGCGCACACACCGGGGGAAACTTACTTTTCACTGCGACTTGTCAAATTCCCAAGTGCCACACCGACTGTTCCGATCGCACACGACGCCTTCGCGTCTCAAAAGTGCATTCAATTAGAAAAAGTAAAACTCTATTTACGACCTGCTTGAACTATTTGTTGATAAATATTTATGAAAGTACAAGTAAAATCTCAATGCAACGTACTGATTGGAGGGGAGGGGGTGTCCGTTATGGTTTAAAATAAAAAAAAATGTTTTTTTTTAAATGTACCATGTATTTAGATGTAAAAAAAAAACGGTACCTGTTTTTTATCCGACCACCGAAAAACTTATATCTAACCTTTTTTTTTTAACCTAACCTAACCTAACCCAACGAATCGAGCGGTCGTGGAAATCTGCAATGAACGAAGTAAACGCCCCAACGGGACTCGTCGTCATACGATAGATTCTTATCTCTGCGAGTACATGTACATTAAAACATTTTGGTCGTCGGATAAAAAACACGTACCAAAAAAACAAAACACAAACAAAGTTGTATTGGATTGTCTTGTTGTATTTGGAGTGCCGCGGCTGTTTGACATCGACGCGCTCGCTTTCGGTAATCCTGCTAAAGAGGAATCAACTTTTGTTTGCACTTTTGAAGTTTGCTGTTTTTTTTACAATCAACTCTCGAAAATTACGATTTTTTTTTAATCATTTTCGCATTTAAAACGTTTTTTTTTTTTTTTTATATTAGACCGGATTTTTTGTCCGTTATATCCGATGTCCGTTAAATAGAGGTCCGTTATATCGAGGTTTTACCTTACATTATTTTTATGAAATAGCTAAATACCGATTTTAAAAAAATAAGCACGGTATATGACATAAATAGAATACACATTTATTGTCATATTTTCATTCGGGAAAGTCACAATTGGATAAATATCATGTAACATAGAATATGACATTTTTCTCTGTTAGGTACATTCAAATGTCTTTAAATCGTAATTTTTAATTATACTTTGGAGAATATAAAAAAATATTCATTTTTTTTATGCTTTAGCAGAGAATTCGCTTGACATTTCCTTCGATTTGACATATACTTGATATCCTATTTGATTAGTGACTTGCGATGAAAAACTGTGAAACCTTAAAAGTGTAAAATATATATTTATGACCCAATGTATTTTTTTAAAAGTCACGATTTAGGAATGTTAAACAAAAGAATTATAAAAGTGCTCTAACAGAAAATTCACCAGATTTTTGTTTCGGTTTTGTACAGTTTGTTGTGTGGATCTGATATCCTATTTCATTAGAAGCGTGCGTTTCACGCAAGCAGAAATGTATATATATATATATATATATTATATATCCTGTTTGTTTGGATGATCTTTAATTCCTTAAATATAACGGAAGATTCGGGCGCGGACCGGTTCTCTGACGCTGCGATACGGATTCTCTGCAGACGACTCGGCGGAGAAAGTGAGCCTCGGAGCCATGAAGACGACGCGCCGAGGAGGCTGCTCGATGACCAGAGTCATGGTGACCGGTTTGCTGGCTCTGCAGGTAGAGTGTGGTCCCCGTTTCAACGATAAATAACAAAACCGATTCAACGATTTATACGTGACAATTTTTATCTCCCCAGCTGATATTCAGCCTTATTTGCTGATTGCAGAGATCCATCGTCCTTGACCTACTCTAGGACGTATGGTCATTTTTAAAATTAAAGATAACCACCTAAATTGATGTATATTTATATTTTATTTGTTTAGGACACGGTTACTTCATAACAAAAAAAAAACAGGAAGTTGCTTTCGACAAAATATGAAGAATTAAGGTATTATTCTCTTTAATTTATACTATTATTTATTTATCTTAATTGAGTCAATAATAATTTGTATTTTTATTTGCTTATTGTTTTATGTAATATGCAAATATTTATTTTCAAACGACACAGATATAGATTTGTACAAATATCTCATTTCAAGCAAGCATTTTTACATTTACATTTCAATTTAAAATTGAAATTTAATAAATAATAATTGAAAAAAAAAAAAATCTTTTGACCGCAAAAAAACATTTTTGAAGTCGTATTTAAAAATCGGCTTTTTTAGCAGTATATAATTTATTTATCAATTATGATTAGATTAGGTACGGATTGCATCACTTGAATTTAACTCATTCGGTCAAAATTAATCTCCTTTTTAATTTATAAATTAACACACGATGACTGTTGATTAAGTTTTAAAATAAATCAATTTTTAAACATTTAATTTAAATAACCATTCCTTTAGTGATGTAAAAATATTATTAAAGTAAAATATATGCGATTTGAGAACGTTGCTGATCTTTATATCTTATTTTATGTAAACATACCAAAAACAGAATAGATGTGAAAACCATTTATCAAAATTACTACTGAACATTTGATTTATCTTGAGTTTTTACCCACACAGACTTATTGTGTTGTAAATATGACTTAAGGCAAACGATTCGCACGAGACAGTTCTTGAAAAAATGACAAGTTATATATGGTATGGGATTAAATTCACAATCTTGGCTTTAGCGGCCTGACACCTTTATTATTTTGTCGTAGTTACGTCACACTTGCATGCAACGATTGAAATTCTAGCTCAACTTCCAACCCCCGGTAGTCGATAAGACTAAGGCGACATGTTACAACTGCCGTGAAGTGTGGACCTGTATCATCCCCAAGTGCCCCGTCGTCGTATTTCTCGTCGTTTCGTATGTGCATTTATTACTTGTGAAATATTGTGCATATTGAAAAGAAAATTTTTAACTAAAACCAATAAATTTGTACTCATTCTAGTAAAGTAAATATGGCGCCTCTGCTTCGCCATGCCTTGCACCGACATGGCAGGACTGTGACGTCACGACCTCGCAGAGTACTCCTCGGCGACTACCAGGGAGTCTTGCAACCATACACGAGGTAGGATTATCATATTTTTAATGGATTTTGTTGGATGTGTTGTTTTTGTACGATTATTAATTAAAATAATCTTTTGTACTCTATTTTGTTTGAAGAACTCAAAAGGTGTGTCACGCGTCTAGAACCACCTGTATAATATGTTTGAAGGTGCATCGATGGTTAGAAACGGGATATCCTCTCGCGCAGAGCTGACCCACCCAGTCTACCGTTTGCTGGAATGAGATTTCTATCGCTTTTGTGCACTTTAAAGCTGCCTACACACGCTACGACACAACCGCCTGTAAAAGTTTCAGTTATCTTAATAAGTGATTTTTATAGTTATGCTTAAAAGAGATACGCAAATGAGGACGCTTTTGGTTAGCCAGCTGTTCGATCGTCGGTTGCGTTGCAATGTATATAGGCAGCTAATATATAATGATACGAGCTATTTCTGCCGATGGTTCTCAAAAAATTGATAAATCCACATTCTGTATCCGCACAGTTCGGCTGAAAGTACGCTGCGATCAACTGAAAGCACACCGCGATCAACTATGTGGCATTTATCAATCGATAGCAAGTTGCGATCGAGTGAAAAGTGTGTCGTAACCAATAAAAAAAGCATGGTGTGGTCAACTCAAAAGCATGTTATAATCATCAAGTCATGCCGTGGTCAACTGAAAAACATACCGATATCGAGAAGTTGAACAGAGATGAAAGTAAAGAAACCCTGATAGACCACAACCTTCGAAAAACAACGGCCATGACGGATGGTACGCGATATTATAGAGCATTAGGGTTTTACTGGTTTTAAATAAGTGAGGTGCACAAGCACGTGTTTATTTGAACACTGATTAATATCTATCGATTTTTAAACATTGAATTTGATCTGTTTCTGAAAACATGCTGCTGAGGTTGCCATGAAACATAATCGACCTTGAACCAATAATAATGAAACTAAGTGCAGACATAGCTGGCTGATTTCTTTACTAGACTTGCAACACCGAAGCACTGCCGAATCTCGATAAAGTGATTGGGACGGCTTTGAAAACACACTTATTCTAGTTTGGCTCGCACAGGTGGGCTCAACTGTGGACTTACTGTTGTCAAGGGCTTTAGTGATTTAAATACTTTATAAAAGATTCAATTATAAGATGAACCTTTGATTAGTTTTATTTAGACGACCTCCATTTTCTTTCTGATGAATAATGTCTTATTTTATAGCAGTCTTATTTATCACGGTGCGCAATATTTTTGGTTTGATAAGAACCTAAACCTGCTCGTTGCAGAAATCTCACAAATTCAAAGATGTCTTCAATTGCAAGGAACATCCAGCGATTATAGGAGCAATACTTGAAAAACAAAATCGAAGTCAATAATGAAAAACCAGTACTTTCACCAGGTAGATAGATAAACTTAAATGTAAAGAAAAACTTAGAATAAGTAATGTTGTTGGCCCACCGTGCAATCAGAGGTCCCCAGATTTTTTTGTCCCGCAAACCATATACCTATTTTTTATTTTTTTGTAAATTCACCACTTTCAAAAATGTTTTTGATAGCTGACATAGAGCTTCTCACTTTTATATGGCTTACTGGAGAGTGGACGACTTTACTGTAAAAAAAATAGTTATAATTCAATCTTTACTAATTAAAACGACACAGAATGAAAAATTGGTAGCATTCATAATAAATAAAACAAAAATAATGCTTTTAATGAGAGAGATGAGCCAGGAAAACCGTTGCTACTTGACGAAATCCTTGAAAGTACCTACAGTGACCAAAAAACAATATTTAATATGTACTGAATCAATTAATATCGAGGTATTTTTTGTCTTATTAGAAATTATTATGAAGGCACATTTGTGCGACATCTGTTAGGAACTTTATGATATTCATGGAAAGCCTAAGGCTTAAACTTTGGTCTTGGGATCTAATCTCGTGGACCCTCATTGACTTTGTGTTTTTTTTTTCGCTGAAACGAACCATTTGCAGGTCATAAAGTTGCACAAACACCACTTTAGCAATCTATGATGTAGATATGTCGATTTACTTAATAATGTTAGGGTATGTAGATACATATTCCAGTTTCTCGTCAAATTTGCTTATCGAGTTATAATACAACAATTTGGTTCCTCGTTTCTTTTTTAATCGTGGATATATCACATTTGTTTTTTAATAAAAGTTGAATACTCCTGACATTGAACTGCCGCGTGGTCCGGTGGTAAGCTCTCATGTGTGCGAATCATAACGCATCGGTTTCTTGTTGATTGGGTTTCTTAGGCGTTGAGCTCGCCTAAGTCTATTCAATTACGTTTAATTTTAAACTGTCAAATTCAAAACGAAAAAAGCTCTTAAAAAGAAAATCTTCCCGCTGCAGGTTTTCCGAGATTTATTTGTAGACAAGGACGGAGTTCAAGCTTGACCGATCCGAGCTGGCGGGATGGTCATGGCGGGATCACTCGCCCTCTGCACTCTCTGGCTCGCCACACGTCTCCGGAAGGAAAATTTAAAACTAGTAAAATTTAAGCACGGCGATCTATTTTGTTAGTTTGCAATTACCGACCGAATCTGATTTTTTCGCCCTTATTTAGTCTGCTATGAAAACGCCCGTAGGTGGATGGTTCCCGCATGAACCGACGACTAAAACTATCGATTTCTTTTTGCGACCCTATCCGTTTCCGACCCGACCGTAAATATAAGTTTTGTCATGTAGATTTGTCACACTTTAAAATTAAGGGGAAATTAGAAATAATATGTTGTAAAAAGGGATAACTAACATTCAAGGGGGTAGTCTCGGCTTGTAATGAAGTTTTGTACTTTTAAATGGTGAGTGAGTAAAATCACGTATCTCACCACAAGGAAACGTGTCCGAAATTTTATCTTAAAGTCTTGTCTTGCACCACGTGCAAGTGATAAACGTCTGTGTGTTAATTTTGTATAATTTAGATAACTGAAGTCTGTTTTATTATTAGTGTAGACACGGAATATGTATCGTTTTCATTGATTGTAAAGGGCCGTGATGCCATCTGCGCCATGGCGTGGCAGAATTTCAATAAAGACCTCGGATAGGTAAGTCGGCAGAGCGGTGGATTGTTCTGTCGACAGCATCGATTGGTAGTGCTAGCTCAACTCAGACGCGGTCGCGATGTCGCCAATCCCTGACAAAGCCACGGTGTCCGTGTGCTAGATCAAACCGAGTAAATTTTAAAGTAAGGAAATAATGTCCACTAATATTTACATCAAATTGGTAAATTCGCGAATCAACCCAGACGAAATCAATCGACTGCTAATAGCTTCTATAACGAAAAGAATACTTAGGGGCCATCGCCAACACTACTATATATTTTCCTTGTCTACAAAGAAATCTCGGAAAACCTGCAGCGGAAAGATTTTCTTTTTGAATTTGACAGTTTAAAATTAACGTAATTGAATAGACTTATCTTTTCACCTGGATTGGATACCGATGAGTGTGTTTAGGCAATCGTTGTTATATATTGATTCGGCTTTTTGGGTGTTGAGCTGCTGCATGTTTCTGGTACTACTGACTACACTCGCTCGGAGACCTCAACGCCTAAGAAACCCAATCAACAAGAAACCGATACGCTATGGTTTGCACGCATGAGAGCTTACCACCTGACCACGAGGCAGTTCAACGTCAGGGGTATTCAACTTTTATTAAAAAACAAATGTGATATATCCACGATTAAAAAAGAAACGAGGAACCAAATTGTTGTATTATAACTCGATAAGCAAATTTGACGAGAAACTGGAATATGTATCTACATACCCTAACATTATTTAGTAAATCGACATATCTACATCATAGATTGCTAAAGTGGTGTTTGTGCAACTTTATGACCTGCAAATGGTTCGTTTCAGCGAAAAAAAAAACACAAAGTCAATGAGGGTCCACGAGATTAGATCCCAAGACCAAAGTTTAAGCCTTAGGCTTTCCATGAATATCATAAAGTTCCTAACAGATGTCGCACAAATGTGCCTTCATAATAATTTCTAATAAGTCAAAAAATACCTCGATATTAATTGATTCAGTACATATTAAATATTGTTTTTTGGTCACTGTAGGTACTTTCAAGGATTTCGTCAAGTAGCAACGGTTTTCCTGGCTCATCTCTTTCATTAAAAGCATTATTTTTGTTTTATTTATTATGAATGCTACCAATTTTTCATTCTGTGTCGTTTTAATTAGTAAAGATTGAATTATAACTATTTTTTTTACAGTAAAGTCGTCCACTCTCCAGTAAGCCATATAAAAGTGAGAAGCTCTATGTCAGCTATCAAAAACATTTTTGAAAGTGGTGAATTTACAAAAAAATAAAAAATAGGTTTGCGGGACAAAAAAATCTGGGGACCTCTGATTGCACGGTGGGCCTACAACTTTATTATTCAAATTTTTTCTTAAAATTTAAGTTTATCTATCTAACTGGTGAAAGTTCTGGTTTTTCATTATTGACTTCGATTTTGTTTTTCAAGTATTGCTCCTAAAATCGCTGGATGTTCCTTGCAATTGAAGACATCTTTGAATTTGTGAGATTTCTGCAACGAGCAGGTTTAGGTTCTTATCAAACCAAAAATATTGCGCACCGTGATAAATAAGACTGTTATAAAATAAGACATTATTCATCAGAAAGAAAATGGAGGTCGTCTAAATAAAACTAATCAAAGGTTCATCTTATAATTGAATCTTTTATAAAGTATTCAAATCACTAAAGCTATACGCACTTGCCAACAGTAAGTCCACAGTTGAGTGTTTAGTGGTCTAAAACCATCTTCGTATTATTGGCTTTCGAATGAAACCGGTTTGGGGCACATCGGTTGGATGGTTTCAAAGCCTAGAACGGTCTGACAAACATTTTTTGTTTTATATATATAGATATATATATATAGATATATATATATATATATATATAGATATATATATATATATAGATATATATATATATATATAGATATATATATATATACAAGTATATACATATATGTATATGTACATAAGCACTTTTCCTTTTCTTGGGATTAGAAAAATAGAATGTCAAAAGATTTAAATCTTTTAGCCATATGGCTATTCGTAGCTATTGTGCTTTAAAATGCCTACATAAACTCGTGTTATTTTGAAATAACTGATAACTTTGGCAAATCTTGCCTACGTTCATGCTACTGAAGTGGTCTCTGAGTTTGATAAGATGAAAGAAAGGCAGAAGGTTGAACATATTGGATTGGAAGATAACGATGAAAGGCAAGGTCATAGAGTCGTTATGAAGAGCAGCCAGAATGTAGTCAGTTGGCATAGATTATTCTTAGCCAAATGGACAGGTGAAATTTCAAAGTGATATTTTAAATAAAATTCTTTAGTGATATTTTAACATGTTAATTTTATTGGTAACCGGTTTTGCCAATCTTTCCCGTTGGCATTATCAAATTGAATTAGTTTGATAATGCCAACGGTGGCGAAACGGGTCTGAAAAGTATTTTATTCAAAATATTCAAATGGAATTCTACCATGTACTCTCTGTCAAAAATATTGACTATTTCAAATGAAATTAAAAAAATAAAATTAATTATACTTGATGTTAAAGGTATTGGAGGTTTTTTTGGCCCTTATTATTATTAATACATTTTTAGGTGTTATGCGGTCTTCAATTTTCTGAAGACGACAGGTTACCGGAAATGTATAATTGGTCAATAATAACTGATATAAAACAGATGGTGTAGAATCACGTTTATAATTTGATCTATTTTGCATTCTCCGATTTCTCTTCATAAGCTATAACCCCTTTCTCCAACATACTGGGTACTTCTACGGCAAGCCAAGGTCCGAGCTGCAAACAAAAAATTTACACATTCATAACAATTTAACCATAAAAATTAAATCACTACACAAGAGCATAAATTTATTACAGAACGTTACTTTCGAAAAGATAAATAAAATTGCTTCACAATACATACATGAGAAAAATGTGACTACAGTTTTAATAATCAATTCCCTTAGAAAAGGATGAAAAAAATCCTCTACAATTTTTATAGAGAGAGATAAAATTCAAATCTGCTCTGCTACTGTAGCATAATTTGCACTAGTACCAGGCCAAGATAGTCTTGAAGGTAGGGTTCCAATGTCGAAGTAGCGACAAAAAAAATCAAGGCTTTCATAAAAAATCATCATTTCATATGACTAGATCTCCAAAAAACGTATTGTGGTCACAATAGACCTGCATGGGAGAAAAATCCTTTTTTTCAAATGTTTAAAGACAATAATTAGTAAAGGGTAAAAATAATAAAATAAAATAAAAAAATTGTAAATTTTAAAATTTTCACATGGGTTTAATTATTCACTTAGCAGTTTTTTGCTGTTTGCCATTGGGCCGCACACCACAACTGGTGTACAACAAGACAAACTCAGCTGGTGGTGCATCAAATCTTATATGGCTGCAATCGCTTATGAATGCTTCCGGTTGCATGTCTATATACCTATGAAAGCTAAAATTCGCAGCCTTCTACTCACACAGAATAGTAAGGTCATCTGGTCTTAGATTTGTCTCACTCGTGGAATAAACATGAAAAATCTTAATTTCCAGTTAAGGACTTACTCCGAGTGCCATGGCGTGGGCTATCCCAAACTTGGGGACATTTCTCGCCCACAGAGGCTTAAAGTGATCGGTGAGGCAGATTTTTCCCCCTCGGTACATCTTTGCTGTTTTACCATCCAAGCTTGGCAACGCTATCTCTGGTGCCGTGGAGGGATACGTTACTGGTATCTGCAACACACAAGCAATATTCAATTTGAAGTCTTTGTTTCGTCCTGGTTTGATATTTATAATCTTGATTTAAAACAGACACGTTTATTCAAACGGCCAAGAGATTACTGAAAAAACTGTTTTTGAAAGCCTAGAGAGTACTTACATCAAATTCTATTTCAAATTCATATTTGAGGAGATCCTGTATATACCAGCACTTCCCGAACCATTTTGTTCCCGTCTTATCGGATTCAAGTCTGAACCAGTCGTTATCGGCTTCTTTATTGTTCTGAACATACTAAAACAAAATTATAAGATGAATACCGGTTCTTGCATTCGTGGGTACTTTGAAATATATTGGCTGGGTGCATTTACAGAATAGTTATTTTTATTGAGCTCGCATTTTTCACCTACACATGTTTGAAGCGTATACAATTCACCCACAAAATGACGAGGAAAATTATTGAAAAAGATGCACAACACCGTCACCTGTGAATTTGAACACACCTCACGGCTATCGCAGCATTACACAAGCTAAAGATACAGAATCGGAAAGTATGGTGATTGGATATGCAAGCTCGTTGTGCAAATTTAATACATAAAACTGTCACCCATTTCATGTTTAGTATAAAATGTATTTTTTTTGGCTGGTAGAATTTTAATTGTCTGTAATGTTGATAAAAATGCCTTAGAGTACTTAATATAACGTTGTGAGATTAGATTATGCACCGTTAATATGCAAAAACATAATGTTTTCCCCTAATACCAATGCGTAACTAACCTAAATTATTGTAAGTAAACATAAGATGGCATATACCTTGATGAGAGACTGGTATTCTTCTTTTAATCTATTTACCCATAAATCTTTATCACGCGGGCCAGCTTTTGTCCTTAAAAGTGGAATTCCACTTAAAGTTTTTCTAGTGCCCTCGTCCACCATATTGTTGTGTTTTGACTTTGTGATGACGGACGGTGACGTCTGACGTCTGACGTCTGACGTCTGGCGTGCGATGCGGCGCTTCTTCTTCTTTTAAGAAAACTATCAAGTGGCAAATGGAGCGTGGCTTTATCAGCCATGTCGTAAAATTTTCAATTTTTTTCAAATCTAACATACAAAGCAATTACCACGGTTACCACAAAATGTTGCAAAATGATTTTTTTTTATGCTTGTCAAATTTGGTGCAAAGTGATCAACGATTTGCGCTTAGTAGAATAAAATAGATACTGTATAATATTATATTTTTTAAAACTAAGTGATTTTAACTAAATTAATATTTTCAATTTTTACTATAAATTAGTTTATGAAAATATCCACAGATGGTGTTACCCAATTTTTTCTTAAATCTATTTTTATTTATAAAAAGTGAATAAAACCCGTTTAATCCACTAAATCTAATCTAAATATTTTTTTCAATCTTAAAAACCAAACTCCGTATTTGTATAATTTGAATTTTATTAACGCTTTAAATCATGGGTGGCAAACCTTTTTTAGCAGCCGGGTCAGATTAAGGAAATGAGATTTTCTACTGGGCTGTACAACAAAATTTCATTTAATATACAAAGTAAGCAAGAAATATAGTGTTTTTGAAGAAGATACAACAAAAACTGTGAATCAAACATATTTATTAGATTAGAGGTAGGGCAATACAAAAAATAATAATAATAAATAAACAAAATATAATAAATTTTAATGAGACGTCTGATTTTTTTTTGTCAGAAATAAGTACATCAATGTTGATAACGATTGATGTTGTCGCTACACGCAAACAGTTTTCCAAGTGCTCATCAGTAATTCGTGTTCGTGTTCATATATGAGATTAGATATGCTTCATTCGACTAAAAAGCTGTTCACACGAATGCGTGTTTTGTAAAACATATGCATATATATATATTTTGCATATGCTCCGCGGGCCGCAGTTTGGCCACCCATGCTTTGAACTATTTCAATGTTTGAGTTGATTTAGTTTCCTGGGTGTTGGGCTGCTTGAAGCTTTTGACAATCTGATATTTCGGTCTTCGTGCTGGGATCATTTACAAGATGGTCTCAGCACGGTGACCGAAACGTCGGAGTACCGAAAACTTGAAGCAGCTCAACACAAAAGAAACCAAACCAACCTGTAACAGCGCTTACCAAAACTAACGACCATATCTATCTATTACAGTGCATCATACTGTTTTTATAAAATGAGGATATATCTACGTGTTTTTTTTAAAGGTTGGATTTTTCCCCCGAAAACAAATAATACTTGCCTCTAGGGTTACAATTATTTTGAAATTAATAATAAATAGATAACATTTAAATACAAGATACATTACAGTCGGCCGTCACTGTGAACTAATATGCAATGTTTACCTACAAGATATCTTCGAATTCCCTGAAGTTCAATTCGCACACTGTCATTGCGAATAATAAATAACATTCGGTGGCTATTTTGGAATATGATTTCATTTGAAGATTTACCTTATTTGAATAGAGCCGCACAAGCACTCCTCGGTGCCGGAATAATCATGCTTTTAGTCCAAAAGCTCTTTATCAACCTCCTTCAATTGACCATGGCATAGCTCCGAATTGCTCCCAGAATTATTTTAATCGATCGCTAATTAACCTCAACATGCTTTCAATTGATCGTGGCATAGCTTCAGATTGTTCCCAAGCTATCACGGCATTGCTCTAAATTACTCCCAGAATAATTTTAGTTAGTCGCGTGTTAGCTTTCAATTCATTTAAGCGTGCTTTTGAGCTATCAGACTTTCAATGTGGCTTTAAATTGCTCCCAGCATCTAATATTGCTGTTCAAAATAAATTCTTAAACTGTGACTGTAAGTTTGTTGATTCTCAAACAGTTTTGGAAACTAGTGACATTATAAATACCTACAGTTTACATTTGATTTCACAATTTAGTAAATATTTTAAGACGTCACAGGGAACCCTGAGCTACAAAATACGGGAAAATACGTGAAAAAAACTCGCCGGCCTACACCCAAATCAAGTTTACATTTTACACGTGTCAAAGAAATATACAGGAGAACTACTATATTTAAATAAACATATTTAAATGAACATATTTTTAAATAAGAGTTGTCCAACGGCAATAACTTATATTATATATGTTATACTACGGAGTTGAGGCCTGGACACAATGCAAAAAATCGAAACATTTGAAATGGGGTTATAAAGGAGAATCCTAAAAATACCATGGCTCGAAGCCCGGCTTAACACCTAAAAACCGAGTTTTGGTTATTCTGATTTCTGCTGTAACAAAAATTAAATAATATAATTTGAGATATCTATAAGTTATTATCTAACTTACAGCTTGTAGGAGTGTATATTTTGTGATATCGATTATTGTGTATGTGGGCAAAAAATATATGAAATAATAGAAGTTCTTCAATTTTAAACGACGTCGGTATTTAGAAAAAAACTCGTTTTCCTTAAACACTGACTTTTCGGTATTTTAAAACAACCTAACCTTAAAATGAATGAAGATTTTTATGACCTTGAAAAATGAGACCAAGAGGAATGCGGAAAACTTTTTCGAAATCAGTGGCTACATCGCAAAGGTGCTTCCAGATTGTTCTATGTTATGACGGCGCACATCACAGCAACTGATGAATTCCCGTAATGTGTTATAGAAAGTCTCCTCCGACGTTTCGGTCCCGGTGCCGGGACCATATCCAGGTATTAGGGAGATGTAGGCAACTGGAGTCAGTAGGCAACTGGAGTCAGTAGGCAATGGTGCAATGGCAAAGAAACCAAACGAGAGAGCGCAATGTTTTTGGACCGGTCCTATTGATACTGGATAATTATGAAGGCCATATTGTACTGGCCGTCCATGAGTATTGCAAGAAAAACCATATCCATACACTGTCCCTACCGCCTCATACCTTTCACCGCATGCAGCCATTGGACGTGTCCTTTTTTGGACCACTCAGCAGCAAACAGAAGAGAATGCGACCTATTCACGAAGAGCCGTCTTACAGGAAGGGTAACTCCGTATGACGCAGCGTCCTTGGTTCATTCAACATCCGAGAACAAGCCAAGAATCCAAGATCTCGTCCAGATGCCTAAGAAAACATATGTCCTTAGGACAATACAAGGAAGAAAGAAGCAGAATGCAACGATTTGACAAAGACACCGTGATCAAAAAAGAAGTCTTAAGTTGTGAAAGGCAAGCCGCAGAAGGTGGGTCCTCAGAATGTAAAGAAATTAATTCTGCAGGAATCGAATAATACTTTGGAGGTGAATACTAATGACGATAATACAAAAGACCCTGGAGACCGGTGTCTTGTATGCGGCGAATACGGGCGAGACAGTAGAATGTCGTTCCGGTGCACTTGATAGATGATTCTGCGCAAAGAGAGGGTCCCGCGCGCAACGTTTATTACAGCCAGAGGTCGATCCGTCGATTCGCTGAGGATCGAGCACTCGATCTCGAGTTAATCCATGCAAATTTATGCGAAATAAATCTCAGAAGAATTTCCCGCGAGATTTCGTCACCTCCAGCGATGCAGAGCCGTCATGGCCAATTTTTAAGAAATAAAGCTCTCGAATATCATCCCTCGACTTGCAAAGAAGGCTTTGGAGATATTTGATTTTTAATAAGGAAAGCCAATCAGAAGTCCCGTTTTGAGAAACACTCTGATCGAACCGTCACGACAGCCTATTTTTTTTGCTTTAATTCATAAGTAAATAAAAGAACGCGGCCTTAAATTGTCTTCCCCGCACGCGATTATCAAAACCCGCTCGGGAGGAGTTTCCCCATCAGATGCCGCGTTATAAGAGATACACTGATCGGGTATAAGAATACACTGTTATCTTCATTTGCAGTTTTTTTTTAATACGGAACTCAATTGAATCGGCCAATCCACACTTGACTATTATTGATTTGCTGCCACATCACACCATCCAGGTCCTATCTTCGATTTGTTTCGTCAATTCTTAGCAATTCAAAAATGATTAATTTCTTTTGCAACGAAGGACAGACATCAATAATTGAGATTTATCGTTAAGGTAAATTGTATAAATATTTTTAAAAAAAAATTCTTTAGTGGTTTTTCCACATATTAAATTTGATTGGTGCCCGGTTTCGCCAACCTTTCACGTTGGGATTACCAAATTGAGAAATTGACATTCTCAGGTAGAGGCCGTAGGGAGGGCTTCTGCGACACACGCGAGTTGTCGCGCAGTAAAATATGCAAATTATTCATTTTAATATTTCGAGTATTTGAAAATTGTTAATAACGTTTAAATTTATCCCACCAATTGGTATCACCGAGAGTTGAGGAAATATTCACTCGATTCAGTTTAGAATCGTTAGTTTAATTTCAATTATCTTGACAGAGCCGACGTATTCGATGTTTCGTTCACACTCGAAGGTTATTTATTGTGGGTTAGGTTGAATTTGATATAATATCACCGAGGGCTTAAGAGGCGCTCGCCACTCCGTCGATTATTTTTTTCGACACGGTTATATTGTAATAAAACAAGTTTAATTTTCCTTATTTGAAGGTAAACTCTGCGCGAGGAGGCGCCCGGGCTCCTCAAAGCGGCTATACGAATTCACCAAATTCATCACCATCTTTTGTTGACACCGGTTGTTTGACCAGTTGGCCTAGAAGTGAAGTGATTTTTCATATTTCGGGAAGTTCGGTGTCTCTTCCTTGGCGGTGGTGGTGGTGGTGGCGGGGGCGGCGGTGGTGGTGGTGGTGGTGGTGGTTGTGGTGGTGGCGGGGCTAACGGCAGACGGCGCCTCGCGTGCAGACGGTACGGCCGCCCGCTCCCTTTGTCGGGTCCTATTTTCGTGTCTATTGGAAGTCTTTTTAACCGAAACTCGCGGTAAACGTTGCGTTTAATGTTTAATTTTTTTTAAATATTGATCGCTTATTTTTTTAAATTTGTTTTAAATTTCAGGCGTAGTGAAATTTGAACATTCGTTGTTATTCTATAGTGCATTTGTGAATTAGCGCTCATTTTAGTTTTACTAAAAAAAAAAAAAAGACTAATAAATATATCGAATTGCACAAATTAAATAATTTATTAGCAGCCGACAAAGACAAGCAGAAAAATATACAAGCAGCTATTTTTTTTTACTTGTGAATCCGGTATATGATTGTTTTTGTGCATTGTCAAGTGAATAATAAATTTAATTGAGTGAACGAGTGATTTTTTAAAAATATTTTTGCAGGGTGTGTTACGATTGAAGAATAATTGAAAAATAGAGTGAATAAAAATTACCGAGGAGATATCATATTTTTATATATATGTAAGTAGTTTTTATCAATTACCACTCATTATAATTTTTGTTGCCCTTTTAATGGGCTGGTTTAAAATTAAAACCTAACATTACATTGTTGAACAATCCATTTTTTGATACTAATTCAGATTGATTGTGATAAAGTTACACCGCCCATGTCTTTAATCGATCACAAATATTATCTAATTGTAAATAAAGACGTAATTCAAATGGCATTTAACCGTCCACACACACATATATATATATATATATATATATATATATATATATATAACGTATTCAGCTGACGACGGCTGTTTTTTATTCTTACACCATCAAAATAACGTGGTATAATTTTTAAAGATGCGCAAGATATCTAAATTAAAATGCTTATCTGGATCTTTTGTTAAAAAATATTATTTTCAAATTACATCTGATTGTAAATAGTTATATCATATTCATTATATATTTTTCCATACGTTAACATAATCAATTTTTGCGTTATACAAGCAAGAATTTTTTTTACATTATACAATGTATTACACAATAAAAATATGATAGTATCGCAAGTTATAAGTATACAATTATAAGATTAAAAAAATTACAAAGCGTTTGATTTTTTCAGGAAAGCCTTTCATATTTTTTTATTCAGAAGAAGAAAAATACGCGAGTCATAATTTAATCGGCCGGATCTTGACTTCTGATGAAACAACATGATGTTTGAATTGTAAAATCGACAATGACATACAAACTCATAAAAGAAAGTCATATGAAATTTTTAATATTATGCTTTTTTATGTACTTAAGAATATGGTGTTTCACGTGCCGCCTAAGAGCAAACGCGTGTATGTAATACTTTTGGCAATAGGTACTGGGTGGGATTCATTTATAATATATTTAACAAAATGGTTTTTAATTTTAAGTAATCAATATTATCGAATTTTTGTATTAAATTTTGTCTCCACTTTTTAATGGAAATTTGAAAAAACTTAACTTAAAGCTAACCACTGGGCCGCAAAGCGGATTTCAAAGGCTAATTGAGCTAAACAGTGATTACGAAGCTGTTAAGTAAGTCTCGGGGATTTAATAATATATCTTTTCTCTGATAAACGATATGCAATTTATGTCGAATCAAAAATAGTACACTGGTAACAGTTGTTGGATAAATCGTACTTAATTAATTAGAGAAACTACGTTTTATGCAATCTGCGCAACGTATTTAACAGCTCAGTAACCACTGGACAATTTAATCTGTCTTTCAGAACTCGGGTTCTGTGTTACGTGAATTCACACTTTTATACTTGAATAACTTTTGAAGCGGTTAAATCTTAAACTATGCAATCTATGTGGTGATATTTAACAGCTTATCAATCAAGTTTACAAAATCTTCTTCTTTTTCAATATTTAAATTTACTAACTCAATGTAATTCTTGCAATGCATATAAAAAAATGTTTGTAGAATTTTTTTTTTTAATTTTCAACCTCATTTAAAATATATAATTGGTAACTCGCTCTAGATTTACTTTAAATGTGTTGATGTCTGATTTATTTTTTATGGAGTTTTTGAGACCTGCGAAATATTGAGGCGTTTGAAATGTTGCTTTACAGGAGAATAAGACATGTTCAGTGGGATGATCACCGCCCTCCTCTGAGAAGAGGCACGTGGAGATGAATAAAATGCACATTATGCACAGAAATGACAATTTGATGTGAAAATGGTTTTGTGATAATCGGTCCACAGGTATTGTGAGAAACACGGCCGGAAATGAAGCTTTTGGTATTTTAACTAGGTGAAAATGCGAACCTGTAGTTTATTAAGGTCATTGCCGGGCGGCTCACGCGATTCTACCTCTGGGCTAACGTTAACCTACCCCGTGTATAATTAAACACATTCATCACATGCCAGGCTCTACACAGGCTCTACACAAGCTCTACACAAGCTCTACACAAGCTCTACACAAGCTCTACACAAGCTCTACACAAGCTCTACACAAGCTCTACACCCGGGAGTGGCTCGACCGACAACGCCATAGAACGAAACATAAAGAGTATTTTATTACTGAAAATATTACTAGGTGCAATGTAATTTGTCGGTCGGTCGTCAGTCGTGTTGCGACATAAAGAGATTAAAATAACACAGCATAAGAGGACGCTATCGGATTATCAAATATTGGCTGTCGGTTGTGTCACAGCGTGTGTAGGCAAGTATTTCGAACACTGTGTGAAAAATTATTCATTATCTAGTCTCTCAGGGGAGCGTGGGGCCAACATGCAATGTCTTGTTTTACAATTTTGTCTATTAAATGTCAATTCAAGAGTATTTAAAAATATTAGAGTGGAAAAAAATAATCAAATGATGAAGCAATGAGTCTAATATAATATGTATATTTATATATTACGTAAAAATACATATTTTTGTAAAAATATCTTAAGTTTTAGATTTTTTTTTTAATAATAAAAATATACATATATATAAATAAATCTTTATTTATTTATATGTATATATACAATATAATTTATATATATAATATAATTATATAGTAAATTATATATATATAAATACATATAAACATTTTTTTTTTAATTTAATGACGTCCAAGATTTGCATGTTTTTCAATGCCGGATTTAAATATGTAATTTTGGAAAAATAAGTAAAATCACAAATTATTACACAGCAAAACCAAATACAACACAAAATATTTTTATTTATTGGTGCCATAATGCTCTACAAACATTAAGTTTTTTACTGCCTTGATTTTCCATACAATATCAACATTTTCAGTTTTTATATTTATCCATTGTTAATTTTTTTTTAAATGTCTTATTTCTCTAACGCGTTCAATTCAAAACAAACATGTTTCTTATCATTTCTAGCAGATTTTCAGCTTTCGTTTTTTAACATAGTTCGGGACGATTTATTGCATTTTATGAATATTATTTATTTAAATGAGCAAATAACCGAAAGTCGATAGTCTAGTATGGCAGCGCTGTGAATAAAATTTCTACATTTAATTTAAACAATAAAATTGCAACAGATTTGCTTATTCATTCGATATCTTCTTCTTCTTCTGATGTCTCTCTTCATATGAGGTTATTTTATAGGTACTTCAATGCCCTCGCTGTAACCACATACTCTGGTCGCATGGTCTGAATTTATTTTCAAATTTTATTATTTCACAACAATATAAAACAGCGATTGCATTATTCGATTGTGTTCCCTATCTGCAATCTTCCCATTGCGCGTATCACACTTATGAGGCATTACTTTCTGCAGTCTAGTCTATTTACTACCTTGAATAAAATACTAAGTGATTTTTTGCTTATCGAGCATATAAGGTCCTACAGTCTTTAATCTTCCCAATGATTTTATCGTGCATACACGGCAGGTGCTCCCTTCTATAAAACAATCTTCTCATTGCTATTGCTCAACAAGAATGCAAGTCAACGATCCTCGATCCATTCGATCCACTCGACCCAACCAGCGCCGCGTCAGTGTTCAATGTCCGGCAAGCAAAGCATGAATAGAATCTCTGCAATTATGCTGGCTATAGCGAATTTGGCTCTCTTCTCTTGAAAACGCCATTGTTTTAAAATGACTTCATTACCGTAGCCGAAGGATTGTTAAATAATGCGCCTTTATGTCCAAGAAACATGGTAGATTATTTAATTCTGCAGCGCGTTATTCGGTGACATAGATTTTACTATTAGATTATATAAACATATAATAATATAAATAAATGACCCATTGTTATTCAAGCTTACATTTGCAATTATTTATTGTTACCACACAGGTAATAAAGCCTATAACAACACCTTAGTTATATCTTGTCTATGGCATAAAAATATTTTATGTTTTTGCATAACACAACGCGTTGCAAGCGGTCCACATAGTAGAGGAAAATTTTCAAATCAATGTTTTTATTTAATCAAAGGAGATGCCAAAGCTTAGATAATTGTAAAACGCAGAGCCTACAACCACGCTGTAAGTGTAGAAGGCCGCAACGAAAGAGAAGTGTAAGAAAAGGATAGCATTTAGAATTAGAATTTTAGATAGATCTCAGTCTGATATGTCATTCGTGGTATTTATCATGTTTTATACGGGAAAACTACAGTAAGCGTGCAGAAAAAAAAGTGTTTTTGAGTTAACGAAAAAGAACCCGAGGACAAACCACACTTGAGAAAACCATGAACAGACATATATATATATATATATATATATATGTGTGTGTGTGTGTGTGTGTGTGTGTGTGTGTGTGTGTGTGTGTGTGTGTGTGTGTGTTCAGTAAGATGGTCACCAATCTTCTCAGAGGAGAGGCACAGGCATTGCTTGTTCAAAGAACGCCCTAAAAGCAAGAAGGACTACCATGTCGTATATAAATAGAGAATGTTATCTTACACAACGTAACGCGTGATGGAATTTATTTAGAAAACATTTATTAGAAAAGGACTTGAATTTTGAAATTGATCTAGCAACAGGTTGACGTCCGTATTAATATATATTAAATATACATAGTAAGTGAGCGAGGGCGCTGCGTGAATATTTAATCTTACCAAACCTAAAAACAGAAAGGAGACAATTTTCGAAGAAATGTATTAATTAATACATACATTATTGAATATAATAATGTACTATCGATGAATTCAATCAAAAAAATTTCTTATCTTAACAATGCTCATAACCTTAAATTCTTTTTTACCTTGTTGAAATACAATAATGTAGTACATATTTTCACTTGCAGGTAACGGAAACAAAATTTCATAAATAAAAAGTGAAATATACATTATTTAATTTTTCGAGTATTTATCAATGGGAATGCCTACACAGCTGCATTAGTTTATAATAAGAGCAATTAATTTTATACGATGTTATTTTAACGATCGCAGGTATACTTTTGTTTTCAAAGGTGATTATCAGATTTAATTGATATGATGAAAAAATAATATATAAATATACTAATTCAGAAGACCCAGTAGAAGTAGAGAATACTCTTGCTTTCTGTCTGTAGAGTTACCGGTTCGAGGCGAAGAAGACTCGCGCACTTGCTCCTAACGGTTCACGCCGCGCCGGTCTCTGAATTATTCAATAATATGCGCACTTTCCACTCGCCCACGGCACCGCTGTAACAGAGCGAAAATTTCAATCGTCATATGCGAGCGTGGAACCGATGTACCTTGGATGTTAATAAATATTTGATGACTCGCAAGCGCAATTTTCAGCCTTGTAAGGACGCATCAATTTTAACTTTAACACAATACTTAACTAATATTTAATCATAAATATGCATTAGATTTTTTTAAATCAAAAATGTTTTGACACATTTAATGTAAGCAATGTCTAAAACGGAAATGACTCGATTGGTTCAGTTAGGGATTCGCTTGGCGTGAGTGAACTACCAATCGAGAATGGTTCTGGCCTGCCTGCAGTACGCGGCGAGACTCCTGGCCTGGGTTCCTGGCCTGGGCTCCCGGCCTGGGCTCCTGGCCTGGGCTCCTGACCTGGCCGCCTGACCCACTCACTGCGCGCATACCTAACGGGACCACAGGACCCCGCCCGGGGGGGGGCTCCTCGCCTCATTCATGAACGCAGAGACAAGATTCCTCGTTCACCCGACATCAGGCTCAGTGATTAGCTTTGGTATTTCAGTACAAACCAAATTAAAATCAGATTCGAAATCCCCGAAGACGGCTCCTGTGCCGAGACTGAAACGTCGGAATCTTCAAACTAAAACGCACCGCAACAAAGAAAGAAAAAAAGTTATTCTTCTCGAGAACATAGTTATACTTCCCGAAGGTTAGTAATGTATTGTTTTAATTTAAAAAAATTGATTTATTTATTACTGTAAATATTTTATATTCGAAATGCAGTTGTTGCTATTTCAAAAGCTAAGTATGTTGAGATAATTACAATAGTGAGATAATTAATTTAATTTACTCGATGCGTGTCTTAAATCGGGTGTTTTTTTTTATTATTTAATTTGCTCTGAACAATGACATGGCCTGAGGTCCTTCTGGGTTGATTGTACATAAATGTGCACCTACGCTATTTGACTGCAATTTCCATTTACAATTACCAATCAAACCTCTCAGTCGACAAGCGAGCGTGCGAGCTTTTAAACTTCAATGCGGTTACAATTGTCAGTAAAAAAATAAACCCTGTTAATAGTAACACATTGGTTTAAACCACTGGTTCCCAAAGTGGTCAATATCGACCCCTAGGGGTCGATTCCGCCCTGCAAGGGGTCGATGACAGCGAAAAATTTAATTGGGGGTCCACGAACTGTAAATGGGTCATCACCAAAATTTAGGCATTCCGTAAATGTCATAATTGAACACAGATTGTACCTAAGTACTTACATAATAATGCTGATTATCCTGCATTATGGACTATCGCAAGAAGGTTTTTGATAGCTTTTCCATCTTCATACCACACGGAAAAGGGTTTCAGTGCGGTTGCCAGATTGACATTTTTTTGTAAGAAGATTTCTTAGTCTCTGATTGGAGATCACTGGGCGAGGAGATTTAAGGTTAAATCTGACTTATTTCAAGTCAAATATTGAAAAATTTCTACCAAAGCATTCAAACCCGTCCCTCCCATTAAAAGTATTGATTTTTTAGGGAATGTTACTACATTTGCATTTTGTGTGTTTTTAATTTATAAAGGTAACTTTACATGTATTTTAACTTTTATTTATTTTATTTTTAAATCCACTGTAGAGTAAAACCCTATGAAAGTGAGTTGTTCTACAGAGTGCTCCATAGTTTATGTCGGTGTGTGAATAATAAATAACTTTTTAAAAAAGCAACCGATTTCTATATATGAGGTATTTCAATTTAATTTGGCTTTTTATAATTTATTTGAATGTTGCCTTTTTTGACATAACACGTCCAGGGAATGGGAGTTGCAGAAACTGCATTGTTTGATTTGCAGCATTGAGTAGCATGGCGCACCGTCTTGTAGAAACCAGTAATCATCCAGAGCATTTTCACACATTTGTGGGCATCATGATGAGCCAACATCCACCGATATCGATGCCCATCGACTGTTTCGCCTTCTCTGAATAAAAATGGCCCAATGATGGCTTTGGCACAAACGCCGGCCCAAACAGTCACTTTTTGGTGTTCATGGATGGTGATACAGCGTCACTATTTTGGCGCGTTGTTACGGTATGAAGCATAATTAAAATCTTTCCTAAATTGATGTTTCAAAACATGTCAATCGGTTGATAAATATCAAAGTTATTTAATGTTTACATACCGACATAAAATATGGCGCATCCTGTATATCAGATGTCAAAAATATGTTTGAAGTTGATGAATTTGTGAAAATTCAATATTAGCAAGCCAGGGGTCTACGAAAAACAGGAAAACTCGACAAGGGGGCGACGGGACAAAATAATTTGGGATCCTATGGTTTAAACAAACCATTGAAGATTGCTTCGCACGCTTCTCTGTACAGAAAAAAATGACTGGCGCAGTTGAGTTGAGCGAGGGCGCTTCGGGTAAAGTCGATGTTGCCATGTTCGTTGAGCCTATAAACAAATTTCCAATCCACTAGACCAGGGGTCGGCAAACTTATTAACCAAAGAACCAAATATGTACATAACAACGTAAAAAAAAATTGGGAGCCAAATCTGTTTATTGATCTAACAAACCTCTATTATAATTTTACTCCTCATTAAATTACGTGTATACCGAATAAAACTTTATTTATTTATTATCAAACAGACGCTCTTATGGCTTTGATGTAAATATAATTCAATTTTGAAAAGATAAGAAATAGAAAGTGTAATATAAAAACTTAAGGCTACTTTAATATAAAAAATAATTATAAGATAGAAAGTTTTATAAAACACACACACACACACATATATATATATATATATATTTTTAATGTAAGTACTACGATCAAACAATCGGAATATATTCTCTACAAGTTGCACATAAAAATGAAAATACAATAATCGATGAAATGGTTCTTGATAAAAAAAATAATCTATAAATTTAAATCATGATAATGACCGACAAACATTTAATGCGAACGATATTCTTGCGTCTCCTATGAATGTTTAAGTAAGTCCGGTTTGTATGTTGTTAATTTTAATTTTATTAAAAACAATACTCGGGGATATTTGTGCCAGAGCCGCACTTTAGGGTCATAGAGCCGCATGCGTCTACGGAGCCGTCATGATCATGATCCTTAAATCCTGTCTATACGTCCATATAATCCTGTTTTCAACATTTGACCTGTCCAATAGATGCGATCAATTATCAACTCATCTCTTATCCAATTCGTTGGTGAAAGCAATTTGCAACAATACTTTGCAAACTCATGGCTGAGCTATTCGTATTGGCGACGCACCGTGACCTGGTGACCAGAGGATCGCTCAATCGCAAGAATTGCTGCTTTGAGGATCTCGTCGTCTCATTAGTGAATCACTCATCAAAATATGTGAGTGAACACGTAAATTTGCTAAACATTTAGGAATCAGCTTTAACAAATGGTAATTTTAGGTAAATTTTCATGGCCACAAGAGATG
Source organism: Atopsyche davidsoni (assembly GCA_022113835.1). Lineage (NCBI taxonomy): Eukaryota > Metazoa > Arthropoda > Insecta > Trichoptera > Hydrobiosidae > Atopsyche > Atopsyche davidsoni. The sequence continues at coordinate 861,890 of JAILWY010000028.1, forward strand.
CGCTGTGTCCGACAAGGATAACTTTATTTCTACCAGATGTATATAATATTGGTTGATATCTTGGGATATTAATAATAACTCCAAGGTCGGAGAATCACTCTTTCGTAACACCAAACGCAACTTGCGCAAGCGTCCGAATTTTCAAGTTACGAAATATTTATTTGTTGAGATTAAATTTTTGGAAAGTAATGGAAGAATAAGCTTTTCAGAACGCACATAGAGAATGAAAAGCACATTGAGGATTCATTTCACTGTCTGCGGTCGCGGGGGCTAATGACGTAATGGCTATCAGAGAAAAGTTAAATCTAAATCTTATCAAGCGTTTCCAGTGAAACAATATTTTAAAATATACTTGGCTCTTGGGTGTTATGGCGCGTTTTTTCCTTTTTGAATTTTTCCAATCCACCATAAGTTCAACAGAAACAACGAATACATATACATACATATATATATATATATATATATATATATATATATATATATATATACACACACACACTGCATATAAATACACTGTTAAATAAAATCTGTTGACGTGAAAACTGCCATTTGTTTGTATTTTGGGTATTTAGATTATATTTTTAGTATATATTACTCGGAAAGTAACTTTGTTTTTTTATAAGAAAATAAAGGCGATTTTATTATGGTGAATAAATATATATTGATATATATTGTCCATTTTGGTCCAATACCTTTTGCGATCTTTCTGGCAGTAGCATGATTCCAGATCGTGGTGCATCTTCAACATCAAAATTGCCGGATCGAAATTTTCCAAACCAATTTTGGCACTGGCGGATAATTTTTTTATTGCTCGAAAAGCATTTTTACCTTTTCGATAGTAAAATAGGTCGAAAATGCTGTTTTTGCTTTACATATTTGAAAACCAAAAAGTACTGTGTAGAATCAATCGAACTTATTCACAAGCAAGTCGTACTATATAAGCTATCAAAATATATAATGACTATGCGGCTTAACTGTGAAGTTGGTCATGAATTTTAGTAGCAGCACAGACATTTCCTATTTATTTAATTTTTTTGGAATCTTCAATTATATAAGAAATCTAGCATTGCACATCTTTACTTAAATCCCATTATTAACTCAAACTGGTTCCTTTGTGTATATTTATTCGCATTATTATAATTATCTCAAAATACAAGTTTTTTTTTTAAATGACTAAAGTAGAACTAGGCGTGCCTTTACCTGGAATTAATATGTAGTATATAGTTTTCCACGACACACTGAATTAGTTTGCAACACTACAAATTTTAACATGTAATTGCTATATGATTGTGAACATTTTTTGTGATCACTTTCACTTTTCAAAGGTCTTCCTTCATATATTAAATGTCGATGAAATAATTCGACGCGCGAACTAAACTATTCTATTTTCTGACACGTCAATAATTTTACCTCATAATATGACTTCGTATATGCAACGTGCGCGAGTATTACTTCACAGTTTAGAAATTTCAACCGATTAGGGACTCGCACTGGCGGCTGAGATCAGGTTCTGAGAAGCAATTTCTCGTTTCTCCTTACACGCGGCGTGACACGGATCCGTAAGATCCGTAAGATCCGTAAAGCCACAGCTAAACTCCGTCGCGCAATTACACTTCGGGTGAAAAAACCTGCTGGGCCCTGTGCCTCTTACACGTGGTTTTCTACTCTATCTGGAGAAAACATTCAGATATGACGCAATGGCGATTATAACTCAGATTAGTGTGAAATTAGGCCCAATTGTCTTTGAAGTGGCTCTACACTCTTCCTGAGAAAAGATTCAGGTCAAAAAAGAAAAATATCAACCGATTCATAAAGTTAGATCCACAATTAAATTAATGCTAATAGAGTCTAATTGATTCCTTTAATGTTACTTCAAATCTATTAAATATGTTATTAAATTACACCATCCTAAATGGCATAATTTTTTTTAAGTCTCGTATGTCTTAAAAATGATTTTTCCTATTGGAAAAATCATATTTTTATTTCGCAAAGATAAATTTATTATTAATGCAGTGCATAAGATTCATTTAAACATTAATATGTTATAATTTGTATTGTCATAATAACATCACTCTGATGCATGTACACAGTACAAAAACTACAAATACAAATGATTGGAGAAGAGATATAAGACAAAAAGGAAAACTAAAATTAATACACACACCATATATTAGTTCGTAAATTCATTACTATGCATGTAAATAATAACAAATAAACATTATTGATATTTATTCAAACCAAAATTACAACTTGTAACACGTATTGAACGTATTTTAATTTCACTACGATTATGCATATAAACAAACAAAAGGCGCCATAAGTTATCTCAGTTAACCTTAATTATATTAAATAGTTTTATTATCACACCGCCCTGACGAAAGTAAAAAGTATGACGGTTTTAATTACGATTTCCTAACGCAGACTTCGTTCTGCCCGAAGATGGAGATACATGTGGAGTGCTCTAGATCTTGGTGGGTGGGAAGCAACAGGTAATTGCTCGGAGTCTTAGATTCGGTATTTAATCTTATTACGTGTTGGGTGAGTGATTGTTCAGAGAAAGCAGACGCAGCCTTGCATGTCGACAGCTCCGGACTGTACTTACCCTATATATAAATATATATACATGTATAAGCAGGTTTTTGCTCCTGGCCCAGGTGCCAGCACATTAACCGACCGGCTAGAACGATACACTCTTGTAAATCTGTTAATATAACAAAAATCCATCCGATTTGTTCAGAGTAATTGGCAGCTTTTGTCAGATGAAAAGTGAAGATGTTCTTTTTCTTGGTGTTGTTTTTAAATCCCCGAAGATGGTCCCACCCCACCGGGCCGAAGCTCTCCAAAATTATCATAGCTTGTGTGTTTCTCTTCCGTCAATGATAACATAATACTTTCGATAAATGCATAATTTTTGCTGTACTGTGTTTTCGATACTCACTCAATCTGCGCACTTATGAAGCGACGGGAATAGTATTTAAAAAGTCTCATCGTGCCCCCGTCCTGTTGAGATTCGAACCCACGCCCCCGCGGAGCCCTGAATGGGTGGGCTCGAACCCCACCTGTGTCGTGTGAAATTTTTATGAGAGCTTTTTAACAAAAAAATTTGCTATAAACAAATAAAGCCCGAATATAAAATCTGGTTTTCGATTTTATTAGTTGAAAATTTATATATATTTTTATAGAAATTTGATATTGTTACGGTCTAGCAGTAAGTTTGAAAATCGAACCATCCAGAACGCTATAAAGCAAAGGACTGGAATGATCGAGCGAGCGTCGACTAGAGCGCCAATACGAGGTTATGGAGAATCGAGGAATGCGCCTCGCGCGAGCCCTCGAATGTTGGAGATGCAAGGGGAAGCCATTTTGAGATTAGTGTCAAAGGCGGGTCTCGCTCTGACAGTACCAAAAGACAATGTTAATATAAATGTATAATGTAAATAAATACTCTGTACGTAGATAAATAAATATAACCTGAGTTGACATAAATAAGCGTTTAAGTGTGAACCCCGGCACGTTACAATTGGTGTCAGATGTGTAGGGTGATAAATAAATAATAATTAAAATAAATAAAAGTATAAAACAAAATGGCGAAGCACGTAAATATGAGTGACCTCAAAGTAGTAGATCTGAAGAGAGAACTTGAAGAACGTGATTTGTTAACCACAGGGATGAAGTCAGCCCTTGTGCTAAGATTGAAGGAATCCCTGGTGCAAGAGGGCCACAACCCAGAGGAGTTCCTTTTTGAAGTGCCGTGCAGCATTGATGATTTATCCAAAAAGCTGGACGAACAATCCGGAAAGACGGACGAACAATCCAAAAAGCTGGACGAACTGGGGACTGAGCTGACGGATCAGAGGACAAAATTGGATTCAATTGAGTACCAGCTAATAAAATCAATCGACGCGAGGATTGAAAAACAAACCACTAAGTTTGACGCGAAGATAGAAGAACTAAACGAATCGGTTGACCGAAGGATTAAGGACGTCATTCAAGACATGGAAAAGCGGTTAGCCGGGCAAGCGGAAGAAACGGCGAGTCACTCTGGAAATATGGATACAAAAAGTAGTACTGAAGTGAAAATATTGGAAAATACTCCCCAACATGACCACAAACACGAAGCGTCAACTTGTAGCATCAAAACTGATCTGCCGACTTTTGATGGAAAAACCGTATGGGAGGAGTATTTGACGCTATTCGAGACGGCGGCCATGATCAACGGATGGTCAGCTATAAAAAAAGCATCCATATTGAGTCTTTTACTGCGTGGGGATGCCCTCAGGGTATTGCAAACGATTCCGCTGGAGGACAGGGTCAACTACACTGAGCTGACCAAACGACTTGATATGCGCTTTGGTCATCGGTATATGGAACAGATTTATCGGTCCCAGTTAAAGAACCGCTACCAGAAACCAACAGAATCACTCCAAGAGTTTGAGGCGGACATCGTGCGATTGGTGCAAAGCGCCTACCCAACTGTTCCCGATGACGTCTATGAGAGCCTGGCGGTAGAAAAATTTTTAGACGGTCTGAGAGAAGTAGAGACACAGCAGGCCGTGAAATTAGCCCGCCCGAAGACATTGAGTGACGCCTTGACTCAAGCCCTTGAGTTCGAGGCAGTCAAACAATCATTAAGAAGCCATCCTCGCGTCCGGGCCATGGAGGGCGTGGAAGAAGCCCCGTCGAACCTATCGATGGAAGAAATAATCCAGCGCGTATTGGAAGCGCTCAAATTTAAGAAGCCTGAAAGACCTCGATGTTGGAATTGCGGCCAGATTGGTCATTTGCGGATTCGCTGTCCCAGAAAATCTCAAGATGGAAGAAGGTATCAAGAATCTTCGGAAAACTAGAATGGGTTGATGGAAAGGGGCAACCTTCGACCCGCACTACTAGCCTCCCGCGCCGTTCTGCAAGAGTCGCAACACTAAAGGGACGCACGGATAGCATATTTGTAAATGGATTGGTCAATGGAAGAAACCGGAAACTACTATTGGACACCGGAGCAACAATGACAATCCTACGGCCAGATATTGTCATGTCTAAAGAGCGTTTGTTCCCCTCCAGATGGAGACTTCGTACTGCGACAGGCGAAGCGGCTCGCGTTCACGGGGAGATGGTCGTCACTTTTCAATTTGGCGCAGTCACTGCCAAACAAATTGCGTTAGTGGCTGAAATAGAAGAGGAAGTCATTCTTGGCATGGATCTTATGACAAAGTTAGGATTTAAGCTTGACTTGAAAGAAGGAGTTGTCAAAATTGATGGCGAAGAACTTGTTCTTGAGGCGAATGAGAACGGAACCGGACAAGTTATACTAGCAGTGAACACGGTGGTGCCAAAACGTAGCGAAATGATTGTGCAAGCCTGCTTAAATGCCAAGCTTCCGGAAGGACTAATACTAATGCTCGAGCCTGGAAATACGATGCAAGCCCCTGGAGTCCTGGTCGCTAAATCGCTGATACGTACGACACAGGAGATACCCGTACGTTTGATTAATATCAATGACTTTCCTGTGGATCTGAAGAAAGGTAGCCCACTCGCAAATTATTCTGCAGTGTCCACAATAGTCCGACAGTTGAAAGACACCCCGTCGGGAGTAAATACGAAACTGCCCAAACATCTCCAGCGACTATTGGACGATTCCTGTCAAGAACTGACAGCAAAACAGAAACAATATATTGTAGAGTTAATCCGTCGGTATCAAGATGTTTTCGAAGGCTCGAAAGAATTACGCGGCCGGACTAACATTGTGCGACATCGAATAGATACGGGCGAAGCAAGACCGATTCGACAAGCACCGAGAAGGTTACCGCTGGCAAAAAGAGAAGAGGCTGAGCGGATCATTCAAGAAATGAACCAAGGAAAAATTATTGAACAATCAAATAGTCCGTGGAACTCACCTGTCGTACTAGTTAAGAAGAAAGACGGAACAACCCGTTTTTGCGTGGACTATCGGCAGCTTAACAACGTAACGAAGAAGGACAGTTACCCTCTGCCGCGAATAGACGACACTCTGGACTCATTAGTTGGATGCAAAATGTTCTCAACCCTAGACCTTAAGAGTGGCTACTGGCAGGTCGAACTTGATCCTAAAGATAAAGAAAAGACAGCTTTCTCGACTGGAAATGGCCTTTGGCAGTTCACCGTAATGCCCTTTGGTCTATGCAACGCGCCTGCTACATTTGAGCGCCTAATGGAGAATGTACTTCGAGGATTGTCTTGGGAAACTTGTCTCGTTTATCTTGACGATATTATAGTGCTTGGAAGAACTTTTGACGATCATTTAAAAAACTTAGAACAAGTGTTTCGACGGCTTCAAGAAGCTAGCCTGAAACTTAATCCATCTAAGTGCAACTTATTTCAGAGGACAGTGAAATATCTCGGTCATGTGATATCTGCTCACGGAGTTACTGTCGATCCCGAGAAAATAATAACCGTCAAAGAATGGCCAGAACCTAAGGACAAAAACGAAATAAGAAGTTTCTTAGGATTATGCACGTACTATCGACGATTTGTTCCCGGGTTTGCAGACATCGCTAAACCTCTAATCAGATTAACCGAGGAACGCAATGAATTTGTGTGGAGCCAAGACTGCCAAACAGCATTTGACGAGCTACGACAGAGACTAAGCAGCGCCCCCATCCTGAGTTATCCGAAACCGGACGAGAAATTTATCTTGGATACTGATGCGAGCAACGTGGGTATCGGAGGGGTCTTATCGCAAATGCAAGACGGCCATGAAAAAGTGATTGCGTACTTTAGCAAGGTGTTATCAAAACCAGAGCGCAATTATTGTGTGACGCGAAGAGAACTGCTCGCAGTCGTGAAGTCCGTCGAACATTTTCACAAATATCTCTACGGAAGGAAATTCCTTCTCCGAACTGACCACGCTGCACTGACGTGGTTGCTACGATTCAAAAACCCCGAAAATCAAGTAGCAAGATGGATCGAAAGACTTCAAGAGTTCGATTTTGACATTGAACATCGAGCAGGAACCATTCATCGTAATGCCGATGCTCTATCAAGAAGGCCCTGCGCTGAGAACTGTACTCATTGCTGTCGGGCAGAGGAAAAATCAGCTACAGTCGAAAGAGTGACTGTACGTGATGACGAGTGGTCCGAGACTGATGTGCTGATAGACCAAGAAAATGATCCAGAGTTAAAATACGTGCTCAAATGGAAGAGAGCTGGACATCGGCCAATCTGGGAAGAAATAGCTTCTTTATCTCCAAGCGTGAAAGCATATTGGGCACAGTGGAACTCCTTGACACTAGAAGGTAAATTGTTGAAGCGCATCCTAGAAAATGACGATGGGACGCAAAAGAGGCTGCAGCTGGTCATTCCAAGGAAGAGGGTCACCGAAGTGCTGAAACTAATCCACGATGGAGCATCCGGAGGCCATCTTGGGACCAAAAAAACCCTAGAAAAGATACGCGAACGGTTCTACTGGGTCAATTGCAAGGAAGACGTCCGCGATTGGTGCCGAAGGTGCGTGTGTTGTGCAACGGCCAATGGACCACAACGCAAACGAAGAGCACCTATGCGTCAATACAACGTTGGGAGCCCATTTGAGAGAATAGCGATCGATGTAGCGGGCCCGTTTCCTACATCAGAAGCCGGAAACAAATACATCTTGGTGACGATGGACTACTTCAGTAAATGGGTGGAAGCATACGCCATCCCGAACCAAGAAGCCGTTACTGTCGCTGACGTTATTGTGAAGGAATGGATCTGCCGATTTGGCATTCCGATGGAGTTGCATTCTGACCAAGGGAGAAATTTTGAATCGTCTGTCTTTCAGGGAGTGTGTGAAACTCTGGGCATTCGAAAGACGAGGACAACAGCACTACATCCGCAATCTGACGGAATGGTCGAGAGAATGAACCGGACTATGGGTAAATATTTATCCAAAGTTGTCGCTGATCATCAAAGAGACTGGGACAGACACCTGCACCTGTTCTTATTGGCGTATCGTTCTTCCATCCACGAGGCGACTAGACAAACACCAGCTAGTGTAATTTTTGGGCGAGAACTGCGCCTCCCGTGCGATTTGAAGTTCGGAGGGAAACCTGGAGAAAGCTTGGTGGGAGAAGGCTACGTCTCAGACTTACGCCGTCAGCTAAACGAAACTCATGACAGAGTACGGGTCAACATCCAAGATGCTAGTGATCGGATGAAGGATCGATACGACCTGGGAGCTGAAGGAGGTGGACACCAAGCCGGGGATCTGGTTTGGCTATTCAATCCTCAGAGACGGAGGGGGCTCTCTCCAAAACTCCAACGGGCGTGGGACGGTCCGTACGAAGTAATGAAAAAGATAAATGATGTAATATATCGCATCCGGAAGAGACCGATTGGAAAACCTAGGGTTGTTCATTTTAACCGCCTGAGCCCTTTTTTGGGCAGTAACGATGAGGCAACTGATCAGACAGTGCGAGTATGTCGAGTGCCGGCAGAAGAATTAACATTTGGCGAATTCATGATCCGACACGGTGACGGAAGAAAGGCCAGATATGGTGTAACCACCGAAGTGAGACAAGATTTATTTTTGACACCGAAAGATTATGCTCTGGTTCAAGAAATAAGTAAAGACTCGGACATGTCAAAGGGAGTCTTAAGAGTCACAAGACATAAGTACGGAGACATGAAGAGAGAAGCTCAAGAGTCGTCTTTGGGGGACACTCTGCAGGTACAACGCGAAGGCCGGGAGTTGTTCTTCCTAATTACAAGAGAAGCAGCCCATCAGGGGGCTGATTATCAAGTAATATGGGATAGCCTGGTAAGCCTGCGAAGGATGCTATTGGAGCAGGAGATCCAAAAGTTCAGCCTGCCCAAGTTGAGCTATCCGGACTGGCGTATAGTGCGAAGCATGCTCGAGGAACTATTCCAGCATACGGGGATTGAGATCCAAGTATGCTGCTATCATCCCTGGGTCAGTGGAATAGAGCGAAGGACAGTGCGATGCTATTTTGACGCAACCACTGGATGTCAACGTGGACCAGACTGCCGCTACGTACACGTGAATAAACAGCGAGTGTTCCGGGACGGAACAACGACTGAGGAGGGGGCAGTGTTACGGTCTAGCAGTAAGTTTGAAAATCGAACCATCCAGAACGCTATAAAGCAAAGGACTGGAATGATCGAGCGAGCGTCGACTAGAGCGCCAATACGAGGTTATGGAGAATCGAGGAATGCGCCTCGCGCGAGCCCTCGAATGTTGGAGATGCAAGGGGAAGCCATTTTGAGATTAGTGTCAAAGGCGGGTCTCGCTCTGACAGTACCAAAAGACAATGTTAATATAAATGTATAATGTAAATAAATACTCTGTACGTAGATAAATAAATATAACCTGAGTTGACATAAATAAGCGTTTAAGTGTGAACCCCGGCACGTTACAATATTATGAGAGAGATGCTGTAATAGTGTAATGATTGCGACGCCCCTGCTATTAGGAGATCCGTTTATTGACGAGTAGGCAGACTTGAAACCTAAATGTGATTTATTTAGTAGAGGGCGATATTATATTGATGTTTATTTATTTTTGTAAGGTTTAAAAACTGAAAAATATAGTTCATCGTCCTTGGTCGAACTGTTAGCTATTATTTAGTTTTTTTGTGTCACCGTGTCTGATATTGTTCAAAAGTATCTGCTCGTATTTTAAAACCGAAAATAGTTGTTTTCATCAAAATTTTAAAACTGAATGAGACTCTCCACTCTGATTCGAGTCTGTGACAATTGCGTTTCCAGTGTCAAGTTTAACACGTCTTCGGTATTTTCTATATTGTATCCAGAAAATCCTGCATCCATGAGGGTTTATCTTCCCTTGTAAACTGCAGACGTCGCTAACCGGACTTTGTTAAAGCCAATGTGCATATCGCTAAACAGCGAGTTCTGAAATTGTATATTTTTGTATACGTAGTAGGTGTAAATTTACTGACCTATTTATGGAAGCGGCCATTTTAAATGTCTTTGGCAACGCAAACCAATAGACAACAAAGATCAGCTGTTATGTTGGTTAAATAATAGTGGCTATTGCATTAATAGACATTATATAATAAAAAAAACGCGTATAAATTTCGTTGAGTCATTCAAAGAATGCGTAATGACCGGAAGTGGATGGCCGCTTTTTCTTTCACGGTCATCCGCAAAGTGAACACGAATTTCCAGCCCGCCTGTGGCCAAAGCGCCCGTTCATTTTGATCCAGTCTCTTTCGACAGCGTCCACCGCCTCGGCTCCGCGGCGGACATCAACCGGTGCTCAGTTCCGCAGCCCGCGCCACCCAACTCCGGCCACACACTTTCGGCCCTCGCCGGCAAAACCACGGGACGGCTATAAAAAGTGATCAATTTCCTGAAGATGGTACGATGATGAGTGATCACGCACTTGTCGTCCATTCGGACTGGGCACAAACTCGTAATCGTTTCACTCTAAGAGCACGAACAAATATGACCGGGTCCGTTGATTTGTAAACAACGTTCGTAGTCAAAGTAGTCGCAGTCTCTACTCTACTCTACTCAAGTGACCGGCGACTTTTGGTCGAGTACGGATGTCCGTTGAAACTTTCTAATTTTTTACATTACATTTTTGAATTTGGAAGAGTGTGTTCTTTTACTAAATATGTATTTTTTAATTATTTTATAAGAACGGCTATCTATTATCGAAATATTGCGGCCAGGCCGTATATATACATTATATATATATATATATATATATATATATATATATATCGTATATATATTTTTTTGTTTTGTTTTTTATAATTTTTTTGTGCCGAAAGTAGTTCTCGAAAGTGGGTAATTTTTTGTACATACTGAAAGTTGTTAATTACGGTCGTGAGTTATATCACACGATTCATAATATTTTTACATAAGATTAGGTACTACCTACACTTCCTTCACGACGAGGGTTATTTATGTACGGGTATGCATGCATTTTCATTCTTATTATTAAAAATCTCTTCTTAAAGCGTTACTCAGAAAATACATTTTAAAAGATTTTTAATGTTTAATGCTTTTATATATAATCATTATAATTTAAGACTTCAATATTTCAAGATTTTGTTACATTACGTTTATACATTCAAAATTTACTTGATTTCAAGTGTACTCGCAAGTACATTAATGTCATATCTATGTTTATTTTTTGTAAGTATTTTATAATAATTTTTATGCTATTTCACTCTGAATAAAACAAGTATTGGGACCTTTTATATTAAAAAAAAAAAATAATTGTAAGTTATAAATACCTACTACTAGAATCGATCCTACGTCTGCGCGCATTACTGGTCATTCGAACCCGGAGGCTTCTTTCGGATACTATATCTGACCATTACGCCATCAAGGTATATTCCTGAAGTACTTCAGAGCGTAAAAAAACCTATTCATAGTTATGTTTTCATGGAAACCGTTGGAATATTCCATATACGGTATATCTAGTTACTCATTAAACGAAAATATGATCGATTCTACTATGAAAATTTAACATTAAAATTTTATTCACAGTTCAGATAACCGACGTACCCCAATATGGCGTTCCTATGTTTCTGGCGTTATATTTTTATAGCGTACTGTATAATTATGTAAAGTCACTGCAGTCTTTCCCACAAGGAGTGGGAGAGGCTGCAGTACTTCCAACTTTTTTGTTGAATACTTCAATAGTATTTTCACTCAATATTAACTGTATTTTACTGATTACGAAGAACGTTTCTATAGTTTATTTTCTATTGTTTAGTTTAGTTTTTGTAGTTTGATCATGTTACGAGTATAACATTATTTAAAAAAAACGACATTATTTTTTTCCATCCACGACGAGACTGGTTTAATTTGTACTACAAACAAATGATTAATTAATGTTAAATAATAAATATAGCCAATTGGTTAGGAGATTACCATAATTTTTGTTTGTGACCAAAGTGATTTGATTAATTATTGAAGGGCGAAAGCGCTCACAAAAAAAAATTGTAGCAATTAGACTACTATCTATTATTTATTAAATTAATATTTAAAAAAATGTATTTTTTTTTCTCAACGGAAAATGACAGATTTTTAATTTTAAACTTTTCAATGTCCAAGTAAGTACATACTTCCCGTAGATTTTTTTCTAGAGTTGCGAGAAAATAGAGTCATCATATTTTACTAGTAAAAACATCATCCGATTGTAAGATATTCTATATTTTGTATCACATGATTGTCATCCAATGTTGAACAACGTTTAAAGAAATTAGCACACTTAAAAAATAATTCGGAGATTCAATTTTTTTGGAACTGTTTGAAACAAGCGCAGAGATATATTGTTCAAATAATCATACATATGTCTTTGGACCGTGTTACCGTGAAGTGACGAGGGTTTCTATTAGCAGCGTCAACACGCGTGGCGGCGATGGCTTCCACCCCGCTCTCCGGGCCCGAGACGCACGCGCAGAAGCTGAGGGTCGGCGGCGACAAGCTCAACAACAACAACCGCTACCATTACCGCAACGCCGCCGACAACAACGAGGTCTGCAGCGACCGCCGCGACGGCCACACCGAGGCCCGCGAGCACGAGAGGAGGGTGGAGCCCAGCGCCATCCAGGCCTTCTACAGCGGCTGCTGCGTCTTCATCACGGGCGGCACGGGTGCGTTACCATGCTTATTGTGTCTGGCCTGGAGGTGTGATCTCCCGAGGAGGCGGCGGCCGATAGACATTTATAATTGGGATTTCCCCAATCAAAGTAATTGAAGCCATAACTTGCACCGTCGGAACAGAAAAGTACTCATTATAGTATAATTACCTGGTGAAAGCTGTCGCCTTCTGAAATCTTCTACCGGATCATTTACCTGTAAAATTACTCGAGGAAAGATGATTTGTTCGCGATAACTGCTCGTTAATAATGGGAATTACCTAATTTTTATGTTTATTAACATCAAACTGTTCAATGGTATTCGATGGGTGCTCTTTACTTAAGAAATGTGAATGACGAAAGGTGATCCTCAAACCGCGGTTCGCGTTGCTTACAGGCTTCATGGGTAAGATCCTGATAAACAAGCTGCTGCGCAGCTGCCCCGGTATCGAGGCCATCTACCTACTCATCAGGCAGAAGAAGGGAAAGGACGTGCACTCCCGGATCGACGAGATCTTCGACGACCCGGTGAGTTCCTCGAACACTACAAAGTGAATTGGAATGCTTTCTTCCAGCCGACTGATTCTTCTTCCGGTGCAGTCAGTGCGGGCGTAGACTCCCCGAGCTCGGGTGTCTGCAACTCGTGGAATTAAATTTTAAAATACATTTATTGGACTTTTAAGAATGTGTCCATACTTTACAAGCAATTTACCAGAGTTTTCATCTAGTCGTAAAACACAGCCGATCGCTTCCGCAGACTACTGAGCACCTGTTTGCCCATCGCAAAAAGACCATAAGGATGTTTTTTTTATCTTAGTTCCACGAGTGGAAGACATCCGAGCTCAGATAATCCAAAATCTTGAAGTTATCACCATTGAATAGGATAATAGTCTGGGTAGGTAAGAAGTGGGAAAGTTCGGAAAAAAATACGGCTGCACTCGGCTCGGTACGTCTCCGGCGTTGCAAATGGTGCGTCGCAAGAACTTTTTTTCTGAGTGACCTCCTCACACTTGGAGATATAGATTTAACACTATCATCTTTACTCTGGGATCTATCGTGTCTACCGTCGCAGCTGTCCCCAGAGTAGCCGCGGTCATCCGCATTGCAAACTAGGCTGCAACGGCGGGACGAGGTATTTTGACATATATAATATATTGAGGGGAACGGGAGGAAAACGATGCGATTGCGTGACGGCTCGGCAAGTGATGCGGAGGAAGCGGCTGCTGCAGCGGAGAGTCCCGCCGACCGGTTCCGCGCTCGGGACGCGGAAGAAAGTGAACTCCGGCGGCTCAAGGTCGCGGCCCGCGGCTGGAGAAAACGCCCTCGAGAGAGCCGCCGTCGCCTTCGATTCCCGGCGAGGCGTTGACTTTTTCAGATGATTGGCATGTAATTTAATCATCAATTTGTACCGAGTGCGGGGCCGTTTCATGCGTGAATCTATTACCTAAAAAGTTACTGAATTAGTTTTTCAGTTTTTTTAATGATCAGGTGTATTTGCAGTTCAAAGGGAAATGAGCTCTTAAAAATACCTCCGAAGCAAGTTTTCTGTATGTTTTGCCGTAGTAAAGAGGCAACCGCACCGGAGGCCGCTCCCGACCGCTGGCGCGCTCGCGGCTTCCCGATCCCCGGGGACGAGCGGCTCGGGTCCTTTGCATAATCCGAGCCGGAGCGTCTGCCGCTCAGGAATGCGGAATGAAATGGCGAAGTTTTGGAAACGCTTCCCTCAGCTCGTGAACATCTTCACGAAGTCACGAGGGGCGCGGAGAAATAAAAAAATACGTTTAGTATTTTTTTCAAACGTACAAAACCGAAGCATTAAATTTCATAACGAACACTGCTTATTCCTTGCCGTGCTGGACGGCGGAAGTCCCGGGGATGGGACCAAGGAGCACCGTCGTTCCGGGGCTGCCTCTGCGCGCTGCTAGGCGGACGTGGCGGACGTGGCGGACGTGGCGGGCGAGGCAGGCGAGCTGGGCTAGGCGGACGAGGCACCGCAAATCGGGCCTTGGGCAACGTGAAAGTGAACGCGAGTGCCTCCGCCGGCCGACGTTGACTCAGTTCAGCGCTGATTATTGGCTAAGTCATATTTGTTGGGCAGGTGATGATGGCCGGCGCAAGGGACGCGGACGCGCTGGAATACTCCGACTCTAGACTCCGAGAGAGTCGAAGTGCAGGTAGAGCGAAAAGAGAATAAAGGGAATTTCGACGCGTCATTGTCCATTCTCTAGCCCGTATACGAGGGCATCGCCTCGGCTGTCAAGCGCATCCCGCGGGGATTTAGCCCAGAGGCTCTGTGTATGAAACCATCGAGCTTTAATCGGGTGTATTGATAGCATCGCAATACAACTATGCTGTGTAGGATATATATGTATATATATATAATTATTTTTTTTCCGGCATATGTCTCGAAGAGTGGTAAAAGTTGCGTTTCCCTGGCACTGTTGCATCACACGTGTACGGGTGTTTTAATTTCACGTGTCGGTCGATAAAAATTTTGACCGTCAATTTCTCATAAAAAAATACCGGATCGTAAGTGTGTCAAACGCAGGTGCCAATTCACTCATCGGCTTGGAGTCAACATGCTGAAACTGCATGACCTGTGATCGATCAGTAAACAAACAAACAAGCCAGTTGGTGACGGTAACAAGCTTGCAGCAGTGCCGTGCAGTCCACCCGAGCGACAAAGCGTCGCTCGTTGCCAAGTATATTAAAAAAAGTTATTCTTTCGTCACTGAATAGCAACATAATTACGTTCGCTGAATTTTTTTTTTTTGGAATATGATAATTTTTCAGAACTTCCTTTGAATTTACATTCAGAAGCAAAACAATAATGTTTTGAAATAGTTTTTTTTTAAATTACTCAATACTTCCAAACTGTACTTCAATATATACAGTATAACTTGTATCCCGAGGCCGCGGTCCTCCGCGACCAGGCCGGGCCGCCCTGCGAGGCTCTATTCGCAGCTGAACACTTTTCAGGTCATGGCCTCGCGGGTCTGACTGACAAATGACAAGACACGCGCTATCACTGAAGCCTCCATACCTTACGTCGCGTCTATCATCCGCGCCAGCGCGCTGGGGGCTGGGGCTGGGGCTGGGGCTGGGGCTGGGGCTGGGGCTGGGGCTGGGGCTGGGGCTGGGGCTGGGGCTGGGGCTGGGGCTGGGGCTGGGGCTGGGGCTGGGTGGCTCGGGCCGGAGTAGGGCGGGGCGGGGTCACTCGGGTGCGTTTTTTTACGGGTACTTTCGCGGGATATGTTGAAAGATATTTTTGTAAGCTAATGTACACAATTGTGGAATGAAAGGTGTTCGGTCCATGCAAGCAATATGTCCTACTTACCCTAAAATGACCTAAATTTAGAAATTTTATAATTTTACTAAAACAAAACTAAATCGCTAAATAGGTAAATACTATGCGCGTGTTTGCGCGTGAATTCGGCGGGTGTCGGTCGTTGCGTGCGTCTGTTGAGTCAATTATGAGTTCTCAGGACTGCCTCCTGCTCCTGCCTGTAGGTTGTGGGGATAACGCCGTATTTCTTGGATGATGTTGTCCGTGTGATGAGTTTGGGTAGGCGAAATAATGTGTAAAAAAAACCAATATTGCATGATTACTTTATAATTCTCTAGCAGTCTGCAATAAAAGGTTACTTTAAAAATTTTTCCTATTTTTCAAACAAAGGGACGGTTTCTAATTATAACATATCATCCGGATAATACTCAGCGAGCGCCAGCCCCTGCCCAGGGGGGCACTTGGGTTTCATTTTCAACCTCCTGCACCAAAAGCAACACGACTTAACAATCGAGCGCAGGTCTGTCGGCCACGCATGAGAGTTTTTTTAAAAGATGATTTGAAATAATAACACAAAAATTGACGCTACTGGGTATTTTACTAAGCAAAATGAAATTTATTGACAAGTTGTGTAGCTCTTCTCAACGTTAATGTATTTTTTATGTGTGGACTTAACTGCATTTAAATTTATTATCTTTAATTCATCCACGCGTGCCTCTGTCCCCGGCAGCTGTTCGAAAAGCTGAAGAAGGAGGTGCCCAAGTTCCGGCACAAGATCGTGGTGGTCCCCGGAGATGCGTCGCTGGCCGGCCTGGGGCTCGGTCTGGCGGACCGGCAGATGCTCATCGAGAAGGTAAGGACGCACGGCGGGATAACGAATATCCTTCCTACTTGTAGATACTTTTAGATGACGGTCATCTTTTAAATATAGGAATCCTCTGTTTGGTTTTACGCGCACCCGCGACGCTTTGAAATCAAATGTTAATAATGCAAACTTTAAATGAAGCCTCGCCTTGCCCGCGCTTGTCTCTGGAGTGTATCCGGTCTCTCTGTCTGCACAGACCAACATCGTGATCCACGCAGCGGCCACGGTGCGGTTCGACGAGAAGATCTCCCTGGCCATGTCCATCAACGTGCACGGAGTCAAGGCGCTCGTGGACCTGTGCCACTCCATGACCAAGCTCAAGGTAAGCTCTGCCCCTCCGTCCTCTCCGACATCTTTCAGAAGTGAGTTGGTAAATCGGTTTTTCGGATACACAAGATGAGTGCACTGATGTGTCCAGTCAAAGTTCAGAGCGCAAAGATGGATCCGGCGACAGGCAGTGCAGAGTATGGAGAGGGCAATGTGAAGACTGAATGGATCGCATCGCGCGGGTGTTAAAGCATTCAAAGTATTTCGCAATATTCCGACTGAATCAGCGCGAGAAGTTCACTATTCTTCAAAATTAGATAAACAATTAATTTAACTACGCTTTCATGGTACGAATAATGCCGCAAATTAAAATTTTCTTCAACACAGACTCCTTGACCCTTCTTACGTGTAGACTTTTGCAGGCGACAGTCAGATCTTTAATTTTAGGAACCCTCATTTGATTTTACACGCACTCTTAGCGCAAGGTAGCCCCCTTTTTAAATGAGCAAAGCTTGATCTGAACCAGATGGAGCTTTTATGCCTTTTTCGACTTGGGGGTGGCGGGCGGACACTTAACACATAATTTAATCATGTAAATATTACAAAAAAGGATAATTGTCATTGGTTTTGAATATATCATATACAACAGAAATACTGTCATAATATATTTAGCCTCCTCCTGGACACAGAAACGCATTTTGAATTTCTTCAATAAATTTATTTAATTTATAATATTCTTTACGCTTTAAATAAAAATGAACACATACAAACACTTGACCTCCACTTGTACGCGAACCTCTATTAGGCCTGCCGAGGGCGGAGACGCATCCCTCAAGTAGGACTAAGCGGAGCAGAGAAATATCCGATTCAAAGAGAATGCAAAAACTCATCACTGAAAGAGCGAGAGTTCTCTTTAGGTTATTTTCTTTAAGTTCTCAACTTGAGACGTTATTCCGCAGTCTTTCGTGCACGTGTCCACGGCGTACTCCAACTGCTACAGGAAAGACATCGGCGAGCAGTTCTACAACATCGACGTCAGCTGCGAGGAGGTGGACAAGCTGCTCGCCAAGCTGGACGACAAGGCCATGGAAGAGATCACTCCCAAGTGAGTCACCGTTCCCCCGCGCCCTGTGGTCCTATCCTCTAGTGTCTAGTGTCTAGTGTCTAGTGTCTAGTAGGCTTCTTGTCACTAAAAGTGCACGATGCTATTAACCATTGATCGGCCAGATCGTCAATATTTTCTATAAATATGCTGCATTCTGAAATTTTTCAAAATTATTTATTGAAACCCTTTAGTCCTTTTTACTTTGAGATGTATGCGAATGGCGGTCATCTCTTAAATTTGAATAACGATTTTAACTCGATGTGGCACGAACCCTTGAAAATTACCCAAATTACAATAATTTATACAAATAAGCATCTCATGTTGCCGTTGCACTCCGCAGGATCCTGGGCCCGTGGCCCAACACGTACACCTTCACGAAGGCGCTGGCCGAGGACGTCCTGTTGCAGAACAGCAAGGGGCTGCCCGTGGGCATGTTCCGCCCCGCCATCGGTGAGTCTCAGCAAACAATGTTTGTTCTATACATTACACATGAACAGATAATTAACTGATGACGATGCTTTATGAGTATACTGTCTAAGTGGAGATTATTGGTTATTTCACATCACGATATTTTAAACGAAATTAATCAAATGTAGTTTTTCCTTTCGATAAAGTCCGTGGGATGCATTAAGTGCAAAAATTTTCCTCCGGCCCAGTGCTCGGCAGCCAGGTTTATTCAGATTGAAAATATCAGTCGCGGCCATGTCGCGCGCTCACTTCACCCGAGGGGAAGCTGTTTTTTTGCAGAAAGATCAACAAATCAATCGTATATTGATGCTTACATCAGCCCACTTGTCCGCGTCTATTTGTAGAACTTCATTAAACTGTCATTGAATAATTTAAAAACCCACTTTGCTCTTCACAACGCTCTTCAACACTTGCCCGCATCACAACTCCGCGCAGCAAGCACCCAAGGATGACTCAAACAAACACACACACACACACACACATAACATTTGGTAATAATGTATATATATATATGTCTGTGTATGTGTGGAAATCGTAAGCTGCCTTCGTAAGGAAGGAATCGTAAGGAAGCCTTCTGAAAATAAACGACTAGGCGAAATATTTGTACGACTAGGCAATTGTCCGCATCGGGGCAGACACGGCCGCAACCGCCTCCGATCGCTCCCTGCTGCTTGCCCACCTTCTTCTAGCAGCCTCCTATGTTCACATATTGTAGTCTATGGTGTCCTGAGT
Source organism: Atopsyche davidsoni (assembly GCA_022113835.1). NCBI lineage: Eukaryota > Metazoa > Arthropoda > Insecta > Trichoptera > Hydrobiosidae > Atopsyche > Atopsyche davidsoni. The sequence goes on from JAILWY010000028.1 coordinate 881,206, forward strand.
ACTGGCAACATAGGGCCCGCTCGAGGAGAGGTGAGGCCGGGAGCGGCCATTGCAGTTCTGACATCTGAGAGAGGACGCCGCACGGCGGCGGCGTCGTGACTTTATAATGTAATCCCACCACGTATCGTAATAAAGACCTGAACCACACGCCCCCTTGTATTATTGTCATTACAAGCTATTTCGGCAGATGCCGAGAACACAGAAAAGCGCCGTCCGAGGAAGCTGCAAGACTTCGTTAAGCCATACGATCGGAGCGGCGATTGGGAGACATGGCTCAATCGTCTCAAGAAGATGATGCACGTGTGCGGGGAAAAAGACGTCACGCTGTGGATCCCGATCCTGCTGGAGGGCGATGCGTTCCGGACCTTCTTGGCACTTTCGGACGAGGTGGCCACGGACGAAGAAAGACTCGTCGCGGCACTCCGGAGCGCGTTCAATCCTCGCCCGATAGCGTCGATCGCCGCGTTTTCCACGTGGCAGTTTCAAGAGCAGGAAACGGTGGAAGCAAACATGGCGGAGTTGAAGCGTTTCGCCTCCGCGACCGGGATGACAGGCCGTCCGGTTCTATACAAATTCATTCAGGGCCTGCCCAGCGGCGTATCAAAGGACGCGCAGTCGTGGTTGGGCGACAACGTGCCTGATGAGGAAGAATTAATAAGGCAGACCCGCGTGCTTGTGAGTGCGCGAGCAATGCGAGGAGACGCGAAGATGCGTGAGGACACGGCTTCACCTGCAGTCGCTCCACCACCCGAAGTCGCTCCTCCGACGCGGAAACATCGTGACAGCTGTCAGGGAAATCGAGGGAGATACCATGGGGGGTCGCGTCCCACGCGGAATTACAAGCTATTTCGGCGGGTGCGTGTGAGGTGAGAAGACTGGTGGAGCTGGGAAGATCTGCGAAGGGCGTTGGAGGTTGGGAGACCACGTGGGCGATGCGATCGGACAGAGAGCCCGCTCTAGGAGAGGTTATGCAGCCGCGTGCAGCGAAGTGATCAAGAGGATGCCGCCGCGTGCATGGCGCTTGATGCGCGGACCCACGGAGGGACAGGCCGGACGCAGAGTGTCGTCGCGGTCGTGCGAGGCGTGGGACGCGATGATGCCAAGGCATGCAGCCGCGTGCAGCGGAGTGATCAAGAGGATGCCGCCGCGTGCATGGCGCTTGATGCGCGGACCCACGTAGGGACCGGCCGGACGGAGAGTTTCGTTGCGGTCGTGCGAGGCGTGGGGCGCGAGGAAGTCAAGGGGTGCAGAGCGGGGCGATATCGCACGGTCTCATGGTGCCGGCTGCGCAGTGGAGCTGGCCGCGACGGGAGTACGCGAGGGAGCGGCCTCGTGCGGCAGTCACTGGGCAGGACGACAACCACGTGGCATGGCCTCGACGCCGGCAACAAAGGGAGAGAGGATCTCCAGCCTTCAGGACCTTCGTATGATGGTAACATCAGAGGGGCATGTAGTCTATGGTGTCCTGAGTACTGGCAACATAGGGCCCGCTCGAGGAGAGGTGAGGCCGGGAGCGGCCATTGCAGTTCTGACATCTGAGAGAGGACGCCGCACGGCGGCGGCGTCGTGACTTTATAATGTAATCCCACCACGTATCGTAATAAAGACCTGAACCACACGCCCCCTTGTATTATTGTCATTACACATATGAAAAACTTATTTTCCTGCGTCAACCCAGGCTTCAGAGCGAGAGGGCTCTCCCTGGCTCGGCGACGGTTTTATTGGTTGACTTCCCCTGCGCCGTCCAAGTTCACACTCCGAGACCACTCCGCTGAAGATTCCCACTGACACATCCACAGACGATGTCCCCGCGGCCGGGACGGGCGGCTGACAGCGCGCAAATCGTTAATTTCAAATTAATAATTGGCTCCGGCTGCAATTATTAATATTATTACAAACTTATCTCCCGCAGTCGAATGCAAAGTCACCATTTTTAATTTATTATTTATTGTTCACAGAAAATAGCTACCAACGGATATGCAGAGTGTTTTTTTGCGTTATATTTTTTAAAATAGATACACATCGGCCGGTTGTCACTCGCGTTTTCCAAGGCGTAGATGGGAGTCTCTGCGCTGGAAAAGCGAGAGCGGAAGTAGTCTTTTGGATCAAATGTGGTCTATAATGCTGCACTTTTGATGCCAGCGGTGCGATCGGTTGCCTGAGACTCTGTGGGGGTGGAGTCGAGCTGTGCCGGCCCGAGAAGTTATAAAAACTAAATAACTGCCGACTCTGGTGGCGCAACGCCCAAAAATGTTTGATAGCTGATCGCATCAGTTAAAACACCTTCAGTAAAGATATTTGTCTACTTCTTACCGCGAAACGACACAGTTGACGGCCAATTTGGAAGTGGCCAATAGCCTCCTTTTATTTAAGGTATTTTTTTATGATTTCGCCTGGTACACTTGACGGTTGTCAATGATGTCGCAGCTTTGACCGACTCACTCTGCAAAAATAACCGTCATGTTCTGAAATTCCACTCACAAATGCATAAACAACAATGGGGGGCAGGGGGCAGGGGCAGGGGGGAGGGGGCGGCCCGCGAATTTAGAAAAATAACGGTTCAAAAATGTCAATATATTATTTTGGAGAAGTTCCTCGTTTCTTCAGGGCGCTCACTCCGAAGAAGCGAGCTTGTGGATTTGAAAATACCTTTATTGCCTTTGTATTCTGTCGAGGCTGTCGGAGGATCCGCGGGGTTTCCCGTTGTCATTGAGCACTTTGATTGCGACAACTGTCTGGTATTTGCAAGCGACCCCGACATCAGTAACTGAATGCTCCGTTTTTTTTGTTTCGCGATAAGTTTGGTTTAGTCGATCGTCTAAACTCGAATTGAACTGTATTCGGTGCGCGTCGCTCCGAGGACGCTCGCATCGAGCTCGGTGGTAATTTTACTCCAGCAATAGTACTCGACTCAATTTCATTGATTTCTTTGTATTGTATTTCATGATTATTGGTGACGTTTCTTTTCTCCGACGGGAAGCCGCAGTCGCGCAATAACGAGATAAGTTGCGATGAATTCACAACGAGGTGAGGAAACAAACAAAGACGCGGACGCGCAGACGTCCGTGACTCGATGACGTGCCGAGCTCCGAATTTCCTCGTCAACTCAAATTAAACTTCTCACATCTTGATATTAGTGCAAAAAAGGTCATTTATTAAAAGCACCGACATAAATTAAAAGCTTCCGCGTAAGACCCCAATATAACTTTCATTAATTAGAAATAGATATTCGGTCCTACCGATAAACATTTAAATCGTTGCACGAGTGACGAGTTCTGGCTTCTGATAAGCCATAACTTTTCTCACGAATAAGTTGATCAATGAGATCAAAGAAAATCGACATTTTCTCTTCATCGACAATCTGATTTCGAGTAGTTGGGCTTGAATGTTAGCACATGAATTCTAAAAGACTGACTAAATTGAACAGTGATTACCGAGCTGTTAAAAATCACACATATATTTAAATATATATATATATAAATATATATATTGATTTTTAAAAGTGCTGCGCGCGCTTCGTGCTCGACGCGCGCCCACCGGCCTGGCCCGCACGCCACTCATGGACTCATGGACTCATGGCTCATGGACTCATGGACTCATGGCTCATGGACTCATGGACTCATGGCTCATGGACTCATGGCTCATGGACCACCCTTGATGGGTCTAAAAATTTATTACGCTTTCTTCTGGGAGAAATTCGATGAAAAATACTTTGACCGGACGAAAGCTCGAGACGACTAAATTAAATGCTAGGGAAGTTGTAAAATTTCAGACTGATTGTTTTGTGTAATTTTAAAAAAAATATCAAATTAAAGAAACAAGAGTTTTGAAACTGAATAAAAGGCAACATATTTTACTATCGTTCTAAAGATTTTACAATTCAACATGTATGATTGTCCACATCGATGTTAACCATTTATTGCAGTGTCTATGGTTTGTTTATTTTTTCAATATGAATTAAATGATGTTTAGTGTTTCCATGTGTACAGTGATGTCCTTTGTGTATTTAGCACTGCAAATAGACAAAGCGTGTACGTTTCTTAGAAAAGTGATGTCAGAACACAAACAACATCCAAAGTTCATAAAAACTCACTTGAATGGCAAACACAACTAATGCTAAAGGTACATCTCTGTTACATTGCTGTACAATGCACGAGAATGTCCTTGAAATGATTTAATTGTATGAAAACATTTTTTTACAATGTCAGCGGAACCTCGAACTGCTGAAAGGGGAAGATTAATTTCTTAATATTTAAAATGATTTCCAAACTCAAACAGTTTGGACGAGAAATCTATGATCATACTACTTTGTGGGAGAAGGACAAGGTGAGAATCAGATAAGCGAACAATTGGGAACAACCAGCAACTGAAGACATTTTAAGTTTTGTCAGTGTGTTTCCGGTGCTTGCCCTATTGTAAACAGGGAAATCACAGGAACCTCTATCAGAGAGAATTGTTTTACAAGGTGAATTTATTTCCTTTGAATCTGGAAACAATTTCTTATCTTCAAAACGCAAGAAAAACTTTTTCTTAAATTCCTTTGCCTAGGATCAATGACTACTCTGCCTTACGCTGTTGCATTCTATTTATATTTGTTTTTACTTTCCAGTAACTTCTACGCTGAGTGAACCCCTCATTGGGTGGACAGACAACCTGTACGGACCAACAGGAGTTATCGCGGGAGCCGGTAAGGCTATGGTCTCTTATGGTAGAATATCACAATCTATCAAAATAGAACAAATAATTGCGTGTTAAACGCATGTGACTCAAATCACAGAGGTTATGGGCTTTTTAAAGAAAGGGTTATTCTTAACTTTCCCGCATGATACAGGACATGCAGGCCAGGAAAGTCGCATTCCTTCTCCATGTCTAGACCAGTTTTAGCAAATCAATCCTACCCTTGGCTACCCATGCAAAAACAAAAGCTGAAACCCTATAAAAAAGCAATGCAGAAAACAGAATTTTCATTACTGAATGAATCAGAATTCATGAGAATTAACGGATTACTGCCATAAACAAAGCTCATTGAAGTATTTGCTTTGTTTTTACCATATATATTTTTTTATTACTGTTCTGGTTTCCAACCAATCTGTGGAGCACTTTACTACAAAAACACATGATTATAACCATTATAAATTTCGTTATATTCATGAATTTTCATTGAATATTGTAATGAGATTTCTCTAGATGTGTTTCCTCCATTATTAATATTTTTGAATAAAATACTTGAGTGATTTTCCACATTTTCGTTTTTATTAGTGACCGGTTTCGCCAACCTTTCACGTTGGCATTATCAAACAGAGTTTCTGTTTGATAATGCCAACGTGAAAGGTTGGCGAAACCGGTCACTAATAAAAACGAAAATGTGGAAAAACACTCCAGTATTTTATTCAAAAATATTAAAATGGAATTCCACCAAGTACTCTCTGTCAAAAATATTGAATTTCCTCCATCATTGTTTCAATATTTTCAACAAAAACATATGTAATTCCATCTCCGCAGACTATTCACTTAATTAAGCAGGATTCAGTCAATATGAGTGAAGATGTCTTCTGTGTACTATACATCACATAAACAACACATTTGTAAATGAGTATATAAGTGGTTATATTAATTTAGATTAATGTCAATCAGAATGCGTTTTTATTTACCCATGCAGGTATTAGTATGTTTATGTGATTAAGCACATTTTTTCATACATTGAAAACGATTAAAGATTTGTAAAGATTCTCACTAAATTGCAGTGGCTCGTTAGCATAGTTGGATAAATGCACCGGCCATGAAAGCTTGGGGATGTGGGTTCGAATCCCTCACAAGTCACGATGATATTTTCTGAGAGTTTTCTTTAATCGTTTTCAATGTATGAAAAAATGTGCTTAATCACATATATAAGTGGTGCCAATGAATGACTAGCCATATATATTTGTATTTGCAGGTACTGGGATTTTAAGAACCCTTCATTGTAAATCGGAAATGACAGCAAATGTGGTACCGGTGGATTACTGCGTTAACGCCCTCATCGCCTCGGCCTGGGAAATCAGCAAAAACTGCCATGAGAGGTAACCACCACTGATTAACTAGGTTCAATAACTCTGGGCTGGCAAGATGATGTCCTCGAGGACTCACGCCGGCTCGATGGTATTATTATATGCTATCCATTATTTACAGGAAAGAAAATAATATGCTCATCTACAACTATGTGTCTTCCGTGGAGAACCCTATAAGCTGGGATCTCTTTTGCGAGTATAACGTGAAGTATGGGTTCAAACATCCGTTCTCCACATCCGTTTGGTATGTCCTGTCTTTATATTAAGAAACTTCTACGGTCACACCATTTTCAAAATTCAGTCTATCAAAAAAGCAATTAAAACCATGCAAATATTTTTAAAATATGTTGCTTATGAATGTATAACTAAATTTCATTCACAAAAAAGTTTTAACCATTGAGATCAAAACAAATTAACATTCAGTCTTAACATTTAGTTAATCTAATCCAATCTGATATATGTACCAAAAAAATATATCTAGCTTAATTAATCTTGTATTTGGGAGAGTCTGTCTGTATGTTTGTCATGTTTCAACCACATTTTAACCCGGTGAAACCCTTAAAATTATGACGAATTGGCAAATACTTTTCAATGCTTATTTTACAATAAAAAATAACCATAATAAAATATATTTGTGGATTTTCAGGTACTACTGCTGCACTTTGAACGGCTCAGCCACCATGGACAAGCTCTACAGTTACGTCCTCCACTACTTCCCGGCTGTGGTCATTGACGGCCTGGCCATGTGCGTGGGACAAAAGCCAAGGTAATCACCATTATCAAGATTCAAGGTGACTTATGGAAGTGTTTGTTGTAGCGGTGTCTAAATAATGCCTTACATCCTGTGTCAACATCATATCTCAAATACATATTTTATTGCCAGGATTCTACCGTCAGTGTCAGCACGTGACTTGAGATGCACCAACGGTCAATATTTTGCACAAAGAATTTGGCTGATGACGTTTAAGCAAATTGGCATTTACTCTTTGATATCTTAACTTCATTTTAACAATTTTATTTTTAGTAGCAGGATCGACACTGGAAAGAGAATTTGTTAGGAATATATGACCATTGCTACTTAAAATCTGGTAGTTGATTCGATGATCTTTTTCTGATTAGAATTTCTTTTATAGGCTTTAAGCTGCAACCTTTTTTTAATATTATTTCAACATTTCGGAACATCAGAACAAAAGAAAACAATCTAAATCATAACAACCGTTAGCTTTGTTGTTGTAATTTGCAGGTTACTTAAGCTATACAGGAAGATTCACAAATTCTCAGATGTTATTTCATACTTCTGCACTCACGACTGGGACTTTAAGAATGACAATGTCCAGGAGCTGTGGGCCAAGCTGGAGAACAAGGATAAAAAGGTACAGCAACCCCGCGCGATTTATTACATCAGTCAAATGTTTTATCAATTACTTTTTCAATCTGTCGCGATTTTTAAATGTTTTTTGATAAACGTTTCTTTATTCTGCATTCATAGTTTGATGTAGTTATATCAATAAATGTACAACAAACTTCTCATTTTGCATAAAATCAGTTTTTTTTTTGTTCTGTTTTGTTGCTTTGTGCATTCAATAGCACATGGTACTCATTGTGTGTTCAAATATGTCTCCTGAAATTAGCAGGCTTTGAGTGATCACTTAGAAATGTGTGTACTCATCAATTATCCATATCTTCACAGTTAATATTTTATTCAAAAGTCAAATCATGAAAAAAAATTATATTGTGGCCATGTTAAAAACATAAATACTTTTAAAGAAATATTTACTTGTGGTATTCAATTTGTCAATTTTTAATCTGTATTAATCACAACGTTCAACTTTTCTGCATTACAAAGTAAAATTATATTAAAGTATATTATTCAGAAGCATATTAAAATTGATATATTTAGCTATCACACAAATTTTAAAGTTATAGTTTCTTGTGTGTGTTATTTGTTTCAGATATTCCCCTTCAGTATGAAGGATGTTGATTGGAAGTTTTATTTCACCCACTACATAAAGGGCATGCGAGAATATCTCTTCAAGGAACAAGCTACTCCGGAGCAAGCGTTGAGGATATGGAGAAGGTGAGGTCAAGCTGACTTCCGACTCTCTCAAAAGAGAATAATACCAGCCACAACACGTATACAACTCTAAAGTCTTTTTATGTTTTAATGCTAACTCAATATAAATCAAATGAATAACTTAATTTTAAACATTTGTAACAGTGAAATTTTGATATTGTTTCATTAAAGATTTGGTTTTATTCAATTACTTCTTCACTCCAGATATCTTTAAGTGCCTCACAGCTGCTACTTACTCAAAACTTTGATAATGTCTCTTTACTGGACTTACGCTTACGTTTGTGCACACTCAAGAATGAACAAAACTAGAGCCAAAATATGTAATGAGAGCACAGACAGCACCCTTAAAATGACAGCTCCTTTTGCAGAGCTGACTGTCAATGCACCGTACATAAGAAGCATTCCTCTCACTCAGTGTCGCTGGCTGGTCTTTAATTTTTATAATGGCGTAAATTCATTAGTCAATTACTTAAGTATCTTTATTTAATATTCTGTGTAATCATTATTTTATGTATAACAACTCGTGTTCCTTTAATGCAGTGTTCCCTCTTATGTGTGTTTTATTTGTTTCAGATTCTACATCCTTCACATAATCTTTAAACTCACAGTGTATGCCGGCCTATCGTATGCTACCTGGTCCATCCTCTATAGGCTCTTCTTCAGGAAATAATATATCAAAGTGGAATATGTTATTTTAATGCTGTAAAATATTATTATAATAATTTTTGTATTAGAAGATTACATCTGCAGAAATCTGCAAAATTTGTATCGTATTAAGATGTAAACTGAGCAATAATTTCCGAGCGAATTTGTACTTAGAGTGAGTGAGCAATCAACGCATGATGAAGAAACCTACAATGCAATTCATAAAAAAACTTTCACTGCTTTTAAATTTGTAATTTCGTCAATTTAAAAACTACGCATTGAACACTGGCAGTTGACTGTGGGATGGTAAGCTTACTCTGGTACGATTCGGAAACAGCAATTAATTTTATTATCAGATTTGGCGCTAGCTTGTGACCGTCAACATGATATGCGTTAAACACTTACTGTGTCTAAAAACATTTACATTGGTATAGCCGTAATTGAAATTAAGAGTTGTCTGACGGGAGAGATATTTTCAATGTCAATTTTTTTTATTTATCAGACAACAGACAGTAAGTTTGACTGCATTAAAGCGTATATTTTTATTTTAGAAAAACGTTATATGGTATTCAAAGGTGATGAATACTTGCAAAGTAGTCTACAGCTGTTTCATTCAAACCAAAAAACTGTATATCTGAACACAGAAAACTGTAGATATCCGACATTAGTACTAAAAACATCATCACTGAAGAGTGTAAATGTTTAAGAGGACACCACGAACGAAAACAGGGGATGTTTTATTTAAATCAATTAAACTGCATAATTTTATGTCTGTAGTTAAGAGTTCTATTATTCATGTTCTATATAAGTTCCCGACAGTAGTGTGCAATCCACACAAGCAATCAATTATAAATAATTTCTTTAAAAGAAGGCAATATGTGTCTTTAGTTTGCTTTAATTTGGGTTCAATAGATAAAACCGATAACGCGCCATGGCTGCACAGAATGAACGCCTGATTATTTTACATTATTGTATATAGATAGGTGCTTTAATTGATAAGTCTATTAATATATGATGATCTTATTTTTCTTTCAATGCAGTGAGTATTTTAAATTCATAACTTTTTTCGGTATTTCAACAACCCATATCACGAGATCGAGATAAAAGCGAGGCTACCCAGCTCTCTATTAAATTGGGTTAGGTTAGGTAAGGTTAGGTTAACACTCGCAAGTGTCAATAATGGAGAAGTGCATGCAGCAGGTCCATATGGGAATGTTTTAGTTATTTTTTTCACTGGCTGGTGGAGTGAGAAAGATTAAAAAACAGCAAATGCAATTTGATAATTTCGAAAATAAATACACTTGATTTGAAAATCAAAACCAATCTGTTGCTTGTGTTTATTTTTGCTACGGTCAATATAAAAACCAGGAAGCATTTGTTCATTGGAATAAATTTGGAATATAAAGTGTGTACGAACACTGAATTCTCATGCTGTTACCGTGTATGCGTGCCAATTTTCTTAAATTATTATTAATACGAGACTTACAAAAATGTACTAACTAATATTTGTCACTTATTGTAAATATTTTGCAAGTACCCAGAGAGACGTGGGCGCGTGTAGTGAGTGCCAATTTGCACAGTATCTAAGTGTGAAGGTTAATAATCGTCAGTGTAAATGATGATAAAGACGTGACTTCCAATGCCATTAAACGAGAATAATAATGACATTTAAAAATTGTATTATATTTTTATAATTATTAGTTGAATTTACACAGGAGGCTATGAGATGTATGGTCACGTGGCTTGAGCTCTTATTGAAAACATAGAATACACATTCCCTTCTACAAAGAGACAAATGATTATAATTATATTTATCAGTTGAAGTAAGTATCTTTTATGTTAATTGTGAATTTCACGGATATTTTTCTTATTGTTTCATTTTGTGTTTTGAGTAGTTTGGTTGAGGGTTCATTTCATTTTGCTTCTGAAATAATTTGGAATTGCTCAGCTTTTGACAATTTTTCTATTGATTGTCAAAGATTGGAATGCAGTTGTGTTTGTATGAAATTTGATATTTTCTGTTTTTTACATATGATCACAAAACGTATAAAGAGAAACAGCTAGAGAGTAATATTGAATGTGAAGATAAATCAAGTCAAAATATAGAAAACTTCAACGATAGCTGCTGAAAAAACAAAAAACCAGGCCAACACGTTAACCAAACAACGCGTTAACGCGATATAATATTTTTAAATATTCAATGTATGACATTTGCAATTCATGTTAAATTTACGTTACCTGTCTGGAGTATATGTCTATATTTGTTTGAGAAAATTTCAAGTTCAATCGACCAACTTGTGGCTGCATGATCAAATTTGGTTAAAGAATTTTTTTAAATTTCACAAACAGTAAGTTTATACTTCGCGTTGTCACCAGTTGCTTGCAGAAAAGCAATAATTATAATAAAATAATCAAAGTTGTATACGTTAAGAATAAACAACAAAAAATTGTGTTAGATTTTGAAAATGCATTTCTAATTGTTGTTTAAAGAAGTGTACTGCTTTTCTGCGCCCATGTCACCATTTTGAGAGATAGCACTCCACCTTTTTGCTATTGCTCAACCCACCTATGTAAGTTATATCTTATTTTCTAGAATAATTTTGATAAAACTATGAAGAAGTTTATATTCACTAGAATATATCGGCTCAAAACCATTTAAAGAAAAACCCTTTTCCGTTAATTGTTTAGAAGAATGTTCAACCCCATAAAAACTCAAATAACCATAAAATTTTAATAAACATGTTCTTGTTTTTAATATGTAAAATTTTTATATCAATGTAAATTTTACAATGCCTTGTCCCTCAACAAGATAAAACATTTATAATTCGTTTTACTCGGGATGGTATATGACCATTTATAATAATTTGGTAGTTTCAGTAAGTAAATGTAGTGATAATAATACACGGGGCGTGAGGTGCAAATCTTTATTACGAACAGAGATACAATTAAAAGATCAATTCACGACACCGCACGTCCGGCGTAGCGTCATCTGTCACTTCCAAGCCGCTACCCCGCCGCTAGCCGAATGACCAATCATGGAGCCGCTCCAATGTTGCCAGTGCTCTGGACACCATAGACTACAGTAAACAAGATAATGAATTGTTGCATATATTTTAAAAACACATTTTATAACATTTGTGAAGAAACATTGTTTTCACCATACTTTTTAACATTTATGGTAATCAAATATTAATTTTTGTATGAACGTGAACATTAAAGGTGTAAGGTTTAATAAAAAAATTGAATAATAAAAGCAAATTTAATTCTGACAGCTCACGGATGTCAAAATTCCTTTTAGCAAGGGCGCGAACCACAATAGAAAAGTATTTACGTGGCAATTGATAATATTATGAATTAGTGTAAAAAAATTTTTAAATAATATAATGAGTTGCAGAATATATTTACAGAACATTACTCTTTTATTATTAAATAATAAATAAAATACAGATGTCAATAAAACCGCAATCGTAGCCTTAAAACTATTGAAAACCAATGATTACCTTTCTTTCTGTCTGCAAATAATTATCAGTTTTAATTTTCCCGAAAGATCGATATTTTCAATAAAAAAAATAAATAAAAAACTTTCGACCGTGACAGGACTCGAACCTGCAATCTTCGGATCCGAAGTCCGACGCCTTATCCATTAGGCCACACGGTCATCTGGGACGTGTGTAAAAATTAAAGCTTATGTAAACGTTGCAAAACATTGATTTTTGAAAAATATTTTTTTTTTATTGTTGTGCTACATTTTTTAAAAGTAATAATTCATTGTTTGAGGTTTGGTTGCCACTCTCGGTGGCAACTAACTCTCTCAAACTAAATTGACTCGTCAACGAAAAAAACCCGATTCAACAAACTGTCAGCATCAACCATGAAGAACTGTGTATCTCTAGAAAGCTATTTGTTATACAGAGAAGGTCCAACTAATCCAAGTCCAGATCCGCATAAAGATACTTCTGCATATTGATATTATTTTTATATTGGTCAGTCTTCCAGAAACTGCACATGTGGATTTGTTATTTTTAATTGAATTACACGCTGGAAAGAAACCAACAGTGAAACAAAGAAACAGTGGCATTTATTATTTTTTTTATAAAGAAACTTTTATCTAGTTCAGGTTTTGGATTCACCCCAAGTCACTGGTATGTAAGCATTGAAGACATTATTCCCATTAAAATTCTGGAAGCTGCATCATCATTGTTTCTTGAGCATTTCGACACGATTCTCATGGGTCAAACAAAATATAATATGTGGGGTGAGAAAAAACGCAATATAAGCTTCCGAAATATCAGCATTCGTCAGCAACCGAGACATTGATTTATTTTGTTCCATTTGATTTTTTTGAGAATTTTTATGTAGCACATTTTTAATATTTAAAAACAAAAAATGATGTTTCCACTTTTTTGTAACTTGTTTCACCAACATGCTAGGTTGGCATCTTCAACCTGATTCCGTCAAAAATATTTAAATATATGTGGACGTATCAGATTAGCTAGTTAGGAATTTAGCAATTTAAAAACTAACACAATTCTATTTTTGTAAGAGAAATATTTTTTATTAAATAAAAGAAACTGAAATTTGGAAGTATGCTAATAGTAAGATCATTAAAATTGCCACTATTAAGTGGCTCATTTGTACTGTGTAGATGGTCAAGAGCCAGTAATAAAGACCTCGGGTAGCGACCCTGAATAGCATAGACTGAAGGTTTGCTTAATGATGTAACGGAGATGAATAGATGGACATCAGCACTGAACTAGAACCGCTGACAGAGCCTGAAACCTGAAGGAGCCTATCACAGTTTGTAGCTTTAAGGGTGATGATTTTTAAAGATATTCTGAATTCCATTGAAATCGTGGTTTGAGTATGTTCTTAAATTACTTATTTGCAGTAAATGATTTTCAATGATTATCTTTAACCTAAAAATATATTGATGGGAACATTTCATTGAAAAATGCCAATCTACTATAATAATATCCATTGTGTGTATGTTTCATTTTCATTTTTCTATAGAATATCTTAAAAGATACAACGCTGATTTTTTGCACCTAAGTTCAGTAAGTTTTTCCGCAGTAATGTTAATTTATTATATTAATTTCAAGACGATAGGATAATATTTTCATTCATAAACTAATTTAATAAAACTAAAAAATATGCTTTAGCGAGATTCAATATGTACGAATTATATGATTCTGTTGTTCACCGCGAGAATTTCAAATTTAGAACTTTTACAAAAAAAAAAAACAAATTTTGATGCTTCTTAGAAATTTCCAGTTTATGTCAGCTTGACACAAGTACCATCTTTATTTTTTCATCGAATTGCATTAGAAATTATTAATCATCATTAATAACTCAAAATGCCTCCTAAAAAAATAACACTGTCTACGCACAGCAAACGTAATTAAAAAAGAAATGCACAATTAAACGTGATAAAGACTGCATTAAATAAAGAACAGTGCAGTGAAAGTGATGCGTTGTTTGTGACACGAAATGTGACACAAATGTCAAGCAATGAATCGAAAGGAAAACGTGAGCAGCGTCTTCTTAAAATTCGAGCATTCAGCCAAACATATGTTCAAACACTATTGCTTCGTTCATCGAATTCGTCATTCTGTGACGGGCTACATTTCTAGTTATAAATAAAACACACTTAATTTGATATTATTTTATTTGTTAAATGGATACAATAGTTTTCACCGATTGTTTAAAGTATCAATTTTTATTTGTTATTTGGATAAAATATGAGGTCTTCTACCAATCGGTGTTGAAAACAGCTTTGAAATTTTAAAATGTGAAAATTCACATAAATAGAAAAACTAACTATATTTACATATTCTTATTTTAACATGATATACAACATAATTTTAACATGATAAACTAATCTTAGGAGAAAACTGATTCGGACAATTTCAAGGTTATGAATTAAAAGTAAACCATTCTTACAATTCTAAAATCTCAACAGTGATTTTCAATGTAGTTTGACAGGAATGTGTTTCTCCTCAAAATTGATCATAAACTCATCTTTCGCACATAGATACACACGTCTCCGGCAGAACCTTCAGAACTGTGAAGGCCAGAACTCACCCCAGAGCTACACCATGTTCGTGGACTACACAGCTGAACTGGAAAATATAATTCTGATGACACAAGACCCACCCTGACCAATTGGCGATTGATCAAAACCCATGCATTATCCTGATCTCAGGCGAGTCCACAAGCCGACAGCAGACCAAACGTACAGCAAAACATAACTTAAAATGGATCTATCAAAACATTACAACTCCTATTAGTCTAAACTTTCTAAAATTTCAAAAAAATATATCAGCAACACGTTTCCCATGCTCTCTCTTTAACCACAAATTGTCAAAAGCCTCCTATCTCGCCAGAGCCACCGTTGAATTGGAACTCGCCGTTCGCAACAGCAGGAGCTGCCTTGTCAGCCTCCTCGTCTTCGGAAAAGAACGCGTCCATGATTTGCATGGTCTTTGCATAGATCTGTAAAATAAATTTAAAAATTACAAAACCGATTTAATACATTTGGAAGAGAAAATGTTTATGTGAATTTCTTCATATTTTTTGATTAAATACACTTGTGAAAGATACGTTTTTTTTATTTTTGAAGTTTACAGAATATGCTTTAAAATTAAATAAAAGTTTAAATTAAGTTTTCAGTAGTATTCCACGTTTTCCTAAGCTTTTCCTGTGTACAATGCCTCAACTATATAGTTTGAACACCAAAGTGGAAAGCCAGCTACGTGGAAAATGAGAGTATTTTATTTGACCTGTACAGAGAGTGACACATTTTTTCTGATGTGGCAAGAATTCAGGTGATTTACCTCTTCGTTCTGATGATGCTGTAGTGCTTCCAACTTTTCTAGATTGCCATCCTGCTCGATGGACACGCACAGAGGTTCTAGCTCTCCCAGCATCTCGGCTCTCTGCATATAAATATTACAGTGTTGCAGAGATTTTACAAATTACAAATGATAATTAATTTAAAATTAATATTTAAGATAAATGATTACAGAGTATTTCAAGAATACTAATGAATATTTTTGCACCTACCCTGAGCAGGTTGTTGAGGCCATCGAGCACAACGGTAACAGTGCGGTGGTCGACACTCTCCAGCAAAGCCAGATAAGGGCTCAGTGCGCCTGCTGCCACCAGAGCAGCCAGCTGCTGGTTCGTGCCCTCCAGGGTCATGTTGGTGATGGCCCACGCCGCTTCTCGCTGGCATCTGATAAATATCACAATTCAATCTTGTAGAACACATAATTGTTACTAATAAAGCATAGTAGTGACAAATACGGCTAGCATTGTAGATGTTCTAGGCTGTCATGGGATGCTAAAAGCTTCCCTTCCCTGAACAATGTGTAGTTTTAGTGTCTATTATCTTTACCCTGGAGTCATCGAGGAAAGTTTTTTACAGGTTTATAAAAAGGCAGATCTATCCTCAGAGAGTAGAATTTCGATTCTCACCAGAATTTCTCAGACACTCTGAGGTCACGTAGTAATTCATGGATTCCACCATCTTAAATGTTGTTCATTAAGACGGATTGTATTGAAAAGAAATAATCCTCAGAAGAAATATATTTTCCGCACTGACTTCATTTCAGTACGCCTTCTTCCAAATATATCTAGCTTGAATACCTTCTATTACATTACAGACGATGCTGGTAAGGTCATAAGGGTAGAGGACTACCTGACATCGGTATGGCGAAGCACGTTGATGAGTGCAGGCACCATGTCAGCGCGTAAAAAGCGCTGAATCTGGTCCTGCGTGCCGGCCAGGACATTGCACACGGCCCACGCCGCTTCCTTCACGATGGCTGTGCGTGGGCTCTGCATCAGAGCTCGCAGCATGGGCAGCGCGCCAGCGTCCAGCACTGCATCCGTCTGCAGCCAAGTACGACAAATAATTAGACCATTTCAAGGCTAAATGATCACCACGCTGGAGGCTCTGGGTTTAAATATTGGTGGAGCAATAAGGTTTCTGTTTAAGTTCTATATTGTCTCCAGGTTTAAAAGGAAGGGAATACCCTCTTTGATACAGATTATCTGTGATTTCTCTACACAAAGCTCTATTGCAATACGACATACCGTATTGTTAGAAATCCTGGGTTTTTGGGTGTATGTTGCATTTTTTCGTGAGATTGAAATCAAATCATTGAAAATATTAACAGAAAACAGTAATGCTGTGAGTCACCTGCACATCGCTACCAGTGACCATGTTGCCGATTGCGCGCAGGGCAGGGGTCTGAACAGCAGGCGCGGGGTGGCTCAGCAGTGGCACTAGCCATGTCAGCAACCCTGTGTCCTGCACGGCACCGATACGCTCGTTGGGGCCATCCGTCAGGTATGACAGCGCCCAACAGGTGTCAGCTAGAAACAGAGTTCATAATGATTTACACATTCATATTAAGTAAATTATTACTGTAAGTAATTAACATTATTTACAGTGTGATATAGTTACTGCGTTAACATCCCTCAGGGAGATAACAAAATTGTTGGCACAACAATATCTAGCTTTAACTTTAGTGGAGTTGCAGTATACAATATGAGATCTCTTTTTAAATCTCACCAAGCACATCCTTGTCGTTGGTCTGCAGCAGGCGGGCGAGGGCGGGCAGGGCAGGGCGAACAACGTCGAAGTCTACGGCGGGGTTCTTGTTGCGGCACAGATTACTGAGAGTCCACACGGCCGTGCGCTGCAGTGAGGCAGGCGGATCGGGCACGGGGCCGAGCGCATGCAACAGTGGAGCCAGCGCGCCGCGTCGCAGCACTTCATCACGGGCCCATGGGCCCTCTCCGGCGATGTTTCCCAGAGCCCACAGCGACTGCTCACACACAGCCGGACTCGGAGAGGCGATCAAACGGACCAGAGGAGAAATTGCCCCCGCCTGAAATTCCACATGACATCATTCAAACCTGGGCCTATAATGGGACATATTCCATAAAAATCACAATAAAATCCTATAAATTTTATTTAACTCATATTTTACACATATTATTCTATTTCTATATAACAGTCAACCATTATCTACATAATGTTCATGCGGTGGCAGGCATCATGCAAAAGTGACTCCAGAAAACCTAAGAATGGAATAGATGCAGTGAAATTTATTTGACATGTCTTTCTAGCTGTTCAAACAAAAAAAACTTCTTTGTTTTCAATGTAACTTCTTCTAAGAAATTAGGACATTTATAATGAAAGAGAGTGACATACCTCTACGACGACTATAGTCTGTTCAGATGTGCCAGAAGCGATGTTGGTGAGAGCCCACGAGGCCTCAAACTGAAGATCGGCACTGAAAACAAAGCAATTGTAGTACGTCAGCTTTGATTCTTACAAGGTGCATCTTTAAAAAATCAAAATATTACAAATATGAATAATCATAACCAATCATCACAGGCCAGTAGTTTGATCAGCCTGGGCACGCATCCTGCGTTCACGAGGATGTCGATGGGTGGGTTCTGCTCGCGGGAGAGTGTCTTTCTAGCCGAACGAGCTCCCTCCAGTTGCTTGCCACGGTCAGAACTGTTCAGAGCTACAATGAATATGAAAATATGATTATTGATGACAATATATAAATGGTGTAAGTGTTATAGATCTGCCATGTTTCCAAACAAAATTGATTTGCAAAAATAGATCAATAAAAAAAAACATAATACTAAGTAATATTTTTTAAGTGAACTACTTATTACTGGAACTTGTGTTTAAATATGTTAAAACCACAGAACTAATTTATATTTGATTAAAAAAGTCCGATATTTGTCAATACTAAAGAAATATATTTACCAGCCACAATCTCATCCACAGAGAGCAGTGGCTCAGAGACACTGGTGTTGAGGGGGGAGAGGGGGGTGTCTCCCGGGGGAGACAGGGGCTCCTCGCCCGAGCCCAAGGCGCGCCGCTTCTGCAGCTGGTCCTCCCGCGCTGTGCGCCGCAACTGTACGCTCTGCTCTGCACGCTTGCGCCGCAGGTCCTGCAACATTGGCAAGTGAGATCACAAATAGTGCAAATCGACTCAAACGATCAATAGATCCAGCCCTGATATCTTTTAAATTTGTTCCACTTCGGCAGCAAAAGTGTGGGAATAGTTTTATTGTGCAATGCAATCAATCAAAAATTCAGACAATAATGAGAAAACAGCTCTGTGCCATTTACTCGACTGATGTATCTCAACCGATAGTCTCCTAATTCAAGGAAACAACCAATTTTCAAATAAATAACCTCAAATCCAGGTGAAGCATGTTTTATAAAAAGGAAATTAATATTATGAAAGGAATATAACATAACTGTCAAAGTTACTAGTATTGTAGTTCAAGGTAGACAGGCGATCTTCGCATTAAATTATTGGTGCATATTTATTTATATGTTTAATATTTTCAAGAGTACTTGGTAGAATTCCGTTATATTTTAGTAAAAAATGGTCAGTGTACAAGTTGAAATAACGCTAAATAGTTTTTAATACAGTAGCATATTTACTAATGAAGTGAGCACAATTGAACCACCCAGTTCAATGTGCAATCATCTCTCTTTCCAAAATCTTTAAAACTAAAAGCGATATTGTCAAGTCCAAACATTTTTAAATAAAATTTAACGGTTTGAAGATTGCGTCCGAAACAGAGTAACACTGGAACAAAGAAGAATGATGAAAGAATTTATGAAAAAACATTCATCAGACTTCAAACACTGCTGCATCAGAGATCTCGATAGTCCAACACTCGGCTCGGACGACAACACAACTCAATGAACTCAGTGATCGCCGGCGCCCACCTGCGTGCCTTTAGCATTGGTAGCCTTAAATGCGGCCAATCTTGAAGTGTGCGATGCATTCTCTGCCATGTTGATAGTAATCGCAGTGCAGTGTTATATTGAATCAATTCTTGGGACGAGTATCACGACACGCGACACGATGGTTGGGAAGTATAAAGTCGAACGACAGAACCAGCTGTCCCGATTGCGATCCACTCAGGCCGGGAGGAGACTTTTCAAATTCTTGCAACGGACCGCGAAGTGTTGCCAGCGCCGGCGAAATGCAACATTGTGGACGTGGGTAAATCACAAACACTCCAAACCTTGCAAAAACCACTGCAATAAGATATTTTGCGTCATTACATCAGTTGTATTTTGAACAGAATGTAAATTTACTGAAAATAGTCCTGCATTTATTACATTTGTATTGCGAATTAATTAACTTTCATAAGGACTACTTAATTGGTTTTAATCTGCTAGATTGAAATTTTCATCTAAAAAAATTAATTGAATGTCAGTTAAGTAGATATATATTTTTCTTTCATATAAAAATTAAAAGGAGCTACGTGAAAATAATTATTGTTTAAATTAATTGAAAATTATTATTAATTTAAATAAATGGAAAAACAAACTTTACAATCGTTTGAATGTTGCTTGTTCCGTTTAATAAAAAAATAAAACTTTGCGAGTATTGTATCACTACTCTTGAAACTATCTTGTCCGCGCGGAGACAAAATAAGATATTCTAAGAGAGAATATGTCGTCAGACCATAAAGTAAAAACACATGCCCTCCAATTAGACAACAGTTTGATTGTCCGCGGCAAAACAAGTGTTGCCGTTAAAATAATACATAAACAAATTAGTGCTGCCACTACAACAATAAAGATTTCGCAATTCTATTTTTTCCCATAGGGAACAATATAATGTTGCCAGAATAAGAATTCATTTAATAAAAATTCAAATATAAAATAAATTTTAAAAAAAAAGTACATTTGTAACGAAAACAATCTCAAGGTTTAAAAATATTATCACCTCTTGTGTAAAAGTAATCATAATATCAAAAATGTACTTTTCACAGATTGTAGTTGTTAGAATATAAATTTTTAAAAACTTTTCCGATGCAAAAAGTTTGTATGTCAATTTGAAAATGTGTGTATAATTGAACAGTTAAATGCTTTTCCTAAAGAAAAAGTTTGTAGGTCAATTTTTAATTCCAATTAAAAAATTCTCATAAACGCTTAAGATTCTTGTAACACAAATTTTAATGAAGTTCTAAATGCCCCAAATTTGTTTCTGGAAATCACATATTAATAGTCAAGTTCTAAGAAATAAAAAAATTTATCCAATTTTTTACATTAATTTTTTTTTAATGGTGTAGTAAATTTTTTGCAAAATATTAACCAAAAGCATGGGCTATGAAGATATAGCTGTTAATGAGTACATAATATTTCTGTGGGGTAATTAAAAATTGTAATTTTTATAAATAAATAATCATATTCTTCAGTGATATATTTAATTCATTAAATTTATGCATAAAATTTAATATGTATTAAAGTTATAATATATTTGACTAACAATTTTAATTTATGTATGTCATTTGTTTGCAACCATTTAAATGATGATTTTTTAAACGGATGACAGTTTGTAAGTAAATATTACTTATCCATTACAATATTAATATTAATAATAAATATTTTAAATGTTAAAAAAATGTTTGTCTTGACAAAAAATGATTTGTTTCATTGATTTTCACTTCTATGTGGCATGCATATTTACACTGCGTCCCCTAAAATATCAATAAATTATGTAAACTACACTCATATATGCATATTTTTATTGATTTACAATAGTTCCACATTGACATTGTTTCCGGTGTCTAGCGCTGCAGATCTCTTCTCAAATATATTTTTATTCACACTATGTCACTGTTTTGGTCTGATTGAAATTCAATTTGTCATGTAATTGTCATGTTCTTGTATGCCATTTTTTTAAATATTTCTGGTAATTTTTACACAACTTTTTGGAAAATTCTTATGGTTCAAAATAGAAAAAAAGTATTACTCATTAAATATATTACCAGGTTACTCCTAGATACAAATTTTTGGGAATCCAATATTCTTGTGTGATAAATTGTCTACCCCAAATAATTAGCGCTTGAAGTCCATTACACAGAGTTTCTAACAAACATGCCAATTGACAAATGGCCTGCTGAAGAGCTTTCACGATTAATGGCTCATGTGATGTAGCATAATGAGCTATATTGGGGAGAGATAAGTCAGTAAATTTTCTTACGAAACTTGTCTTTGATATGTTCAAACTTGTGTTTTTTGAGTAGCCAAAGAGATTTAGCAGTGTGGCTGCAAAGATCACACGTAAAAGGTTTATTGTCATGCGTAACTTTATGGATCTCCAGATGACTCAACGTGTTGCAGACCAATTGACACTGATCGCAAATAAAACGTGACGGAAACACATTCAATGTGTTTTTTCCAAAAGCTTCACAAATTGCATTATTATTGTTGAATTTGGAGTCTGTTCGGTCATCGGTTTCTATTTTGCACTGCAGCTGAGTGTGATTAATTGATGCTATCGATGCATCTTTAAAATCTTCTTTGGTTGCATTGGGTACGTTTATTTCTAGGCTAGATTTGAACTCTGTTATTTTTTCAACGAAAGAAACAGCAATGTTAGCTTTGCAGTGTTTTTTCTCACGATTATTTGATTCAAGAGGCGAATTCTTAAAATTTCCTTCGGTTTCATCAAACTTGTATTCACAAGAAGTAGATTCTAATTTTCCCTCAACAGACACTCTTGCATTTTCTTTGTGCATCAGTTGTGTGTGCTTATTCAATTCAAGTGTGCTATGACATATAAAATCACAACGATCGCAGCACCTCATTTGAGAGTGAAGCCTGTGGTGCCAATTCATCTCCCCTCCCCAGGGCGTGGTGTAGTTGCATTGCTTGCACGTAAACATGCCTTTATCTTTGGAGCAAATCTTAAATTTTAATTTTACATTCAGAGCTTCATTTAGAGCTGTTCCTTTTGATATCAATTCGGTGGCATCTTTTGCTCGATGTTTTTTCTTAATCTTTTTCTTCCCTCTGCGCTTCCGGGACATTTTAGATTTTATTGGTTTTCTAGAAAGTCTTGAGACACCTTCAAATGGACCTTCTTCTGGTACTGGAGCCTCTTGCCTGAGCATTAACAAATCATGGGTATTAGGTTCCTCTATCAAACTGCCGTCATTTACATATTCAACCTTTGAAGGGTTTTCAACTTCAATAGGCAATTCTTCAATTGCTTTAGTAGTTCTTGTTTCATCGATTTCTTGGCTATAATTTGAATCATCATTGAATTTACAGTGCTTTATGTTTTTTGGTTTGACGTTGTATTCTAAATTTGTAAGTTTCTGATTACACGTTAAGTTAAGTTTATTATAGATTTTTTCTTCTTCATCCATAGCTTCCATTTTTACTATGATAGGTTTTTCTTCAATGGGTATTTCAAACTCATCTTTGATTTGTCTCATTTCCACGCCATCATAAGCATTATCAAATTCATCTTGAGAATTAACAGCATCGTCATTTTCTTCATTTATCTGAAAATTTTCTTTAGACATGCCTATTAGTTCTTGTTTAATATAAACTTCTTGTCTATTAGCTTCTCCCTTGCTTTGAGACGCAGTGGAATCATTCTCCCCATCTCCTGGTAATGGTTTTACAACTTCTTGTTTAATTCTGACTTTGGGAAAACTTTCTGACGAAACGCTGAATCGGTCTTGAATCTTATATTCAAATTTGCATCCTTGTCCTTCAATTCTAGTGACATTTTTTAGTTTCCGAGATATCTGAAAGATTAAATTGTTATCATAATTTGCACGTTATTAAAACGTTAAAAGTAAAGCAAAATGAGAAGAAATTAATAAAGGAATTAAAAAAGAGTTACAGTTATAAAGTTGACATGGATAGAGAGACTTACAATACAAACAATCTTTAATCAAAATTATTTTGGAATTTTCTTATTAAGACGAGGGGCTAGCAATCACTCAGTTGAGAACTTTTATTTTAAAATCAATAAGCTTCAGTAAGAATAACCAAATGTGATATTAAAATTAGCAGGTCATTCCAAATAACACTTCCTAGACCACTTTCTGTTTGAATTTAGAGCAATCCACAAAAATGTTACACGAAACAAAGAAAAAACAACTTAGCATCAATATGAATACATCACGTAGCATAAAATGTTTGGATTATAAACTTTAGCACTCTAAAAAAATAGATTTATAGTATAATAAAAACAAATTGATTACTTCCTTGTTAGATGTCTCAATGCCAATTTCGCACGGATCCAAAGGGTTGCTCTCATTGATAGCCGTTTCTCCAGGATCCTCACGTCCTGAAGAAGGAATCTTCTCATCCCCAGTGGAACAAGTGGGTTTATTTTTCATATTGTGAAATTTTGCAGAAAACAAATTAGTTTGGTTGTGTATTGAATGATTCAAACGCCTTTTTTGCGAAAAATCAAATATTTTCACATCTTGTGTTCTCAATTTGCTACATATTGGGTTTTTGTTAAGAGTATGAGTTGCTCTATGAAACTTTAATTCGTCTACATTCACACACGTGTAAGGACAATTCTCACAGGATATTCGATGTGGATTCGTATGTATACTGTCTTGTCGAGTGCTCCCTTGACGTCCATGATTGACCATATGTCGACTTAAATCAAAATTTTGTCTACTTGTAAAAGAGCACAATGTGCATTTGTATATATTTATATCTTGCTCAATGATTTTTGTAGATATTTTAAATACTGGGGTTATTTTTTTACTATCTCCCATGTTACATGTAATTGCAAGTATGTTTATAGTAAATATCTAGTGCCACAGCAGCTCAAAATAGCATTATTTTAGCTGTAAATGATTTGCTGATTTGTATGATTGTTGTATAAACATACTGAAAAGCACTAACTTCCTGCATTAATGTAGATAAAATATCACAGCTTACTTTTCCATCTTATGCCTTAAAATTTCTAATTATATTTAGGTAAAGAATTAACTTTTTATAAATTTAAAAATAAATAGATTAACATGTAAAATTATTTACAAAAAAATATAAATATATATGTATATCAGGATAAAGAATTTATTATTAATTTTATTTAATCTTCATTTTGAATAATCCTGATGGCGACTATATTTAGTACCTCTGCTGGAGTGTAATGCGGACCTGTACAACCCTCCATCTTACCTAGAACGAATATTGTTAATATTAACAAAATTGAAATACCTCATTTCTTACAACTTTAAATAAAAATATTTATATTTGTTTCCACATACACAGCTAAAATTTTTATCTTCTTCTTCAAGTGTCTCTCCTAAGAGGAGGTTGGTGACCATTTATTTTACAAATTATTTAAAAAAGTAATAAACTAAGCTTTGGATTTGAAACCCAAATGGTGACCAAAATTCAATTTAAGGATAGATAAATTTAAAGCTTATTTGACCCATTTAAAACTACTATCTCATGCTGGCAATATCTTCACTCGCCTGCTCGACACAACCACACCCGATAGGAGCAGCGAGTGTATTCTCTGATACTCTCTGAAGGAGTTAGACCACCAACCGCCTCCCTTGAATGATGCTTTACGAACTTTTCTGGAATTTTACGAGTGCCAATGACTACAAAACTATTCATTGACATTCGAAAGGTCGAAATATTTATCAAATTAAAATAATCAATATTTTTGACAGAGAGCACTTCATTTTAATAAAATACATGAGTGATTTTCCACATGTTAATTTTTATTGGCATTATCAAACTGAGTTTGATAATGCCAACATGAAAGGTTGGCAAAACCGGTCACCAATAAAAATTAACATGTGGAAAAATCACTTGAGTATTTTTTATTTAAAATATTATTTATTAAATTGCCAGAATTGATGATAAGCACGAATATTTGATTCCTAGAATTATTTTAACATGATATTACTAACTTGTCTTTTAACGAACAATATGCATATCTTGCAGATTAAAAAAAAATATTTACTTGATTTTTTTAGTCCCTGTTCCAAAACACACTAAACTAAAAATTATAAATATTATATATGTATAATCGATTTTTATAAATGCAACTATTATACTCAAGCTTTATGGCTGCAGTCAATAATACATTGATTTATAAAAATAAAACATTGAGTAACCTACAAAACCAAAAAATGTCAAGAACTTATAAATAAAATACGGAGATCTGCTAACACAAAGCAAATCAATGAAAAATATATACAATTAAAAAAAATAATAATTTGCCAACTTACTGAAAACCCAAAGGCAAAAATCCGATGTTGTTTTATAGAACGCTTCAATATTTTATTTACATTTTTTTAATGTAACAGAATATACACAAACTCCAAACGTCAGAAACTGACAGCGAACCATAAGAACGAGAAAGTAAATTCTGGTGTCTATGGTGTGCATGTTGCAAGGCATAGATAGCCAGTTTGATTATTTTTTAATAAAATAACCGGATCAAAAATTTTAGCCTTAAATTTAAGGCTAGGAAGTTCTCATAACTCGTATATTTGCATCTGTCTTTCGGCGTTCCATTTTTTTCTAATTCTTCAAAAAAACTTGAATCATATTGAAACTTAAAATTTTTTTGAGATAAAACCAAATAATCTAAAAATGGATGAAAAGGCGAACAGGGTTTCTGAATAGCAAACTTTATGGGAACATTTTGACATGCTCTGATCTCATTGGTCAGAATTATCTCAGGTCAGTAAAATTCTGGCTTTCAACAGTATAAAAATACTTCCACAGACGAACCGTTGCTATAGTGTTTTCTATTTATATGAAAAAATACATAGTTAAAATAATAAAATTATGTGCCTTACTTTAAAACAGTAATCAGGGTCATTTTAGAAAGTACTGTCATTCATTCAGATCATTTATTGTTTAATAATTTACAGGTTTTTCGAATTAAATATAGCTCACAAAAGCCTACTCTGATTGATCTCAAATAATGCATAGATTGCTAAAGAATAGAAAACACATAATATTTTTGACATATTCTTTATTTCTCACAGAATGTAATCCATAGCATGCATTAAAACTGCGTGTCAGACAAGAAGTGAGGACATTGAAACTATATATAACTTGTAAGCAAAAATTTCATTAATTATATTAAGTAAAAACATGATACAGAACATAAACAAGTAGAAATATTAATCAAGTTTATTCAACTTATAAGTATAATTAACAACACTCAATAAAAAAATTGATGCCAAAATAATTATCATATAAAATATTTTTTTTTATAATATTTAAAAAAAAATTACTCTCTGTCATTAGGCAATCATTACTTTTATAAACAAGGAGTGATTCTTGAGAAATAGCCAATCGTCCTCCAGTTAACTGCGGAATTTAGAAAACTAGTATCTACTTCGATTTAAAAGTAATTGCTATGAAAATAACTAAAGAGAAAGAAGAATATAACATTAAGAATTCACATGCTGACTGCATTAATATAGTTTTGAATTTATGTGTATTAACTGTTACATATAAACTCTATACAAGCTGAGATCTGTTTTATTAGGTGGATTTCTGTTTTATCTTGATGTTCAGTTATAAAAAATCACAATAGAAAACTCTTTTCTAATAATATTTAAAGAGTTTATAGTACTTTTAGATTAAATTAGTCAAAGAAAACTGTAATATATATATCTAATGTTGTTTGTGTTCTGTCTTACCAAAGATCAAAGAAAACGATAATATTGCAGCAGAAATGAGTTTCTTATAAAATTGCAACATAAACTGAATCTTCCAAAGGAATGAACAAAAAACAAACAATCAACTTCATCTCTCTAAAATCCTATATTTATTTGCAATTTGTCACCTATAACCGTGAAATTAAAAGTTGTAAAAAAATAATAATATTGTTTTTGGAAACCTACACGTTTACATCTGTAACACGATTATGTAACATAAGAATAAACTCAATAATTATTATTGTCATACCTATAAATAACCATCACATTGCATAGATGTGAAAAAATAAATGCATTGAGTGATTACTGAACAAATGCCTGAGTTCTGAAAGACCGATTTAATTAAACTGTGATTACGAACTGCTTATATATTACAAGAATTTTACATATCTACATAGATCAACATATCAAAACAGTAAATTAAGAAAATTTACAATTTGCATAACATTTATGCAATGATTAGCAGCTTGGTAATCACTATTAATTTTAATCAGTATTTCAGAGCCTCGACGAAAACGTAGTCTCAATTCATAAGTTATGTTAACATTTTTTGTTATGTTTTTACAGTAAGTACACAATTACTGTAAATATTTACAAGTAATAATTCAGACTAAAACCTATACAGCATGATCATAACAATGTAATTTAAAATTAGGACTGACAAGGATTGTTATTAAATATTTAATAAATCCACATTAGTTACTCATATATGTTTATTGTGTGGACAATATGTGATTAAGTGATTGATTCACATATGAAATTGAAATTATTTTTTAATTATAACAGCTGGGTACATTAGTGCAACACTTATCGTGCTACAAAGCACCATGTCAAGAAAGCCAAAAAAAGGTTTGAATCTTATGTCTCAAAAAAAAATTCAAGGATTTTTCTCATCTCTAAGAATTAATTAAATATAAAAAGATAGTGTAAGCTATGATTATCAACTAGATCACTGATTTCATTAACAAATTTGCCCTAATAATAATTAATTTGCTATTTTTTAGATTACTCAACCTGTCGCCATATCTGCTAATAAAAAAGTGTTATGTGCGACTTAAACTTAACACATGTTTAGTTCATACTCAGTGTAACACTTATGATAAACTTGATGACAAATTCGAAACTTAAGAATTGACTGAATGCTTTCTTTATTAAGTTAAATAAAGGCAAAATTGAGCAAAATAAAGCACATTTGGTCTATTTCGTTAAGTATGTTTCTCACAAATATTGCTTTTTGAATATTTCAAATAAGTGCTCAGCTCTTCCACTTACATTTTTTCCAATTTCCATGCTCCATAGTCTACAAGTTTTCCAATGGCTAAGTTTTGTTACAGTTATCGCAATGTCATTTACATCAACATATAAATATTCACAAAAAAAAAAAAAAAAAACCATTAAGTTAATACAATAATTCATCAATTTTCAGAGATTTTGATTGCTCTGTATATAAAAATCCGAAATAATAATATCAATCAATACACAATTGTCAAAGATTATTTTGACCTTTATACTTCAGTTTCAGCACCAATGTCATCGATTTTGTACACTTCAACTTTCACAGTTTCCGACGGCTTCACATTTTCAGCGAGAAGACCCACCTCCGCTCTGGTCTTTCGTCGCCCCCTCTTCAAATGAATTTTTAGGTGTTTTTTCAGAGATGAATTATAATAAAAGATTGAGTTGCAATGCGGGCAGTGCAGCTCAGGCGCCACGTCATGATACTTCAAGTGCCTGCTCAACGATGACTGATTGGTGAACTTCCTCTGACAGATATGGCACACTAAGTGAAGGTGCAGTTTTTTGTGTTTAGAATAATTACTGCAGTCGACGAACGTCTTGTCGCAATAGTTGCAAGAATACAGCACCAACTGGGCATGGGTGGATAGATGGGCTCTGCACTCGTCTATTCGAATCGAAGTCACGCTGCAAATCCGGCACAAGAAACTTTCAAAGGCATTCAAGTCCTGGTACTGGATGATGTGGTTTATGACGTGAGGCTTGAAATCACGTTGCCGTTTGAAGAGTTTATTGCACAGGTTGCAAAACTGAAAAATAAAAATGAATTTTAACTTCAGGCTGAAGGATCACTGGTGCACTAGCAGCATATTTATTATATCAAATGCATCACAAAATAATTCCTATTTTTTTAACAATTCATCAGATTTACGCCAATATTCTGAAAGCCTGATTCAATTAAACAGGAACTACAAGCAGTCGAATATGCCATAAGAAATTGACAAAAGCTATACCGCTGTTAATCAATCTACAAATCAGACCAAACTTCTAAACATAGTTAATTACTCCAAAACATTTACAGTTTGTTCACTAAAACAGAAAAGGACCATTCAATGGAATATCAGTGACATCTTCAGCAGCCCGGCTGCCGTGGCCTCTGTGATCAGTTTTTTGGAACATTAATATAATTTTAAAAGTAAAATAATCAACTTTTTAAGTAATAAAATTCATTAAAATATAAATGGAGGAAAAAAGACTAAGCAAATAAGCAATAGAAGAAAATTACCATAAGATAAATATTTAATATAAAGTAAAATGTGATTTATCTATCTATATTCATGAGCAGAAGACAAACCTCAAATAAAAAGCGATGGACTCCGGAATTATCAGACGCTTCTTTGCCCTCCTCAATTTGCACTAGTCTTAATGGCTATTATTTACCTTAATGTCTAATGTTTACGAACAAATACAATGTGTTTATGAATCTGTGCCACGGTTAATTTTAATATTTTTTTATGTTGTACCTTTTTATAGATGCACTTTTAAAAATATTTTAGGCTTTGCATTTATACATCTGTGTAGAATCTATTTGGTTTTATGTAGAAGTATTTTTAAAATAATTAAATAAAAAAAACAATTTGAAATTGATGATTCTGCGACCACTCTGTAAGGGTTAGCAAGCCGCCTCAATGCATCTAATTTGCATTATTAGTATGCGGGGAAATCACAGACAACTTAAAAGTGTAAAACTTAGGAGGGTTTTCCTTTTTTTTTTTTTGAACCTGACGACAATTGATAAGTCAAGCAGAATTGGAATAATGTAATTGCTCCACCCAGATTCAAACCTGCGAACTCGTCGTCGGCAAGAGAGCGTGCTAGCCACTGGACCACAGTGCAGTCTTTAAATTGCAGATGTGAAATCAAAAGCAACTTACATTGCAGCACAGCTGAAGATATAAGATCCTATCACGTGTTATCATCACTTCCTCTAGAATGGAGTACGCAAGTGGTCGACTCAACAGTGCTTTTCTTCTAAAAGCAGAAGAGCAAACAATATTTTATTTAACCACGTACTAACTCAGTTGGCACTGATAAAAATCAGGCCTATTGTGAGATTCGCAGACCAGGGCTTTGAGAAGAGTGGAATTCAAAGGCTCGCAACCCTTGCAGCATAATTAAAGGATTCTTTTACACAATTGTAATGCTAATTTCCCACATTTACCACACTACTCTGTGAGGGGAGGAGGCCGCAGGTGGGCAAGCAGTTGGAAACATTCAAAACCAATTGTGGCCATTGTCAAGCTTGATACGCCGATCATGTATATAAATATATATATATGCCTTGTTATATACAGGGAAATCACAAAAAAATGCATCATTTTTTCTTTGCTTTTGAGCTGGGATACAGGCTCTGCTCAAATTATACCCCGAGGTTGGCAAACAAACGTATAAATCACTGCTCCAAAGGCGGTTAATGCAAATTCTAAAGAATTTGGTTTTGGCAGGTAATTATATATATATATAATAAAATTAATGGTGAGTTCTTTTGTGAGTTATATAAGCAGCAAGAATATTTAGGCAATTTAGTCAGACGAAGCATTTGTAAGGTGAACGCTCTCATTACAAAAAAAAATCCGTGATCTAGCTATTAGACTAGTCACATTTGTTTTAGATACTGAAATCAAACTTAATGATACCGTTTTGGTTTAAATAATCACACATTGGGATGAGATAGAATTAATGACAATATTTTAAATTAAATACTTTTGTTTTAATTTTATTGGTGACCGGTTTCACCAACCTTTCGTGTTGGCATTATCAAACTGAGTTAGGATTTTTGAATAACATGCAGGTAAGTGAACAATTGTTAAAGAGAGAGGTATTGGCTGTAAGAGAGAGATGTAATGATTCATCAGGTGGTAATTTAAGAGTAATGTGAGTTTAATGTACCTGACAAATCGAGGATTCTATATAATTAATATTTTTAAGAATGTTTAACATTAAAATTAAACATGTAGAAAAATCACAAAAGTATTTTATTTAATATATTAAAATGGAATTCCACCAAGTACTATCCGTCAAAAATATTGAATACTTGGAATTAATGACTTCATAAAAAAAGCTTCTCACATTCATATTCTCCATCAGCAGCATCTTGAATAAATGTTTTTCTTCCGCGGAAGCGTCGGACTTCTCCACTTTCTCCGTATCTTCGGCTCTCTTAGAATCATTCTGAAAGTTATAAGATAATTCCTGTTATGCTGTCTGAAAACTTTTACCTAAGTATTGATAGATTTCATTACAACAATTTTCTTCAGCAAATCATAAGGAAAGTAATAAATAATTGCAAAATAAATTTAGAAACAAATATTCAACCTTGATATTTTTAGTGACGGCTTCTTCCTCTATTTCAATTGACTTCTCTCCTTCTCTGAGAATTCCCATCTCCTGGACTTCTTTTTCTATATTCTCCATTTGGTTGAATGTTTCCAGATCAGCCAGTGTCCACTTTTGCCTGGAAAGCGTTCTGTCTGCATACACCTACGCGAGACCGTCAGTCATTCAGAAATTCTTGGATAGTATATAGTCTTACTCGGTTAATACTTAGATCAGTTGGGACACATACTTCCCAGGGAACGGTTAATTCTGCCATAGAGACCTTTTTCATGAATAAACAAAAATATCTATAAAACACTTGCATTGCATTGCAACAATCAATATTCTCGTTTAGTTGCAGGGCCAGGGTGGTTTAAGGCGTCAGGCTGTAATGGCTAGAAGATGCAAATTTACATTTAACATGTTTCGTGGGTGTAGTTCTGTGGGAGGTTTTGATTCCCATGTGCTGGATGATTTTTAAATTTTATTGCAATAGACAATTCAGTACGTACAATGTTACAATTTGTGTTTTTACAATGTTAAAAACAAATAAAATCAGGTACCTTGCAACAGACATGTTTGAACATGAGCTGCTTGTTGGCAAAGCTGGTCCTGCAGACTCGGCACTGGCGGTTAGGCTCCTTGAAGTGGATGCGACGCATGTGGGATTTGAGTACGTGCTTGAAGGCAAACCGAGCACCGCAGCTTGAGCAGTCAAAAGGCTTCTCCCCCGTGTGCACACGCCGGTGGATCGCAATATGGGAGGGGCCAGCGTACACCTTGTGGCAGATATCGCACTCGTAATCAGGGTCTCCGTGCCGGACCTCGTGCAAAGTTAGGCGCGCCAGTGACGGAAACACCTGCATTTTGAATTTATATAGTGCTTTAAAATTTTTTAATAGCCTATAATACATAAAATAACACTGCTTCTATATTGCAACTTATTTTCAATTCCTTTTCTGATAATTCTTCATAAAGGGGCATCTTATAACAAATGATACAGATGTAAGAATAGGTAGTATCTATGATTAAGATTTCTGTGATCCTACTTGTGAGGGAGAGTTGTACCTTGTAACAGATAGGGCAAGTCTGAGAGCCGGGAGCACCTCCATGGCAAAGGTCGGCATGAATGCTGAGGATGTGTCTCCGCAGAGAAGACTTCTCCACAAATTTTTTCAGACAGTGATCGCACTGGTGCTTCTTATCAATGTGTGTCCATGAATGCCGACGTAACGTTGGCTGCTCCTTAAACCCTGTAATATATCAATGAATTAGCACAGGTAATGAAATTCATTATTGTAGCTACAGGGCACCATCTTTATTAAGTAAAAATTATATTATGGATTTAACGATTTCTTTTTCATTTTTCAGTAAAATTCAATTCTCACCCTTATCGCAGATTTTGCAGACATAGGGTCGATCGTCAGAGTGCACCAGCATGTGATGGCGCAGGGAAGATGTGGAGCGGCACAACTTGGCGCAGATGCCGCACTCGCGGGTGCGCTGGACCGCATCGTTCGAGGCCGTCGCATCTGCCGCCTTGCAGTCTTTCCCCTCCTTTTCCTTTTTCTTTTTGAGCTTCAGTTCTACATTGGCCCGGAGCTGTTGGGCTTTCAGCTCCAGGAAAGCGTTCTTGATGACGGAGTGGGAAAGAACAGAGACGTACTCGGAGTCTCCGTGCTCCAATGCATCCTCAGATTCTTCAGGATATAATGTCATCATCTGGAAATGAGAGAACTCTTCCATCATCCAGCATCATAACAAAACAAAAAATTGTAAAATGAGTATGGTTTTGATGATTACTAATAAATATTTCTAAATCTGTATTGTTGCATACAAAAAAGTGTTTATACACATCAAATTAAGAATTTAATGCATACACACTTACTGACCATCACAGCCAGGTGCCGTAGTCTATTCAATTACCATGACCTTATAACTGAATTGAAATCACTGTATGCAAGTGTTCAGCCAATATAATCACGCAAGATAAATATTTAGTGATTCTCTACTCTAGCATTTGTGATTTTATTATAAAACAATTATTTTTGTACAATTTGTAGACAGATGAAATGTCAATCATCTTCAATTAAACTTAAAAAGGTGTGAAGCCAATTGCATTAGTTTGGGATTCACTCGATCTTACGATCAAGAGTCAATGGTCTTACCGCTAAGCCAACAAGCCAATCTGCAAAATCATTCCATCACACCCGGGTGTCACAAACTTCTGGAGTTCCATCGTAACAAGCTCTAATCTCTCTACAGTAACCTACCTTTGCATTGCTGTTGTATTCCATTTCAATCGGAAGGTTCAATTCCTGCTGCGGTGATTCTTCAATCTCATCACACTCGAGCGGCTCTTCCTTTATGACTAACCTTGGTTCATTTTCATCATCTGATAGCTGCTCGATCTTTATTTTTGAATTTTTCTCATTGAAAAATTCCGGCCTCAGCTCTGTGTAATCGTGATCGATGTAAACAACAGAGGGATATCGAAAGTTGGCGATTGAAAAGCTCGGGTCCAACGGAACTTCCATTTTCTCCTCAGAATATTGCTCTTCATTGTCAGATATAACTTCTTCTTTTACTGTTATTTCTTGTTTTATTTCCAGTTCTATTAAGTTTTCTTCGCCAGAATCAGTTAATGTGGGAATATCACAAGGACTAAAATACTTATCAATGAGTAATTCTTCTTTATCTGCATAATGTTCATACTCGCAATCTGATTTTTCCAATTTGATCTCTTTCTGTTCTTCCAAAGGCACAGGACTAACCTAAAATCATTTCACAATTTACTAATAAATAACATCAAAGATTTTTTATAAATGCTTGAAAAACATTTAAAATTATGCCAAATTAATGCCAAAATGTTGTCTTTTTTTCATACAAAAAATCTGACCATCATCGAGATTATATCAAGTTTGCATCATCTTTAATTTTTTTGATTTGTACTAGCACCATTGATGTCTAAATCATTAAACTCTTCTATCGCCTGGTTTATTTATTATATTTGTGCTGTTTAAAGTAGAATAGTCATAATAAGCTAAACTAAATAGAACATATGTATTTCAATACCTCAAGCACAGGAGTGACATCGACGGGACATTCCCCCTTGACTTGGATGCTGTCACTAACTTCAGTCACTAGCTTCATAATTTGTTTCTTCAAGAAATTTCTGAAAAATAAAAAAAAACAACAATGTAAATGAGTTGAGAAATAAAACCAACCCAACCCGACTCATAGTGTAGATACAAAACATATTTCGATGAGACTTTTTTGGTAATTAAACGTTTAGGTTGTAAAATGGAATCTTTTGTAAACTTCTGCATTAAAAACATCTTTGGCAATTACAAAGATATACAACAAAAACCAAAAAATATATAAATACACATTGAACATTGATGGTCTTGAGCTGCAAGACAGGTCAAATTACCGTTCACACCGACTAATCAAACACACAGCCGGGTGAGATGACCATGCCGCTCTTAGTTTTGTTTTCAACTAATTTACTCCTTCAGACATTGAAGCTCACGTAACAAATTATTTAATTACGGGTATATCATCTTTCAATAAACATCATTGCACCGCTGTTATCTTTGATCCACAATGTCGGCTGTGACAGTTGCTTACATAAACAGCAGGATTGGATAAAATAATAAATGTTAGATTTTAAAGCATTTTTCCGAATTTGACAGTTATAATTACATTTTAAATTCATCAGTTTTGACAAAATTAAATCATGAATTTTGATTAAAAAATAAATTAAATCTGCTTCAAAAACACTTGGAAAATTTAAAACAGAATTTTTGACAAGTTTTACCAGTTTTGGTATAAGGCATTTTTTTTGCATGCCACTCTTTACACACTTGCTTTGCTTGCGATTCAAAGCGTGAATTCTTGTGTTTAAATCATATAAGAAATATGTATGGGTCATCCGATCAGATTGGCAATGGCTCTATAAGATTGATAAATCTCAGTAGGTTCTCAAGCCATTCGCTTTTAGTTATATTAAGTGAATATGGAAGCCAGATAAATATCACAACTGGAAAGATTGAATGAACTACAAAACTGACAGACCTGCGGCGGGGGATGACTGGTTGCAGCAGTGCAGCAGCCTTGAAGGTGAGACGGCGTTGTCGCTGCGAGTGGAGCTTCCGCCCACCCATTGGGGCTGCGTTCATTTTCCTATCTGTTTTCAATTAAGAAAAAATACATGGGAATTTTCAACACCACAATATCTTCTAGTCACTAGAAAGCCACAGTTGCTGTGAATGCTACTCAAAATTGGTGAATGTACAAACTTAATAATTATAAAATAGACAATGAAGATAAAGAATAGTTTTTCAAAGCATGTGGTAAAGTAAACATTTGAAAAACAAAACTTCTTACCTAAGACAAGAGGTGATATGAGTTTCTTTACTCATAAACAAAACCATGAGTCTTGACGCTCTAAACTTGAAATTGAAAGCACTCAAGGATAATGATAAAATTTAAGCCATCTTGTAATTTCAGTTCTAACTGGCTTTGGAATCTAAGGTTCGAATACCAGTGGAGCTATGTGACTTTTTTTCCAGTACTTTAAAAATTAAACATTACATGCAAGTTAAAAGAAAAAAAGGTTTGTCAACATGTATAGATCAACAACTGAACAAAGTGCATCCAATTTATAAGAATAAATCCTCTGATATTTAGAGCTATTGTGATATTTAGAGCTATTGTGATATTTAGAGCTATTGTGTATATTTCAATAAAAGTTTCTTTTTCTACTTTTACTACACAATTCAATCTTTTGATAAGCTAGAATAATGCCTGAAATTATTTAAAAGAGACAATAAATATATTTTTACAAATCTAATGCTTTCAATTTGAGGGTTAAAGAAAAATATTGTTAAAAGAAATTCACACAACTATTGAAGACATACACCACATGATTTGTGACTTTGGGCGTTCATAATTGAACATGAAAGCAATGGTTTTTATTGTGAATTATCACTGTCAATAATTGACTAAAAACAACATTTCATTTGTTTTCTATTTAATGCTGTAAGAAAAAAATCCTAATTGGCATTTATTTCACGATAGGTCTTAATTTATATCAATTTTCACAAGTTGAATATGAACACGCCGACTATTCAATTACCAAACCGACAGAATAATTATGTATTGTATTGTTCTAAAGCATTGTGACAATATTCAGTCAGTCCTCTTACCTATTGTTAACTGGACATGGAAGAACTGTAATTTACAATATAGATTAAGAATAAAATTGAAAATACTGCAACCACACGAGTGACAGAACTAACTTGACAACACCAGTGCTGCCATTTGAGAAAAAATATGACGCCATGACAGCATGTTTCACCACTCCGCACAATTAACAATTCTAAGCATGTGTTAAATTTAATTAATCTTGATAAAAAAAAACCTGTGGATTAGATTTTATTGAAATTAAATAATAAAAGAAAAATAATTACAATATTTTTTACATGTAGTGATAATCTAAGCTTCTTTACAGTTATATTATTCTTATATTCGGTTCTTGGGTTTTTTATTCCAGCATTTCGATCGCGGTAGTAGAAACAGCTTCGGAGAATTGTTTGTCAGTACTCGTATTATTTTTAGAAGTTTATGGTTTGTTATGGTCACATGCACTCTTTCAACTGTCAGGTTGACATGGTTACAGAAATGGTTATAAATTACACATAAAATGATCTAAACATGTTATATATTAGGCACTCGAGCCGTATATGCGTACTGTAATATGTTGATAGTATATCTATTTAATTATCATGAACCGCTAATTTAACAAAATAACCAAACTGCTATTTCTTTACTTTCATATTACTTGACAAGTCAACGTTCACTCCGGTAAAGGGGTAATCAACCGTAAAAAAATGATTTGATTGACTTACGCATTGTTTAATTTACTAGAGTTTTGATTCGGGGGGCGGGAGATCATCATGTGGTGTAACTTCCTGGAGGTGGGCGGCGTTCAGACACGTGTAGCCGCTTGGGGCGGCTGGCATCAAGAAGAATTGCCGCCGGAAGTCATCATTTGCATCCCGGGAAACCCCGGACTCGCTGGGTTCTATTACAACTACCTAGAGAAGCTCCACGCAACCTCTAATTTGCCTGTCTGGATATTAGGCTAGTTAACATTTGATGTGTTAATTTCTTTGTGTGCAGTGCTTTCTTCCTTATAATAATTAATATAGATTTTAATGATTTTTAACTAGGCCATGCAGGTCACGAAGAACCTACACACTGGAGTCCTATCGTAACCCTAAAGGGTCAGGAGCGACTCTTCGATCTCCCTGGCCAGCTGTATCACAAACTAGACTTCTTGAAGCGTTACACGAAGCCCTCCACGCGAGTGCACCTGGTGGGACACTCTGTGGGCGGCTGGATGGCCATGGAGCTACTCAAATCACCTCTAATCAGGGACAGGATAGTGTCTGTCAACCTGCTCTTCCCGACTCTGCAAAATATTGCTACCACTCGCAATGGCCTCTTCCTCAATGGCTTTATAAGGAGAATTACATTCATCGTTATATTTCTGACATTCATTTTCTCTAAGTTACCCTTGTTTTTGGAAAAGATTCTCTTGTTCGCTTACTTTTTTTTAATGAATATTCCTTATTCATTTTGTGATAACGTTTTGAAGTTTATATGCCCATCAGTGGTGGAGAAAGTATTGTTTATGGCTTATAGTCAAATGGACCTCATTATCGATCTGGATGTTTGCAACCTGAAAAGTAATGCTGGCAAAGTTAAGATAATTTTTAATAGCAACGACGGATGGGCTCCTGGTAAGCATTTTGAAGAATTGCTGCTGCTCGCGCCGTCCCTCCACATTGAGGAGGTTCCTTACAGTCATTTATTTGTATTCTTGTCTTCGGCAAAAGTGGCTTCAATCACCGCACGTTTAATTAAAAGCGCTGTGGTAAATCTTTCTTAAAAATTCATATATTAAATCAGTTTGATAATGCCAATGTGAAAAACACTTCTAATTGTTCTCAAAGAACGATCAGAGTTGCTTTACTATTATAGTAATTTCCAAGTAGTTTTGTACAATAAGACCTAAGCTGTCTCTAAACAGAATCATGCGCATCATGAGATTTAGTGACCGGTGTTTGAAGACAAGTGGAGCTAGGAGCTTCCAATTCTCAGGTTGTGCTACAGATCCCCTTACACAAGATGCTCTTCACAATCAGATCTGGTAAGACGCCACATGTGAAACTTTTGATATTCTCTCAAGAAACAGGCCAACTTCTTTATAGGCCAGTCTTCTTGATAGTCCTCCTGCTTTGTGGACCTTTTGGAGTTTCAAACTTAACTGCATAGAGATCAAAACCAAGCAAAATGCAATGCTACAAAAGTTTTTTAATTTCAGTGCCTATGTACATATATGTACTATTTATGTTTTGTAAAATATGTATATTTTTATAATAATAAATAATTTTCTATTAAATAATTGTTTTTTTTATTCCAATAATTACATTATTTTGAAGAACATACATTTTGGGGGCAGTGAGCATAATTTTTTCTTGGAAACAGCTGACTCAGTTTGAAAAATATCTAATTAATTTGAGCAAAATTAATTAAGCTGGAATAATATTTTGTATTTATTCAGGATAGCTGGTTGGAAAACCCTTCTGGTGTCTCTAGATCTATATGGCAAACAGTGATGAAACACAATATTTAGGTAATCGATTCACATATGAAACGATGAGAAAAATCCTTGAAAATCTTTTCAGATCAGAATCTACACTAACAGCTGCCACGGCTCGGTGCTCTTTGCCAACTGAGCCGCTTTATAGCGGCTCAGTTGACAGTTATCTGCAGGTGCGGAATATGACAGCTCACCTTCCTCCTCTTCTTTTTCAAACAATAATTTCTTAATCAAAAACGTTCAGTTCTGGATTCACATAAAAATAAGTTAAAAAAAAAAACAATTTTACACAGAAATAACACCATTTATTGACTTAAAAAAAGACAATATTATTACAAGCAATCAGTACATATATACGTTAGTTTCAAGTAATTACAATACTTATAAATACAACATGAAAATACTCAATAAATATTTTTTTTAGCACAGAGAAATTGTGTGTAAGATTACTCTGCATTCAGCGTTCAATAGCCTAACCTAACCATTTTATCTAAAATAAAATATTTAATATATATTTTGATAAATTGGGATTTTTAAAAAAATACAAATGAAGAAGTCATCAATAGCCTTGAGATCTGAGAATTCTCATCATATGCTATTGTGGAAACCAAGCAGGTTGTAGTCGGGGTTCACTAGGCCTGGTAGATATTTTCCATTTACCACCGGCATACATACAAGCAAAAAACCATTAATAAACCTTATAAAAATGTAAAAAGCAACAATCATAACTTAGTTACTGTTATTTTTTTTAAATTATCAATCACAGAATTTCTTGAATGCAGAGAGCCAAAAAATACCTTTTATAAGGAATTCACGGTTTTTTGGTTGTATGGACGGGACCCAGCAAATAAAACATTTTTCTCCTTTATAAATCAATACTACAATAAATACTAAATAATATAAATAGTACAAAATTCTACAGCTAATTCTGAACATCAATTTATGGTTGAACACTGAAATACTTCTAACAGACCATTTACAATTATAAATTAAAATGAAAAGAAACCATTAAAAATGTATGCTTAGAAGGTATGTCTTAAACTAGATAATAAAATACTTTATATTTCACAAAGACATACTCTCTATATTGCACTCAGGGCCTTGTCTATCTGAAACGTGACATAGGGCTTTTTTTTGAGAAAAGACAAAGAATCAATTAAAATAATTTAATTGTAGAAAATCAGGTACATTTTTTTAAATGTTTAGAACTCATATGAATTTTCCAAGTGACGTTTGCTACTTCGGAGTACTTTTCATGTTTAGCCATACCTACCGTGTAGCCATTTCCCATGATGACATTTGAAAGATCAGCATATTTGACAGACGGTTAATTTGTTTATAGATACACCTCAATCGTTATCACACAGAGAAGGTAGGAGGCAGAGGACTGCAAGATCAATGCGTGATGGCCACCTTCAAGCCAACCAAAACTCTAAGAACCTCTCTCGATTTACAGGTAAACAAGGTGAAATAAAGAATAATGTGTAAAGCTTTCTATACTTAAATTATTTTTAATGATGCTGTATATTTCCTTGAATAGAAAGTCCAGAATTACGTTTCAACAGTGTTTAACCAGTCAACACCCTTAAGTTGTAAAAAACATATGTCTAAATTAATAATTACATTTATCAACGAATTTGGCACAATACTTGTTTTGAACACGAGTTATCGTAAATATTAAAACCATACAACAACTTAATACTTTGGTTTAACAAAAAAAAATTACCCTCAACAATTGGCAACATTCTCGTCGAGAATAATTAAAAAGTAAAGGCCTTCGGCCCAGTTGTTTCACAATGATACAAGTACTAAAAACAAACAATCTTTGTAAATGTAAACATGAAATGTTCTATATAAAAATAGACAGTGCGAATACTAGAAATAAGCAAAGAAAATTGTTTTATCTTATTATCTTAAAACAATATTTTGTGTAACAAGAATAGAATATTGATTGACTTTGTTGTTCCTGTTGAAATCACATTGAAATTGAATTCATGCAATATCGCAATAAATATACAACTAAATCATGCTAACAATTACAAAATAAAAGTACAAATTACATTTTAAGTAAAACCTCTGTCCTTACAATTATTTATTGCTACACGGTGGGTTAATTAAAAAAAAAAAACAAGCACATTTGTGCATTGTCAGTATACAAGAGTGGTCCATATTGCCACTCTCCAATGATGTTGAAATTATGAAAAATTTAA
Organism: Atopsyche davidsoni; assembly: GCA_022113835.1. Taxonomy (NCBI): domain Eukaryota; kingdom Metazoa; phylum Arthropoda; class Insecta; order Trichoptera; family Hydrobiosidae; genus Atopsyche; species Atopsyche davidsoni. The sequence continues at coordinate 922,990 of JAILWY010000028.1, forward strand.
ACGTTTGGTTTAATTTTTATATATTTCAACCATTTTACGATAATATAATATTGCGGTGAATTTAAATTTCAGACTACTATGACTTTGATCAGGTCGGTTTCGTACGAAATTATTCCAACTTATTTCTTAGTGATGGTATGATTGATTGACTCCGTGTAAGAGAGATGCAGCAATTTAAATTGCATTTCTCAATGTTTTGTAAATTCTATTTGTGATTGTTAACTTTAAATTAAAAAAATGTACACTAATGTGATATGGTTTTTCTATAGGTAACTAACTTTATATTCAAATATAAATGATTACAAAATTAATTCTACAGTAATGTATTAATAAATATATTACTAATGGCCAATATATTTTTCAGAACCTACAGTTCTACCTAATCAGTAATTATTAATATTAATTAAATATGTTCATTGAATACTGATATTACATGTGAACGATAAAAATACAAAATGTGTAGTGAATATTTGCTAATCTTGAATAACGTAAGTTGTACATCACAGTGTAATCTGCATAATTTTTAATATTCGTTATACGGAGCAATTCCAGACATGTTTTAGAACTTTCAATCATTTAAAAAATTCAGCATATTACCGAAATACATTAAATTCATAGTTGCCCTACCTAGTGTATAGTTTCAACATTTACTGCTAGTCCCCAAAAATATCCTACGAGATAGTGACATCTTTGTATTGGCATTTCGCGGATGTCGGTACTAAGTGCAGGCACCGGGTTTATATTACCAGAAGACGACAAATTTAGTGGATATAGGGAATAAGCGGATACTATTTTATATTAATCAAAAGTGTTTGAAGTATTATTTACACTGTTAATAAATCAATAGAACAACAAGTTGAAAAATCTGTAACAGATTTGGAATCACCCTATAGATTGCCTCTCTCAAAACCCACAACAAGCGCTGGTATATTTTGCAGTGGTCAAGTAAGATGTTAGATATATTCTACGTTTACAAATTTTTATTTATATTATTTTAGCAAGAAAACATCAATAAATATTACAACTAAAATCAATGAGGGTTCAACAAAATAATTATTTTATTGTGTTATCATTTATAAAATTATAATTATAAAAAGTAACTTTGTATTTTTGTCTTCACTTTTGAGTTTATTGAAATTATAACTAACATAACTAAACAGTTTAGTCATTCATCTGATGATGACCCGGTCATTGGGTTGAAACTAGTTATGCAAATAATTTCAATAAACTCAAAAGTGAAGACAAAAATACAAAGTTACTTTTTATAATTATAATAATGGATCTTCACCATTCAAATGCCTTGTCCCTCAACAAGATCATTTATAAACACAATAAAAAATGATAATTAATAATTTGAAACAAAATAATCATTCAAAACTTACCAAGTTGAAGTTTCTCTTAATTTAAGATAAACATTTTACAATATAAAAATTTAACAACCTATACAAGTATAGTCCTTTTTGATATCCATAACTATATATCAATCAAAAAAAATTCTTTGTCTCTTAAAAAAGTTAATATTCAACAAAGTTTCAGATTTGAGTGACCTTGGCGTGTTAATAAACATGCAAGACGAGTAACTATTCTAGTGGGCTTGCTCACCAACCAATGTGGAATTCAAGTTTTTACATTGTCGCTGGGTTCAAAGGGAAACAAAACTACTCGGTGAAGGTTTCAAGCAACGATGGAAATGTCACTGGAGACGCGACACGGCCGCATTGTATTCTACTGCTTGTTTATTTGCCTTATAGAATCCTCATTATTTGTATTACTTCAGGATAACATTCAAAATATCAGCAATATGCGTATTTTACAAACCCGACTTCTGAATCAAGACAAAACGAGAAATATGATATGTCTTTGGTGTGTAATAAAAATATATATAATATCTTTAGCCATGTATGACTATAACGTCACAATTTTACATCTTTTGAAATTTGAAAAACATTAATCCTAAATTTCTCGTTTTTTTTAAAATAAGTTACTAATTTTCCACAAAGATCGATGCATAGTAGTGGTAAAAATAATGTATTTCTAAAAATCGTGCAATCTTTTGCAATCCCGGAAGTAATACTGAGATTTACTGCTTGATAGGTGACCATAAAAATATCAGACCAATCTGACAACTTTTAAGGTTACTACCATAATCGTATCGAGCATACGGATAAAAATAAGAATGAAAATGTCTGGAAGAGTTTGATTTTAAGTTGAGGGTCTTCAACATAAACCACACGTCGTAGAGATCCGTCTTGTATTTTTTATCAAGTCAAAGAAGTTTTCACATATCTGAAATGACGCATCACAATGCATGAGATGTGTTTTAATTGAAGAAAAGAGCAAATAGGAAGTTAAGGCGCCAGTTTGTTTTGTAAGAGAAATTATATTCTTGTTTTTTGATGCTCTTCTATTGCTTCTTAGTGGAGCGAGGAATACGGACTCGGATGGTTGGCAAGGGAGATGTTTTCACCTGACGTCTCATTATCTGTAATCAACAAAGGAAATAATTTTATACTTAAATTATTAATACCACAAGTAAAATATTAAACTGAAATTCCATCATGTGAAAATGTTTGAATCGATTATCTAAAATTTAATTACAAAATTTACTGCCATTTTTTCCTTTTTCACACAGTGTAATTTAGTCACTGACTGCACGGGATCCTCACTGCTTGCAAATAACGAACAGATAGTGAAGAACTTACCTTTTTGACAAAAGCTGCATTAAGTGATCTAGTTTTCCTTGCACTTTGAATGATACTTTCCTTCTCCACATTTTCTGCATCAGCTTGACAAACTGCATTCACAAGAGCTTCAGGAGTACTTTTTTTGGAGTAACTTCTCTTCGAATTGATGGCTCTCAATGGTCTCTTCGGTGTTAGTATGGAACAGGCCGTATTATCTTCGTTTATTGCGATTGACTTAACTGAAGACAAACCGTGAAGATCTTCCCCACTTGCTGAAGTAGTTTTGGGGTTTGCAGCTTTTGACAGCCTCTTGCGGGTATGATAAGCGTCGCCATGGATGGATGGCTCTTGGACTATTGGAGCTCTTTTAGTTTTAGAGACAATTCTCTCGTTCATAGAACTTTTAAGAGCATCTGTGTTAGTAAGACTACTTCTCTTGTGCTCAGTTCCTATGGCAATTTTAAATGAACTGTTTTTTGTTTGACGTTTTCCAAGCTGAGCTTCAGGGGTTTTTCTGACATCCTCGAGTCCCTTGACGGAAGAAGAGTCAGAGGACTCTTTTTCATTTGGTGCTCCTGCGGATTGACTTGGTTTTCCAAAAATCAGCTGTGTTACTTTATCAAGAATTGGATTTTTATGTTTAATCTTAGTTTTTAATAAAATATTCGGTTTTGAAAAACGACTTTTGAAAGCATCTATTTCAAGCGAGTGACTCTGAAAAATAAAACTACATATTAAGAAATGACATTCAAGTTGATGAATACCTAGAAGATATGTTCGCAGGTTTAGGCAGCTGTTTGTGCACTTATTTTGTGGATTTATACTATTTATTTAGATTAACACGTTGACTGCCAATAGGATTTTTTTAGGTTTAATTTAATATAGTGGGTCGAAATACAATTATTTAATTTGTTTTGAGATATTTTTATCGGCCATATCGAAGGAAGGTAGAAGAGGGCCGTGCCGGCCATGTTTAATGGTAGTTTAATACAGGGCGCATGGCCGACGGGCAGAATGCCAAGCTAAAGTCAGGTATGTCGTGTCGGCCATCGGTGGCCGACACGGCAGTCAACGTTTTAATAATCAAAAATTGATGAGTCATAGATAGTTAGTCATGGACTTTAAAATATTTAATTTTAGTGACCATGACATTCAAATCTCTGAAGATGGCCCAAGTACCCAGACCAAAACTACAGAAATCTCAAGAAAAAACATGAATATAGTATTAATTAATTACAATATTTAATTGGCATAATAAGTACGTTGTTTTACTTATAGTTATATGGAATATTTGCTTTACATCTTTCTCAAAGCGAAAAAACACCAATATCTGAGACATACCAATTATATTCAATTATAACTTCAACAATAAGATTCTTACCTTTGATTCAACGGAAAGAGAAGGGATAATATCTGTCGTATTGACATTAACAAATGTAGAATCAGCCACACCTGAAATAGAAGTGACTTCCGAACCTATTAAAGGTGAAATCTTTTCAGTACTTTCCACAATTTTTCTTCTTTTATTATCTAAGGGAGTATTCAGTGGATTCTGTCTCTTGCGGGCAGTTCTGCTAGGTCTCCTACCTTGACCTAGTTTGACAAGAGCGTCTAGTCTCTCAAGAGATTCGATATTCTTTGCATCTTTTGAAGTGTCCACATCCACACTGCCATCACAGCATTGAACAACATCTGTTTTTATATTTTGCGCTTGCAAAGTCATAACAAACTTTTTCCGTGCAATATTTGTCATCAGCGGTGATTTATTTTTGTCCGCGACCGTTTCAAACACCTTAGTTGTATGCTCTGAGTTGGAAACTTTTGGACTCAGTAGAACAGACTTTGGTGCAATCCTTACATACTTCTGACCATTTGGGTTCGTTGGGAATAGAGCCACCTTTTTAACTTTAGGTTTTAGCTTGACATCATAACCTTTCGGTGACATCATAACAATATCTTTTTTCGGCAAGGACTCAGAGGACGGTTCATTTTTTATGATTATGGTTTCTGATATTTTAGAGGCGATATTTTGAGGTTTAATTACTTTCACAATCTTGTGTTTGCCCAGAGAAGCAATCGGAACAATATGACGGTCGAATAACAAATTTTTATCCTTCAACTTTAAGAGTTGAGGATTATTACGTGCATTACATGCCAGCTGTTTTTCATTGACTTCGGAAGGTTTCAGTATCTTCACTGCATCCCTGCGAGGTGTAACAGTCGATTCTTCTACTTTAGGGGACGGCGTTGTGTGAACTTCTGGAATTGTGGATGTATTCTGAAAGTCTGAAGCCAAAGTTGGGATGGCTTCTGGAGAACTCTTAATGACAATGTTGGGTACAAGCATATGCAGAGGTGGAGGTGGAGGGCGGCTCCTGTTCCTCACGACTAATTCTGCCTCACACATATTGATCAATTCGGCTTCCGCACAGAGACAGTTCATTCGGAACCTGAAACAATATTAAAGCATCATATGATATCTGCTTCCTAGGAAAAGGGTCTGCAAAGAAGCTGTTAATAATAAAGACACGCTATTATCCAAATTCAATCAATAACTCATTCACAGTCAAGGGAGAAGCCACAGGGTACACTTTTCACTGATAGCCTCTCTTTCAGTCTTTTTCCTAAGACACCTACCTTTTACACCGTATATGCATGATTGAGGAAATTCCTACTCTTTAATTCATTACAAACTGTCATTCTGTTCACTTCTCGTATGGGAGAGGATAGAGAGCCTTTCTGGTGTCTCTCCAGGTTCTATCTCACTCTTTTATTGCAGTGAACCGAGATGACTTATCCCAATCTTACCCAGAATTTGCACTTATGTATTATGTTAGTTTTAAGAGTCAATTTATTGACCCTACTATTCTATGCTTAAAAATCGCAACTGTATAATGTATTGACATCGGTATGCAAAGGGTGATTTGATAATCAAAAATTGAGATTTTAAATAATAAGTAGATTCACCTGTAGAATCGCAACAGTAATCGAGCACAGGTCACACACAGATGCTTGGGCAGGCGATCGGAGATTAGCACTGTCACTGGTAAACAATCGTGGAGAGCCTCGGCCATTGCAGGTCCATCATTTTGCTGTCCATGAGAAAAAATGGGAATGCGTGTCTCCCCACACAGCCGTGCACATAATCGACACAGGGAATGAGATAACAATGATGGAGATGTTGTCAAGCGAGGTGGCTTAATGATGACATTCTGCCGTGCTGTAAATTCGGTTAGTAAAAAAATATTGTTAGCAAAGAGACAGTAGTATAATAAATATTAGTAAAAAATGCCTAGTAAATTTGCTATCAATTTTATTACATTATATATATATATAATAGTAGTGTGCATTAATTGTAAGGATTTTCTAAGAGATGGCGTTACTAGTATTGAATCGCATCAGGCTATACTTTAACTAACTTCATTGTGAAGCGTCATTGTTGAGCTTTATTTTTCAGTATGTCATATCGCTGAAGTGTATACAACAATTTTTTTGAGCTCTCAACATGTCAAATTTTGTACCAACAAAACGCAATTTGCAGGAAGCTATATTTTTCTGTTTCAATTGGAAGAAAAAACCAGCTGAAAGTCACCGTTTGCTGTGTGAAGTTTATGGTGAACATGCTCCATCGCAAAAAACGTGTGAGAACTGGTTTCGACGCTTTAACAATGGTGATTTCGATGTGGACAGGACAATCAAAAAAATTTGAAGATGAAGAATTAGAGGCATTGCTCGATAAAGGATAAACGCAATCAGAGCTCGCAGAATCATTGGGAGTTGATCAAGCAACAATTTCGAGAGGCTTAAAAGCATTGGGAATGATTCAAAAGCAAGGAAATTGGGTGCCACATGAATTGAAGCCGATTTTGCATTTCGGAAATGCTGCTTGAAAGCCTCAAAAAGAAGTCGTTTTTGCATCGTATCGTATAACCAGTCCAAACATTAGACAACAATTTATGCGTTTGAAGCGAGCATTGGCAGAAAAATGGCCAGAATATGCGACCAGGCACGAGTCTGTAATTTTCCATCATAACAATGCTCGGCCACATGTTGCTAAACCGGTTACAAAATATTTGGAAAACAGTGGATGAGAAGTTCTGCCTCACCCGCCTTATAGCCCAGACCTTGCCCCTTTCGACTACCACTTGTTTCGATCGATGCAGAATGCCCTTTCTGGAACACGCTTCACTTCTGAACAGGGTATCAAATATTTGGCTTGATTCTTTCTTGGCTTCAAAAGACGAACAGTTCTTTTGGGATGGAATCCATAATTTGCCCGAAAGATGGGGAAAAGTAGTGGCTAGCGATGGTAGAATACTTTGAATAGAATATATTGTACCAATTTTTTATAATAAAGCTCCAATTTCACGAAAAAAATCCTTAAAATTAATGCACACTACCAATATATATATAAATATATATATATTTAAAAGACTAATTTTTATCAAATATCTATGGAGACAAATATTTCTCAACATCAGACCTACAGACAACTACAAAACAATACGAACCTTTTGTTATAAAATCGTAAACATTTTGGCTATCATCATTTTGGTCTCCTCTGAATTTCATGTTAAAAATTTGCAGTCGCAAGTTAAGATCTTTAAAAGTATCTTTGGGGTTGACTACGATGTTCACATCTTCACCCTTGGAATTCTTCAGTGTGAGCTTCATATCTAGGTTAGCTCAATTTTTAGAACAAAATGATAAAATGGTATAAATTATATGAAGCTGCAAAAATGTTAGTTTCATATTTTCTACATAATAGACTTAAGAATTTCGTTAAGGGTTTTATTATTGACTACTATTTAAAAACTAACACAGCAATCTGACAGCAATAACATGTCCAACAATATCTTGAAGGTCCTTTGTGATTTTTATTTTGTCTATGTACATTATATTTATTTTGTAATCTATGCGCTATATTATAAATTTTCTTATAAAGACGCGTTTTTTTTAAGTTAATAATATTTTGAACTGAATACTCAAGCCATCTCTAAAGAATAAAGTTTTAGATTAAAATACCAGGACCTATACGCCATATCATTTAAAAAATGCAGTATAACACTCAAGAACTCTGAGTTTACTATCACTTATTTTATTTTTATCTATCTATTACAGTTTTTATTTTTTCAAGTTTGTTTTCCAAAGCTATTCTGATCCTTTTGGGTTGTCTATGATAAAGGCATTTCGGTTTAGTGATGTGCAAAATAATTAATTCTTACAATCCACTTAACTCGAATTGTACGTCTAAACCAGGGATATCCAACCTGGCCTTGAACATTTTTCCGGCCCGCGAGATTCATTACGCTTTTAGAAAATATATTTATTTTAAAGGCCAAAGTAGTGAAAACTAAAAAACCAATGTATTAAAATATAAATTATTTGTGCATCCAAATATTAAAAAATTACCTGTCGAAATTATGAGAAAAAATTAACTTTGATTTTAAATAGTATTCTTACAAATATATGACAGATATTGCCTGTTTTATTCATGACTTTACCGTTATGAGTTTGCAGAATAATTAAAATATATTCAGCGAATTTACGGTGCGCGCGCATCTAGAAACATTTTTTGATGATTTTATTTTTTATATTTAATTTTAAGTGTTATATATTTCTTTATAATGTACATTTATTATCATTATTATTATACAATCTATATTTACGTGTAAGAATAATAATAAACGCAATAATAGTAACTCATTATGTTTTAATTTTTCACTTCAAAAAAATGTTTATAGTGTATTTTAATCTAATACGGGGATAAGTAATTTTATATGTGGCCCGCGGAGTTATGATGCATTTCCAAAGTAACCCGCAAGATCATTCGGATTGGCCACTTCTATGCTAAACGATATAGTTATTTGAAAGTAAAAAAATCCTAATTGAATTTTATTAATTGATGAATAAATTTTTTTGTATTTAATAAATCGGACATATTTAATAATTCACCTGTTTATTCGAACAAGTCGATTTTTTGAATAATTTATCGATTATTATTCGATTGTGCGCATCACTACCACGGTAGTCATATGGCGTTGGGTATATGTATATAGTCGATAGTATTGGTTATCATCTCTAGCATTGCTTGAATAGACTCTTCAAATACATACAAACCGTTTGTATACGGTACACAGTATAGAGTTGGTTAGTCCTGTCCATTCGTCTCTTGTTTGTACTATCGGTAATAATAGCGTTATTGTTCGGTTAAAAGTTCAATTTCAAAACGAAAGTAATGCTTGATAATGTTGCATAATACAACAGCCTCCCCGATGCTTCAAATGAACGAAACTAAACGGAAATATGAACTAAGCTTCGTGATGTTTTGCGTGTACGTCCATAAGCTGTCACCCGTAGTCGCATATCGGATATTCTAGTACTATCACCACTTATTTCATGGTTATACTGTGGTTTTATTATTGATACTCGTAGAGACACAGTCCATTTTATTTATTTAATAAGTCCGTACTGACTAAGAATATATGCATTGTGTATACACCCCAAAAGAAAACAATTATTTGACATGTCACATTTTTCTGTTTATTTTGAAGACAAGCCGCTGGAGATGCCCGTCTAGCATCAGTTTAATTTATTTCATATAGTGTATTTCGATAATAATAACCATCAATAATTTATACTGGTCTACAGGACATGTCTCATTAGCAGTTAAAATCTTTAAAAAATATCTTGTCAGTTTGATTAAACCGTAGCTGCCTTTGTTGGAAACCCTTATGATTTGATGAATTCATTTTGATAAACTTAAAACAACATTTTACACAAAATGGCTCAATTTGCTTTTGTAAAAATAAACAAGGTATAAGAAGATTGGACAACTGCTGTATAGTATATGTTTTTTTTTTTTTTCAGAGTGTGAAAATGACTACGCTTAATGTCATTGACCAGAAGGAATCTCTACAACTCAAAAAGATCCCGGATCTCATCCCTATCATGTCCGTCCCGCAAACAGAAATGCAGGTTAGAAAATTTAGTACCATTTTATTTACTAATTTTTACTGTATATTTATTAATTAATATTGTAACACTAGCAATGAAGATGGGACATTTTGAAGGGAAAATTTAGTGCATTATACAATAAATTTAAATATTTTAACTTAAAATAATATACTTCATTTCACATAATAGATACAAATTGTATGTTTTCAAAAGTAAAGTTTTTTTAGGAAAATATTCTTCGAACACTGTGATTTTTTTTAAAATCATTAATTTTATATTATTATACTTTTGGTGAACCTGGTTACGTCATGAAATAAATAATGTATTTGATTGATTGATTTTTTTTCACTACATCCTTCAGTTTCAAATATTATAATGATAATCTACCTATTGATTTCTGTCAAAACATTAATTATGTTAAACTACCATTGAAATAAGAATTCATAACTTTTCTATGAGTGCTATTTGTCTCTTAATTTATTTTTATTTTCAGATTTATAAAAGCAGATCTCCCGCACCGAAAAATAAAGAAGTTTTTGCTGATCTCTCAGATGTTGCATCTTCTCCCAGACAAATAACGGCGAATGATGTTCCTTTGGAAAGTGTCTCTGTGGTGGGAAATTATGAGACCTGTGTCTCATCATTATATGTGGAAGAAATTCTTAGCTTATCAAGTGAACGCAAACCAGATGAAAACTCTTTTAGTGATATGTTCGACAACACTAGTAGCAATGTTAGTACCGCAATTAAACCAATAATTGATTCAAAATTAGATGCTGCTACAGTTACCAGCGTGGCGGATATATTCCAATGTAGTTCCTGTAATGAAAGTTTTGATAATATTTCAACTCTCACAAGTCACATAGCCACGCATGTCAGAAACATCATCAAGGTCAAAAAATGTACATATAAATGCGATGAATGTGTATTCATCACAAATAATTTAAAGGAATTTAAAGCCCACAAGATGTCACATGTTGCATGTGAGAGCTACTGTTGTGATGAATGTGAATACAAATGTAATTCAAAGTCTGCGCTTGATGTACACCTTCAGGCGCATCAGAGTCCAATGTTTACATGCAAGCTTTGCGGTTTTGAGACTAATCTTATTCTAGCGCTGCAGCGTCACATCATCGGCCATCAGACTTACAATTGTTTTGTGTGCAGCGAATACCAACCGGATCTGGTCAAGCTACGAAAACATCTGATCGTTCACGACGGAGTCAAACTTTTAGCTTGCAATTTGTGTGATTTTCAATCGGATCATTTCACTACGCTAGTAAGCCACACAGAAATCCACAAGTTTAAATGCAAGTGCTGTGAGTTTTCTTGTGACACAACTGATGACCTCGCTACCCACGAGAGCACGCATGACGGTGTCCCCAAAGATATCATTAACAAGTGCCACTGTGGAAGAACTTTTCTTCTTCACACCAATTTAAAATTGCACCAAATTAACTGTATAAAAAATAAAACTAATGTGCAAAATGAGGAGCTTTCTCAATCCGTTGCTCTTGAATCAAGCGAATCTTCCAGTTTACATGGTAATCTGCCGAAAAGCACAGCTATGAAACGCAGTTCTGAAATTACATCTTCTGCTGCCATTCCTGTAAAAATATACAAAAATTCAAATTCTCCAAGTGACATTATCAGTAGGGCATGGAATGCAACTGATGAAAAATTAAACACATCTACAGTCTCGGATTATCCACCCATCGACATACCTGTTAAGCAGATGCCTGCAGCGTTGTCATCTATTGTCACTTCCATGAATACAGAATCAAATGAATCTTCTAATATAACTGAAGATCTGCCTGTAAGACTGAAGTCTAAAAGCGAATCAAATCAGCAAGGATGCATCAATTCTAATGGTGAACCATTCAATGGCAATGCAACTTCTCCTCTACAAAAACAATTGACACAACTAGCTGTCGTTTTAGAGAGACTGCCGGCGCCGTCTGCAGGCCTCTCCATTTCGAATGCAGGCACAAAATCCTCATCACCACTTAACAAGACGGCGACCAACTCAGTAAACAGATTCACCTCTGTATCCAAGAGAAAACTTCACGAGGACCCATCCACTAAATTGAAAATTTATAAAAGTAAACCGAGTTCTTCGGCCTACTCCTCTAAAAAACAGAAGCCGATTTGTCCGATATGTAACTGTAAGTTTGAAGGAGAAAAATTGTTGAAGAGACATATGAACGAATCTCATTCTAAGGTACTGTCGTGCGAGAACTGTGTGTTTAAGACCACCAGTGAGAAACACCTTCTCTCGCACAATCGAGCCTGCAATACTGATGGCGTTTTCATCACACAAAAAGTGCAAACCGACGGCAGCGTGAACAAAGAGTTTGTTTGCAGAATTTGCTTTATGTCAGCTATCACGTTGCTGGCAATTAAGCATCACATGGTGTCCCATATGAAAGGTAAAAATTTAAATTGCTTAGTTTGTCAAGAGACGTGCAACAGTAACAACAAGCTCACTACTCACGTGTTGAAGCACAAGCACGTAAGTGCCAAAATATGCAATAACTGTAGTTTCTATTCATATAGTGACAATGAATACAAAGAACACTTAATGACGCATCTCTCCAAAAAAGAATTTGCATGCAATGAATGTCATACATCCTATGATAATGAAAGTGATCTAATGGAACATAACAACAACTCAAAGAAACTGGCGCTTGGGTGCGATCTGTGCGAGTATTCTGCTGATACTGATTGCTCGTTGACCACACACAGAACTGAGCATAAAGGTCAAAAAAAAACTCAAGAGATTAAAATTGAATCATATTCCGAAGATAATGAAGCTGATGAAGTGCCAGTAGATTCGGGGTCACCAAAATTATACTGTTCATTTTGTCCGTATTCTACTTGTTCCCGTGCCCTCTACAGAAGTCACAAGCTGACTCACGATGACTCGAATCTGTACTTATGTGATATATGCAATGAAAGGTTCTCATTGTTTTCCTCCTTAAAGAATCACGTGCAAAAGCATTTGAATCCTGATTATCACATTCAAAAATATGCCTGTACAGAATGCAAAGAAGAATTCGAAGATGAGAAAGAGGTGCTGGACCACAAAATATCGCACAGTAAAATGTATATGTGCTCCAAATGTGATTTCACCTCAAATGACCAAAGCTCGTTAAATGAACACATCATAGTTCATTTTATGCCATACGTTTGCAAGAGTTGTACCTTTACATGCAAATTAGCAAAGGAACTTAAAATCCACGAGTTGACTCATCGTCTAGAACGCGTATATTCTTGTAAATACTGCAGCATGAACTTCAAAGGTAATAGCCAGTTGGAGGAGCACCTGCAGACAGCACACCCCGCCATGTCCAAGAAGTCCTTGCTGTGTGACCACTGTTCCTACTCCACTACCATACACTATCGAATGGAACTGCATATGAAGAAACACACAGTGGAAACTTTCCTGTGCAATGTTTGTGAGTTTTCAGCACCCAAACGGTACTTGCTGAATCATCATTTACGCACTCGTCATCCACAGACAGAGGAACTTGGTCCACTTCCCGCCCGGTTTCTAAAAAAAATATATCCGTGCGATCTCTGCAAGTTCACCTGCGAAGAACTCAAGATCCTGCAGGAACACAAGCTCATCCACAAGCAGGAACGACCCTTCCCTTGCGACCTCTGCAGCCACACCTGCGGTAGTCTCCTAGAACTCAAGGTGCACAAATATTTTCACAGTGACAGAAAGTCGTATCATTGCGAGCAGTGTGATTATGTGTGCGATTATCCTTGGCGACTCAAAGCTCATCAGAGGATTCACAAAGACGATAGGCCGTTTTCTTGTGGCATCTGTGACTTTAAAACCAAATCTGACCGATACTTGAAGATCCACGAGTTGATACACAAGGAGAAACCGTTTGGCTGCAATGTGTGCGACAAAAGATTTCTGGTTAAAGCTAATCTCAGACTTCACGCTACCAAGCATTCAGACAGAAAGCAGTTCCAGTGCGATCGTTGCAATTACACGACACACTCCCTTCCTTACCTGCGCACTCACACCAGGGTCCACGATAACATCAAAAAAGAGTATTGTTGCGATGAATGCAAGTACATAACAAATTCATTGTATCGCCTAAATAAACACAAGTCTTATCATACAGGACAGAGACCTTTCTCAACAAACCCCCTAAACGTCAATAGCAGAATGGAGAAAGCTGATCAAGATGAAAATACAGATAATTTATTGAATGGTGATTTTAATGATGAAACTGAAAGCACCGAGGACTGTGGAGGGAATTTACTAGACACTAAAGAAATCGTAGTGCCTGATATCAATAAAAGAGTTGTCAAAACTAGAGACACTAGCCATCTTGAAATCAGTCAACTTGAAGTAGTGAATTGTAACGACATCGAAAATGACAATGATATTGAGTATCAAGTTGCAGTTGTGGATACTAATCAAGATGATGAAATTGTAATTGCAGATGAAACTGTACAATTTCAAGTTGAAACTGAAAATGACAGTTCAGTCAATGGTGACAATGAAGTTGATTATCAAGGTAATCAGCTTCTTGTTATTGGAGATGATGATAAAATTAAGACTGTAGGACAAATCTCAGAACATCAATTTGATGTTCAGCAAGATGAGGTCCTAGAAACTGACTTAATCGAGGACACGGACTCTGACCAGGTACACCAGCTTATTATCGTTGGAAATGTGACTGGTATTTTTAAAGAGCTTGATGAAAATCCTGATCATAATCAAACCTCTTCTTCAGAAACAAAGAACAAGGTTTTAGTTGCAAACGAACGGAAGAGGAATCTCAGCTGTCCCTCTTGCAGCTTTTCAAGCTGCGATTCGGTTCTTATGGCGCAGCATCGCCTGCTGCACCGTGGAGAGAAGCCATACAAGTGCAGCGAATGCCACTACGCAGCAGCCAGTAAAATACTGCTCAAGTTTCACAAGGAATCCCACTTGGGCATCAAGCGCTATTTCTGTGCTATTTGTGCTTTTGCCACAAACTATCTCAGCACCCTGACCAAGCATCAGATGAGACACGTTCAAAATAAGCCTTTCCTATGTGAGATCTGCAGCAGAGCTTGCTCAACGGCCAACGCCTTAGAGAAGCACTTGGAAATTCATACAACTGTTAGAAAGTTCACCTGCAAGGAATGTAAAGAAACCTTTCACTCGATCAGCCTACTCAATAAGCACAAACTGGCGAGTCACGCACCCCAAGTAGAAAAGGATTCGAAGCCTCACGCTTGTTCCGTTTGCTATTCAACATTCCGTCACAAATCTAACCTCTTGGAGCACGAACTCGTCCACCACGAGGAGAGACCTTTCCGATGCAATGAATGTGACTACACGTGCAAACGACAGAAACAGCTGCGGGTTCACCACTTGTGGCACCACGAAGAAAAGCCTTACAAGTGCCAAGGTTGCAATAAGGGATTTGTCAACATTAAAATTTTCGAAAGGCACGTGAACTTCCATGCCAGGATACAGTCAAGCGACCCCACCGGGCAGGCACGCAAGGCGGGACACATCATTGAAAAAGAAAAGCTTGTCTACGCTATGAAAGAATTTAACTGCAGTGAGTGTGACAAGAAATTTAACTCCGTTCACATGCTAGAGCTGCACAGAGAAAGTCATCTCAAAGTTATCAGTGAAAAGCTGTTCGAATGCGATCAGTGTCCGTACACCACCAATCAGAAACGATATCTCAAAAAACACGTTGAATACCACTCCCTACCCAGGTCATCGTTTGAATGTGACATGTGTCTCTTCACTACCACTTTTCCCGGTCATTTGAGAAAACACAAGCTACTTCACATAAAGAAAGACGAAGCCGAAGAAGCAACAAATGATAATTCATTTGTACGAAAAAAACTGTACCCCTGTAATAAATGCGATTTCAGTACTGACGATCTGTCCGAATTTGATCAACACAAAGAATCACACATCACTAATCCCAATTTCTCATGCGATCAGTGTCTATTTACGACAGACGTGTACTCTAAACTGAAAAGCCACATGGTGATTCACTCGGAGGTCAAGCAATATGGTTGCGACATGTGCAACTTCACCACCAACTATTCCTTGTACCTGAAAGAGCATAAGCTATCGCATGCATCGGAAGAATGGTCTAAATGCGCCATATGCCCTCTTGTTTTCAGACACGTGTCTGATTTGAACATCCACAAGTTGAGCCATTTCACTGAAGAAAAAAAATAAGAATTGCAAACAAAATTCCTTAAATAATGTTGGCAAGATATAATTTATAAATATACGGGTGTTCACACTCTCGTGAGAAAGTAGACGATTGAGCTCCTCTCAACTTTGGATCGATATCAATGCGTTGTTTTTCAAAATTTCAATAAGAAAGAGTACATTTCAAATATATTGGATAACCGGATCACCGCACTACAATCCAATTATTAATAGAAACTTTTTTAACAATGATTAATTTCTCTAGCAAATGTAAGTCCTTCACGTTTTGCAAATAGTTGTTACAACTAATCTCTGCCATTAACTGGCTCAAAGGAATTATGAACGCAAGCGTGTCACTGATAAGACAAATGCGATGATGTGATGCGTATTACCGCACCGATCTGATATTACTGTTCAATCCTCTGTTAAAAGGAATCGAGACAATATCACTTTGTATGTGCCCATTTATTAGGTTAAGTTTTATTTAATCAATAAATTTTAAATGTTCATCTAATGCTTTGATATTGTCAGTTATGCTAGAAAAGTGTAAAAGTACTAATATTTTATAATATTGTAAAAATAAATACACAAAACATGAAGGTAAGTGGTTTTTATTTGTCTCGTTATTATCTTTGACGCTACCCTTCCTGGAGCTACACTGCCCTTCCCCAGTTTATCTCACTCGGAGCATACCACTGTAACATCAACTTATCTCCGATCTGTCCATACTTTGCCGCCTCTGGAGTCTGAACAACGCACTCTTTGATTGGCAATTTATTGTTATTATCATAGAACCTTAAACAATATTGAAAATTAAACATGTGGAAAAATCACAAGAGTATTTTCTTTAAAATATTAAAATGGAATTCCACAGAGATAAGAAATATTGAATACTTAAAGTTAGAAGCGTTTATTACTCTGTTATGCGTTTGCCGTGTTATATTACCTGTTACCTCAGGACAGAGGTTGGTAAAGTGCAACTCTGGCACAAATATCCCCGGATATTATTTTGACGCGCCGATGATAAAGTCGTCTCATTGATGAGAACCTGGAATCATGCCTAAAATTAAAATTAACAACATACAAACCAGACTCAAACTTTGCAAGGACATCATTCTCATTAAATGTTTGACGGTCATTGTCATGATTTAAATTTTTTATTTAGTACGATTTCATCGATTGTTGTATTTTCATTTTTATGTGCGACTTGTAGAGTAAATATTATGATTTTTTGATCTTAAGTACTTACATATAATTAATAACACTTTATTTCTTTTGACATATATATATGTTTTATCAAACTTTCTTATATTACAGTAGCCTTAAGTTTTTATATTACACTTTCGATTTCTTATCTTTTCAAAATTGTATTATATAAACTTAAAGCCGTAAGAGTGTTTGTTTGATAATAAATAAAGAAATCAAGTTTTATTCAGTATACCTGTAATCTAATGAAGTGTTAAATTATAATAGAAGTTTGTGAAATCAATAAACAGATTTGAGTTCTTTTTTTTTTAACGTAATGTCCACATTTGGCTCTTTGGTTAATAAGTTTGACGACCCCTGCCTTAGAATATTACCTGCTCACGCCCGACAGATGCTGAAGGAAGCGCTCTTTTGCATCGCAGCAATGCTTCCTCGATGCCAAATTCTGCAATTTTTATATCATCCAGGTCCAGGGTGAGTAGTCAGTGCACAAGTGTTGGGATGATTATTGTATTACATCCCTAACCTGAAATACATATGCACCGAGTTACAATATTTATAATTCAGGATTTCAAGCTCAGTAACATGAATATAAATATATTCATAAATTAATATATATATATATGAATATATATATTTAATTATATATGAATTGAATTTGAAATGTTTTCAGTAAAATATTACATATTTAAAACCTTTTCAAGGTTTTCTGAAAATTTTATTTCATAGTTGATGTGGGATGTTTTCGTTTAGATTAACTTTAGTAAGCAGAGATCAATACCGTTGTCCCTGAAACCGAAACAATTTTGTGTTCTAAAATTCGTTTATTGTTGAGGTTAAAAAAAACCATAATGAACATTTTACTATATTTTTTCAATATATTAAGATGCAATGAAATATTTAAGAATATGCCCGTTGACTTAATTTGTGCACACAGCGAAGAAGTAATTAAAGCTATTAAATTTATTAACATTTTTAAGTCAAATAATTTTTTTTCTCTTTTGCATTTCAACGCCTAATTTAGTATCTCTTACTTTTCTACAAATCTGGAATATAAAGAAAACGCACATCAGTTGACAATTGACTAAACTTTTACTTTTACTAAAATTCGCAGTTTTAACATTTTATGCGATCAGTTTCATGAATTTTCACTCTTCTTGAAAGTGCCAATCGAGGAAGTTGGTAAAACTAGTCGGCTAAAATGTTATACTATATTGGGCATATTCAAAAAAATAATGTTTTGTAGTTTTTTATTAATTTTAATTGGGAAAATCTCTTTCCCAGGTAGCAACAGAGTCAGGTACTGCTAGTAAAATTCTCAGAACTTGAACGGGGTGGGACAGCCACCCTCGGGGGCAAGGGGCGCGGGGCGGGTGCTGGGGTGTTCAGGGTGGGCGCCCGCTCAGTCGTCGTCCAGCCGCCGCTCCCGCCGGTCCTCCGCACGACTCCCGACTTCCAGGAGAGGGTAGTGTAGTACTTCCTTCCTCGACCGGACACCGGCCTCGTGAGCTTCTCGATCACGGTGAGAACGTCTTCGTAATTTTTGTGGCTCCCAAGCTCCAGCTTGTCTTGTCAGCGACTTCTCAAGCCTCCAAATATATTCACCCCTATGAAACTTTTTGGAAAAACAAAGCACTTTGCAATGCCATCGTGCCAAACGTGTGCTGCAGCTCCGGGCTCCCCTCGCCTCGAGGCACCGGCCTCCGGAGCTGCCGGCGAGCCTGACTCGGGCCAGAGGTTTCCGCGGAGTATTTAGGGTTCAATATTCAAGCACGCCCGGAAGGCAGAGAAAGTTTGCGGTCAGTTGTTTACTTGGAGTTCTGTTTTCTGGGGAATTTAAGAAAAACATCTGGAACTATACGTTGTTGATTTATCAAAAATAGATGGAAGCGTGCTTTTATTGTAGCCCCAAATTGAATAGGGTGAACTATTCAAGCGTGCAAAAAATCAACAAACAATAATTTAATAACAACAGGGCGAATCTCTGCCGCGGGGCTCGCAAATCGAAATCTATCGTGGTATACAATGTGCAGGTAATCGATTCACCCCCGAAGCGACGTGAAAAATTGAAAAAAAATACCATCGCGGTTTTGATTTCCGTAAACAGAAGACGCCGATTCTCGCGGGAAGGATGAAGAAAACCGTCGGTTTTCGTGAGCCAGGCGGAGTTCGAGCCCGCGGCCGTCGCGGGGACTGCGCGCGAATCTAGCTTTTTTCTTACAAAAAGAGTGGCTGTACATCGAGTCCTATTAATGGCTCGGGCCTCGAGGGGAGTGGGGGGACAGAAACATTTCATAATGATCTGTTTGTTTTGCTTTTGTAATGAACTCAAAAAATTTGAATACCAAATTTCAACCTCTTGGATGTTAAAACAATAAATATCAACGAATATAATATTTATTGCTCGAATTTTTTCAGATGAGTGAGTATGCTGAAATTGAATACTGGCCAGGTGAGCGCGCCGCCCGGCACGCCTGCGGGGCACGCCTGCGGGGCACGCCTGCGGGGCACGCCTGCGGGGCACGCCTGCGGGGCACGCCTGCGGGGCACGCCTGCGGGGCACGCCTGCGGGGCACGCCTGCGGGACGCCCCTGACGCGTTCGGTTCTCGAGTGGCGGCTAGTTCTTCCCGTGACTCGTTTCCGACCGATGAATATATAAATTATATTCATAAAATATATATATATATACATATTTTAATAAAATTTGTGATTTTGTGACCTTTCACGTTGTAATCTTCGTAATCGTAACTTCGACTAATCGTAGATTTTTATTTGTAAAATCGTGTAAATCGAAAATAAAATAAATAGTCATTTATTTCAACATAAATATATATTAAAAAAAACATATAATAGTCTATTTATAAGCTAATACGATATATGTATGTAATTCATTTTAAATATAAAAACAAGACAAATTTTAAAATTTGATCAACAATTTCATCACTGTTTTTGACCTTTCTTTCTGATTGGTATAATGTCACTTTCATCACTCAATAGTACTTGACGCAATTAAAGTTCTGTGTTAGAAGAATTTAAAACGATTGCGGATCAGTGAACCTTGGTAATGAAATCCATAATTAACAATAGTGTTTGGTTTTTAGTCAAATCTTTATAGACCTCCTCTTATTGAGTCATGGTTTTATTAATATCTCGCTAAAAAAAGAAAGGTCATTCAACATTCGGGTCATTTTGTGGAAAAAGATTTCCCAATTTTCACGCTAATTCAAGTTCTTTTCACGGATGATTTTTGCTGTGAACCGGTTGAGACTTCTCTTTATCACTGTCCCGATCATTTGTTTCTTTAACCGTGTCTCCAAAGCACTGAAAGACGGCCCATACAAAATAAATGAAATTCAGAATAGAATGGAATTAAAACATTACTATAAGTATAAGCGCCACTGTTACCTAGTGAATGTAATTAAAATAACTGTAGTTTTTAAAATTCAAATCCCATATTTTTAAAACCTTGTAAAAATTAAATTGTGTAACAAAGTACCGTGTAAATTGAGGATATGTACTATATATATATATAAATATATTTATATTTTTATATATATATATATATATATTTATATTTTTATATATATTTATATATACACCCATACCTCACTTTACGGCCTAGATACGTTCCACGAAACTTGGCTGTAAAGCGAAAAGCCGTGTAAGGAATCAATTATTCTAATACAAATTCATACAAATTCAATGGGATCGGTTCCAAATTTGTTAAATATGTAACACTTTTTACACATTCTGGCCATATTTTTTTCCAAACATGGTTCATTGTTGTTAATTTTAATTCCTTCCATGATTTACTGATGCTGTCAACAGCATCCTTGATGTTATAGTTTTTCCAAAATGTTTTAATTGAAGCTTTACCATTGGTTTCCCTTATAAGTTGTGGGAAAGTTCGGCGTAGGTAATATGCCTTAAAAGTGGCTATTGCACCCTGATCCATCGGTTGGATCAGAGCTATTGTATTTTTCGGAAAGTACTCAATCATGACATCTTCATATAGTTTGAATAAATTAGTAGAATGCCCTGGTGCGTTATCCAAAATAAGCAAAGCCTTGTTGGTTAAGTTATTGTCTCGCAAATATTTTTTCACTTCTGTACAAAAGTGATTTTTGAACTAATCCTCAAAAGTAGCTTTAGTCATCCAAGCTTTCTTGTTGGATTTCCATATGACGGGTAATTGATTTTTATTATAGTCAGGCATTCTGTTTTGTCTACGTTAAACATTTGTTCAGGTTTATAACCACCTCTTTCAATAATTCCCTTTAAAATGTTTGAATATTCCTTAGACGCGGCCTCATCGGCGCTAGTTGCTTCACCTTTCATTTTCAAATTATGCAAATTAAATCTATTTTTTAATTTTTCGAACCATCCTCGGCTTGCTTGGAATGTGACATCTTCAGCAGATTCATCGGTATCTCCATTCTTCAAATTTTCGAAAATACATAAAGCTTTTTCCTGGATAGTCATTTGACTCATTGGCATTCTCCGTTTGTTATTGTCCTCAATCCATATAATCAATAGTTAAAATAAGTTTAATAAAAAAATACATATTAAGTTTTTTTAATTTGTTCATACATACATATGTACTTACGTACCAAAAATGTCCCTAATTATTTCCAATTTTTCCAGTTAATGTGTAACAATCAGTAATAAATATGTACACAAAACACTCACAGACAAGTCTAAACCGGCCGCTCTATGAGCACACACTGAATGACGCTCGTAAACAAAATAACATCGAAAAAAAGTTTTTTTGCTGTTATAGCGAAACATTTTAGGCCGTAAATCGAAAACGTGCCTTAATTGAAAAGGGCCGTTATAGCGAAAGGCCGTATAAAGAGCAGCCGTATAGCGAAGTATGGGTGTATTGTATATTTATATATATATATATATTTTTTTTTAATATTATATTTATATATATATATATATATTTATATATATAAATTTATATATATATTTTTTTAATATTATATTTATATATATATATATTTATATATATAAATATATATATATATTTATTTTATATTATATTTATATTAACATAACATATCTCTGTTTTGTTCTCTACCTGCCGCAGTGGAGCCGCCGACCCCGTCACACAGCCCCATCGGCTCTGCCAAGCATATGGAAAGAGAGTTTGACTCCAATGGTATGAATTCATCAAATTTGTGTTTTTTAAATCACAAAAAAAAAACTGTCACAAGATTGATAATAGAATATGTAACATTTGATTGTTCAGTAGCTGAAAAGAGGCCGCCTGAAGCCTCCCCCACTACGCACGAGGGACTAGAGCTCGAGGGTCAGGAGAATGGTAAGAATATGTGATTTGTTAGTGCCTCAATCCACTTCTAAACACACCCCTCAGGCAATTTTGTTTCAAAATATATATTTATGTCAGGTCAAATAGTCCCGAACAGAACAGAACAGCAGGGTTAAGAGACAGGCATTCACTTAGAGTGTGATGGAAACTATGCCAGTTCGTCTGTACATGTGTCTATTCATTAACTTGAAGCGCTCCACACAACCAGTTATGGGTGAAGTCACACTTCGACAGCTTTCCCGGCTCGAGTGCGTCCATCACCCTCCGTTTGCATTCCAGAACCCCGTCGGCAGCGCAACCCCTGCTGGGAGCACGCCCGCGGGTGCATTGAATGTGTCTCTTGCATGACATTCATTAGAGGCGTTCAATACCATGCCTGCTACGATGACGACGACGAGAACTACGAAGAAAACTTTTCGAGCCATTGGAGCTCGGTGCCCTTATTCTTGCTGTTCTCCCCGTGCTTGCTGCTATACCCTGTGCTGCGTGCTGGTGCTGCCGTGCTGGACGGGGCCTATAGCTGCTTCGCACGCACCGGGCCTGGAGGGCGCCTCTAGGTAGCCCCCAGCTTGCCCAAGACTCTCCACCACTGTCGTGGCGAAGAGCGTTGTTTTTCCAGTTTTTCTGAACACAATCAATTATATTTATGCAAAGACGTTTTTTCTTAGATTATTCAATAAAATACCCAATTTTAATGTTACTTCTTCTTTTATTGCCTCTCCTCATAGGAGTTTGGTGACAATTTCCTTGAACTTATCTCCATCCTAGGTCAGTCTCACCAGTCCGGCTACAATTTCGATCCCCGGCCACTGGCTCAAATTCCACATCCACGTGAACTTCTTCCTTCAATTTTTCCTTGGACAATCAGCTGGAGGATGCCATACTTATGGGCAAAAAAATAGATCTTTCGCTTCTTTACCAACGCCAAGAGTTCCCTTTCTTTGCGCATTCTGTGCAAGACTCTTTCATTTGTGATGCGGTCAACCCATGGTATATTTTTTCGCTACAATTCTTCGCATAGTAGCTGTCTTGAGTGTCCAAGCTTCTACTCCATAAAGGAGAACTGAGACGACATAACATTTGATGAATCTCCATCGAGATTTCAGGGTTATATCTCTTGAGCATAGAACTTTTCTCAAATTATTGATTGTACTGCGTGCTGTCTCAATCCTCACTTTGATATCCTGGTTAGAATCCCAGTTCTCATTCAACCGGTTGCCCAAATACTTGAATCTTTTTATTCTCTCCACTACTTTGTTTTCGATACAGATGTTGAAATTGTCAATCAACTTTCTGCTGATAACCATTGTTTTCGTATTTTTAATGTTCATGGAGAGGCCGTAATACAGTTGACAACCTACAGGTCTGCAGGTTGTCAGCACTATCTGCTGGAACAGTGTCATCAGCATATAGTATGTTATTTAGTGGCCTATCATTTATTTAAATATCGATTTCACAATCGTCTAGGGCAGCGGTCGGCAAAGTGCGGCTCCGGAGCCGCTTACAGCTCTTTGACCCCATAAGTGCAGCTCTGGCACAAATATCCCTGGGTATCGTTTTTAATCGCTAATCGATAACTGTCGTGATGGGTGAGAACCTGGAATCGTGCCTTAAATTAAAATTAACAACTTACAAACCGGACTTACTTAAACTTTCCAAGGAGATGCAAGGACATCGTTCTCATTAAATGTTTGTTTGTCATTGTCATGATTTAAATTTATAGATTAAATTTTTTATTATGTAAGATTTCATAGATTATTGTATTTTCATTTTTATGAGCCACTTGTAGAGAATATATTCTGATTTTTTGATCTTAAGTACTTACATATAATTAGAAACACGTTATTTCTTTTTACATATATATGTGTTCTATCAAACTTTCTTTATTATAATTCTTCTTTATATTACACTTTCTATTTCTTATTTTTTCAAAATTGTATTATATAAACTTTAAAACCCTGCGTTTGTTTAATAATTAATTTAGAAATCAAGTTTTATTCGCTATACCCGTAATTTAATGAAATGTTAAATTATAATAGAGATTTGATACATCAATTAACAGATTTGACTCTCAATTTTATTTTTTAACGTTGTAATGTACCTCGTTGTACCTTCTAACGTTGTAGGGCCTCGTTAAAAAGTGCTTCTGTGTAAAGGTTAAATAACATCGGAGATAGGATGCATTCTTGTCTGACACCCTTACAAATTTTAATAGATTATATAATGAAATATTACGCATGGAAATATTTTTTAATTTATTCAAACTTAAAACTTAAAACATTTAATATATATATATTTTGTTTTAAGAATTTGTAAATATATATTTTTTTTTTTAAGAATTTGTAAATATATATATATATATATATATATATATATATATATATATATATATATATATATATATATATATATATATATACACACACACACAGTGCAGTTCTGATGGTTGTTTCAAGCGGTTGTCTTTGAATATTTTAATGAGTACTACAAATCTACAATTATGTTTATACTATATGTCTTCAGGTAAACATTCACACATAAAATGGTGACTAAAGGTTATTTCAAGGTACAGGTAGGATTCAAACCCATGACCCACAGCTATCGGGGCTCAGTGTTTAAGCCAATTGTCAAGCTGATGTTGAAACGTGGAGAAGAGAGGTATTGTTTCATGTTCAAAGGAAAATAGAAAACCTACTCGTATTTTAATTAACTAGGTAGGTTCATAACTCATTTGACTTTACATAGCACTGGGCAACCTAAAGATATTCATATGACCTAACGACTCTAAAAATAATGCTTGTGAGTCACACTTGATGATCCTGTAGATTTTTTTTTCATGCTATAATCAAACACTTTACAAGGTAACTCAGTCAATAAAAATTGCCATGGTATGTTTTTGTAAATTTCTTTTTGTCAATTCCAGTATTAGACCAGTCTTCCGGTAGTATTTGTTAATGAGGATTTTGACGCACCTTTCTGAGCGAGCATAGTTATAACAATTTAACAGTTTTCAGCCTTAGGCCGTCATTTCTGTTAATGTTGTGAGGAAGTTTTGAGAATTTAATGCGCCTTCTTAGGAAGACGAACATGAGCCGAGTTGAAATTAAATGGTACGCCTATGGTCGTACTACTGAACTGAAAAAAGAAAAGGCTTGTGATTTAAAGTTTAGTAAAGTTATTTATATTATTGCCAAAAGACACTTGCTAAATCTATTTGGTTAGGGTCAGGTTAGAATGAAAAGTGCAAGAGATCTGAGCCGAACAATGTTTGACTTTCCTAATGACGCATTATGGCGTCTTCAAAATAAACTCTGATGATCTTCGTCTAAGATTTGCAACATGGCTCAAAGTAAAAAGTTTATAAAACACATCGTCGAATTAAACTGATTGACAGATTTGATTTTTTCACATCTCAATTTTTGAATATGATTTCTAATGTAATTCTCTCAATATATAATTTTTCAATATACGACATATTTCTTCATAAATTTAAATGCAAAAATTATTGTACATTTTATAAAATAAATAATTAAGTACTTTCACGTATATCGATATGAACATTCTTGTACCTGATTTATTTACTATTTTCGTCAAATGAAGAGTGGGGGTGGAGGTTGGTGGGTGGAGGTTTGAGGGTGGTGGGTGGAGGTTTGAGGGTGGTGGATGGAGGGTGGTGGGTGGAGGGTGGTGGGTGGAGGGTGGAGGGTGGAGGGTGGAGGGTGGAGGGTGGAGGGTGGAGGGTGGGACTCCACGACACGAGGGAGAGATTGATACCGGTTGGAGGCACGCCCGTCCAAGCCTGCTGACTGTGGAGTCAGATATGGCTCCAAAGCTTGCAGGCACGTGAAACTTATAATTTAATTCTGCTAAAATGTACTTCGCTAGAGATTTCAAGGACAAGGTTTTTCCATCTTTCTTCCGCGAGCGCGAGACACCCCAAGCCAGATAATTTGCTATCGGCTTTAGGATGAACTGCTGCTAGTCTATTACTACATGATAATAAGTTCAGTCTGAGCTGGGACTTCCGAGTTCCACGTTTGATTATCCAAGCTTGGGTGTCTCCCGCTCGGCTTTCGTTTTCGCCGAGTAGAAAAGGTTCTGGATGTGACAGCCCTTCCTCCGGCGTTGCTTACGCTTCAACTGTAATTACCGAATAACTGAATGCAATTTGCTTATATGTTTTAAATTTTGCTCGTAATCGAAATGCTCATTTTTGCATTATTTAATGGCATATAATAAAAAAGAGATCTTGAGTGTTCTCAACAGCCATGAAGTTGTCATAATTTATTTTCCGACGTTCTTGGGTTTCATTAATTTTATTAATTCGGACTCAAGCCAATGTATGCAATTCACAGTCATATTTCCAATGCCTCTGAAGGGCTAAAGAGCTCTCATTTTATCACTAGAAAATATCGGAAGCCACCTAAACTGAAAGATTTAGTAATTAAGCACTACAAAATAAATACTTATCCAGTGAAAAATGTTTAAAAATAATAGAAATATTTAATGTGTCAACATGTTTGAGCTTGTTGACTGATAACTTAAATCAAGGGGGGCTTAGGGGTGTGCCACTGGAAGAGAAGGAGCTCTCCGAGCCCGTTCACTGCACACCAGGGCTGCCCAAGAGGTGGTCCGCGGGCCCCCGTTGGAATTCAATTGTGTGTAAAATGTATATGTTTATTTTTAACTTGGTCGCATAAATATGAATACAGTAAAAAATTACAAATGTTTTCTTACTACATATTTTCATCAGAATTAAATGAAAGTATTAAATATTAAGATGTAAAAGATTGAGAATAAACAGCCTTGAGATACATTTAAACCCACCCTCCTCTACAGGCCCACCCGAGAAAAGGGGGCTCATAAAAGGGTTGGGTGAGAATTAAGCTCGTTATATTTCTAGATGATCTCACACGGTATCGCACGTCCCCGGCTCATCGGCAGGCGTAATTACAACAGGCGATAAGCAATACAGGGACTCCAAGCGGGCCACAGATCTTTTAAAAGATATTTCAATAAATTTCTAAAAAATATTCAAAAACTGTTAATTTCATCAAGAAAAGATCGGTATAATCCATTAAATTCGCGGTCACTCTGCCTTGTCATAGTTTCGACACCCACTGCTAGTCCCCGGGGAGTACTGGACGAGATCGTGACGTCTCAGTGCGGCCATGCCAAGCCATGCCAGGCCATGCCAGGCCATGCCAGGCCATGCCAGGCCATGCCAGGCCATGCCAGGCCATGCCAGGCCATGCCAGGCCATGCCAGGCCATGCCAGGCCATGCCAGGCCATGCCAGGCCACCGCAGCGCGCTCTGAGGCTACGCTGATATTTTTATTAAAATATTTATTGAAGTATTTTTTGTTTAGTACATCAAAATAAATTATGGGTTTAAAACGTATGTGACATGATGAGAGTCACCTGTATATGGCGGGGGAGGGGGGGGTTGTTCTTTCATTTCAAGTCTACTGAATTTTAGCGTAATTTGTTATTATGAGGTACAGGTGACGATACGATTAACAGCTGTTTTATGGTCCAGTGGCTAGCACGCTTGCTCGGTTGCCTCTGAGTCCCGGGCATGAATCTATTTAATATTTCTTCGCATTTGATTTTGTCCTGTATTTCAAATTCCAAGGCAAAACCTGCGAATATATCGGATTACGCCGTTCGCGCTTTTGAAGCCGGCTACACGCGCTGCCACTTAACCGACAACCGATTCGTAATTTTATTTTGGATGTTTTTGTTGTTTGACCTAAGGCTGGAAGTAACCGTTCGGTTGTCGGTTGTGTCGCGACGGAACTGAACATTTCTCCGCCGGTTGCGAAGAGATCGAGTTGTTGCGCCTCTGCCTCGCGCCCCGGCGGCTGGCACACTCGCTTGCCAACCGCGCAGAATATTAAAATTTCCCTCAAGGTAATCAGGAGTAAAAGACCTTTTTCAGGAAATTTCTACAGCGAATGAGTTTATGATTTCCTTGTATAATGTAAATGTAAATTATTTCAGGTCACCTGTGACTCGACACGTGGAGGTGTTGCTATGGCAACGTCCCGGAAGCTGGAAACTGATGTTGTGGCGTCACAAATCATACCTCGCAGGGTCGCCGCAACGGCATGGCTTTTTTGAAAATATTTCAGGAAGTACAATTTTATACGTTTCCGAATATAAAGGAACATTTTTAATTAATACTTAGGAAATAGTTTTCCAGTTCGTTTTGAAGGCGTGAAATTTTGCAGGGGAAGCGGGGGCTCGTGGTTTTATTTTTAATATTAAAATATCGAAATATTCACTTGCAAGACCGTGCAATTTTATTCTATGTAATGGAATACAAGACGTTTTAATAAATTATCTACCTTTTATTCAATAATAATTTACTATGATATAGCCTACTTTATATAAAAAAACATTAAAATATTAGATTTTTCCAGGAGGGTGGCTAGTCCTTCATCTTACTGCAATGTGTGCAGGTTTTGCAAGTAATAAATGGTATCGAATTCTAAATAAAAGCTTTCGGTATTTTAGTTTTCTTCTTAAATAAACTGCACGCCACTGGTTATGGATGTCACCCTCCCTCTCTCTCTCTCCCCTTCACACGGCGCACATCCCTCGCACGAGCTCCTCGCACACACCCCCACACGCACCCCTTTCTTTAAGTACATGACATTCATCAATAAAATCGAAAAAGGCACAGGTCACTGATTTTAATACCTTCAGTGAGGAACATTTTCTAATTAATACTTGTGTGAGTGAAATTAGAATATCTGATAACGAAGAAGCTGTGCAAAAAGCTTCCGATAAACCTATAAGCTCTGATAACTGATATCAACCTCTCAACAACGCAGTCAAGGTCGAGCATGTACTAACAGAATTCTGCCACATTCTTTGCACCAAATGAAAAGTAAGCTCACAGTGTATCAATACAACAATTTAGGAACATTCGTTTTACAATACTTTACCTATAGATAATATTTATATAATAAGTAGTCAACCGATATTTATTTTAAGCTAATTGTATTGGCAATGATTTTTGTATAAACAGTCAATTCACAAAATGCTGAGAAATTTTTATTCAAGCCGCTATACCAAGGAAACGTGAACTCGATTCCAACCTGTGTCAGAATAAATAGTTTCAACGATCATTTTCGCCGTTTCATGTGTGAATACTTTATAATATTTTAAATAAAATAAATGCCTCTCAAAAACGGATCTATTGAATAGTTAATACGATTTCGCCAGGTAATGGGACTGCCTCTGGTGTGCCAACCAGACAACAGAGGCAGTGCAATCGTGTCATTTAATTAATTTAATTGTCACTTTATTTTGCAATGTCGAAAGTTGACTTTTTTACAGAGTATTTAAAAAACTATAAATTATATTTATATATTTTTTTTATTTAATTAACGTCCATTTTCAGGGTGAAAAAAAATCTTGAAGATGTTGAAAAATTGGATAAAATGACGACTTTCAAAACCAAAGTTTGTTAAAGATTTTTTTTTTTCAATTTTTAAACTAATCCCAACAGGAGGGTTTATAATTAATCTTTTAATTCCAATTGAAAAAAAGAGTCATAAATGTTTAGGATTCTTGGAACAGGAACATCGCGAAACTCCAATCCCGAAACTTCAATTGGAAAAACACATATTTATTATATTAAAAATTAATTATAAGAAAAAAAAAAAAAAATAGCTGTAGAAGCAAGGATGTATCTAACTTTCTGCATTTATTTTTTTTTGTTTGGTGCAGTCGATTTTTCGCAATAGGTACAAGCAAATGGTCAAAAAACTCGAATATGAGAGTTTGGCCCTTAATGATCATAAGTCATAAATCGTAATCAGTGGCGTCGTGAACCAGTGAAATTTATTTCGCGACCACGTAAAGCGAAACGCAGCGAAAGTCTTTCCCAATCGAGAAAGTGCATCTTCAAGGACGCGGAGGGCGGGGCGACGAAATCTCCGCCCTTCATCCCCGCGGTGTCGAGGTGTTCTATTTCTCTTCTGGAGTACTGGGGTAGATTACTACTACTTATGTGGATTCATTACAGGACGAACTAGGGCGGGTACTAGTACCCGTTTCGCGGACTACTGTCTTAAGACGGGGCGCGTATTAAAACGTTTTTGAATGTGTTTACTCTAAAAGCGGCAGAAGGTCATTTTATTCTTTAGGTTTACAGCTCGAAATGTTTGTTAAGGACACGTCAACGTTACTTCTGCCAATACTGTCTAGTGATTCTGAACAAAGTGACAATGAAGAAGTGGAGTGGTCAGATAATGATAATCCTCCAATTATTGAACAATTTTTAGGACAAAGTGGTGTTGTTGTGATGCCAAGTAATCCGCAAAGTGTGTACAAAGTGGTTCAACTTTTTATAGGAAACGATTTATTTGACTACATGCAAATCAAAGAGTGTATAGACTAGATTTCACACGCGCAATTTTACGCGAATTTCGTCCGCTTCGCACATCAGTTTAGTTTATTTGGTACCCGCTTAAAGAGTGTTAATACTATACGTACGCAACACGACCTCTAATTGATAGACCGTAATGTTAAAACTAATTTTTATCAGTCTACAAATAACCTTATTGACCTCGTGTGAAAATTTTCAAAAAAATATTATAAATCCTTTTACCATTCTTAGCTAAGAATCTCCCCGCTCTCCCCCATTCTGTTGCTTGTGCATGGCTGCCATTCTGTACTCCGATCGCGTGTAAAGGATCGGTAATGGAGTAATGGTCTTGGAATTATTGTTGAGGGGTATGCTCTGGAAGTAAGTGGGGGGGCTCCTGCTATTTCTTCTGTAGCTTGCTGCAGAAAGAGTATCATATCTAAACGCCATAGTTTTGTAAAGGGTTTATAATAATGCTATTGGGCAGCAGCAATACGCAGACTTTTCCTTCCAATATAAAACTGCGGTGTAGAAGGACCCACGACACTATTTTCCCCTTAGAAAACCACGAACAGTGGCTCAGCATGAGTAATGCTCAGTGAAATGGTCGCCAACCTCATCTGAAGAAGAAGCTTAAAATAGATTTTGAAGAATCTCCGGATTAATTTTACGCAGGCCCAGCAGATTACATTTTTGAATCAGCAAACCTCCATCACGTGATCATTAAAAATCAATGACGGTAAACCTTTAAAATCTTTACCAACACTGCATGTATTTTTAAATATTCGATCATTATTAAAGTACTAGACATGTAGCCCGTCACAGAATGACGCGCATTCGATGAACAATTCTTACAATAATAAGATGAATAATGCTTTAATTTTGTACCATCAGTTGGATGAAGGTGCGAAGTTCTGTAATATACCTTGGCCTTGAACTTTGAAGCAGAGTGGCCCACTGTTAATTTAGCTCCCATTGATGCAAAAGATATACTGTTATTGTATGATCTTATTTTTCTCTTGAAATTTACATTATAAATATCCTTTAAATATACTGGGGAAATAGGCCTTGCTGGTAGTTTCACTTTACCTTTGTGATGATAATCGTTGAACTTTCCATCTGATGGGTTTTCTGCTTGATAATGTAAAGCATTGCAGAATCGACAGGTCACACTAATTAATCCGAAGACAAACGCAGCGTTCGCTGTGCATCAGTTTCTTTTTGTCTTGAGGTCGATGCGCGTACTCGAATTTTAAGAAGACGCTGCTCACGTTTTCCTTCCAACTCATTGCTTGACATTTATGTCACATTTCGTGTCACAAACAACGCATCACTTTTCACTGCACTGTTATTTATTTGATGCAGTCTTTATCACGTTCAATAGTGCAATTCTTTTTTAATTACGTTTTCTGTGCGTAGAAGGTGTTATTTTGAGTTATTAATGACGTGATTAATAATTTCTAATGCAATTTCGATAAAAAAATAGAGATGGCGTTTGTGTCAACCTGACATAAGCTGGAAATTCCTTAGAAGCATCCAAAATTTGTTTTTTTTGTAAAAGTTCTAAATTTGAAATTCTCACGGTGGAGATAATTCGTACATATTGAAACTCGCTAAAGCATATTTTAAAGTTTATGAATGAAAATATTATTCTATCGTCTTGAAATTCGGCACATAGCTGCGGAAAAATTTACTTAACTTATGTGCAAAAAATCAGCGTTGTATCTTTTAAGATATTCTATAGAAAACCAAAAATCGAAACATACACACATACACACAATGGCTATTATATATATTAGATGATGTTGTCAATCAGGGGTCATGCATTTACAAGCATGGCATCAGTCAATTACGCAGAAAAAAAGACGCACAAATCGTAATGCACAGTGGTTTGCTTTTTTATTTTTGGTATTTGAAGATATTGTCAAACATGACCATAACGATTGTCAGCGTGTATTTACTTAATCACGAAGAAAGAAACGCAAGTAGAGCTGCCAATCATTAATCAAGCGTCTGTCATTCCACGTGTTAGTAAATCACAAAAAAGATAGACGATACATTCAGAACGTACTTCTTTTTACGATACTTCAGCATCTTCAATCCTCAACAACTGTCGACCATAGTCCATGATTCTAACAATGTCTTACTTAAGCATGCAGAAATAAATGCAATGTGGTATGGTATACTTGTGATTCTCAAGCAAGCATATTATTAATAAATCATAAAACTACTTCTCTAAGTCAACATAATCTTGAATTTTCATTTGACAATGCTAACATGAAAAGTTGTTATAACCGGTAATCAAAAAATTAACATGTCCATTAGTATTTTCTTCAAAATATTAAAATGGAATTTCATCGAAAACTCTTTGTCTGACAAAAGCATTCGACAATGTCAAACATGAACATCTGCTACGTCTATTAAATAATATAGGGCTAGACGGAAAAGACGTTGGATTAATACACAATTTGTAACCAAACTGCAAGAAAAAGAACATGGCAAAAAAAGGTTGAGCATTTGCGGTATTCGTGAAAACATATCGACCATGAATCACGTGACTTTCGCTAAGCGTGTCATTAATTAATCACGCAGAGAGAAAGCCAAACTATTCATAGTGAACTTAGGCATTATTTCTGGTACTTGGGCATCTGCGGTCTTCGTGGAAACGTGTCGACCATGAATCACGTGACTTTTGCTAAGCATGTCATTAATTAATCACGCAGAGAGAAAGCCACAGTATTCATAGTGAACATAAGCATTATTTCTGGTACTTGAGCATCTGCGGTCTTCGTGGAAACATGCCGGCCATAAACCAAGCATCTGTCTCTAGGCGTGTCATTAATTAACAACGCAGAAAGAGAGAAGCTTTATTTATAATGACCTGAGACATTCTTTCTCATTCCCGAGCATCTGCGGTCTTCGTGGAAACATGTCGACCATGAATCACGTGCCCTTCGCTAACCGTGTCATTAATTAATCACGCAGAGTGAGAAGTTAGTTATTCATAATAACCTGAAGCATTATTTCTGATTCTTGAGCATCTGCTGTCTTTGTGGAAATATGTTGACCATGAACCAAGTATCTGTCTCTAAGCGTGTCATTAATTAACCACGCAGAAGGATAGATACTATGTTCATAATTAACTAAGACATTCTTTCTGATACTCGAGCATTTGCGTGTCGAAACATGTCGATCGTGAACCAAACGTCTGTCGCTTCACATCTCGTTTTATTCCACGTAGCAAAAGAGACACTCCGACACATCGACCAATCTGAGGCCTGCCTCAGAATTCCAATTCAACAAAATAAATATTTATTTAGTTAGGATTCTATTGCCTTTGCTTATGCTGCCTGCGCATATTGCGACACGGCCTGCCACCAAATGCGACAAGCCAATAGCATCCTCTTTACTTAGTTTTATTTTACCACTCGGTTTTCAGAAAATATAGCGGGAATTGGAAAGAAAAGTACTTCTTCGTAGTTCAAAATACAAAATTACTGTGTTTTATTTGCCGAGAGGACGTTGCTGTAGTTAAGGAATATACAAACAAAACATCAGGATTATTTGAAGTTCGATAAAAAAGTGAAATAATCGAAGCTCAAGGAGTTTAAATTGCAATTAAAGGCTCAAAAAAAAATTGTTTGGTGCAGCATTGCAGCACTCTTCCAATATTGTTAAGGAGAGCTTTTCTGTTTCATTTGTGATTGCAAATAAAATGAAAACATTTTCGGGTGGTGAATTTGTAAAAGAATGTTTGGAAGCTGTTGTGAAGGATGTTTTGTCTTATATAAATAAACTGTTTACGAAGGTAAGCCTATCTCGGCAAGCAGTGTGTCGTCGAATTAATGACATTTCAAATGAAATTTTTTCTAGAATTCTAGATTATTTATTTACAATGTACGTATATAATCTATGTTTACGTGTAAGAATAATAATAACTCATTATGCGGGGATATATAATTTTATATGCGGCCCGCGGAGTTATAATCCTTTACCAAAGTGGCCCGCGAGGTCATTTGGGTTGGCCACCCCTGCTGTAGAGCTTTGAGTATTGAGCCTACCGGCCACCGAATATTTGTTACTACTGTACTTTTGTTAGTATATTCCTCTCACACTTTGCGGGAAAAGTGACCAATGGATTACGAAAAGAGATGCAGGCGCTCCACAGAATGGGGAAATTATATTTATCAAAAATCATGACTTATCTGTTAAATATCGCATATACAACCTTCTCGTCATAAACACAATCTCCTTCAATATTTGTGTATTTTATTATATCTTTTTCGAATGATCTAAATTACATTGAATGAACTTAACAAATATTAAATGTTCGAAGTGCAATAACTATGTTTGTCAATCCCATGTTACATATTTTTGCCTAAAATGTGTGAAGCATAAATATCTTTGTATTAGTTTTTTTAATGATTTTTTTAGTTTTCTTTTGTACTTTTGATTGAATTATGTATTAAAAAAATGTAATAAATATTTGTCAATCAACCAGCTTTGGAGCATAGTCCTTGTTGGAAAAATAATGTCTAGAAACCTTAATTTTACGGTGCTGGTCATATTTACTGGAACGATACAGGCGTATAGTACAGCGGAACAGAACAGCAGTGTTAAATATAATATATTTAACACTAGGTTGCCCAAAGAAGTCATTTTGACTGCTTTTGAATTTCAATTAGAAAAAAAATTATGTATAATTTCTTAAAATTTTATGACTTTTTCTAAAACATATAAATGCGTTTATTGATAATTGAATTTACCTCCACACCCTTCATTTCCGGTATATATATATGTGTTATACCTATATTGCCCAAAAGCAGTCATTTTGACTGCTTGGGAAATTTTAAATAATCAAATGACTCTTATTATTGAATTGAGTCAATTTCTTATACGAACAGTTCGGTTCTGTATTGAGCTAACAGTTTCCATTTTTTTTTCGATTATCGTCACATGATAACATACAAGTACATGATAAATTGACATCATGAAGCTGAAAACTGAAAACACCATTCAGGAGACCGAAACAGCTGCCGGTGGTAGTGTGTGGTCAAAATTTAACGAAGGGGGTATTCCTGGAAGGTTACCATCTACTTGTATTTTCAAGTGTGTGAAAGGGCCAACAGGCTACCCAAAAAGGAACATTATGGCAGATAATCCTATCAGTGCATTCTCATTGATAATAGATAACTATATTATCAAACATCTAAAAAAGTGCACAGAAGAAGAAGGCCGCCGAATTTTAAGGAATGATTGGACAACAGCATTACCGGATAATTTTATATGCTCGTGGAGCCTACGGGACAAAGAATTTAAAACTGAGTTATTTATGGTCAGCAAAGTGGGGTCCCGAATTTTTTAGAAAAACTGGCCAGAGAAAAGTTCAAGCAAATCCTACGATTTATTCGTTTTGACAAAAGGAATCGAAAGACAAATAAATTTGCCTTGATTTCGGAAATATGGGATAAGTTCATTGAAAATAGTCAAGCTTGCTATCAACCAGGGCAAAATATAACAGTTGACGACCAATTATTTCCGTCAAAACCCAGGTGCAGGTTTACACAGTATATGCCTAATAAACCCAACAAATTTGGCATCAAATTCTGGCTTGCATCAGATGTAAGTAGCAAATATGTTTTGAATGGCTTTCTTTATTTCAGGAGAGATGAACAACGACCATCGTCAATGCTTCTCGGTGAACACGTTGTTCTAAAATTTGTCGAGCCATATACAATCTATGGAAGAAATATCACGACCGATAACTTTTTCACTAGCTTGTCACTCGTTACAAAATTATTGGCAAAAAAAAACAACTCTAGTTGGAACTATTAGAGGAAACAAAAGTGAACTACCCAAAGCAGCCAAACAAACGAAGGTAACATGCCTCGTTTTTCCACTCTGCTATATAAATCAGAGAATTGTGTTCTTACAATATATAAAAGCAAAACATATAAAAGAGTAGCTGTTCTAAGTTCTAAGCATAAATATGTCAAAATTGATCATAGTAATAAAAAAAAATGTTACCGGGATCTGTTAAATTTTATAACAGCACAAAATTTGGAGTTGATGTGGCAGATCAAATGGCCAGAAAATATACAGTAAAAGCTAGTTCTCGTAGATAACGTAGTTCCTTCCAAATATTCTTTAATATTATAGATTTGGCTGCTAAAAATGCTTGGATCTTTTACAAAGAAACGACAGAAATACAAATACAACGAAAAGAGTTCTTGTTTCAATAAGCAAAACAGTTTTTCACCGAATACAGAGCAGCAAGACAGAAAAATTTATCAAAACATGGAGACCTACAAAGATCAACTGCAACATCTGCGACAAAATTTGTCAAGTACAACTTTGCCACAACAACAAAACAAATAATATGTGAAAAATGTCAAAAGTATGTTTGCGGAAGATGTACACATAAAAAGATTTCCACTTTCATTTGCATAAAATGTACAAATAATAATGCATAATTTTTATTTTCCAAGTGAAGTAAATTTTTTATATTTTTAATATTAACTAATAACTTATGTAACTGTAAATAATATTTAAAAAAATAAAAAAAAATTTAAACAAATTTCTATACACTTAATGGAACTGGTATTTATTTTGTAATACTCCATTTTATTATAATAAAATAAAACCAAATGGTTTTGGAGACTACGTTAATTTCACTATTAGCGAGAGCTCTTTCGCCGAACACGGCATCTTCAAGACTCTTGAAGATGCCGTGTTCATAATGAACTGAGGCATTACTTCTGGTACTTGAGCATCTGCAGTCTTCGTGGAAACGTGTCGACGATGAATCACGTGACTTTCGCTAAGCATGTCATTTATTCATCATGCAGAAAGAAAGCCACAGTATTCATAGTGAACTGAGGCATTACTACTGGTACTTGAGCAACTGCGGTCTTCGTGGAAACGTGTCGACCATGAATCACGTGCCTTTCGCTAAGCGTGTCATTAATTAATCACGCAAAGAGAAAGCCAAACTATTCATAGTGAACTTAGGCATTATTTCTGGTACTTGGGCATCTGCGGTCTTCGTGGAAACGTGTCGACCATGAATCACGTGACTTTCGCTAAGCGTGTCATTAATCACGCAGAGAGAAAGCCACACTATTCATAGTGAACATAAGCATCATTTCTGGTACTTGAGCAACTGCGGTCTTCGTGGAAACGTGTCGACGATGAATCACGTGACTTTCGCTAAGCATGTCATTTATTAATCATGCAGAGAGAAAGCCACAGTATTCATAGTGAACTGAGGCATTACTTCTGGAACTTGAGCAACTGCGGTCTTCGTGGAAACGTGTCGACCATGAATCACGTGACTTTCGCTAAGCATGTCATTTATTCATCATGCAGAAAGAAAGCCACAGTATTCATAGTGAACTGAGGCATTACTACTGGTACTTGAGCAACTGCGGTCTTCGTGGAAACGTGTCGACCATGAATCACGTGCCTTTCGCTAAGCGTGTCATTAATTAATCACGCAAAGAGAAAGCCAAACTATTCATAGTGAACTTAGGCATTATTTCTGGTACTTGGGCATCTGCGGTCTTCGTGGAAACGTGTCGACCATGAATCACGTGACTTTCGCTAAGCGTGTCATTAATCACGCAGAGAGAAAGCCACACTATTCATAGTGAACATAAGCATCATTTCTGGTACTTGAGCAACTGCGGTCTTCGTGGAAACGTGTCGACGATGAATCACGTGACTTTCGCTAAGCATGTCATTTATTAATCATGCAGAGAGAAAGCCACAGTATTCATAGTGAACTGAGGCATTACTTCTGGAACTTGAGCAACTGCGGTCTTCGTGGAAACGTGTCGACCATGAATCACGTGACTTTCGCTAAGCATGTCATTTATTCATCATGCAGAAAGAAAGCCACAGTATTCATAGTGAACTGAGGCATTACTACTGGTACTTGAGCAACTGCGGTCTTCGTGGAAACGTGTCGACCATGAATCACGTGACTTTTGCTAAGCATGTCATTTATTAATCATGCAGAGAGAAAGCCACAGTATTCATAGTGAACTGAGGCATTACTTCTGGTACTTGAGCAACTGCGGTCTTCGTGGAAACGTGTCGACCATGAATCACGTGACTTTCGCTAAGCGTGTCATTAATTAATCACGCAGAGAGAAACCCACAGTATTCATAATGAACTGAGGCATTACTTCTGGTACTTGAGCAACTGCGGTCTTCGTGGAAACATGGCGTCCATAAACCAAGCATCTGTCTCTAGGCGTGTCATTAATTAACAACGCAGAAAGAGAGAAGCTTTATTTATAATGTCCTGAGATATTCTTTCTCATTCTTGAGCATCTGCGGTCTTCGTGGAAACATGTCGACCATGAATAACGTGCCCTTCGCTAGCCGTGTCATTAATTAATCGCGCAGAGGGAGAAGTTAGTTATTCATAATAACCTGAAGCATTATTTCTGATTCTTGAGCATCTGCTGTCTTTGTGGAAATATGTTGACCATGAACCAAGCATCTGTCTCTAAGCGTGTCATTAATTAACCACGCAGAAGGATAGATACTATGTTCATAATTAACTAAGACATTCTTTCTGATACTCGAGCATTTGCGTGTCGAAACATGTCGATCGTGAACCAAACGTCTGTCGCTTCACATCTCGTTTTATTCCACGTAGCAAAAGAGACACTCCGACACATCGACCAATCTGAGGCCTGCCTCAGAATTCCAATTCAACAAAATAAATATTTATTTAGTTAGGATTCTTTTGCCTTTGCTTATGCTGCCTGCGCATATTGCGACACGGCCTGCCACCAAATGCGACAAGCCAATAGCATCCTCTTTGCTTAGTTTTATTTTACCACTCGGTTTTCAGAAAATATAGCGGGAAATGGAAAGAAAAGTACTTCTTCGTAGTTCAAAATACAAAATTACTGTGTTTTATTTGCCGAGAGGACGTTGCTGTAGTTAAGGAATATAATGTTATGAGGCTTTCCGAAACAAAACATAAGGACTATTTGAAGTTCGATAAAGAAGTGAAATAATCAAAAATCATGGAGTTTAAATTGCAATTAAAGGCTCAAAAAAAAAATTGTTTGGTGCAGCATTGCAGCACTCTTCCAATATTGTTAAGGAGAGCTATTCTGTTTCATTTGTGATTGCAAATAAAATGAAAACATTTTCAGGTGGTGAATTTGTAAAAGAATGTTTGGAAGCTGTTGTGAAGGATGTTTTGTCTTATATAAATAAACTGTTTACGAAGGTAAGCCTATCTCGGCAAGCAGTGTGTCGTCGAATTAATGACATTTCAAATGAAATTGTTTCTAGAATAGGGGTGACGACAGTATCAAATAATCAAAGAAATAATTATTTTAAGGGAAAATACATATTAAAAGGATTTAAAAAACTGATTTAGTTTTATTTAAAAATCTAAGATTAATACGATTTTCAATAAATTAAAAGATTAAAATACTGCAATCGGCCATTTTGACTGAAACACCAATCACAGCGCACGTCGTCACGACTCGGTATTCAACTCTATGGTATTCAAATTGCAAACAAACTTCGCTGTGACCGCCGTATTGCATACGAATTTGGATTGATTTTTTAATAATATCAAGTGTGCTAATCTTGCAAACAATCAGGCTTTGTTAAAGCAAACAGCTCAAATTTGCCCAGGACTGATTCATTGATGGTGAGAGATTTCTTTGTAATAAATAAAGAATTTCCTCACCCTAGTATAGAAACGTCAAAATTTCCTTGTAAGTACATTTTGTTTATATTTATCTTTAGCACTAGATACAACCAACTTAGTTAAAATCAAACACGTTTGAACTCATAGGAGTATATTTTAATTAAATTACTCTCTACTCGACAAAATTACTCGCCTAGTCCGAACTAGGCTTTACGAAACACTTCGCTTATTTGGTAGACACCTAATATCTGACAATCACCAAGGCAGTGTGTATGTATTTATTCTAATTAATTTCAATTCTTTCAGGTCTTCAAGACCATAATACTCCATATAATTTTCCATGTCATTTGGCAACTGGAAAAAGAAAAGTAAACAATCAAAATTGATATTACGAATGATAACCAAGACTAAAACAAACATAACCTCAATAAATTAGTTATTCCATAGCCTCAATATTTCAACTATTATAAACACCTTGTTGGGTGTTACTATCGAAGTGTTTGTACACTGAGGTACTGCACACCACTTATAGACTTTGGAATTCATTTATACGAATTTCGTTTACTGTCTTCAATGCAAACACAATGACATGCCAGTTGACATGCCAGTTGACATGCCAGTTGACAATGACAGTTGACATGAGGCGTGACATCAAAGCGGACGCCATGACACCTGCGAGCTTTTTCGCGCACTTTTGAAAAAATATTATAAAAATGGCTTTAAACTTCGTTAAACTCTAGTTTATTACCGAAAAAAAGTTTTTTTCGTAAATAGTAAACGTGTAACCTCATTACGGAAGAGGATTTCAAAATTTTTCGTCATGCCTATTCTAGATTTCAGACACAGATTTCTTTACAATGTACGTATATAATCTATGTTTACATGTAAGAATAATAATAACTCATTATGTGTATCTAAATCTAAT
The DNA here is from genome assembly GCA_022113835.1 of Atopsyche davidsoni. NCBI lineage: Eukaryota > Metazoa > Arthropoda > Insecta > Trichoptera > Hydrobiosidae > Atopsyche > Atopsyche davidsoni. The sequence goes on from JAILWY010000028.1 coordinate 964,359, forward strand.
GCGGGGATATGTAATTTTATAGTGGCCCGCGAGGTCATTTGGGTTGGCCACCCCTGCTGTAGAGCTTTGAGTATTGAGCCTACCGGCCACCGAATATTTGTTACTACTGTACTCTTGTTAGTATATGAGGAATATACTAACAAGTGTGAGAGGATCACACTTTGCGGGAAAAGTGACCAATGGATTACGAAAAGAGCTGCAGGCGCTCACGCTCTCGGGGGCGTGCCACAGAATGGGCAAATTATATTTATCAAAAATCATGACTTTTCTGTTAAATATCGCATATACAACCTTCTCGTCATAAACACAATCTCCTTCAATATTGGTGTATTTTATTATATCTTTTTCGAATGATCTAAATTACATTGAATGAACTTAACAAATATTAAATGTTCGAAGTGCAATAACTATGTTTGTCAATCCCATATTACATATTTCTGGCCAAAATGTGTGAAGCATAAATATCTTGTATAAGTTTTTTTAATGATTTTTTTAGTTTTCTTTTGTACTTTTGATTGAATTATGTATTAAAAAAAATGTAATAAATATTTGTCAATCAACCAGCTTTGGAACATAGTCCTTGTTGGAAAAATAATGTCTAAAAACCTTAATTTTACTAATATATTTAAACGTCTTGAATGGCAGTGTCCAAATGATTATCACCTGTTAGTTATTTTTCATTCGCATTTTTATTAAATTACATATTCATCATAATCATTGATTCTGTTGATTACAGTATCTTTAATACGATTTAGGTCCACTCCCCGCCTTCCCCCGAGGCGGTAATGGGCGATGTTGCAACCAGAGAAACTTATTAGCATTGACTGGCGCAAGTTATTCCTATTTGTATGGAGACGCTTCTAATTTAATGGGAAAATAACGGGCGCCCTAAAAAGATAAAAACAAATCCAATCATCCTTCTTTCTTCTCATTTGCCACACCGCTGGTTGTACTATTCGGTCCTGAAGCGAACCAGCGAACCGAAAAAGTACATCCCATTGCCTATGCGCCAGGCGAAAACCACAATCTGACGATTTTATAGATCCACATTTTCACCCAAACAGCCTTAAAACACGATACTTGCATACACAAATTAAAAAAAGAGAAAAATTCTTGATTTTTAATAATTGAAAAGCTTAATAATACATATGATACGTTTTATTTGCTACCTACATTTTATTTGACAAATTTCATTTACTACCCACAGACTCTGATAAACTCAAATACAATTTTATAGGTCATCAAATTTTTGACGAGCATATACGCGACGACTACATTCTTGAAATTTCTTAAAAAAAATAAGAAAGAATTTCTTCTAAATATAATAGATTCGAACTTTGCATCCCGTTGTTGGCAACAAGGCGAGCCTACAACTAAACCACAATGCAGTTTTATATTTTAGTCCAATCTGAGTGCAGATAAAATCATTTAGAAGTTAACGTGGCTATTCAGGGCAAATGGTGTAACGATGAAACTAGATGAAAGATTCGTGTTATGCTCATCATAATTTTTGGAATTGATGATTGGAGGTGATGGTGGCCTTCAGTTCCTAAATGTCTAACAAAGCCACTTCAACGTTAGATAATAGATGAGTCTTAGTAGCGAGTACTATGCTCAAGAGATATAACCCTGAAATCTAGATGGAGATTTACCAAATGTTATGTCGTCTCAGTTCTCTTTTATGGAGTCGAAGTTTGGACACACAAGACAGCTACTATGCGAAGAATTGAGGCGGCAGAAATATACCATGGGTTGACCGCGTCACAAACGAAAGAGTCTTGCACATAATGCGCAAAGAAAGAGAACTCTTGGCGTTGGTAAAGAAGCGAAAGGTCTCCTATTTTGACCACATTTTTCGTAACAATAAATATGGCCTGTTGATTGTACAAGGAAAAATCGAAGGAAAAAGGGGTATTGGAAAAAGGAAGTTCACGTGGATGCGGAATTTGCACCAGTGGTTGGAGATCGGAAGTGCAGCCAGATTGGTGAAACTGCCCCAGGATAGGGATATGTTCGAGGAAACGGTCACCAACCTCCTATGAAGAGAGGCAACAGAAGAAAAAAAAGTAGCGAGAGTATAGTAGCACGTACTACTTTTCGTCAGTAACTTCAAGTTGACTTCAGGAAAGTTATTTGTAATTTAATGAGAAAGTATTCTAAATATATATGTAATGTAAATGGAGCCAAGCATTATCTTGTTAAAATACGTAAAGAAATAAAGGTCAGCTTTAAAAAATATCCGTAATGTAAAAACACTAAAAATTAAGAATGTAATTAATTTATAGTAAAATACAATTGCATTACCCCGATTTGAACACGGCACCCGGAGGTAAGAAAAAAGATATTGGAATAAAGTAGTTCAATTAGGCAGCTAAAAGATGGGTTCATATCAATAAGTCGCACACTCCTTCAAGACTTACCACATTTGATTCATCCGTTGTACCAAGAACTAAAAAAAAACACTTTTCATTTCACTTTTAAAGAAAACTCAGAACACATTTATACTGGCACCAGTTATTATATTACGCAGAACATATCAAAAGTTTCACGTGCAGATATATACCATATACCCGAGTTCAGATATGCAGATTACATTGAACAGTGCATTAATTAAACTAACAACACTGTTGAGTACCTCATATATATTTCAAAAGGCGTTGTTTTACTATAAACTGTTAATAATTAGCAATGTTTGAATTAAGCGGCGTATTTGGCTGCTCCGTAATCACTGTTTAGTTTTAATCATTAAGGCTTTCAAAACATTTAGAATTACGTAGCAAACGCAAGTTCTCTGACTGTTTGCCGGAGAAAGACAGAAAGTACAGTGTGGGAAAAATCTTCAGCGGCAGGGGTGGTATAGGGTGGGTAGGTGGCAAGGGGTGGTATAGGGTGGTTAAGTGGCAAGGGGTGGCTGTGCGCGCGTCGCCTATTCAAATTGACAATATATACTTTTTGGTTATGAATAATTTTGAGAGTGTTTTTTGATTATTCTGTGTTTATTTCACTAGCGACAAAGGCCATAAGAGAAGAAATAGACTGGCAAGCGATTGAGGGCAATCAATGGCAATAGCGGGGGGAATATTAAAGTTTTAAATGCTCATCGGGACAATTCTAAAGCGATTATATTTATTTGTCGGTGTATGTATCAAAGTAAAACGTGAGTCCTTCTTAAGAGTTCAATCACTGGTTCCAAAAATCAAAATCCAAAAACGACGTTAAGATAAAGAAAAATGTCTATTTGCTCTTATTTCATTGGTCGATTTCTTCGTGAGTAAAATAATCAAAAACCATATTTCCATAGTCAAAGCCAAAATTGAATGATACAAATTTTTCAAAAATTATGTTATCAGATTGGTAATATTTTTTCAGTAAATAATCTGACCAATGAGATCAAAGCACACACATACTTTATCTTCATCATTTCAACAATTTAATTTGTAGCAACAGCTACGGATGGATAAAATCAGATTTTTGTTGAGAACAATAATTTTAATTCTAATAAATACGTTTTTTTTTTTATTAATTTGATATTTGATATTTTTTTTTTATTAGCGAAGCTATCTGAGTTTTATTATTTCATTGGAATTATGGCAACTCTCATTCCGCTCCTTCGTCCTGGCAACAATACCTGAAGTGTCAAAAATTTTCTCTGTGGTCGCGACTACTGTTGTCATTTCGTTGTCAATAATTCTCATCTATTGGATTCAATTCGTGCTCCATTACTATAAAACTATTTTGTTCTTCGATTTATTTGAAAACCTTCTTAACTAATAATTCACAAGAAAGACGAATTCTACCACAGCCTGTGGATAATCATTATTTACAAATTTATGAAATAAAAATATGGATTGGTAAGTTTTGAATTTCACTGTTATAATCTATCTACAGATTTTTGTATTTACGACAATTTAATTTTTTTTTTAAAACTTTTACTGCGCTCAGTCCTATTTCATACATTGGGTTATAAAACAGGACATATTCCCTCTTCTTCGTGTTTTGGTGTTGTAGCTGAATTAGAACCTTGTTGGTGGAATCCGTTTTGTCTTTTGTCTACGCAATTGTAATTAGGAGTTTTTATTAGCTTCTATTTGATTAATTAAAAATAACTCCATGGCCAAAGCCGAACTTTAATTTTTCTGCAGCTGCTCTTGCGTAAAAGAAACTCTGTTTACAACAGTTACCAAATTGTGTAGACTCATCTTGTTGGGAATTTTATTACCTTTGTGACCCATGACGTGTAATAAATCTCATAGTGACCTGTTATACTCTAGGAGGTCCCAAAGTAATTAAATATTTCTTTAAAATCAGCTCTACACTTCCATCTTCGTACTCAAAGCTTGCTGCTGTGAGGATAAAAAGGGACAAAACAAAAACAGAAGACATCTGTAAAATATCAAGACACTGGGTTCTGTTTAAGGTATCTTTAATAATTATACTGACATATTTTTTTCTTTTATAGTGTTTTTCTTTTCTACCTTCGTTTTTCCAAAGAATTTCTCTTCATATCTTAAGTATTTTCTCTTTTGATTTTGTATAAAACCTCTTGATTATTTTCAATGAATTTAAATTATCAGCACTGCTTCCACTTGTCGGTTCTGCTTAGAGTGTAACCAGATCTGACAGGAGCTGCAAGTGCTGCTGTTTATATTCTTTGTAGGAATACCACCACCAGCCTCCAAGCTTTGGAAATATATTATATCTTACTTAGCTATCTTGTTTACTTAAATAAAATCTCAAAATTTTTCTATGTTACTCACTTTATAATTTTCAAATAAAGTAAAATATTTATTTGATTTACTTTCAAGGAATCGAATTGTACGGAAAATGAATATGAAATCGGTTCAGTGGATATATCCACTGCAAACCAAAATCCAGCCATCATAAGCAGTGGCTCCGTCAAAGAGGAGGCCTCCGAAGTGGTCATCTGTAGAAAAGAGGAAGACTTCTTCAAGGACTGCATCAGGATACAGCATGAGTACCTCGCCGAGCAAATCGACACCCAAGAAAACACCAGCAAGGACGGTGTAGAATTCGAAAGTATAAACTTTGACTCACCCAATTTCGGTGATTATTTAAACGTCTTAACGGACACTACTCCTGGAACTTCATACGTTCTGAAACCACCTTCAACTGTTTGTACTTTGCCAAGATATAACAAAAGCATTTCTGAAGAATTGAGGCCATATCCTTGCCATCAATGTAGTTATCGGTCAAAAAATATCAGCGAGCTCAAATCTCATCTAAGAATTCACTCGGATATCAAACCATTTGCATGCGATCGCTGCTCTTACAAATGCCGCAGGTCTAGCAGTCTTAACAAGCATAAGTTAACACACACAGGCGAAAAGCCATTCGCATGCTTGGTGTGCGATTATCGCTGCAATCAGCTAGACAGCTTGAAGCGGCACAAGTTGATCCATACTGGAGAAAAACCGTTTTCGTGCGATGAATGCCAATACTCGTGCCGGGAGGTGGGAACGCTTAAACGTCACAAGCTCGTGCACTCCGGAGTCAAGCCGTTCTCCTGTGATCGCTGTTCTTACACATGCGGCCGTGTGGACAAACTGAAGCTTCACAAGTTCATTCATAGTGGCTTGAAACCGTTTTCCTGCGACCAATGTGACTACAAGTGCAACATCTCGAGCTACCTGAAGACCCACAAGCTGACGCACAGCTCAGAAAAACCATATGCATGTCACAAATGTAAATATCGCTGTAATCAGATGACCTACCTCAAGACTCACCTGCTGACGCATCAAGAAAATAATGCATATTCATGTGATGAATGTACTTTTACTTGTAGACTAGCAAAAATTTTACAAAAACACAAATCATCGCACAAAAAAGATCAAGCTATATTGTAAAATATAAATCATTACAACCAGTTACATTCATTATTCCACTATGGATAACGAATAACTGCAATCTTTGCAGTTTTTTTATGTAACCTAATGAATTGGATGTGTGAATTGTATTACGTATTTTAATGAATTATTTAGGGATTCACATATTAAATTTGTTAACTTATTTATTTGATAGTGACTCTTTGGAGTATTGAAACCATCATAGGTAAACATTTTTATACAATTTATAGTGACTGACTGATGACATAATATAATTAAGTTATTTATTTGTAATTTTTTTTTATCTATATATATATATAAATATTTGTAGGTAATTGTTTTTTTATAAATATCGTAATAAAAATCAAAACTTAAGTAATAGTAAGAGCGCAGTGTAGTTACACATTCCACTTATTTTATTATGTGAGAAACCTTTGCATGGTAGATCATATTATTGCTTCCGCATCCTTACGGCAAGCATGGCTGCCCCTGAGATAAACTGGAAGCAAGTCAATGTGAAAGCGGTCACCGACCTTGTGTCTAGCTGTTATTTTTACTTTTGGAAAATTACAAATCTGGGGGAATTTACTTCTTTTTTTTTAATGTTGTTTATTTTAGTATAGTAAAAGTAGAAGTTTACAACTACACTATACTGTTGTTTACAATTCATAAATGATTTGTCAAGAATTTATTTGATTTATTTATCCTGTTTCAAATTCTTACAAGCTAGGCTTTATTTCAGTACTTACCCATTCAATGCAATGTCAATTATCAGAGCTCAGTGGCTGAGGGATCGGGTAAAAAAAAAAGTAATAGTATAGGAAATATATTTCATGATATTTTGATTGGTACATTAAACATAAAAAACAAATAATTTTACAGTATTTTCAAATCAGACTTGGAGGGGTGACTAAGACATGAACTTACCCTAAACTACAATTACTATCTGGGCATTGTCAGTCGACGGTTTGTGGACACTTGCAAAATAATGAACACCGTCTTAAATCTAATTGCCCAAGACAGCTGAAGATATTTCCGATAGTTATGTATTTATATTTAAATCAAGGCTGGTGGTGATTCCAAGACGAGTGATCAGAATCAAACCTCGTCCTTTGCTCTTTGTAACCAAATTGGTGAAGAATTGCATAGAATAAGACTCAAAAGCATATTCGACAGCAGGTCAACCACCCGCGCAGATTCAATGCTATAAACTACCAACCAAATTTATAGAAAGCAGTTGAGGTGTGCTTATCCATCAACTTTTTTTACTTTGTTTCGTGCCCACTATTTTGCCAGACCAGATTCGGTTGATATGCAGGAAATTTATAAAAAATATGGAAATACACAAATATTTAAAAATAACATAGTTAGGACATATTGAATAAATTAAAATGTATTACAATTATAAATACAGGTATTAAAGCACACGCTGAGGAAGTGTTGTCCCGAAACAGCAGTTGTATGTTAACTCGTCTTGTTTAAAATTTGTAAATCGGGCAACTGGTTTCTGCTCATTATAATGACTTAACTCAATTGGGGAATTTAGTTTTAAAAATCTCCTTTATTATGTATTCAGTTGAACGACTTATTATATTGTTATAAAAATTTATTGAATCAATTAGTATACATGTCAAATGCAGTTAACTGGTTAAATACCAAACTTATTAGCCGGCAAAAAGCTTCAAATATAGCGACTGAAACATAACACATGCTGCCAAAATAACAAAAAAATTACACAAACAGTCTAGCAATCAGTGGCATGCATCAAATACAAATAAAAAAACCAGTAAATACCTCAAAAAAGAAAAAATAATTATATTGACTCGATGTGTGCTTTCGAAATTTATAAAAATGCAATTAAAAATTTATAGAACATAATAAATTCTTTTTGTTGGCTTTTAAAAGGAATTTACTAGATAACAATATAACCAGTAGCACGTTGCATTTATATACCTTAGTCTAAAAATACAGGTATATTTGAATTAAATATGAGAAAATTAAACTGAATCCAATGACTGAACTTGACATGCAGTAGGAGCAAAACTTCTGATCAAATTCAATAACTTACAATATATTAAAATGACGCATGCTTTAACTTAAAATCTAAAAAACCCTTACGATCACCCAATTTTACAGTATTCACAAATATAACATTCCACGTGCGTCGCAGATCTTAACAATGATATTGTACATTCGTCATAAAATAATAATATACAGTCCCACTTACATCAGAAGTAGTAATTCTGGATTCCTTGCTACATAATAAATAAATAAAAATTGCTTATGTCATAGAATAAAACGTAGCATTTCAAATTCAGCGTTGGGTACGAGGTCTGTGTATACGTATAGTAATATATAGCCAAATTCGTGAAGTTTAACAGTAAATTGTCAATGTTTTTCAAACCTTTTGAGAAAAATTCTAAAAACTTATAAGAGACTCTGAAATTGATCCATATTTTTCACACAGCAAAAAAACATATGATAAGAATATAACATAGACATAGGTGGTTTGTTAAATGAGTGACGAATTTTACGCTTCACGATTTAAAAAATAATATTATATATAAAAATGATATCTTATTTAAACAATATGCAATGCTACACAGGGTATACCCGTCAACTTTTGGGTTAGGTTAGGACACAAGTGTCCGTACACATGATGTAACTTAACAACCTTTAAAAATAAAAAAGACATTAAAATAACACTTCACACTGTCGATTCAATATTGCTTTTAAATTCCCCAAACATTTGATAATAAGATATTTGAGTGTTTTGCTTATTTTTAGTCAGTACATCTGAGTGACTCGATGCTACGCTACCTTTTCCTTGGAAGTTTAATGACAGCACTGAATCAAATCTAATTGTTTGTCATTACAGATATTCACACTAGATTGGATAACAAAAGCAAATGGGTAAATTTAAACGTACAAATAAAATACAACTATCAACTAATAAAAAATTTGTATAAAATGATATCGCTAGAAGCAAAACTCGCTGAGTGGATTTTAATGAAATACTCGAAACGTATCATGGTGACGTTATTTTTTAAAAATATTTAAATTTATTTCCACAGCTGAGCTTTAGTCTCTCGGGTGAAGTATAACACCATAGTGAGATTATAAAGTATGTTTCATAAGTAAATGGCTATTTGAAAAAATAGTGGAAGATAATTCTCCCACTATGGGGGCAATCCCCCCAAATTCTTACATAAAACAATTTTTCTTTTTAAATCTTTACATTAGAGTTAAAACGCTAAAAACGCACACATTGTATGCTCTTATATCACAGATCTTAGTTCAGTTTATTTTTTGTATATAAATAAAATTGGCACGGCAACAGCACAATAAACATTTATTTTAAGAACTCATTGAGCAAAAAACGTCAAAACATAACAAAAGATAACAGTCAGATCTTTTGTTTGATTGCGTTTGTTTATATTTTAGTTGAGAGAAAGACAGTGAACACGTTCAAATCTGTGTTTTTAAGAGGTGAGTGCTCTCATCTGCGCTGTTTCATAAATCTAAATACAACGACTCGGCTCATTTGCAAGTGTCTGGCGATGTCTCCTAACCCTTTAATATCCTCATTTGAGACTCTAGAAATACACTGAGAAACTGTAACTTGCAGTCTGAAATTTCACTGTGTAAACGCAGAGTACTGCACCAGAGAAGCAATACATTATCATCGAAGAAGCCTTTCTATTTTCACTACTTCAAAATATTTTAATGCAATAAAATTAATGTTTGCACATTTGATCTGTTTCGCATTGAATAACTCAAATAAATATGCAAATCAGGCAAAGCATCGCAACCAAAAAAATCGGTTTATGTATAAATAAGACAATACATTCCTTTTATCTGTATGTATCATTCTAACATTTAAGCTTATTCTGACCTTTTCAATCATTTTCGTGCCAAGATAAAATTAAATATGAAGATAATCATACGTCAGTTGGTGTTTTTACTTTAATGATTTCTAAGGCAATCTTAATGGGAGCATTAAGATTTCCTAAAGGAGGGTCTAGAGTATTCTGGGTTTTGTTCAAACTATGCTACATAGTTTACACAACTATGCTTCCAGATCTTGAAGATATTTTCTGAGAATAGGGAAACTACGCTCTCCAGCAGCGGCTGGGGCGGAGCTCGCATGAGAGAGCCAAGACAGTTTATAACTAAGAAATGCTAATGTAGAATGTATTGAATGTACATTTTAAAAATGGACATTTTTAATAGAAGTCTCTCCCCTGACAGAGGATACAGGTTTCATGTTAAAGCAATAGTTGAATGGTTGGCATCATATAATTGAGAGGATCATTTAGTTAGTAATATCTGTTTATACATCTAAAAATGGCATCGTAGTCTACTACTATTTTGAGTAAAAAATTTGAGGACGTCCAGTAGGGTTCGTGAAAATTTCTTGAAGAATTTGAGTTTACTGAGGAGATGGAGAAGCCCAGAGGGATTCAACCCATCTCAAAGTACCGATCCCTTAATCTCACAATGGCCCTAGACGGAATCGCACAGCTCTCATTTTTCAAATGTTATGACCAAATTCACATTGTTACACTGAACATAAAATACAGATGCACATTCTTAGCAGCTGATTTCAGGTAAAAACTTTCATCAGTTCTGAGAGTGATATTAAAAGTCAATGTATTGCTCAGGGGATTTCAGATGTTAAAATTAGAATTTCAGGTTATTGATAATAATAATAGGTCTTCTGGTTCATTGTTGTTAGATGAGACCACCGGTGAAAAACAGCTGTTGTCGAAGTCGCTCCGGCCAAGTTCGGAGGAATCTGAAACTGCCAAGAATCCCTGGCAGACGGCCAGTGCCGGCCGCTTCCCCTACGCTCTCGGTTAAATCCACACTCAAATGACTCATTGCCACATTTTGTCTTCCAAACATTACGAGTCCCTTCCAATATTGGCTCCTCGAGTGGTTTTTGTAACGAACAATTCTAGATTCTCTTTTTCGTCAGATCGTTCTGAAGTATTCTATCATCTCGTCATGAGAATTATAATAGAAACAACCGAGATGACTCCTAAATTAAGAAGTAAATACAGAGTTTGGAGTCCTGAATAATAACGAGTGCTTTTACTCACAGAATATCTTGAGGACTTTTCGCTTTGTAGTCAGTATCAAATTTTAATAAGGAATGTCATTTAAATTTAGAGCCGAGTTAAAATCTCAATCTATAAATACTACACACTATTAGCATCACACCCGAAACACAACTGATCTCTTCCACGGTGTTCAATGGAATGTTAACACCAGATTGTCTGCAACTCGTGGTTCCGACTCTTTATTTAACATCTAATGGAATTGTATTCTCGGCTTTCCCGGAGATGAAAGTGACGAGTCACCAGTAGGGGACGTCTCCAGGAGCCGCCTGCCAACTCGCGTACTCGGACCATATGGCGGGGGTGTAGCAAGAGCTAGCCTTCACCCGCAAGGGCGGCGGGGACGGCGACCCGGAGTCGTCTTTCCTTGACACGGTGTAGTTGGATCCGCAGTTGTTGTCCCAGAACTCGGTGGCGTTGCACCTGAAGCACACGCAGAAGTCGAGCTTCCGAGACGACGCCGGGAGCTGCACCCTGAAGCTGAACGTGTCGTAGATGGAGTAAGACCCGGAGGGCGCGGCGGTCGCGTCCACAAACGAACAGAAGGCGTCTTCCGTGGTGGTCCAGCTGTCGGAAGTCCACCTTAGGAAGACTTCCTTCTGGAAATCTATGTTCTTGACTTTGATGGTTCCGATCAAGAACCCCTCGGCTTCCTTTATGATCACGTTCTCGAGCGACACGTTCTTCTCGTTGATTCGCCTCCTGAAGTCGACGTAGTCGGAGGCGGGCTGCGCGAAGTAGAGCTCCCAGCCAGGAGGCGCCGGGGCCGCAGCCGGCGCGGGCCGCAGCGACCAGTGCGGCGGCACATCCGAGGGCTCCCACATGACCCTCACGTGCGTGAGCGACAGCCCGTGATCGTCCGCGAAGACCACGCGCTTCTTGGTGCCGACCGACGGGGCCGGGGGCCGCAGGCACGGCCGCGGCGCCTGTCGGGGCAGGTTCTTCAGCGGGAGGAGGGGGGAAGAGTGCCTGGAAGGGAGGGGGCGCCGTGCCCCGTATATCCGGCACGGCTGCGGCGGGGCGTACTCCGCCAGGAAGCCGGCAGGAGGGCTGTGCCCGTAGAGAGGGAAGCCCTGAGAGGCCAGCATGGTGGGAATCCAAAGTAAAGTCCTAGGCAGAATCCGATAAGCCTATTGCTGTCTCGAGCTGGTGTCTCGGCTCAGCCGCGGCCGTCACATGGCTGCCTTGGCTTGGTTTTTTTTCTTTTTCAGCAGTCGAAATCTCGAAAGCGGAATACTGAAACAAATAAGAAAAAAGATTCAATATTTTTGACAAAGAGTACTTGGTGTTATTCTATTTTAATGTTTTAAATAAAACACTTGTAATTTTTCCACGTGTTTAATTTTATTTCATTTGACTTCGTTTGATAGTGCCAATGTGAAAGGTTGGCGAAACCGGTCAACAATAAAATTAAGCGTGTGGAAAAATCACAAAAGATTTTTTTTAATGAAAAATATTGCAACATGTTTTAGTAAGAAATAAAAAGAACTTATTATTTTTAGCACTTTATCTAATATAAAGTTTAAATATTTTGAAAGAGAGAGCCTGCAAAACTACACAAGTTAACACAGTGAAGACAATGCAATCGATACTAGCATGCTCAGCTTACTCCGAATACAGAAACAGCTTAGCAAGAAGCATTTTAAACGTTTCAAATACTGCAGCAAACCTTTGTCTTCGGTCCTAGTATAAACAGTTAAATTTATTGTAAATAACGAAGTAAGAATCTGTCAGATGTGTTTATTTTTATTATTGAAAACAATGTCAGAATTTGAAATTATATAAATTTCTAAGCGCAACAACTTTGTATGGAGATGCGTTTTTACGAAATTCGATGAGGTAAAAATTACTTCGCGCACCCTCAGTCTGAGGAGGTGTTCCCTTATCTTGAATCTAGACAATTCATAGTTTTAAAATAATCTTATCTTATCTTATCATGCTTGTTTTGTCTGCGAATTCGTTACTTATTAGTATCGCGAATATTCCACGGGATGAATTTGCCAATATTTAGCAGATGGTGAGGTGTGTAGTAACGCGCTGAGGACAGGGCATATCAATCGAATGATTTACGATAGCTGATTTTTTTTTAAATTCTTTCGAATATCCGATTATTTTAATTGTTTGTTCATTAGATAAAAATTACTCTCCGAACATCAATTATCGATTGCTTTTTCGAGTGGCATGAACAATTTAATAATTTGATTGGTGATAATTACTAGTGGCAAGCAGGCATTGTGTTAAGACCTGCGCTATAATATATTATAGTTCAAAAAATTCAAAATTAAATTATTATTTTTTTTTTATCTTTTAGATCACTGGTTTCCAAAATGGTCAATAACGACCCCCAGGGATCGATTCCGCCCTGCAAGGGGTCGATGACAGCGAAAAATTAAATTAGGGGGTCCACGAACTGTAAATGGGGGTCTACGAGAGCGGATCCCATTTAAGCAGGTCATCACCAAAATTTAGTTTTTAAATTAAATTTAGTGAGTTGTTTTACAGAGTGCTCCATAGTTTATGTCGGTGTGTGAATAATAAATAACAGGGAATGAAGTTGCAGAAACTGCATTGTTTGATTTGCAGCATTGAGTAGCATGGCGCACCGTCTTGTTGAAACCAGTAATCATCCAGAGCATTTTCACACATTTGTGGGCATCATGATGAGCCGATATCGATTCCCATCGACTGTTTCGCCTTCTCTGAATAAAAATGGCCCAATGATGGTATTGGCACAAACGCCGGCCCAAACAGTCACTTTTTGGCCGTGCAATGGTGTTTCACGGATTTCGTGTGGATTCTCCGTTCCCCAAATGCGGCAATTTTGATTTTTAACTGCGCCCCAAAGAGTGTGAAATGGGCCTCGACGATCATCAAAATTTGCTTTCAAAAATCAGGTTTGTAAATCGGTTGATAAATGTCAAAGTTATTCAATGTTTACATACCGATATAAAATATGGCGCACACACACATATATATATATATATATATATATATATATATATATATATATATAAAACCATAAACACTGTTGGCTCAGCATAAGTACATACTCAGTGAGATGGTCGACAACCTCCTCTGAGGAGAGGCACCCGAAGAAGAATATATATATGAATTTAATTAAGACAAGCTCTTTAGTGGTTTCGTATATGGTTAACTATGAATAAAACTGAAATATAATCTAAATACAACATTATAATACTAATTCCTCTTTTTTAACTCAGCCCGCTTTTTATAATTTGAAACTATTGAATAAAATAGACCATTAAGTACATTGAGAGGGCAAAAGTTAATTTATGCTTACTATTCGATTTCGGTAAGATAGTTTAATGACAAAATTCACAACAAATTGACGAGTATCACGTATACTTTATAAGTACCGGTCATTTCGACTGGGCACTGTAGGAATAGGTACACATGGAGTGCGGGTAGGTTTAGTAGATCTATCCGAATTCGAGCCCTGGACACGGCTCTTGTCAGCCGACTAACATTCAGTGAGCACCTTCTTTGACTGCAACATTCTTATCGCACACGGAGGTCGGCGGCGAGGCCAGCCAGTCCCGCATGAAATTTGACATTGATTGCTTACTTCTACGTACCGAAATGAGTATCCACGTGTATTTTGAGTGAGTACTATTTCGCGATGTAGGGCATCGGGGAGTCCACAGCCGCGCACAGAGCACAGAGGCATCGGCTTTGTTTGATACAGAGAAATTGTAGGAAGGTTTTATCTTCCGCCAAGCCGGAGGTGCACTACCGACCCCCAGCCCGGAACCGAGTGAAACGTCTGTGAAAGTTAAAGTGTTTTCGGTTCATAATAAACCTTCCGCTCATATTTAACCAGAAGTTTCGTCGTCTTGTAGATCTAGGTACATAGACCTTCAAGACCGAGAATATCATTGGTTATATATTACCCTTTTAATATTTCACATAATATTAACTATTCCCATTAGATTTATTAGGTGCACCGTGCAGGGCAGGGAGATAACAAATATTGTTTCTGGTGTTGGTGGGAGACAAACTTTTTTTCCTCGTTTAGGACACAGAACGGTGTTCTTGGCATTAATTGTAAAAGTTAAACCATATATTACATTTTCAAATTCTAAGACATCGCAGGCTTTCTCTGCGCGCCGCTGCTACGCCGAGAACACTGGGCCGCGGGTCTGAGCATCTGCTCCAGAAGGGGGCGGGTCGTCGGGAGAGGAGGTCGGGTGTACGCCTTGCGTGTAAAAACTATTACATTGTATTGTACAATTGTACAGACCAGTCGCTACCGGGCAGGAGATCAATCGATTTCGCGCCACGCACAGATTGACGACATCGCTCCGGTCTACGAGTCGACGGACCCGGTCGAGCTTCCGAGGAAGCGGGTTCAATGCAGTCCAATGCCGTGCAAATGCCTTTGACATCGGGTAAAGACCTATCGGCGAAGGCGAGTGAAAGTGCCAGAGAGCCGATGGACCTCGGCGCGGTGAACCTCCCAATGTCCCGAGTCGAAATCGCGTTGTTCAATAAAACATATCAATTATTAACGGATTAAAGCGAGTACAGCCAAACAACAATGCTTTTCTTATTTAATAAAAAAAATCGTGTTTTTTTAACAGCACTCTAATTACTCGTGTAAAGAAAAACATCCGAGCTCAGAGCCTGCGAGCGCGAAGTCAATCGGTCCGCCCGCCAGACTGGACGGCGCTGCCTCGTCGAGAACAGAAAGCCTGGATCAGAAATGGCTTTCAAACAGAAGTCTTCCTTCCCTCTGCACTGAAGATAAACGTAAATTCTCTCACTCTGAGCCCGAGACCCGAGACCCGCGGCTGCTCGGAGTGAGAAAAAAACAACTTCCCAATTGCAGTAGGCACAAAAAAGAATGATGACTATTATGATGGCCATCGTGCGATCTGTGCCGCAGGCAATTCCACCCGAGCCGTGGATTCGCGAGGAAGCAAATGGCCATATACGAATTGACAATGAATTTGTTGGAACTATGTTATTTTTAATGAAAAGCTAGTCTGATTAGGCAAATTAATATATACTATAATTTATGAAAAAAAAATATATATATATGTTATAATCTGGCGCCATCCGCATGCAAATATACCTCAGCTGGGTGTCGGCGCACCCACGGCGTGCCTCGTGCAGGAAGTCTTTCTACAATATATCGGCAGCGAGAGCCGCCCCCGTCGCGAGTGCTCGCCGGCCACGAATGCCGAGTATTGACAGATACAGAAGCCTCCGGTAAGTTAAAACAATTCTGCTTCGTTATATGAGAAGAAGTCTCGAAGAACCCGTTCCAGAAGGAGTCTCAGGAGAAGAACGTGTCTTGCCACCCGCAGCCACGCCGGCCACGGTGGTTTTTGCCGATCGCCAAGCTGTATTGTATTTTAAATCTTTACGCTTGTTAATTATTGCGCTCGAGCGGGAGCTTCCGATTCTACGAAAATATTTCATAAATTTGATGCGTCAACGGGAGACCAGCGCCAGTAAGTAATAAGGCTGAAGATGAACTCTGAGGAAAGCGCCCAGCGGAGCCGAGCCGGCTTTGGCAGAACTGCTCCACTCGCCCCGAGCTCGATTTTTGGGTATTTGCATTTGAGTAAAACTTCGGGCAAGCACGGTTGCAGCCAAGCCTGGCTTTTTGTATATTTTCGTCGGAAAAACTCACAAGGCCTTACACCCGAGGCAACGAGTCGCGCCACCGACTTGCAGCTAGCCAATGTACGCGTGTGGAGAGCTATAGTTTGAAAAAAACAACAAAATGTAATACAAAACCGGTTGTTTAAATGTGTTATCATGCAAATATTTAAAAAGTCCATGTCGGTTGCCATGCAGATTCTCTGAATGTAGAAATGTAAAAATAATATATGCAATAGGAGAGAATGTTCGATAGCTGTCGATGTGTTCGGTTTCAGTGGCTGCTTTGAAAGTCATTCAAATTATAAAAGAGATTTTATTAATAATGTATCAAACTGAAAAAAACCCGTACGCTTGTTAAGTTTTGATTATTTCCCTATCCGCAGACAGCAGACATTTGAGGTTAGATCATTTGAGAGCGGGGAGAGTGAACAACTCTGCTCAGAAAATCTAAGAGACCCCAAGAGAGGGAGGAGGAAGGAGGGCAAGCGATAGGAGGCGTCCGAAGCGGTCGTGTCCCGCGGGGTGCGGCTCCACTGGCATTTTATTTGCCTTGTAGTACATTAATAAATTACAGATAACCTTTTTATCTATATTCCCCGGGCGGGAGACACCCGAGCTCGGACAATCTGAGAACGAAAAGTCCATAACCGCACTACCGAATGAGACACCGACAAGTATCGAGAGCGAGTAGTCGAGCATCGGGAGCGACCGAAGACAATTGCGGCCGCATCCGGCTCACGGCGTCTCCGGAATTCGCCTCGGTGTAGAGGAAAAGCGCAATAAATCTTCATTGCAGAGTTCCTTTCCTTTTGGACCCAGCGAAGGTGTCCGAGGGACTCCGGAGCGGGCGGGCCGAGGGGATCTCGGGTAATGTCAAGGTCCGGTCGCTTCGGCACGGCGGGTTGCCACACGACCTGACCTAAATCTGGAGTTACGCAACGGACGCTATCATTTGACACGAGCTTCTCGAGTGGGTATGAGTGATATCTTACTCGGTGCACGATGGAATTACCTCGATCGGATATCTTTTTTATCGTTGTTCCACGATCGGGGAAAATCTAACTCGAACAATCCGAGCGAGTGATAACGAGGCCGGAGACGTTCACATGGAAAACAAATCCCTCCGAGGAAGTCCGTTCCGAAGCTCGATAGGAACGAATGACCCGCTCGCTTCCGAGGGTGACCGGGGATCCCAGGGGGGCGGAGCTGTCGAGACTTCGGGAGAATCGGAAATTTTCCACGACTCCAATCGCCGGCGTGTCCGTAGATAGGCCCGAACCTCCGAATCGTTATCGCAGATGCAATTAAATTTTGATAACACGAGTAAGTTTAGATTATCGAACCGACAACAAGTAATTCAAACAAAATATAAACATTATATCCATTTATCTGAATGCAAAAGCGAAGTCCATCGAGTGCAGAGCAATATCGCAAGGGCGGCGCGGGAGCGGTACAAGCGGGTTAGATTGAGATCGTAGAATGTTTTCAGTAAGACGGGGAAAACATTATCACTCATCGGAAGCATCGACAAACGAGTGGTTTTAGTTGGTAAATAAAATAAAGCTTGACTTTTGGATATCGAAAATCTTTATCAATTTTCATTTAAAGTGTTCTCGTTGGAGAATATAAATGTCATTCCATGGACGGGCGCGGGGCGCGATGCTCCGACTGCTCGGGACTCGGCTACTCGGCCGCGTCAGCTGGCGGCGTCGGGACCTTCCGTTCCACATGCGACGTATCAATGTCTAACTTGGAAATTGAATCCGCAAGCCGCCACCGAAAAGCTTCTGCAGTCGTCCCGACACTGAACACCGGCGCCGCACGAGTGACCAACCGCAGTAATACGAACCAGCCGCTGCAGTGCTGGGCCAGGACGGGCTGGGCCAGGACGGGCTGGGCCAGGACGGGCTGGGCCAGGACGGGCTGGGCCAGGACGGGCTGGGCCAGGACGGGCTGGGCCAGGACGGGCTGGGCCAGGACGGGCTGGGCCAGGACGGGCTGGGCCAGGACGGGCTGGGCCAGGACGGGCTGGGCCAGGACGGGCTGGGCCAGGACGGGCTGGGCCAGGACGGGCTGGGCCAGGACGGGCTGGGCCAGGACGGGCTGGGCCAGGACGGGCTGGGCCAGGACGGGCTGGGCCAGGACGGGCTGGGCCAGGACGGGCTGGGCCAGGACGGGCTGGGCCAGGACGGGCTGGGCCAGGACGGGCTGGGCCAGGACGGGCTGGGCCAGGACGGGCTGGGCCAGGACGGGACTAGCCCAGGACGGGGCTGGGCCAGGACGAGGCCGGGCGTGCCTCGGACGCGGACTGCAGACCGAGGGCGCGCTACGAGGTCGATACACTGAGTTACTGGGTTTCAATTCTTAAATAATGCATCTTTAATTAGTATTTATTTGTTTCATATCTTATGCGTACGTTTCATATCATAGTACTGCAAGCTTTTAAAATACGCAACCTTGGGTGCATAAATCACTGTTTTACTTATGATTCGTCTAAAATTGAGGTTCGATCATTGATAAACCCAAAATGAAGGGTGATCCTCGCACGATAGCGCTCCATTTATCGAGTTTTCGTTTATTTTATTTTCCATTTTGGTTAGTGGAATATCTATTACAAAACGGGATGAATTATAACTTTCTATGTTATTTCTTCCTAGACACCGCTAGCATGCATGAGCTACCGGAAGCCTTTTTGCTATTCAGTCTGACGCGGTGGCGAGCGATGGCTTCTGTCGCATTGGATTCTCGTTGAGAACGACCTGCATGTCCCGAATGCTGGACTTCCGGAGGTCTCACGCGCAGAGCAACAAATAGCGCCCCCGACTTGCAGCTAGCCAGGAGCGTCCTGCATTTTAGGCAAAACCATAAACAAAAAAAACACCTAAAATAATTTTCAGATGCTCTGTAGCATCCGAAGTAGTCCTCTTAGTAGAGTTACCTGGCGACTTGATAAATTTCTCAAACAGATAAAATTTCTATCGGCAATATATGTGCCATGGCCTATTTTGAGTACTATCATTTAAAATGTATATTATCTCTACTTGTGAAGACATCCGGGCATGGCAACGCAGCGAGCCCCGAGGAATGTCTGCGTAGACTGTGAACGCGATTGATGGTACCAAAAATAAGTCGCTTCCAGAACAAGCGAATCAGATTATTAAAACGGCGCCAAGACAATAACGAGACAAATTCCATTGATCTCGCTGGCCAAAATCCTTCGAGAAAAAAAATAAGTAGACGTTGTTTTCTGCAAGTAAGACAGCTTCTTTCAAACACAATATTGATAACCTAGAAATGACGGGGTGGCAAAAAAAATACGTTCGATAAGTGGAGAAAATATAAATAAGAGCCGACTTTGAGTTACATTAATAAGAAAATAATATAATATATTAATGTTTGAACTGAGATTTACTCATAGTGATGATAATTACACACGGCATCGCAAATCAAGAGGTTCGTGCTTATTTACCTCCTCGGCCGGAGCTGGAAGTGGAGCCGCCGCCAGTCACGCCGATTCACGCCGATTCACGCCGATTCACGCCGATTCACGCAGATTCACGCCGATTCACGCCGATTCACGCCGATTCACGCCGATTCACGCTGATTCACGCGATGCCGGCTCGAGCGACCGGCCCATTTCACTGCAGGTCAATCGTCAAATGTCAAACATTTTGAATAATAATTCTCAACACTGACGTTCATTTGTTTGATTTGATTCGTTGCTTTTTTTTATTGCAAGAATGTATTCAATTGTTTTGCGGTAATGTCGCGTTATGTTTTGTGTCTTTTTTTTAAATTATTATATTTACACAAGAGTATTTTAAAATATTTACACTTTTGGCTGAAGGTTAACAACTACTGGGGTTTTGCACGGTTGAATAAAAAAATGTCTTCTCATAACTTTTTATCGGGAAGGTTTTGGAAACTTTTCAGTCGGATATTTCGTCAAAGCTTTGGGCAAACGCGTCAGCACATATAAGTATACTTCGTTCGTTAGCACTCACACGACTTTTAAGAATATTGACTATAATTAAATAATAATAAAACTTTCTTTCGGTGATGACAAGCGTGCAGGGCGGTGGGTAGGATTCAGTGGCGGTGTAAACGCGATAGCCGTCGACGTCGAAATGGGAGAATGTTGTCTTTCCGTCGCTGATATGTGAAATTATCGACAATCGGATGCCGAAATTCCAACACCGGGTTTCGGCAACCGAACGCGCGACCTCCCGCTCCGACGGCTCAGGACGTACTGAACATTTCTAAAAAGAAGTTTATTTCGGTCTGCGACGCTCACGCAGTCGGCGCATGCCCGAGAACTTCTAGAGAGAGACGCCGATAATCTTAATTTAAACTTTGCACCGGCGAAAGAGAGAGGCAAGATAATTTATATCTACGTATCACGCTCCGGAGAGGTGCGTATACAACATGAAAATAGTATGAATTATTGTGTCTGTTTAATTTTATTTTTAACCCGTATTGGACACGATAAATTTTAATAAACGTCAGAAGATAGCCGGTTGAATGTATCGGTAATCGTGTTGAAGTATAGAAGAGACGCGATCTAGACGAAATTGTATTAAAAAACGTGTTTATATAGAAAAAAGTTCAAGACTCCATGGCAGTTAAGATAAATTACAGACTTACAATTACAATATTTTAAACTCATCTTTATAATAAAGTAAAGTTACAAAAATAATATTTTAGCCGTTCATGAATATTATTGTAGTACAAAAGAAAATAACTGGCTGTATAAATAAATTCTTGCAGAAGCGTAAAAATATTTATTCATATTAAGCTGATACCAAACAAAGATGTTGGCAAATCGAGTATCATAAATTTACTCTAATTTGGCAACCATTTTTCTGAATTAAATCATAAACACTAAGAATTCCCAAACACCGTGTGTTTAGAATATTAATTAACAGTTCGATGTCATCGCTATACAAACTATAATATCCTAGTTATAATGCCTGAGGTGCAGAGCTCTCAGTGATCAGTGTCAGAAGTCGGAGAGCACCGGGGCCGAAACGTCCGTAGATTTAAATCGTAGAGCCCTCCACACACGTCGCGATACGACATGCGAACGATCTTGAATTAGCCAATAGCATCCTACGTTTCCATCTTGCAGCTAGCCAATAAGCAAAACCATAAAAATCACCCAAAATAAAGGGACATGTGAAGAGGGCTTTAAATTAATTGATGTAGATTTTCTCACAAAAAACGATATTATCAAAAATAAAAAAAATCTATTGCGGCCAAACATATATTTTTTCTTCCTTTAGTGTTGATAATTATAAAAAAATATCTTACATTCACTGGGACCATGGTGTCGCGTGGTCGGATAGTGTTTGATAATATTGTATATTGCATCTGATTAGTTAAAAGCTGACCTTGGAACGCGTTTTTGCTGTGTACTTAGCATACCACGCTGGTATCGTCAAGTTCTAGACCTCTTCAAGCAAAGCTTTCACCGAAATAGTCCCTAAACTTTGTCATATGATGCAAGAGGTGCACGGAGCACCCTTTCTCTTTCTCTTCTTCTTCGTCAAGTGCCTCTCCTCAGAGGAGGTTGGCGACCATTTCACTGACCATGTACTCATGCTGAGTCAGTCTTCATGGTTTTCTAAGGGGAATATAGTGTCGTGGGTCCCCGGGTCCTTCTACACCGCAGTTTTATATTGAAAGGAAAAGTCTGCGCATTGCTGCTGGCCAATAGCATTATTATAAACCCTTTACAATGCTCTGGCGTTTAGATCTGATACTCCTTCTGCAGCAAGCTACAGAAGCAATAGCAGGAGCCTCCTCACGTACTTCCAGAGCATATCCCTATTGCTGCTGCCCAATAGCATTATTATATAATCCTTCCCTTACAAAGCTCTGGCGTTTAGATCTGATAATCCTTCTGAAGCAAGCTACAGAAACTATAGCAGGAGCTCTCACACCTCGATAAGGTATTTCGAGAGCACATCCCTCTATAATCATTCCAAATCCACTACTCCATTACCGATCCTTTACACACGCTCAGGGTACAGAATGGTAACGATGCACAAGCGGGGAGGTTTATTTCTCTATATAGTAGTTATTGTTCAAAATAACACTAAGAAAGAGGGAGATTTCAGACACACAAAAAGCCAGTTCCAGTTCATTGGCGTGCTAATTTCTATCTAAGCAAATATATTTGGTTCCGCTCACGCAATACTCTGAAATCTTTCATAGGTTGTTGGTTACTGTGATTCAAATTGCGAGAAAATTCATAATGATAACATATTTCAAATTCCTAAAATATCTTTACTTACAATATCATAATATAATAAGAATCTGCTATCGGCCAAGAGAAAGTCAAATCGCATATCACTAGACAGACTACGTGGCAAAACATACTATTTATCAACTATTCAATCGAATAAAATAATACATTTATTAATGTAAAGTATTAATGTAGTAGTATACCTTATTAAGTATCGGCAACCCAAATACATTAGTGGTGATAAACGAGTAAAAACATCAAAGTAGCCCTTCACCCAAAAACCAACAAACATACTTTTTCGCGTAGCGGTACATATATTCATATGTTTAGCGTCAATCCAAATTATCTATCCGTAATATTTTAATGAAGTAACTTCTCATGTCCTGTAAAAATATTCGAAAATTTTTCCTCGTCGTTTCATGTATCCATTGATCACTCAATAGGCTTCTTTTATGACGTCTTTCGACGCCTCGGGAACTAATGGATGCGACTTTAACATTCTTGGTAGTTGGCCATTTTCATTGTGATAAAATAAAAATAAAACGAGGTGCTCCAAAAAAACAAACATAAATCTAAACAAGAATACTTTATAAACACGTATTTTATAAATACACATACAGCAGATAGCTTCAGTTTTGAGGGGATACTTTTAATTTCACTTCAAGCTCTGAGACCGACAGGACTTTAGTAGTCTATTTCCACCCACGAGCATATCGCCGGCAGGCTCCTGCTCTCCGAGGGCATAATCGGAACTCGGGTGTCACTAGGTTAGGTCGGCCTGTCGGCCTGACAGGCGAATTCCAAACTGATGTACAACAGATGGGCTCATTTTTGGATTTCACTTGCGTTTCAAATCGTGTAAATAAAGTACCTTGTAAATCGGGGAATAGTACTATAGCATGATTTTCAAACTGGCACTTTTATCCAATTGGAGACAAAGGGTGATTAACTCTGTTTTTTAGATAATTGAGAGTTATTGTAGAACCCATAGTTGGGTTAGATGCATTATTAATATTTACTTAGTTATAAGTACACAGGGAAAACTTTAATTAATCCTATATTTTAAAAACCGTGCTAATGAGTTACCGTGTAATCGGGGGGAATGTGTATACTTTTACTTTTAAGAGAAGACTTCTATGTCCATGTAATGCTGGAAAAGTTCCAAGTTATACAATGCTTCCACCTTGGCAGGTCTGAGGACGCCGCATGAATGAAATGTGTGTTATATTAATAGATGAAATAACAGCAACAGCACACACGCAGAGGACTTCTCTGGAATAGCTCGGTGGCAAGCTGCGCAAAACGCGTCTCCGTGAGAGTAGGGAAAGTTCCGCCAAGGTAAACCCTGATTGTTTTTGACTCGACCGGTTTCTCGCTGTAGAGACACCCGTTCCACGTGCACTGGCCACCGTTGAAGTATGGCCATCACAGAAAGTTGGCGAAACAAAACGAAATTAGTATGTGGAAGATCACAAAAAAAATATTTTTTTTAACAAAAAATAGCATAAAGAAATTCAACCAAGTATTTTTTTGCTCTTGAAATGCTTCCCCTCCTGGGCGGACCACGAGGCAATATTGCAAGTAGCACGCAATGTGAAGATTCGATTCGAGTGATTGATCAGTCCAAGCAATCGGCGGAGTGGAAAATAAACACGCGCGAGCCTGTCCACCCGAGATGACACAAAAACAATGGCAGCTCGCTAGTGGAAAATTTTGTCTGCAGGGATATAAGCAGCCGACCCATTATATTACATTAGTATATTGTTGTTTTCTAGCCGAGTAGTTCGATAGAAGGGTCACGGGTTCAAATGGGTGGTCTTAATATATTTTTATCGCGACACGGCTACTTCTTTCACCTTTGACAAGTATGCGAGGTTTATATATTTTTTTCAATTTAAGCATGCAAGCTGCAAGAATAATTATATAATGTGCAATACAACCATAATAACCAAAAATGCCTGCTGGCATCGCAGATGCTCAGGGCTTCATCTATTAAAGACCTTTTGCAACTTGTCCACACAATATGCAAGAAACGCGCCTTCCCTGACCAGACTGTAGTTTTGTCGAAACCCTACCCCCGGAACACTGAGACCTGCAAAGTCTACTGAGACCTGCAAGGTCTACTGAGACCTGTAAGGTCTACGGAGCCCTCGTGGTGCTTCTCACGCGTTGGAAGCAGAAGGACGTTCACCTTTTCTTTCAGATTACTTACATATTATAAATACTGTACCGTTCGTGTGTTTTGATTGTATATTTTAAGTATAACAAAAAGGCTTATTTATTCTGGCGATGACCTGGGCGACCTCTGCTCATATCGGTACACCGTCCGACATGTATTTTATCCAAATGTTATGAGACTTACTAAACGATGCAGCGTTCTTTCTTTTTCTTCTTTTTGTTTTTTGCTTTTGTGGCGGGACAGGAAAAAATGTAATTTTTCTCAAACGCCTTCATTCTGGCTTGGTGGCGTGTGTCATCATGGGGTTATGTGTTCCCTTAGATATTTTTTAACAGCGTGGGGACGCCATTTAGGGGGCAAGGAGGACTGCGATCACTATAGTTCTCCTATCACTATATTATATATGTGAGACCCTTCAATCCTCGTTCGTGGGGGTGTTGCTGATTGACCTCTCGTTTCATCAGACGGCTTCCTTCCGCCGGGTCGCTTTGCGGTCGAATAAAATTCAACATTTATTAAAATATTCGTTTATTTTAATATTACAATTCTTTGAATGTTATATCGAATTTATAATAATAGCAACCATCGACGTGTACGATATTATGGCAATCGAATCGAAACCAAAAGCGAAAGAGAAACTCGGGTCCAGTGAAAGTCTCTGAACGAAGTCAGACCCGCCGTGAGAACAACAAACTGATGCTTCGAGACGAGTGGAGTCCGAGGGCGTGATTGGTTGATTTTTTACCAATTGTGATGCTCACGCGACCAGATGCGACGGAAGGTCGCAAGTGCGGTCTCTGATACTCTGCCAATGAATGAGGCCACCAACCTCCTCGATAAGTCCATATCTCTGAAATGACGCTTCATGGACATTGATGGAAAACCTCTCAACCGCATAGTCTCTTTTATGGTGGTATCAAAAAAATTGACGTATTTGATCAGTCGGGGTGGTGTTCTGCGGTACCAAGAGGGGCTGTCTTTTAGCTCATTGGCTCTGGCTTCTACGGCGGAACAGGAGAACGTTTTTCTTCGAAGCCTTCTCATGGCTAGGTGTCACGTGTCCACTGGTGACACGTGACACCAGTTGTCACGTGTCACCAGAGGTCACGTGTCACCAGAGGTCACGTGTCACCAGAGGTCACCCACGCTCCGGGCTATTCATGCGCGACCCCAAGATATCCAGGGGAGAGTCAAGTTGCTTTATACACTCGTTCGAATGTGCGTTGTACTAATGGCGTGCACTTGAGATTTCCGAGGCGTGATAATGATGCTGATAAGACACTCGCTTTGTTTATTTGGGGCGATTTTCGGCCGGTAACTCGGCTGGGGACAGCCCGGAGATAACTCGGTCTTACCAACGAACATTTAAACGTTGCAAATACTTGAACAAAGCTTTGTCTGTCTGTGGAAGCGTGTCTATACTTTTAATTCGTGGTTGAACACAATTTCTCACGCCAAGAATCCGACCGATTGAACCAGGGCTCAAGAGCAATTTAACTCATTGTTTTACGGTCGCTTTAATCCGGACAACTAAAAATCAAATCGTGAAAACAACGCACTTGGTGTAAACAAAATGACAATTTGAATAGTAAAAATTTTGGCCAAACTTCTTATAAATTTCCATTGAGTATATCAATCTTTGTTTAAGGGCAGGTTTGAGATTTGCTCTTGCATGTTGCAATTGAGGAGACAATGATGATAAATATTACTAATTGGACGGCAATCGCAAATGTTTTCTTTTAAAGCCCAGTGATTTTCCGAGGAATGGTGAATAACAATGATCAGCTCCGCTCTAGGTGGAGACAACTAAGTTTATTAAAAAAATAAACATAAATATTTATTGTTTGGGAGCACTTTCGGCATTCGTTTTTTGGGAGCACTATTTCGAATAACCCTGTTAAATTGCGATTGAATTAACAAGACAACCATATTTATTTATAGCTTACATTTATTATATCCTTACAATTCAACTTTGCTTGTTACAAGGGGAAAGAGAGAAAAATATGAGGTACACATCAAATATCTTAAAGATGTAACTGTTCGTAAACCCTGACACAGAGAGTTGAGACTTCTCATCATTACATGAGTTTGGATGTCTCTTGCTAGTGGAGCTACAACTTATACGTCGGCTCTGTTGTGTATTCTATGATATTTACAAACAAGTGAGCTCACATTAGGAAAGATTGAAAGCCATGATCTTCACCTCTAGAGATCTCGGAATCAATCTTGGCTCTCGTGCAAATAGAAAACAATGTTTCGGTCTGCTTGGAGAGCGCTAGCTGGTGGGATATCAAGATTAGACTAGTGTCTCGATGGCGCCAACAGCTATTATACATAATAAAAATATATCATTTTATCTGTGGCGATTCGGCTTCAAAGCTGCACATCAAATATATGAATTCTTAACTATTAATTTACTTTATTCCGCATCATCTGCCCGTTTCTTGTCGATTCATAATTAACACAAAAGTTGATAATTTCATAAATAATATATATACTTTTAAGCCCAGATTTTAAAATGTCTCGCATATGGTTAACTATGAATAAAACTATCATATGCTTAGTGTTGGTTTTGCACACAATCTAAATACAACATTATGACATTACTAATTCATCTTTTTTAACTCAGCTGGCTATTTATAATTTGAAACTATCAAAAAATATATACCATAACATTGAGAGGGCAAAAGTTAATTGATGCTTACTATTCGATTGCGATAAGACAGTTTAATAACAAAATGGTGACTTTATTATTTGTCCCCAGTGCAATTAGCAAAATAAACAAAAAGAAGGTTCAGTTTGACATTGCGTGTCACACGCCGATAAAAATCGTGTTACTCCAAGCTAAAAAACCAGATTTTTTTTTTGCAGACAAAAAACCGACTTAGCACAAAATCCAGAACCCAAGAAAAAACATAACTGTTGTAATTTCAAAAACGCAATTTTTTTTTTGATAAGACGGTTCGAGTAAAAGAAAAATATAAGATCGTCGATAATTTAGTGAGAGTGCTTTTTTAGTAGAATTCGGGGAGTATGGGCGTATGCTTTTGGCGGCTGGCAACACTCGCTCTGTGGTACCCTTCGGCAGCCATATTTAAATCGCCGGCGCCTACGGCTTGACTGTTGTCTGCATGTGATTTTTTGTTAAATATAAGCATTTGTGTTCATTTTCTACCGTGAAGGTAAGTAGCAAACTCTTCCTTAATACAATATAGTCACGAGGTTGTTTTCTGATGTAAACATTAACAAACAAAAAGAACTGTATGTATGTGTTCCATTCGTCCAATATATACCTGTCAAATTGACGCATTTTATTTTACTACTTTTTCGCCAATAAACTGTAATATTTTCTTTAAAACACAATATTATTTATTGAACAATTGTAACTATTGTGTATATTTATATTCTCGTTTTTAATAACAATAGATTTTTTGGTTACTATTTGAGGTTACAATTGTTTTTATGGTCACACAGTGAATGATGACTATATATGACAATATAAATTAAGATGACATAAATACCCCAGGATTCAGAAGTGATAATATTAGTTCAATTTTCCAGAATCTGTGAACTAAAAAATAAATTTATGTTATAAATTTGCATCAACCCTCTCATTTAAACATAAATCTTTAAATTTAGGTTTTGATGACTGTCATTACTTATCTTCTTGGGTGTAAAACAGTGTCAAGTTTTGATTGATATATTGACGTTTTGACTGTAGCACTGGAGCCAATGTTGAGAAATGAAAAACGTGCGAAAAGACAGCGCCTTTTCCTTCGAAAACAAGTTGACCACCATAGCCAAAGTCTAATCAGACAGGCGATTTAAATATGTAAACTCTCATTGACATCGACAATGGCATAAGGTTGAGGATCACTCTATTGCTTATGCTCGGGTAGGTGCGCCCAACTTACACTACTCCGAAACCTGAATCTTAGAATTCGTGAAAGGTTGGCAAAACTGGTCACAAAAAAAAAATGTGTGGAAAACCACTTCAGTATTTTATATAAAATGTTTTCGTACTCATTAATTTTAGTTTGCTTTTTATATGAGTTGAAAAATTAATATGGTCACAAACTTTATGTTTAATGCTTCAATAGTATGGCACGTGGATCCAGAGGAGGCCGTGGCCGCCGCGGCGGCAGTGGGCGTGCAGGTCCTTACACACCACGCCTGGCTCTGCGACCACCCTTTGACCTTGCCCTGGCCGAACCCGCCTTCCCTCGTTGCAAGCCCCACCCTGACGATACTGCCTTCACACAGGTTTGCTAGTTTTAAGTATAGTTCAGTAAAATCACCTAGTGGTTCAGTGGTTTGCAAACTTGTATGTGTTCAAATTGATGTTTTTTTTTTATTTCCCTTAAAATTATAAATAGGGAAAAAATCTTTTGGTGCAGATTTTCTAAGATTTTTTTAGATGTAAGATAATGCAATCTGGATAAAGCCAGCAATTGCATGTAAAGGTTTTTTATTTTTACTGCTTGCTGGCTGGCTCCTACTCTTACAAAGAAATGTGGTTATAGATTCTTCGATCTGAAGTGATCTGAGCTCAGCAATGTCTTTTGCTTGTGGAATAAGCATGTGTAACCCTCATTTATCACCGGTAGTTGAGTAGCTTCTGTGTTCCAGTTAAGTTGCATTAAGGAGCATTAAGGAGCATTTAACTTTGTTAATAAGTTAATTACCCGAATTTCAGGCATTGCTAAAGAGGCACACAGAGTTGTGTCCTACTCCGGCAGAACAAGCAGCTGTGCTGAACCTCGTTACTAAGATAGAGACCGTCGTGGAGAACCTGGCCGTTGTTCCAGGAGACTTTGCAGCTTTCGTGAGTGTACTCAAATATTATTTAATACAACTCAAACTCTAAACTGATGTTCGAAAGGGTCTCGTTCCTAAATAAAACACATTCTTTCCTGACTGCCAAACCCTAATAAATACATTATAGGAACAATATAATATTTGGCGCTAAGTGTGTAGAGGGTTTTAATAGCCTCTCAAGATCACTACCATAAGCAAAGAGTTACTACAGTTTTTTTGGTGGAGGGTAAGAAATTTTAAGGTAACATAATTTTTTTTTTCCCCCAGCAACTTCTGATGGTGCGTCACGTGGGTCCTTTCAAACAAGGTACCATGGTCAAAGGAGACAATACTGCAGACCTTGTTTTTATTCTCAAGACTCTTCCGACTAAAGAGGCTATAGAAGGTCTCGCTACCAAGGTATGAAAGCACCATCTCATATTCAGGCAATATATATATCTTTTGTTTTTCATTCATCATGTCTAGAGAATAGTTATTTTTTTAAATTTTCTTTTTGTAACTCGGTTCTTGAGCATAATGCTGCATTTTTGCTTGTTTATAAATAAATACTTACTGTAAATATTTACTTACATGAATGACTTAACAGCAGATGTTTGTTTAATTCAGGTGGCAGATATCGGATTTATTTCTTCAATATTGTACATTTATAAAGCTTTATATTCTAAAGCTATTTTACTCTTTTACATCGCATGACTATATGATTGTATTCTTTTTACATTTACAGGTGACTGAAGAGCTGAAAAACCTGCTCAAGTCAGACCCGGCTGTGAAGATTGAGCCGATCACCACCAGCATCAATGAACGTGGCTTCATCATCGGCACGGAGGAGGCCAGTGTTCGCGTGCTCGTCGCCACCATCAACCCTAACCTCCGGAAACTCAAGCCAGACGTAAGCGTCACTATTTATCAGTCGCTCTTAACCCTTTGCACTCCTATGTCGAGCTGGACTCGACATCGCGTTTCTTCACGCCAACTCCTATGTCGAGCTGGGCTCGACATTCTACAGTATTTGGCAAAAGTATATTTATTATTATTATTGTTATTACTATTATTTTATCAAATCTTTTTTGTATGTATTGTGAAAGACATACATTATCAATTTCGTGATATTTTGGTATGTTATTCAAAAGTATTATTAGCTAAATATTTACGAGAATGTAGCACTTTTTACGATTTGTCATTCGACGGAGATGGGCGGTTGCCGCCGTAAAGAGTCAGGTAGCAGGACCATTCAAACAATAACAGATACAGAGTTTGTTTGTTATCTATGAACAGTTAGTTAATCAAATAATATAAATATGGGCGAGGTGGTTGTCGCAGACCAATACGCAACATTCTATTGTTTTATGCGAAAAACATTAAAATGGTGGAGAAAACTGTTTTTCTAGGGTGTAGAAACCTCCATAGAAAATGCATATATATTGTATAAAGAATGCAATAATAATGCAAATCCAATAAGCAATAAAGCATTTAGAGAAAAGTTGTTACTGGAGCTCATAGGAGGATTATCCACAGGTGACATTGTTCAGCGCTTAGATGGAAAAAGTCATTTTCTAATTCTCAGAAAAAACATAAAGTTTGCATGGTGTGTTCCAATAGGAATGTTCCTGGAGGAAGAATAGAAACCACATTCTATTTCGAGACCTGTGAAAGGAAGCCGGGCCTCCATCCAGGAGAATTTTTAAAAAAATACCACACCAAAATAAATTTTAAACTTTAAATTGTATGCAAAATAAATTATTGATAGACTCTTATCTCTTTTTTAACTTTACAACTAAACAATTGTGTAACAATAACATCTAATTTATTAACAAAAATCTCATAATTACCTCGGAGTTGGCAAACGGAAAAATAAAAAAAATCAAAGAGTGCAATGGGCTAATCTATTGGTAGATGAATTCTCCAATGTGTTGTTTAAACTCCTAATTTAGTATTTTAAAAAATCATTAAAACATGACGGTGTCGTACCTGAAATACTCTAAAAGTTCTGAAGTTCATATTTGTATTGGTTGTTTTTTTTTGTTTTCAGGTGCACATATCTTACGAAATCCTTCGTGGTCACGTCCTTGCAATAAACCACACCATGTGGTTCGAAGAGAATGCCCACCACTCTTCCATCAAGGTACATAACTTCATATCTCTAATATCATATATAATTCATAACTTCTATCTATTCTTGCTTATTTTGTGATTTCAAAATTTGGACTACTGCAGATTATTTCTCAAATATCCTCAACAGACCTGACATTGGTTAAGCTTACTTTATTTTGAGATAGCAAATGTCATACACAGGTATTTGTGAAAAATCTGACTATCCCGTCCCTCCTAATTGTCCCCTGCATCTTTAATAATATATAGTAATCATGCCATGCTGGTTTGAAGAACTCAGTACTTTGTGCCATGGTTGCGCTTGAAATCATACAATAGATTTTTTGAGATATACACTACAGTATTCGTTTTTTTAGGTGCTGGTGCGTTTATTGAAGGATTTGTGCGCGCGCCACTCGGGGCTATCTTCCCTCAAGCCATGGCTGTTGGACACGCTGGCTCACCACGCCATCATGAACAACCCCACCCGCCAGGCTCTGCCTCTCAATGTAGCCTTCAGGTATTGCTGACTGAATACATTTCAACTAAAATATTAAAATGGAATTCCACCAAGTACTCTCAGTCAAAAATATTGAATTTCTAAAAATTGTTTGTTTATCACTTTAATCAAAATGTTAAGGCATTGGACATTTTTATCATTTTACTATATTGAAAATAATACAGCCAACTTCACAACATGATCATAAAGTCAATCCTAGTGATTGTGTTTTCACTACATTATATATTGACTAGCAATGTAGCCCGTCATAAAATGACGTAAAATTCTCACGGTGAAGAACTGAATCATATAATTCGTACATATTGAAATTCGCTAAAGCATATTTTAAAGTTTATGAATGAAAATATTATCCTATCGTCTTGAAATTCGGCACATAGCTGCGGAAAAATTTACTTAACTTATGTGCAAAAAATCAGCGTTGTATCTTTTAAGATATTCTATACAGAACGGAAAAATGAAACATACACACATACAAACATACAAACAAACATACAAACACACAATGGCTATTATTATAGTAGATGGTCAGTTGGAATATTTGAATTGAGAGAAACGATCATTTTCAAAGATTGTGAATAGACGACATTGTCCCGCCGGCCGTAAATGAGACTTCAGGGAAGCGATGTTGATTGATTCTGGTATCTGAAGAATTCAGTCTTTGGTTTTATCTGCAATGGGTCAGAAGATGTGTTGAAAGTGCATGTTGCATTTCTAAAACCTAAAAGGAAGTCTTCCCGTAGTAAATCCTTTCTTGGTTCTACAAATAATATGTAAGAATTCAGTGTAAGCAATAAAGCAGATTTTAGGTAAAATCTAATAGAAAATATGAAAAAAACAAATAGAAATTACCTTTTATAATACGGCGATATCATACATTTCCATTTTATTTCAGACGAGTACTACAGTTGCTGTCCTCTGGTTTGTACTTGCCTGGTAGCACGGGAGCACCGGCACCCGTGCGAGGTCCACGCGGGCCTCCGCACACTGCGCTCACGCCCTGCCAGCTGGACAAGGCCACCATGACAGCGCAAACACTCCTGCGTGTGCTGGCGCGCGGCGGCCACTCCTACGTACTCGGCCTGCAGGAGTTCGAAGATGGTAATAATTATTTTAAAACGTAAAAGTATAAACAAACAGGAGGTGCTAGGTCTCACTGCCATCCCACTAAATCTTTTCTTAAATAAATTTCATAAAAATCTTAAATTTATTCCCTGTTACAAAAAAATCAAGTTGTTAAATGACAAGAAAAAATTATCATTTTTTGTTGATTATATTGGTAAAATATTTTATGCTAAAAATGATGGCCAACCAGAATTTAGAACTTTAGACATTCTATTATGGGCAAAATTAACTTGTTGATTGATATATTAAAGTAGATTGTTTTCAATTGTTTGAAAAGTGGAAAATATTGCATCCCAATTTTAAAACTGAAAAAGTTAATGAATTCTTAAAAAAAACGTTATATTTTTAAAATAAATTTGACACAAATAGGGCAAATAAAATTATTTCAATAAATAAGCTATTTGCTATTACTGCTATATTTTATGTTTGTCACAGGCAAGGACATTTCCTGCGAGATAACAGTTTGGGACGGTGTGGTCGTTTCCCCGTTAGTCCCCGCTTGCGAAGTCAACTCCGACTCCGATGACTACATGTACGCGCCCATGGACGAAACAGACACCGATCTCGATACCGCTCTAGTATAAGTCATCCATGATAAATACCTATTTCCACGGTCTTATTTTGTACTCAATAAAGCTAATAAATTATACTGCAAAGAAAAAACACAATTTTACCCATCAAAACTTTGCACAACCTAATATTATTCTTTTTATTTTACCTATATAACTCCTGATTATTTTTAAGATTTTCATACAATAACTATGAATTTCAAAAAATCAATATCTTTCAATTTAAAATATTATGATTGTTTTAAGTAAACCGTAAGATGATTAAATAAAAAGGATTTATAGTTAAATTATAATGGTAACTCCAAAACGCAATAATATTATAAAAACTAAAAAATGTTAATACCCAACATAACGGATGTTCACAGCAAAGCTGACTGAATACGGAGCACATCCAGAGATATTAAAGTTTATTCCGTATTCTGCTATATCAATTAGCCGGATGTCACTGGTACAATTGACGGAGCTGTTGTCTATTATTGAACAATATTACCTGAAGAGGCTATGCTGCATGCCCGCTCTGGGAGCGAGTACGCTCAAGAGTAATTACTGACTCATATTCATTAGCACACATGCTTGCAATTTCTTATCTATTTAGATAATTACACTTTTGGGAAACTTGCAAAATGTCTTGTGTAAAATATTTCTTACGTAAAAGATAATACATACAAACTTATTCTTTGTTTTTTGATGTTGAGAATGTTTTAGCTCAGGAATTGTGTTTCTGCGATTTTGAATCGAATTGTGAATCTTTGATTTTGGGATTTATCTCTTCTCGAAATTATTGTGATAGCAATATGTTAACACAAAGGTTCAAATCCTAGAAATAATCTTTCCTGTTTTTTTCAATATTTAAAATCTATAAATAAGGGATTAATTAAAATTGGGAATGAAAATCCCTTAGAAAAAAATCTTCTTTAATGCAAAATTTATGTGTTTTCCCTGTGAATTATAACAAAGTTAATATTAATAATGCACCTATTCTAACATTTAATGATCGCTTAGTGTGTATGCGTGTTTTTATTTACTATTGTATAGCCATAAATATTTTTATACCCTGGCAACTTAACATCACACGTATTTTGACTTTCTTCTACGTGGAGAGAAATACGAACGGTCTTGGTCTCGTTATTGTGCATTGACAGTAGTTCGATTATATTTTCGTCAATCCATTTTCTGTGATAAAAATTAAATTGTCTCAACATGTCTACCTCCAAGACACCTACCGCTTTCTTAATATTCGCCCTCATCGGCTCTGCACTTTGTAATTCTTGCGTAAATCCCGAAGCGGTGGCAACTTCTTTCACTACCAAAGATTCTGCTGTCGTAACTCAAACAGCTTTTATCACTGAATTTTCACTAAAATGTGGAAATTCAGTGCCTGCTGGTTTTGCTGTATATGCTGAAGTCGAAGGAAAAACTATGCCAGCTGCTCGCATCGGAGAAAACAAATATCAGGTGAGATTTGCTTCAAATGTACCGTTTGCAGGTTATGGATAAAATTTCCCATTAAAAGTGAAAATGTAAATACAGTATACTTTTTTTGGTGAGAATGAAACTTGTATTTTCAGGACTATTCGTTTTAATTGAGAACGCGCTTGTACAGAGGGTGTGGAGTAAATATTCCATGGTCTGAAATTGGATACAATCCGTTTGTATATTCTAAGTAAAGATTGAAAGATCTGAATTCTTTTCTTGAAGTTTCACCTGTGGAGTGTGATCCCTCAACAAGTATGCGTAGTTTTTAAAATCAAATCTAAAAATCGTTTTGAATAGATAAAATCAGACTTTATGACTCTCTTTGTGCTAGACACTTAAAACTGGGAACATATTAAAAACGAGATAATAGTAATAATTGCTTGTCTTTGCAGGTATCATGGACCGAAGAGATAGCTCGTGGCGGTGAACGTCAAGTGCGTATATTCTCAGAAGAAGGATACACGGCACTGCGCAAAGCGCTTCGCTCTGGGGAGACTGCCGATAGCGTGCCTGCTCTATACACCATCGCCCTTTCTCATTCCACTGGTATATACAACTAATACAATGTATAAAATATTTTTTTTTATGTGCACTTGCCAATTGTGAAATACCAGGTTCAAATCAAGGTGAAGCAAAAGTTTTTTCATTTCCATCAAAATTATGAATTGTCCCTCTTTTTAAGAGAAGGTTTTCTGTGAACTTTCTTTATATAACAAAGCATATACCGAGAGACCTCATGTCTGATGCAGCACTAATTGCTTCTGTATTTTCCTACTACTTGCTCATCTGCCTCTTGCCTTGCAACCCTGCTTGTACAAGACAGTGTGGTCACAGATCTCCCCCTTTATTTAGATCATCTAAGCTTGGATTTCAACTGTTAGTAGAATGAAGTTAAAAATTATGTTAACTAATCATTTTTATTGTGCTGAATTTTATGTAATGCTTATATTTTTTATTGTTTTTAGGATACACTGGTCCTGGAATCAACTCTGAAGTCATGGCTGCCGGATTATCAATATTTGTAGCCTACGTTGCCATCACCAACAAGAACAAACTTCTTTCATAGACACAACTCTTCAACATCGAGACTTAGCTCAACTCTCACCCGTGAAAAAACATACATAATGAAAAAAATGACATAATCAGCTAGATATTGTTCACTTTGTAAATTTCAATTATCCCTTCTTCAATACGATATAAAACATGTTTAATTGGTCACAAAATAACCTATCAATTATATAAGGTCACAAATTCTTAATTGATGTGTTCTTGTATCAAATGAGATGAAGTGTTATACTTTATGATTCATCATTTTTATGGCTGTTAGGTATGTATGAGGTGAAGTCAAATAAATTATTTCTACATTAATTATACATGATTTTTGTTGTTAGTGTAAATGTATTTTTATTAAAACTTTTATAAAGTATTTTATTGTTATTATTATTATTTCTCTGTAGGTAACAGTGGTTTGAGACCCTCTGGTATGAAAGCCATGTTTGGCTTCTCTTGGGAAATTGTCAAAGAGCCCTGCTTGCTATCAAAGAGAGGCTCTATACAATCCGGATACAGCCAAGAGAAGAATTTCCCATTTATATCCTTGCCATTACTCGACTTACACTTACTAGCTGAAAATTCAAAGTAGTAAGTAATGGGCGGAGTAAAAAATTAGATATCAAACATAAACACTGCTACTAAAAAACAAAGCGATAAAGAAATAATTTGAACTTTCAGTTTAAACTCAGCGGTCTAGTTTAGTTTTGATCATCGGTCTTAGTTGTTAAAATTTATAGTTAAATAATGAGAATATAGTTAACTGCGATTCAGCCATATATTACACGATTGTAATGCTTGCACTTGTTCCATTTGTTTGCTCTACCTAACTAGATCTGATAAAAGGTCACAAGTGCGGCGTTTAATACTTTCTCATGGAATAACGCCATAAGCCTCCTCTTTAAACTGAGATCCCTAATAAAACGTTTCGTGGACTTTGCTGGAAGTCCATGAGTGCTGACATCAAATGCTATATAAATGGACCATAAGGCCATTTCTCGTGATGGGGTTTGAGAGATTGATGTAATTCATAGATAGATTAGTCTGATGGGCAGTTGAGATATTTGATTCCCAGGAAGCAGTTTGATATAGTTTATTAGGTTACCACTATTTCCGGAAAACAAAAACTTGTGGTTTTTAGCTCCTTCCGCTGCAATTTTCACCTCTCCCGTTTCACTCTCCTCTGGAATCTCAATTTCATCTTCTTTTTCCATGCTCTGTGGATATCCCACCACTAAGACTACAGCAATTGTCAGCAATAACATGTATACTTTAAAACAAACCATCGCAATTGTTTTCCTGAGATTCCTTAAAAAAAAATACACCCGTTAAGGCTAGAATAGTTTTAAGTTAAGTTTACATTTGATGAGGTTGATTTTACTTTTGAAAAATTATCAACATTTATTAGTTTTACATATTTGGTAAAAAATTTCATAGTTGACTTACCTTTAACTTTTTGTTAATGATTATTACCTCGAATGTTTGTGAAAATAAAACTTTGAACTTACAATAACCAATGCTGGCAGTGAAAACTGGCTTTTTCAAACAACAAGCGACTATAAATGGTTTTTTGTGTAATCTATTTGCCGTTATTTTTAAAGGATGAGGATCATTTCAATAATAACCTGTTGTAATATATACAAATAACATATTTTTATGTGATTAAGCACATTTTTTCATACATTGAAAACGATTAAAGAAAACTCTCAGAAAATATCATCGTGACTTGTGAGGGATCTTAAAGTACTTGATATTAAAATATTTAATTGCTTTATTTAAATATCTTCAAGCTGATTGATTGAATGATTTAACCCATACGTTTATAGTCCCCGTAACAAAAAATATTATTCAGCTTTGATTGAAATATAATTTGATGAAGATTTTATAATAAATAAACATATGATTTTGAGTTGCAGCTAAAATCACACCAGTGCTGTGAAATATTTTTTCAACAATATTTATTATTTCAGGAGTTATTACATTTTATATTTTATTTTTACTTAATTGAATGAGCCTCAAGTGTATAATTAAAATGCGTTGGAAAACAATGTGCATAATGGTATGCATTGTGTTAGCGAACAAAATTTGTCTCATTCATATTCCAGGTGATATCAGAAACTTAATATCAATGTTTACAAACTTGAAATTAGTATTGATATGTGAAATTTTCTTTAATTGTCTTAATATTTTGAAATAACTGGTGTTGTTAAGCTGTAAGTGTACGGTTGCTTAACCCCTATAATTGGTTTTTCGGCGTATCTATTAAAATAAATTTTGTATGCTAATTTTTAGATTTGTAAATTGGGCCTGCTTCCTGTTAAGATAGACAACACCAAAAACA
Source organism: Atopsyche davidsoni (assembly GCA_022113835.1). NCBI lineage: Eukaryota > Metazoa > Arthropoda > Insecta > Trichoptera > Hydrobiosidae > Atopsyche > Atopsyche davidsoni. Next base: position 1,003,366 of record JAILWY010000028.1, read on the forward strand.
TTGAAGTTTTTTTTATTTTTCTTATCAAAATGTAATTATTACCACTGCAGATGCCACGTTAATATAATTCATCGATTTATAACAAAATATTTTTTTTCTTGTTAAATTTTCAAAAGCTTTATGAAAGAAAAAAATTAGATAAACACAGAATAATCTAGTAAAAACCAGAGAGTACAGCAGCATGACCGACTTAATCAGTACACATAATATTTTAGCAGCCTAGCTATACCGCTGACACAGTTTGACATGTTATTTATAATTGTAATAAAGTAGCTATTATTCAATTAACCCAACCAAATAAAACTGATAAATACGCACAGAAAACATGTCTTTCAAAAATGACCTGCTTCTTTTATTAAAACCATATTATTGGGTTAACATTTTGATGGGTGTTTCATACATAATAGTAAAAAAAGTTCCGTTTGTATGTAGTTTCGTTTTCCAACAAGAAGAATGTGAATTACATGGAAGAGAGACAGAGATCCTGTTCTTTCTTATTGTTGTCGTAATGATAAGGACCAGGAAGGCTGGAAGCGTCACCATGATAAATTATTTAACGTCATCTTTCAGCTACACGAAGACGGCTAACCTCGTTCTCTGGTTCAATGCTGATTTTCGTTTCGGGTTTATTTACTCTATTGTGTTTACGCTTTGTGGCCTATTGCTACCGGAGCCCACATACAGCGGCCCCGACAACATCGTCTATTTCAGAGGATCTACCAACATGGAAGAAGAAATGGCCCGTGATAAGAGGGTAAGATATTTCTTTCTCATTTTGTATATATATGGCCACTTTAAAATAAACCTTGGTATTCAAGGTGATCACTATTAGAGTTATTAAGAAACCTCAAAACTTTAAACTAAAATAATGGAAAGGGAAGGCAATATTACCCTTTTTTGAAATTTTCTAGTCCAAGTATTATTTTAGAAGCTGGTTGTGAGTTGTGTTCATTGCATGTGTATTTTAATCATCGAGCCTGTAAAGGCATACTCATCATAATTCCTGCTCTATCTATGCATACCAAATGCACCCATGAACTTGCAGCGAGTTATGGGACTTCATCCATCATCTTTATTTTTGGTAGCTATATATTGTAAAAAAAACTACTTGTGTCAGACCAGCAATGAAAAAAAAACAACTGACTATATTTTTTCTGCATAGGTTGTGTGGCTGGTCACATTTTATACTGCGTGGCATCCAGCATGTGTGACCTTCGCCCCCGTCTTCGCTCAGCTTTCCGGAGACTTTCATCTTGAAAACCTCAAGTTTGGAAAAATGGATGTAGGAAGGTATAAACAACATTAATCTTCAATTATCTTATAATCAATTATCTTATAATCAATAATATTAAATGAAAAGGGTGTCTTTATCATAATGATTAAATACCTAATATAATAGATACATTGACATACAAAAAAAATATATCCATATATCAAGTGTGACTGTTTATTTGTGATATTTTAATTGCCAGGTATCCAGAGGCTGCTGCGCGGTATCGTATCTTAGATAGCGCACTGAGCCGACAGCTGCCCACGCTGCTGCTGTTCCGCGAGGGCAAAGAAGCCATCCGACGCCCGGATGCAGATTCCCGCAACAAGCTGCAAAAGTGAGACCATTCCATGTTTAAGCTTGCTCTACTCAATAATTTAGCATTGAATTATTTTCAAGACTATTTTTCCTTTAAAAAGAATTGTTTAACTTATCTGACAATGATTTATGTGATTAAGCACATTTTTTCATACATTGAAAACGATTAAAGAAAACTCTCAGAAAATATCATCGTGACTTGTGAGGGATTCGAACCCACATCCCCAAGCTTTCATGGCCGGTGCATTTATCCAACTATGCTAATACCTGCATGGGTAAATAAAAACGCATTCAGATTGACATTAATCTAAAATTAATATGACAATGATTTGTCTAACAAAGAGTTTGCCAATACATCTTAAAGACAAAAGACACTATGATTTATGGTAAATGTTTTATCGCAGCTCAAAAATATTATTGATTAGTCAGAAACAAGTGACTTGATGAAGAAATATTCATATTAAAATTACCGCCTTTGTTGTGCAGTTGGAGGGGTAGAATTTTGAACAATCAACAAGAATCTCTCACTAAAAGCTATTGGTATTTTTATTTCAGATTCTTATTCTCGGAGGATAACATAAAGGCGACTTACAATCTCACTGGGGTGTACAAAGACTGCAAGAATGCTCTTTCCAAAAAAGCACCGCCAAAGACCACTGAGAAGAGCAAGAATGAGTAAATTCCATTATTCAACAACTATTAATCTTCGGTGCGATTGAGTGTTCACGACATACCTCATGTTGCCCCATTTGTATTAAACTGGATTACTTCTACTAAAAATTGCTCTGTTCGAATAGATAATTTTTTTGCGTATTGACATTTCATTTCTCATTTCTTAAGACAGCAGCATTTTGGAATCACTACTATAGATGAAGCGTTACTTCAGTATTTTAATGGTTTTATCGCAAGTTGAGTTAAGCTGTATAATAAATTACAAAACAGTTCATCGTAATCGTTTGATTAGGTTTTTCACAGGTATAATTTTTTTAGCTAATATTATCGAACCACCAAAGTCACCTAGACTTGAATTTCGTTTCAATTGACATCGGACTATTTTTTATTCTAATTATGATCGCCTCATGGAAAAGTTTGATGTATTTTTGATATCACCGTCATAGTTGAATCTGTCCACCTCCTTAATTTTAAATGTTTTCATATCCCCAATATATGGTTTTTTTAAATTTTATTTTTACTTAGTGAAAATTTATAAGTTATGAGTTTTTTTGTGTAAGTTTATTTTTTATAGGTACAAGTATATAATTACAATTGTTTCTAGTCCATTAAATATGTAGAGTGCTTGAATTTAGCTTGTAAAATTTAATTTATACATTTACATTACTATTTTGTATGTTCATATTACTATTAACAGTAACTTCCAATGCCTCCCTATGGCATCCGGAATCTTCCTGATATTTTTCAAGTTTGAACCTTAAACATAATTCAAACGCACAAGCACCGTGATGAAATTGAGTCAATTCTAAAACAATACTCCTAGTTCTGTCATCATCAGTGGCTGTTAAGACTTCAATCACATTTACTAAAATCAAATCATTAATTTTAAGTTTGACTTGCTCTGATCTGATTTTTTTTTAGATATTACTACAGTTAGCATATGTAGCACTAAACATGTAAAAAAAATATTTTTGTATTTTACAAAAGTGATGTTTTTTTGTATACTATTTAAATATTATTATTTAGAATATGATTACTAAACTCTGGAATTCTGATGGAACTCTGAAAGCCACCAGTTGGATTTTTCACGTGGCACTGAAGTGCAACTAAACCGTTTCCCCGAAGTCTTATATAGCACTGTGCTTCACCTGGATATCGTCGATCTATTCGCTATCTTTAAAATAGGTACCACCGGGAATTTAATATCCCAAAAATCAGACAAAATCTAGTAACTACATTTACCTTACTAACGCCATTACAATTTTTGACAGTTAGTCCATATCCTCCCAGTTTCTGTGCGTAACCTAGCAGGCTTTCAAGCTGCGTCTTGTCAATGCTTATGATCGAAGTATTTAACGAGATGAGTTTTTGTGAAAGTAGAAAGTTGCCCGACTCCCTTGCTTTTGGGAGAGTACTGAGTACTGTCTCGGGTATTTAAATTAAAAGATCTTATATGTTGACTAGACTACATAAAATATTATCATGATCAAATTCTTATGGTTTCATATTCAATACTCTGTTTTACTTAAATTAATTTAAGCTTGAAAGGACGCTTGCACTAAAAGTATTTTTGTAAGCACAATATAATCATTATGCTTGAATTGAAGGATTGGATTTCAGTGTTGGACAGTGGTTTTTTTACATTTACATAATTATCCAAGTGTAAATGCTAAAACATATTTTACGTAATGTTTTCCTAGATAAGCAAATATATTTTTCTTTCTCTGTGTTGTATTCTTAATAATGTTTTGTTTGATATTTGCCCATGAAGATGTATTCTTTGAAAAACAAATGCAGCAATAAATAAACAATTGGGATTAAGTAGGAAATAAAACTGAATTCTTTTTACTTACTTGAATTAAAAATCTATGGCTGGGAAAATTTTCATGGAGGCGTATAAAGCTTTTAATTTCCAATAAGTCAATTTTTTCAGCATACCTTATATGATTTAAAACATAGGTTCCCAATCTTTTATTGACCACCTTGACAAGAAAAAAAAATTCCAACACCCCCTTTGACATAACATTTATAATTATACCATTTTTTTTCATATAAAAATACCAGAGATATTACATAACGCCCCCCATTTTCCCTTGGACCCGCCACTGCCCCCTTGGAAAGCTCCAGTGCCCACTGGGGGGCGGTACCGCCCCCGTTGGGAACCTATGATTTAAAAGAATATAAAAGTTATGTTATGAGGCTGTTGTTACCTCAATGCATATATTTGATAAATTATTACCAAACAAATATTTTATCTAACATGGAAATAAACTTTACATCACTCTTGGTCTTACCAGGTGTACTCCTAATTAATTTCCGGTTTTTTTCGATAGATGGTGTTCTGTATTTTGCTTTGCTGTTGGTAGCACTTATATGTCATTTTGTTAAGTAGTTATCGAGTGTCTAAACGGCGTTGAAGTTTTCCTAAAAAAATATTTTAGAAAGTTTTTATTGCGTGTCAAAGATGTCTGCATTCGTACCGAATTTTGAACATATGCGCCATGCATTGCTTTTCATGGAAAAAAGTGTCCGAGAGCCACCGTGCGCTTGTGGAAGTTTATGGCAATCATGCTTTAACACTTCGAACATGTGAAACGTGGTTTCGACAATTCAGAAATGGAGATTTCGACCTGAACGACGTCGCATGCTCCGGAAAGCGAAAATCGTTTGATGACGTCGAATTGCAAGCGTATTGGATGAAGACGATACGCAAACGCAACGACAGCTTGCAGAAGCGCTGGGAGTTCAACAGCAAGCAATCTCCAAACGTCTGCGAGCCATGGGGAAAATTCAGAAGTGCGGAAACGGGGTGTCGCATGAACTGACCGAGAGACAAATGGAAAATCGAAAAGTGACATGTGAAATGCTGCTTCAACGATACAAAAGAAAGTCTTTTCTGCATCGTATTGTTCCTGGCGATGAAAAATGGATTTTTTTAGAGAACCCTAACCGCAAAAAATCGTGGGTGAGTCCAGGTGAAGCATCGACATCGACGGCACGGCCAAATCGTTTCAGTCGGAAGGCCATGCTGTGTGTGGTGGGACCACACCGGTGTTATCTACTTTGAACTGCTGAAACCTGGTGAAACTGCGAACGCCGTTCGCTACGAACAACAAATCAAAGATTTGAGCCGAGCAATTGCGGAAAACCGACCAGAATATAAAGAAAGACAGAAGCAGGTGATTTTGCTCCATGACAATGCACCATCGCATAAGTCGAAACACGTTCGCGACACGCTGGAACAACTCCAGTGGGAAATGCTTGATCATGCGGCTTACTCACCAGACTTGGCCCCATCGGACTACTATCTCTTTGCTTCGCTGGGCCACGCACTTTCTGAGCAGCGCTTCGATTCTTATGAAAATTTTCGAAATTGGCTCACCGAGTGGTTCACCACCAAAGACAGTCAATTCTATTGGCGTGGTATCCACAAATTACCGGAAAAGTGGAAAAAATATATAGAAAACGATGGAAAATATTTTGAATAAAATATCTTTAACACTTCTCTTGCAATATTGTGTTTTATTTACAAAAAAACCGGAAATTAATTACAAGTACACCTGGTATAATAAAAACAGTATAATGTGTTTTCTAGTTTAATTTTTGGCAATTATTCTTGTAGTCTAAGTTGAATTATGAAATAGATTGTATTTTTTACTGTTTATATTTATTGTTGAAAAGAGCCTATTCAATTAAAAATGTTTTTTTTGTTACCAAATCATTTATTTTAAATATTAAATACAGAGTTATAGTTGTTTACACAAGTCATACCATATCCACCAAAACAATTTCTTCAAAATGTTAGGTTTGAAAAGCTAACAAAAACTATCCAATGTACGAATAATTACTAACACCCACATTTCACTTAATAACAAAAAAAATATGCAGTTCACCCGAAGAGATAAGGTTCCGTCCGTTTAAAGTTTATGCAATCTGAAATGGTAGTTGGCTAATCTTTCATCTGACAATATTTCTAAGGTAAGGATTATAAATTATAATATACTTCTAATCCAAGTCACAAAGCATTGAATTATTAAAATCGGGTTAAAATGTAACATTTGGCTAAAATAATGTTGACTTTCAGTTTTGTATGCCTACGTCTGCTCAGAGCCTTGAGAAAAAAAAAACTAAAGCGACAATTTAAACAAAATAATGTGGTTTTCTTGCAGTGATACCGTATTCGTGTAACGCTGGCACCAAGTCTTCCATAGTCATGGTGTATTTCTTCTCCTTGGCTCCTTTCATGTTCTTCATGCCGTGACTCGAGGTGGTGTTGGTCGATCTGGTCTTGCAGTGCTGCAGCGCGTCGTTGGCCACGTCCGACAGGAACTTCTGCGAGGCGATGGCGATCAGCCGGATAAGCCTAGGATCTTGCGCGACGAAACCGGACATGCTAAGATAATACGCGACTACAGCATCGGGGACAGTGGGCGAGTAATCTTCCAGTTGCAGCAAAAAGTCGCTCAGAGCGTGCCCCGCGCCGTTGTCTTCGTCTATCTGTGGTGAAGGACCCGGGGAATAATTTTTTCCAGAAGGAGAGTTTTTGTGTGTAAAACTCATTTTTATTATATTTCACAATTAACTAATTTTGATTTCTCTCTGCGGTCTAATGTACTGTAGATCTCAGCGGAGATGCAATCGACGTAGCGATCTTTGTTTTTGACAGATGTTGATATTTCGATCACGTGACTGTTCAGAAGAGCACGCCATAGACAATCACACAAGTCTTACCATAAAGTACATGAACGCTTTGGGACAACCAAAAAAAGCATGTTTAAATGTCTATAAAACTAAATACAGAAACCAAAAATAAATATCAATAAAATTTATCACAAAAAATGTATTTTTGAAAAACCAACTCAACACATTGTATGTGGGCGACTTGCGCCTCGAACTTATGCGTGGAGCGGGCGTTTTTTGTGACATTTCGCGCGAAATTAAACATTTGGGTAAATTGCGATAACTTGTAAAATACGCATTTGATTATTATATTTCTTTTTTTGTATTACTTATAATTGTATTATTCACAGTTCTGTGGACATAAATTCTTCATTCGAACATAGATTTTTTTTTCAAGGAAATTGAAAAAAAAAAATCGATTTTTAGACTTTATTTCAAAATTTTATACAAAAAATGTTTACCCAAACATAAAAAGAATCAATAATGTTTGAGAGTGTGATATCTTTCAAAACATTTGCCTCTGTGAAGAGGAACTTCGCAAAATGTACAAATAAACCTAGTCATTCTGCGCACTTTGCTGACCGCGCATACACAACATTGTCTCTGGATGTTTTTTTTTTTTTTCCCGTTCCTACGAGTTTTTCGACTGTGTGTTTCCTCATATCCATGGACAATCTTCCTGGGGTATCGCGACGTCTGCTGGCCGTAGATATAGATGGTCCTGGATCTTGAGGAGGGCCTTCTTCCGTAGTAAGTAAATAAAAAAAACAAAAAAAAAGTTTTTAGGATTTTTTCACCATCACAAACGCAATATAATTTTTACGCAAAATTTTCAAACAAAACACGTAAATTATAATGTAAAACCAACCTTGGAGAAACATACGACCGCTAGTAGGGTCAGGTAGGTACCGTTTAGGTATGTACCGTTATCTCAACGCAACAAATGTGTCGCTAATCAAAAACTACCCCATTGCTCTTTTTACATGGGTAGTTTCGACCTTAGCGACGCCATACAAACAGTGCGCTAGTTCGTACAGACGTATATTTACAAGCGACCCGCATTCTACCGCTAGTCTATCAAAAACATATTTATATGCGACCCGCGCTCTAGTACTAGTCGACCAAAAGCGACTTAACATGCGCCCCGCATACAATGTGTTAACAATGTACCATTATAAGATACAATCCTAAATATATATTTTTATGGTTCTGCATAACTGAGAATAGGATTTTTTTTACATATGATTTTTTCCCTACACAAACTCAACGAAAATAAATATATCTACGTAGCAACAAACCGTATTGTCAGTACAACCCTGACACCTGTTGTTAATTAATATTAAAAAAATAAAGAATATTGAATTAGATTTGATTTTTTTTGGTTCTGCATTCCAACAGCATTGACAAAGCTTCTAAATATATATAATTAAAAAAGATATATATTTACATAAATATATATAGATTATACAGATAGATTGCCATCTATGGTTGTACTGATGATCTAAAAGAAAGAGCTTGCAACTTGACTCACAGTAAAAAAGTTTTCTGAAAATATCAACAGAATGCAGTATAAAACTCGATTTAACTTCCAAATGTCATATTTCGGTTTTTATCCCGAATGGAACATTTACCAAAATCTTCGCCTCTTCGTATATAAGTCAATTTATTATTTTAAACAGGCATTGCTACTGCTATCTAAGAAGATTTTTTAAAAACTTTTTCACTGTGAGTCAAAATACAAACTCTATGACCTCTAATGACATATACTGCCCTCTATGGTCGTATTAATAATCTAAAATAATAAAAGCTTGCATTGTCACTAAATAAAAAGTTTTTTCAAAATGTCGCCAGATGGCAGCAATAAACACGATTTATTTTCCCCAATGATACATTTTATATTCATAATATAATTACATATCTTACATTTATATTTAAATACATATACGGCTTTAATTATGAATGGAACATTTACAAAAATTTAGTCCTCTTCACATATTTATAAACAGGCATTTCTACTAATCTGAAGATATTTTTTAAAAAACTTTTCCACTGTGAGTCAAGATGCAAGCTCTCTCTCGTTTTAGTTCAGTAGAATGACGTATGATAAGTATGAGTATATTGACCAAAGATATTCAAGTTAATTGTCATCCTTCTCAACTATATTTTTACATCTTTATTGTCGAGGCTACATTTCATAACTCTTCATTCATATGGTTGACAAAAAAGTTATATTAATAATCATAACTTGAAAATATATTCACCTGCAACAACTCCCAAAACCTGTAAATTTTTAAGACTAATACTCTTCTTCAAAGGAATTCTAAATCCAACAATATATTTATGGGTCAATATTGTAGTTTATTGAATACACACATTTCACTATACATATCAATTGATGACTACACCATTGAGTTTGTTTGATAATTTTGTGGTGAGCGATCGGCAGACATTACACTACTATTAAGTACATGGTTTTGGCTAAATGAGGCATTAGCTACTGTGAAACCTACAACTTATGATTGGTTTCAGGGACTTTCCCTGTATTCACAAGTTTGTGAGAAATCAGCTGTATCACTTTAGAGATTAGTACTACCATGTCACAAGGAAGAAACATGAAACCACCCTAATAAGAATCTTAAATTTTCCTGGCTTTCTATGCCGAGAATTGCCTTTTTATAGGCCTAACATAATCTTCTCCTTGAGTGCCCTCGATGATCCCAAAGGTATAGTTTTAAATAAAAGAGTCGTCTCAGGTCAAAGAAAGTTGTTTCTCGCATCCCCTGCATCATATGGCACAGTTTGAAGGCAAAGTCTCTAAAAGTCAAACTATGAAGATGGCAGCTAGATGTCTCTGATATGCGAAAAAGTAGCATTGACTGTTCTACAGTGAGAAATACTAAAACTTTTTAGATGTTATCAAAACAGTCTGTTGAGTGGGCAGGTTTTTGTTTACTTTTTTTGTGCAATCTCATATTATACTCGTACTTAGTGGGAATGCAATCGGTGGGGAATTCTGAATGATTCACACATGGAAGTCTGATTTGTGTACAACAGACGGATATTCTACAATCTTTGCAACCATAACTATATTTAATTTTTTGCTTTTATACAAAATGCTTAAAAATGCTTGAAATCAAACAAAAAAGTTTCAATCATTTTAAAAGGCATTTCTTTTTAAATATTTGGATTTTTGTTATTTCTAAATATGAATATTTTTATGTTTAATCTCATGTATTTTTTTAAGTAAACAGATACGCTGGACTCCTGATTTATTAATTAATTGTTTGTATTGGATATCAGCTGACTCGTTTATGAACTTTTTAGAATTATCTATTATCCAAGAAATTTTAATGTACAGAAAGCATTGTGAATTGTATCTATGTAATGTATCAATGTGTAATATATGATGTAATAAGATGATCATCATTGAGCATAGACTATCAGTTGAAGGAAGTCGTTAACGCATTTAAACTATGAACAAAAGAAACAAATGATTTAAATTCTAACAAATGAACTAAGAATAAAAGAAAAATCGGATGGACTTGAAGGAATGTGTTCATTATGTGTTGAGGCATCGTGGAAGGACTTAAATTAAAATTAAATTGAAATAAAAGATGGAGAATCAATGCCATTAATCACATATATTGCAGAGTGTTGTACAATACTTGTCTGAGAAACGAAATTTTAAAGAAAAGAAGAATGAAAGTGTAAGTGAAAATATATTTTTTTAATTACTTTTATATCCACGCTATATGAAGTATCTATCAACTAATTAGTGTAAATATGTGTACAACTATAAAAGTAGTCTTTTGATATGTTTTTGAATTAGTGCATATCAAGTACTAAACAGTAGATTTTCCAGAAGTCTACAGGGAAAAAAATCATTTTGAACAAAGAGTACTTTACAATGTATGATGGCTTGGTCCCTGATGTCTTTATAGACATAAATATAATTGCAGATTTGCACTATTCGTTAAAAAAAAACCGCCAGTATCACTTGCACATGCCAGGACTAAGCTGGTCGGAAGCAGATCGCAAGTGTAAGGAGGAAAAAGCATGGTTGAGCGTGGTGAACAGCGTTGAGGAGGCCGAGTTCCTTGCTGGAGCGATGAAACTTCACGACATTGAACAAGTGCTGGTGGGAATCACCACACACTTGTTTGACGGTCTATTCACAAACAATGAAGGTATGAAGAATTCTGAGTAGACGTCTAAATCAGGTAGAGGATTCTCCATTGGATATCTTTCCAGTAATGAAATCAATAGACAATGAGTTAAAATGAGTTTGTTGTAAAATGTAAGAGGAGTGATTGTTGAAGGAAGAGTCTATACCAGTGATGGCGAACTTTTGATATAAGACATTTTGTGTGATACACATTGTTCTTCACTCTAGGATAAATAATGCATGTATTTCACAAACCTTTAAGGTGAAGTAATTTTTTAAATGTTTCTCTTAAGGTATGAGCAAGACATGAGAAAAGTTGACTTATTAATATTTATTCATTTACAAACTTGTGTTATTGACAACTTTTTCTTGATGTGTTGTGCCATGAAATACTGGAACTTGAGAGACATGAAGCGCAAATTAAATATCGCTTCCGGAATAACTTAAAAAAAAATGGTTTTTATTTAAGAATAAAATTACTACAAGTTCTTTACAACTCAAAGGTCTAGTTAACATTTAAAATCTATACTGCATATGTGATTCTTATATAGTAGGGTGTACAGCCTGGGGGTTCGCTGCGATTATCGTCACTCAGCATTGGCTGCATTGTTTCGGCTGCAGGGTCATGTTATGCTGTAATCTTATCGTCTGATGTTGACGTCTTTATGTTGATTGATGCGGAATGTGTCTTAGGTCCGAAGGCGATACGAACTCGTTTCTCCTCCCTCCTCAAGTTTTGAATTTATGGGCTCCATGAGTACTAAATTCAAATCGGTATTGGCGGTTGCTTCTTTCTTCTTAGTCTGAATGGCGTAGAACATAGCTGTTATCACTAGAATTATAAAAATGATTAAGTACATCGGTATTGTCCAGACTGCTGGGTGGACATCCTTTGTTTCTTCTATATTTTTAACGTTCTCTCTTAGTATTTCATAATCCTTCTTTATTTTGTTACTTATCCTTAATTTGTTTAAAATTATAGGTTGTTCTTTCGTATTTATGTTAAAAATGAAAAATTCTTCTGGTTGTGGTAGTACGATTGGTTTTCCATTTATGTTGTCCTGTCATATTTTGTAGCTTAAATCTACATTCTTTTGGTAGTTGCAAGACATATGTTCCACTGATAAATTTGGTTTCGGCATCAGTACATTGTAGTTGGATTGTTGCAACGTTGGTTACTATTATATAATTTGCACTGTTAATGGTTTGCACAATTGAATTTTTAATTCGGATTGGCGTCGTCTTACAATTCGTTGGATTCTTCATATCGAATATTTGCTCTAGGCATGTATTGTCATCCTGAGTTAAGGAATCTTCCTGACATAAATAGTCTTTGTTTAGGAAGTCACATTCATTTTTTGTGTATCTATAGTATTCACTCTCGTGGATAAGGAAGTTAGTTTTTGGTAAGATGGTTTCATTATTTTTATTAGGAATGGGGTATAAATGGTAATAATTAAATTCTCTATTAGTTATGATGGGAAATTTTATAAGGAAAATTATTCGTTTGTTTGACTGGTAACTGTCTACTTTTAATACATTATAGTATTCTTTTGGTTCAATAAGGTATGGTGAAATTTCGCTTTTCTCGATTAACGTTATCATCTTTTTGATATATTCAATACTAATTAATGATGGATGTGGGATTCTAAGTCTTGAAAACAAAATAGCGTTTTCAATACCTGATATTATATCGTACATATTGCAAATGGTATGGTAAAGATTGTCCATTGCGCTTCTTATTTCAATAAGATTTTGTAATTTAAAAATATCCTTAGTTAGGTTAGGTAATTTAAAAATATCCTTAGTTAGGAATGTCATTTCCATTATTTTAGTTTCGATCATATTTTCATTATGTTTGATTGAATTGAGGGTTTTGTTAAAATCTTCTATCATATTTAGATGAAGTGATACGCTCGATTTAGTGTTTCTTATGATTTTATTTTGATTTTCCTGAAGGGATTGTATTAAAGAATTAAAATGTTCTGCGTCACTAGCATCCAAATTCCCTGTTATGCTCTTAATTATATTTTCTTTTTCTTTTATTAGTTAATTTTTCGTTAATTGAAAATTTGAATATTATTCGATTTTTAAACGTATTTATAGGTTTTTCTGACAATAGTATTTCGAATATCGGGTCCTCTATACTTGTATGTACCGTATCGTTCGTTTTGACTATCAAAGTCTTCTATTAAATTGTATAATTCATTAGTGTTTATTTCTATCCGTGACAATGCGTCGGCGTTACTGTTTAAAGTTCCCTTTTTGTACTGTATGGTATACTCTTCTAATTTCAGTCTCCATCGAACTAGTCTAGAATTTGGTTCTTTTAACGACATCAACCATTGTAAGGGTTTATGGTCGGTGATTATCGTGAACTTTCTTCCATAAAGATAGGGTCTAAACATTTTTGTGCCAAACACAGTTGCTAGGCATTCTTTTTCTATTGTTGAGTAATTGGTTTCACTTTGGTTTAATGTTCGCGATGCGTACGCGATTGGTTTATCACTACCTATGGGTCCTTGTGATAGTACAGCTCCAATTGCATAATTCGATGCATCGGTCGTTAACAGAAAAGGTTTAGTGAAATCTGGGTACTGTAATAGTGGTTGATTGCATAGTAGCTGTTTACAGTTCTCGAAACATTTGACATATTCCGGCGTTAGGGATATGACTGCACCCTTTTTTAGACATGACGTCAGTGGCTTGGTTAGTTTCGCAAAGTCTTTGATAAACTTTCTGTAGTATCCTAATAATCCTAGGAATCCTTTTATCTGCTTTGTAGTTTTTGGTATCGGATACCTTTGTATTACGTCTATTTTATCGGGGTTTGGTTTGATCCCGTTTGTAGTGACGACGTGCCCTAAGTAAGCTATCTCTTTCTTTAAAAATTCCGATTTATCTAATTGAATTTTGAAGTTAGTTTCCCTGAGTCTTTGGAATACTTTCTGTAGGTTTATTACGTGTTCTTGCAACGACGTGGAAAAAATAATTATATCATCTAAGTAGACAAGGCATACTTTATTTAATAGTCCTTTCAAAACGTTATCCATTACGCGTTGGAAACTGCTTGTTGCATTTTTTAATCCGAATGGCAGACGAGTGAACTCATAGTGTCCATTCTCTACGTTAAACGCTGTCTTGCACATATCATTAGGGTGTAACTCAATTTGGTGGAAACCTGCTTTTAAATCGATCGTTGAAAAATATTGGGATTTCCCTAATTTGTCTAAAACGTCTGTGATATTTGGAATAGGATAACGATCATCTATTGTTTTTTCATTCAACTTTCTGTAATCTATGACCAAACGCCATTTAATTTTGTTTGAAGAATCTGATTTCTTCGGGACTATCCAAATGGGAGAACTCCATGGACTTTCTGAAGGTCTTGTGAAGGAAGGAATGTTATTAGGACAAGAGTGTACTTACAGTTTCATTTTTCCTTGGAGTTTTTAGTGCCTTCTCCTTTTGATTTTTGAAATGGAGGGTACTTTCCGACTTCTGGATATTCTTTTTCTTGCCAATTAATCGTTTAGACGAACGTCAAAGTTGGTTTCAGCAGGAAATTCTTGCTTTTGCTCGATGCACAGATTCTAACTTTAACTTTGGCAATCCTACCGACTGCACCAATTAAATATCGTTTCCGGAATAACTCCAAAAAAAATGGTTTTTATTTAAGAATAAAATTACTACAAGTTCTTTACAACTCAAAGGTCTAGCTAACATTTAAAATATATACTGCATATGTGATTCTTATATAGTAGGGTGTACATCCTGGGGGTTCGCTGCGGTTATCGTCACTCAGCATTGGCTGCATTGTTCTAATCTTATCGTCTGATGTTGACGTCTTTATGTTGATTGATGCGGAATGTGTCTTAGGTCCGAAGGCGATACGAACTCGTTTCTCGCACATCCTCCATATTTGAATGCTCAAGAGCCACTGGCTAGGGGAGGTGTAGTCTATGGTGTCCTGAGCACTGGCAGCATGGGGCCCGCTCTAGGGGAGCTGATGCGGAGAGCGGCCATCACAGTTCTAACATCTGAGAGAGGACGGCGTCGTGACTTGATCTTGTAATCCCACCACGTATCGTAATAAAGACTTGAACCACACGCCCCTTGTATTATTATCACTACAGGAGGCAACACAATTTAAATTAGGCTTTCGTTAAATTACCTTTATAGTTCACACATAAAGTAAAAATTGGAGAAAAAACAAAACACAAGTCATTTTATCACATCGTTTTTTGTTAAAAAACATTATTCAAAGATGATGTTGTTATTTTTCACTTGTGTCAGAAACGGTGTATTATTGTACATATTGAATATATTATATGAGATCCATATAGTCTACTATGAGCGAAATGTTAAAGATCGACGAACTTATCTTTACTGATAAGTTTACGGCATAAACAACGAACATAACCACAAATAAAAACAATCGTCGAGGGCAGTGCTTCGACCATAAAAATGTTTTGAAGTTGCTACGATAAAATAACGAACAATTATCGTTTGTTTTGGGAAACATTTGATAATTAATAAAACGGAAAAAATAATAACTCACGGATTATTAAATCAATATTAAAATTTTTTAAGCTAAAAATAAATTTTTAAAAATTTTGAACTTAAAATCGTTGGCGTGCCATCCAAATTCTCAAACGTGCCACCTCGGGCACGCGTGTCCTAGGTTCACTATTCCTGGTCCAAAATATGACCAAATATTTCTCGTGGAATGAATGTGTGTAGCTCGATCAAATTAACAGTTTTTTGGTATCTAGTCGATGGTTAGTAAAAGTTGTATTATGTCTTAATTGAATGCATAGTTCTCAGGGGTTTTGGTCCAGCACTTGGGCTACAATCTATGGTCACCGGGAGAGCCAAGACAAGAGGCTGGCCAGCAATCCGTGTGACACTTCAGCTGCTTTCTTCTGCGAAAAGCGTCTCCAGCCAGATGAACCTTCCTTGCGAACGCCATTGCAACCAATTACACCGCAAATGGTGTAATGTAGCTATCTGGATTGTCAACAGGACAGAAGACTCCAACCCTCAGTGGTAATAAGAAATAGTTAAAACAAAAAAAGACAATCGGTGGCATTGATTGACAAATCTTAATACGTAAATTAAACTGCATCATTTTATGTTGAGTTGTACCATGTTTTATTTTGGTTCAATAGTATATTTTATGATGAAACCGTTTTTGGCTGATGATTTGTTTGCGTAAAATTGTCTATTACTAACCATATTTATTTATATATTTACTGCCATCTAACAGTATTTTTTGAAAGCTTTATAGTGCGACCCAAGTTGCAAACCTTTTGTTCGTTTAGTTTGGCAATGTATTTATAGATGGCAATAACTCATTTAGTTATGGAAATATATATTTCCGTTAGCACTAAATATTGGGAAGTCTGATCATGAAACAAATTTTACGATGTTGAATAGAATGTTAAATAATGCGAAGAAGAAAAATCACAAGTACAGAATGTAGAAAGTAGCGGCTCTATGGCAATCCTGTTTTTGTCGTAATTTTGTAGTTCGCTATCAATTTTTCAGTTGGCGCCGACGTCTGGCGCGGGCGGTCGTGTGTTTTAATAATAGTTTAATTATAACTGTCAAGTCGATACAAAATAATAGTTATTTACTAGACTAAACAACGCTTTTGCGTTTTAAGGAATCATATTGTTTTAATTGTGGCATCAGATACCTTACAAAATGTCTCATTGTGACTTGGTGTTATGCTGTCTGCTGGTTTCCGCTGCAATCTTTGCGAGGGTCGAGGGTCAGCAAGACGAAGGTAATTAAATCAGTAACACTGTAGATAATAATGCTTTTTACAATATTACTATTAAAGAAAAATATTAACCTGTTTGTAAATTTTAGAATTAAGATTAGGAATGAAAAGTCTATTAGGCTACCAGGTTTTTTTAAATGACAATATTAACAAATAAAAGGTTGAGCATTTAAATGTCGGACTACACCGGATTTGGTTATAAATTTTGTAATTATTATTACAATCACAAAATGTTCAATATGATTGGAAATACTACTAATAATAATAATAATAGAAGTTTATCAGGTTGACGGCAACGCGCACTCTGTGCAGCTTGGAAGCGCAAGTATTAGTAAAAAATATCTGCAAACAATGTTGTTGACTACAACTTTTATTTAAAGAAATATTCTTAGTGATGTTGCTAATGGGGCGGCTAGTTTCGCGAGTATGCTAGGTTTGCATCTTCAAACAGAGTCAGCTTGAGCTCTGCCTGAAGATGCCAATCTAGCATGATGGTGAAACCAGTCGCGTTATTAAATAAAAAGTGGAAGCATCACTAACAATATTTAGTTAAAATATTGATACAATCTGACGTGCGCCTTTTGATATATAATTTATTATCGTTTTGACATGGCCCTAACGTAAATAATATTTCTATGCAGCAACTCGCAAAGGGCCCCACCTATAAACATTCAAAACTTTGTAAATATTTATTTTAAGTTATAATATAAATAATATTTTTTGGGACAAAGA
Source organism: Atopsyche davidsoni (assembly GCA_022113835.1). NCBI lineage: Eukaryota > Metazoa > Arthropoda > Insecta > Trichoptera > Hydrobiosidae > Atopsyche > Atopsyche davidsoni. The sequence continues at coordinate 1,020,991 of JAILWY010000028.1, forward strand.
GTTGTGACCAATGAGATCTACAGACGCTGACATTTTCTTTTCACCGTCTCGATGTCGTTTTGACAATTTGATTCCCAGGAAATCGTATACCTTTCTGTGAATCACGAGGCCACCTCAAGTATTGGAAATTTCCATTATACTCTGTTTGATTTCAATAATTAATTAATTTTCATACTTATTTTGCTGTCAATGATTGTGCGAGCACTCCAACACAGATTGCTGTCTTAGTTGTCCTGTTTGTGGAATCCGGTTATTCATCCAAATCAGTGGCTCCCAAACTTGTTTTTTAATTTATTTTGATTTCCTATTCCCATTATTGTATCGGAGGCGGAGGGGTTCTTGGATTTTTCACCTTCGCGAGTGTCGTTTTCAAGAAATCAGCTATTCGAGGTTGACTTTGTTCTACTGGAGCGACCACCCGTATTTTTATTATCTGTGCATCTTTCAGACACGCACAATACCTACGCGAAATTTGGGGCAAATTATTGTTTTAAAATAAATATAAACGCATGTTATCTGATGAAGTATTTTTTCATTTGAATTTTTGTAATACATTTGTATATGTACGGTTGCATTGCGAGCTCTCAGACATATCTCGGGTCCGCCGGTTTATCGGTTAAACTCTGAAGCTCGAGGAGCCAAAACGGTTCGTTCGGGTTAGATTAGATTTATTACGATACGTAGGTATAATTAGCTAAAATATATAATGAAAACATATTTTTTTGTAGTCTAATAGACATGGGGCCAATTTTCGCTCGGTTAATGTAAGCGATCGTCAGTGGCGTGCGGTCCATACTAGGAAAACGAATTTTTGTCCATTAATGTCGTTCAAGTTGAATTACTTCACAAATCAGTGCTGCTTGTGGAGTAACGGGTGACCCGAGGCGAGGAGAGGAGAGAGAGAAGAGTCGCCTCGTCGCTTCGTGGTGGCGCACGTGAGTATCTCTATTTTTGTTATTGAGTTAGTGGAGGGAAAGACAAGGTTAGAAGGTTTTACGCAATAAAGGCCGAGTGGCAAATTGGCACAAACTAATCCGATGAAAAGAAAACACGCGGGCACACCCAGTCAGTCGGTAGGGGGTGACGAGATGGGGGGCAGAGCGGGCCGGGCCGACTGGCCTCTCCCGAGTAATCTCCCGAGTAATCTCCCGAGTAATCTACCGAGTAATCTACCGAGTAATCTACCGGTCCCCGCGGCGGAAGTGGCAGAAGTGGCGACGGCTCGGCCTTCAAAAACACCTCAGATCCGGCGGATGTAATCTTTTCCAAATAAACTGTACTCGAGGGTCTTTGAATACAACGGAGTGCTAAAATCTGAGCAATCAATGCTATGCAATAAATTAAAAGTAAGTCTGTCCGTACGGCGTGTCCCGCCAAGCGTCAGAGAGGACTTGAGTTTGTTCAGCAAGTGTAGGCTCCCCCGCGCTGGACCGCCCCCGCACCCATTCAGGTGGATCACCTGCAAACACCTGCGAACACATGCGAACACATGCGAACACCTGCGCGTTCACCAGAGCTCACCCGGCCAGCCTCTTTTACGGGGATGTGTTGTGGGGAGATAAACGTATAAAGTCTACTCAAACGAAATTATATTTGCTCCATTCTTGGGTGTTGTGCTGCTTTGTATTTTATACCTTCCGACGTTTCGGTCCCGGTGCCGAGGCCTTATTAGAATTCCCGAAGACCCGCCTGCGATGAAAATTCAATAGCTGCAATAACCTACGGACACATTTGCCAAACATAATATTTCAAGATGTTTCCGATTCCATCTCTTGAATAATGGTGTCGACAAAACAATTAAAAATGTGTAGATTTCAAAACAGCGCTGAGATCTTTTTTCCTTCTATTGGCAAGACCGCTGAGAATTTGCATCTAAGAAATACATAATTCAATAAAATCGATAAATTCTTAGAAATTGTACCTATTCGCATGTATGCATGAGCACGTATCTAACGACATTTCCTCAATTAACCTTGTCTCGTGACTTCTGCGTACCGTTTGAGTCGATCAACAGGTTTACTAGTTTTTTTTTTGTTTATGCTACGACCGATGATGGGCGATTCGATTTTTTTGATAATCGACATTAATATTTTAATCCAAACCTTTAGAATATGCCATTCGTTGTATATTTTGATGGTTTGGTCTCTCGGGGGTCAAGCTGCTTGAAGTTTTCTGTCTTCCGACGTACGAATCCCTGAAGAACAAAACCGTCCCATAACAACGCCTTTCAGAATCGACATATTTTTATCGATTGTAATTTTTGTCCACCATATGGGAAAACTCGACAAAATCTTCAGAATATTTAGTAAATACATTACACTCAAGTATTTCATTTAAAATAGAACTCCACCAAGTACTCTCTGTCAAAAATATTGATTATTTTTTATAATTTATTTATTTTTGTCAAAATAATAAGATGAACTATTGATTTGAAACTATAGTAAATGGTGCATTTCAAGTAATATATTTAAATTTTATAAAAAATCCGTCATGGCAAATTTATAAATCAGTAGGTGTACCAGAAACGAATCATCAATGTAGGTATGTCTTAAAAAAATAAAATCAATTGCCACCAAAGTGTAAATAAAATAACTTTAAGACTTGGATAAGATTAAGATAGGAGCAAGGTTTTCAGCCAAGACAAACCATTTGGGTATTCATATTAGCTGTTGGGATGTACGTAAAATGTAACCACGGGTGCTTATCCACACGTAATAGTTTGTGGTATGTACGTGTATTTAGAAGTAAATAAGTCCATGATGCATACTCTACATTTCTATGTGAAAAAGCAAACCAACCCGTTTCTTGTGTGTGCAAAGAAGAGTACGTAACCTTTGAGCTAGACGCACCATGAAAGCAATAAAATATCAATAATATGATTATAATTGTAAGGTTGCAAATTATTGTATTAATGCATCAAGTAAAATAAAATATTTTATTTTAAACAACATGCTATTTTCTGTCTGCATAAAATATAAAGTGAGCAAAATGTGTTATCAACTAAATAATAGTGTAGAAAAGTATTATACATTCCATTAAACAGAAAATATATTCTCATAAAAACTATTCCTCAAGCTCTTGGTTGTTTTTTTTTTTATAATTTTTATGTTGTATCATCACAAGTTGTAACATCTAAAAATACCACAAGAAACACCTTTTTATAGTTTTTTTAACGGCAGTGTTTATTTTCTTTTATGAAATCCGGTTTTTTATAATTTACTACTTAATCTCTCTATGTCAAATTATTATATTCAAAAAATACAGCGTGTCTGTAATGTCACGGTATCATCAAAAAACGGAAAGTCCAGGTAGAAATTGACATATTACCTTTATAATTAATAAAATTATTCATTATAAATTTGGAAACATTAGAAAATGTCTGGAGGGGGTAAAAATACCATAAGACAATCTATTCCAGAGTCTAATGGTAATATTCACGAAGAAGATGTTAGATTCGATGTTTAGTGTGATTCCTCCGTGAAAAGGAGGTGGTGGACCCTAGACGGATGCGCCTTTGGACAGAACTTGTGATAGAACACACTTCTAATATGCCATCTACTTGGATATTTAAGATATACATAAGACAGGCAAGTTCAGCATAAACTGGAGCACTCCTGACAAACCCAGCATTCACCTCACCTTACCCAAGGCCCCAGCCAGGAAGTGACTGTATGGCTGTTTATTATCGAAGATTATTTTATCAGTAGAAAATTGTCCAATTCATTATCATGAAAAAAGTCTTTCTTTATCTAAGTTTTAATTTTCAAGAAAATAATTTTTCCAAAAAAACTTTGAAAATAATTCATAAATGACAATTTATATTATTAATAATTGTGTAAACGGATTGCACGACATGATGGTTTTTTTAACATTACAGGAGATAGCTGCGTGTTGGCAGCTACGGGCCAGGCCGGCACGTGCACTAACATGCGCCAATGTCGTTCAGCCATCGAGGGACTACGCAAAGGAATCAATCCTCAGGTAATAAAACTCATCCATCAACCTTTCCATTTATAAATAGGATCAATAGAAGTGTTGCAAATTAAAATATAATGTTTGAATAAAAATTATTGAAAGGAAACAAACGTCCTGTAGTGAAATATGTGACCAACATATTGATTATATTGCACCTGAATTATTAAAGGTTTACCACGATTTGTTTGCAGATATGCACGTTCCAGGGCACAGTACCGGTAGTGTGCTGCGCCAGTTCCGGAGCTGTTGCTGTCACTTCTGCTCCTGTTCCGAACACTCCTCCGGCTCCTCAGCCCGTGGCTAGTGGAGGCTGTCCTCCTGTGCCTGCCAGCGCTGTCAGAGTTGCCAAGACTGGACAGAAGGCTTGGGATAGTGAGGATTCTTTGTTTTTCATAAAATCATGTAAATAACATTTCACCAGTGAAAACTCCTAAACCACCTCTGCATGAATACGTTTTCAGAAAACTTACACATGTTATCGATTTTATTGAATCTTGATAAATATTTAAAATCAATTAGAGGTTCTATTCATAATATCATCCAAAAATGTGCATTTTATAAACCTTGCATACCTATTTATAAAAAGGTATGCAAATTGTAAATGTAGCACCTGACATTCAGGTATTTACAAAAATAAAGTCATAATGATTTAATAAATATGTTAATCTTTATACAAAAAATTCTTTTAGGGTCCATTATTATGCAGTTCAAGTTAGTACTCGTGGACTTTCAGCAAAGTCCATGAAGCCGTTTTTTAAGGAATTTAATTTATCAAAGTGGCTACTTTCCTTGTAAGGTATCAAGGGTCACTTTAGCAGCCTTCTGCCAGATGTGGTTGTGAATAGCTGATGACTAGAGTGATGAACATTACAAGTGTGTAAAGGTATTCTTCAAACGCACCCTGAATGTTGCGGTTCTTTATATTCCAGTCTTCTTAAGGCAAGACCTCACGTCAAGCCTGATTTTAGTTAGAGCTTTCTGTGACAGCTAAGCCTTTAATCTTTTTCTTTCTCTTCAAGACGTTATCAGTAGAACAATAAATGAAGTAAACTATGTTAATTTACAAAGATATTATATATAGATACTACTATAAATCTGGGTTAGTCATCTACTTAGAGTTGTTTATAATAACGGAAGGTTTCCAGGTGTTTTATAGCAACATGATGATAAGCAGTACAATAAGTTTTAGTATGTAGAAATAAAAACAATTATGTGAATTCCAGAGTGTATAGATCTCGCAGAGACGGTATTCCCGTGCAAAAACCAAGCTACCCTGCTACTCAACTCCAAGAAGGTGCGGGTGGACACTTGCACGCACTCGGCCGTGGAGCTTATCGTGGGAGGCACCCCCGCTAAAGCAAAGGAGTTCCCTCATATGGTCAGTGTGAAATATGTTGCCGCTCCTTGCGGAACTTCAGTCCCAAGCTAATATCCACTTTTGGATTTATTAAATATTATCAGACTGATGAATGTATACATTCATTTAAAAGATGACTACTTAACATTTATTTCTTAAAATGCTATAGATTTCGAAATTACTCTTTGTCAAAGTTAACGTATTTTCCAACCTGTGCGCTTATTGAATTTCTAAATTTAGAAAGTCTTACATTTGACATATCCAGTTTTTCCAATTATTATTTGCTATTTAGAATTATGATAGGTAGGCCTTAATTCATATTTGATATATTTTACTTTTAAAACTATCATTTGCCATTTAGAGTTACTATAGTAAGCTCATTTTTCAACATGTATGCTTATTGCATTTAACATATCTCACTTAATGTTTTTCATGATATGATATCGGCTTTAGGCGTTGCTCGGATTCGGGCCTCTGGAGACGGTTTCATGGGAATGCGGTGGAACCCTCGTCAGTGAGCAGTGGGTTCTTACAGCAGGCCATTGTCTTTTCAGTCGAGCTCTCAGGTGAGTCAACTATATAGGATATTACAAATTGAGTACCTCTACAATCAATTGTAAAAGCTAGTAAAATAAAGTCTCATACTTATTATTCTAATAATTATATTTCAGTTCTAATGTGACGTACGTGCGTCTGGGGGGGTCCAATGTAGACGGACCTCCTGAGCCGGAGAACACTTATGCTGTGGCCACTTTGGTGAAGCATCCAGACTACACTGGCAATGCCATCTACAATGACATAGCACTTCTTCAGCTAGACAGGGCGTATGTTTATTACAAATATTTTTTCAGTATGCTTTTAGGTAAAAAATTTAATCATGAATGAAACGATGCAAAAGAATTCAAACTGTAGTTTGTGCGAGGTGTGCCTTACATCTTCCGCAATCTGATAATGGGAGACAATTTGAATCGTTAAATGCAAATGTCCAACAGATGCACCTTTGTGCTAGTCATTCAATATTTATTCATAATTTTGTTATAGGAAAGGATTAAGATGCTAGGCTGTGATAGACAGATGTGCGACATGGAGAAACATATGAAACCCATCTTTGTCCTAACCAACGGTTGAATGACTTTTTTCATTTAATTTCTACTCTATGTACTTAAAACAATTTGTTAACACAACCAGTCTGTAGACTGTTTAATGTGGATCTTTTGAATATTTAACGAGTGTCATGTAATAGAACGTTTTTAGATTAACAGTTCAGAAATGAGAGATACAGATTTTTTAAAAAGGCTGGATATGAATCCACAACCTCTGACTCATTCTGAAAAATAAATTAAGATTTTTTTCATTGTTTTGTGTGTGAAAATTTGGATCTCATGAACCTAAAATATTGTGTGCATGATCGTGTAAATTTTCTAGAGCAACATTCACAACAAGTGTGCGTCCTGCGTGCCTGCACGTGGGAAATCCAGTGAACGATAACAAAGCCATTGCCACAGGATGGGGAGTAACAACAGTGCGCGGAGCCCGGAGCAACGCTCTACTTAAGGTGCTGTGTGCATGTTTATTACCACTCAGGCTTTGTGTAGATATTCTAGAATAATAGAGAGTACAGAAAATATCTACTTTAAAAAGTTTATTTTCAATATTTGAACTTCTAATTTTATTTTGTCAGTATTCATTGTCCAAAGAAAAATTAAGGCTTTCATAAAATTTACCATTATTGAAAGAAAGACAAATATTCTAAAATCCATACAGATGGCTTCAGGACCGGGACCGAAACGCTGGAACTCTGAAGAAGAAGCTCGACAGAACACCCAAGGGTGCAGTATTTATCATAATAATTGCCACCAAAACCTACGAATACATATTTGTTGCCACATGAATCTGTTTTTGTAAATTATTGATGTATTTTCATAATACATTTAATTATAATTTAAAAAATGTATGAATAATTTCATTGCGTTTCCTGAAATGGTTTTTTGAAATGTATGCTCTTAATTTTTATTTAAATGACGAGTAATATTTACTTGATTTTCTCACAGGTCACACTGGACAAGTTCTCATATGACTCATGCGTTGCTGCCAACCCGCCCACAAGGAAGTCCAAGGATGGAGTTCGCAACGCAACTCAAATCTGTGCCGGCAGCCAAACTGAAATTAAAGACACATGCCAGGTCAACATAAATTTCATTGTTTTATTAAAACATTCATAGGTCATCTGTAACCGTAGCATTTTTTGAGACGTAAGACTTAATAATATAACAAAGTAACTGGTAGTGTACCTTAACCTACAGTTAATTCACATGATCTGATGTCAGACTTTTCCATAAGAAAAGTTCTCAGCTTTTAGTTTTGTGTAGCAGTTACATTTCAATTTAAGCACATTAAAATGATTGAATATTTGGCCTACTGGAATAAAATGGTTTCACTCTTCACCGAAACCATACATTGAGAGCTAGAAATGCTGCTTTCTTAATTAAGAATTAGAAATGATGAGCTCAAATCCTCACTTTTGAATTCCTGAAGATGGCTCCAGCACCGGGTTCGAAACATGGGAAATTTCAAGAAAACCGCCACAAATTAAACACTGAGAATACTTGAGCAAATGATTTTCAGCACCAATGCCCATATTTGCTTTCAGGGAGACTCCGGTGGACCACTACAAATCTACAACAGGGACGTACACTGCACCTATACAATAATTGGAATCACATCCACGGGAAAGGCCTGCGCCACGCCTGGGATCCCCGCCCTTTATACACGTGTGTCCGCATTCGTGCCCTGGATCGAAAGTGTGGTGTGGCCTTAGTTGATACTATTAAAAAAACGATATGAACAATTATGAAAAGGTAACATTCAAATAAAAGATAATTAAACACAAAAAATCACAGTTTATTTAATTTCTATTTATGAATTCAGTCAAATGACCTTGAGACAACCCTAGGACTCTGAAATGAAGAACCAAATATTCTTCATTTACCATAGTGTTTTAAGAAAAAGATACAACTTTAAGACTAAAAAAATAGATATTTCAATGAATTCATTGCTTTGGCAAAATAGTAAACCATGTAAAAACTTATTTTATTGGGTACTGAGTTGCATAAAATCTGATGAATTTTGTTGGAACATTAGTGAAAATTGACAATAGAAAAATTGATCACCCCATCCGTGTACAACTGTAGTGTACATATTAATGCTCCATGCCAAACTTCTACGGAAATAATTCACAAAGCTTAAGCCACAGCATCTTTTGAGCCCTTAATTGACTTGTCAATTTTCAAGCAAGCATGTAAGTCTTAAGGGCCTTAGTGTGGTAGTGCCCTGCACCTACCCCTTCCCTCTCCTGTACTATACTTCACCCACATTTACACGCCCCTCTTCCCTTCATAACTTCCTCCCTTCTAATTGTACTACCCCTCACCTTCCAGATGAAGTATGAACGGTGATATTTATATTCTTTTATAGTGTGATTTTTGACCTAATAACTTTTTTGAGCAAGCTCTTTAAAAACAAAAGGAGATAGCGAACACTACAAGGTTTTAACCAGCCTTGGAGTCAGGATTTTTGGATCTAGGACCGGTGATAGTCCTAGAGTAGGCTTACATTAACACTTTTAATTCTTTTTGTGTTTGGATTTGTCCTTGGGGACCCTGCCGCAGGCCCTGATGCACGCGCGCAGGACCAGGATAAGCAGCAGCAGCAGTATGACTAGCGGCACCAGCACCACGGCTGCCACGTCTAGCAGCAGCTCGGAGCAGCGCGAGAGGCGTGGGGGCGCCAGGTGTGCGGCGCCCCCGGAGCGCACGGCGTGCTCGCAGTAGAAGGCCACCAGGTCGCGCGGCCGTATGGCCCGGTCGTGGTACAGCTGGGACACCCTCTTGGCTCTCTCTCCGTATCTACAAACAATAACATAAGCTTAAGGTCTGTGTATAACAAGCTCGCTTGTCGACTACGGGGTGTAAGATTTACACTTGTGTAAAGCCATACGCTTTTCAATTTAATCCTCCCAGTTCTTGCTTGCCTACCTGCCTCTTGTGGTCTACAATTGGTTTGGTTATGGACTCCTCTTGCGTATAGACTACCTGCACAGCCCTCAGTAATAATATGATCAGATGAAGGATGGTATTTGCAGCCTACTTACTTGGGGTTGGACAGCACCTCCCGTAGGCCCCATTCCATGGAAGCCTCCGTGAGGTTAGAGTACTCCAAGACTATGCCGTCTCCACGTCCGGCAACTGCTGCAGCGTTATGGTGCTGATCCCCGAGGACGGGGATGGCCAGTAGTGGAATTCCGTAGTGGGCAGCCTCTGTACAGCTCAGGATCCCTCCATGCGAGATGAACATCTTCAAGTTGGGGTGCGCTGCAGAATCAATAGGCATCATACGAATTCAAATCATACATGTATCAAAAAATCGTATCCGCGTGGCAGAGAGTTTGCAAGGGTAGTGTTTCAATCAAAAAAGAGACCTACCTAAGATGCTGGTCTGTGGCATCCAGTTGCGGATGATGACGTTGTCTGGCTTTCCCGATAAGTCCTCCTCGAACTTCCACAGAATGGTCTGATTGATCTTGGACAGCGCGGCCAGGATCCCGCGCTGCACCTCCAGGGGCATCTGTGAGCTCCTCAGGATGGAGCCCATGCTGAAGTACACCACACCGTTCTCAGCCGAGTCCATTATCTTCTGCAGGTCCTGTAGTTTCAGAATATTTATTGAAGCTTTGTGTATTAAAGCATAGCTATAAACAACAAACAATTAAAAGCCAAAAAGCTATAAAACTACAACGATCCAACCAACGATTGCTGAACTAAACCTCCCTTATCTCCTGCTGGAAACTGAACGTCGTCACGCCTTCGATCAAAGAATGACAAAGAGTGACTTTTCTCACTGGGTAGTCAGCGCTGATCATATGAAGCCAACGAACACTAGTGTTTTGCTCATCCTGAACTCCTATTCCATGGCACTACAAACACAACAAGCTGGTTATGATTTCTGACCTCTGGCAAGGGCTCAGGAGGCCCGATGTGGAAGCCGCCGACCTCGACGGAGCTGGGTAGCAGGGGGCGCGCCACGCCGGTGGCGGGGTGGCTGTTGATGAGCACCACTGCTACCTTCTGTGGCAGAGAGCTGAACGGCACGCGGGCTGCTTCTTTCGGCAGATATTTCTTGTACAGTCCCTCTTGGGTCGGAGTCATCAACCACCTGTAAAGAACCGTGGAATAAATTAATACATTTGCATCAATATTAGATAGCTGTGTTGTGTAATGGAGGACTGCTGTGCTTTGAGCCGAGTGGACTGGAGCACAGCAGCACTGAGCATGAAGCACTGCGTCTTCTTGGAGGCTCTGGCTTGGCCCACCTTGGACTACAGCCTACCTGCCTACGATCTCCTGGAACAGGTTCAAGCCGGCGTTGATGGTGCGCTGCCACAGGTTCATATTGGAAGAATAGGGCAGGAACACGTTGGGGGCGGTTCCCGATTCTATGGGATTCCCTGTATACCTAGCTAACCAGCTCATCAAGGATACTGGAGAGATCAGAACCACGGGACAGTCATATTTCACCCCAAGTCTGAAAAAATGCCAGAAAAAGTAAATTATTTGAAACAACCTGATATTAAATTCCTAAATCAGTAAGGATCATAAAAAGTAAGGATGTCTGCCATTTATGATTTGACTCTATTTTATTGGTGTAAGAAACCACAATACAAATTGCATTTTTTGTATCATATCGGTGGCAGGATTAATCAATTCACCCCCAAGTTTTAAAATACTGATCAAATTGAATAGTGACTCGAGCTGATACCGAGAATGTAAAAATCAAAATCTCACCCAATAAGAACTTCATTGACTAAGTACCCCGACACAACCAGGTCAAAATTTTCATTCTTGTCATTGAGGAGGGCTTGAAACTCTCGGTTGGTGAATGTTATGGCGGAGATTCGCGCGACCCACATGTTGACGTTGATGGTGGTGGCGATTTTCGATTCCTTGCCCATTTCAAATGCCCCCTTGACGATCTCATCTGAAACAATAGGAAAAACAATGTAACTATGTTTTACTTGTCATTTTAAATGTCCCGTTTATCATCTCACCTTTAGTGGGCAGCATCTCTGATATGATGATTTCCCTGTAAACCTTCTCCCCTGTTCCAAATGCACTCACCAGTGTTATCTAATTAAAATCAAAGAATATGTACTGAATATTACTAAATATTCAAGAAATCTACAATTAATCATCCCTCCTGTGTTTCAAATTTGTTTTCAATCGTGTGAATAAATTACTTATCGATTTCTAATAAACTCGTTTGGGTTAGGAATGTGAATTTATTAGAAATTTAATATTAATCATAGGCAAGGACTATGATGGGGGACCGATAAGTTTTGTGATAAACCTCGTGTCCCCTCTCGTGGAGGACGTCGGCCGCGGCCTTGGCGACGAGGAAGTGGCTGCGGCCGGGCACGATGACCAGCACCAGCACGCGCAGCGCCAGGAGCTGGCCGGCCAGGCACAGCAGCATGCCCGGCAGCAGCAGCATGCCCGGGCAGCGCATCCCCGCAGCTGCGAGGATCTGGCAACTGCTCGGAGCTGACTCGCCTGGGTGGCATATCAAAAAACACATTTTGATTGAAATGACTGAAGAATCGTTGAAATTACAATCGTTGTAGCTCCGGGACCGGCATTACAATTTCGAGATATGAAGTAAATCATTGCAAGCCATTATAATCGACATTTTTATTAGAAATTGTATGGTGTGTAGAGGTCGCGTCTAGGGGCTGTACGAGAGTGCATTTATGTATCCCAGGGACACTCACTACCTGAGTTTCGCCGAGACGTCAGAGATGCCATTAATCCAAAGACCACATCACAAAGACCACATTTTTTGCATTGTAAAACAGACAATATTTAATACATTAAGTATAGTTGCCCACTTAGCATAGATATAGCCTGTTTAGCTGTTCAAATATTATTTTTATATTTTATACAGTGATATATTTTATCAGTTCAATTAATTCATCCAAACCTCGAGAGGCAGCGTCGGTAGGATTTCCTTATTTTTCAACAAATTAACGAATTTCGCTCGTCACTTGACATTCAACCTGTTGCGAGCAGAGCAACACTCGGCTATTTATATATTAGCCTCTTGAAACCGGAGATAAGCGATAAGCCTGGGAAGTATTACGACCTGACACGCGGAGCACCACTCCTTGCCGTGGCACTCCAGCAACTGCTTATTGTTGAATGTGAGCCCGCGCTTGTCACCCTACAGATATACCGAGTACAAACATGTTCGATCCACGCACGAAACGACAAAATAAATCCTAAAAAATAAACATTCGCGAAATAGGTGCAGTTCGTAGTAGAGCACTCTGTGGACACAGGTCTTCTTTCAGGACTTCTCCTTTAAATCCAACGTGGACGTCACAGCTGAAGGCAAATGTCACGTCAGGGAAGCAATTGAAACGAGTAAGCTCTCTGGCAAACTAGAATCGTCGCTCGGCGAGGATCTGTGACTCGCGAGCATTCTTGGCGTATATTACAATAGCAATGCAGATCTCGGTTTTGGTACATACTAATATTTTAATGTATTCAACTTATTCTTCACATCACAAATAAAAATAAAAAAATTAAATTTCAAGATTATTTATTTTTCATTAGGTAAATTTACAATAGTTCTTCTGGCTAAGGTTGTAATATGGTGTGTGGCTGTCCCTGATCCTGCGCGCAGGCTGTGGGGCTTGCAACGTGTGACTTATTATAGATGGTAGCGTAAATGTATTTCTTTATTTACCATATATATATATATAAACCCATCACAAATGATTTGTATGAAATTTATCGGCGCCGGTGCGGCATCAGTTGGAACGGGTTATCTCGACTCGCCCACTCTAGTGTTGGGCGCGATCTGCCCAATTCTAACTTTTCGTGGAAATGATCGATTCTGCGTATCGAATGATTTTTCACTATCATACCCCGGGGTATTCGATATTACCGCCGGGTTTCCGGTGACTTGACTTTATTTTTAATTATAAGTATGGCAAAAGAGGAGCATAGCGATCTTGTGGGATAAAAATAAACACATTTCGCTTCACTCGATCGATCAGCATATCCTTACTCTGCTTATAAGAAATTTTAGACTGCTTATTTTTAAAATTTTATGGACTTTTTGTGGTTCACGTTGTATGAATAGAGCATGTCACTTTTAAAAAGATAAAGATGTCTGCAATTCAGGTAGTGTTCCAGTGGACAGCACGCTTGCTTGCCTGGATCACAATTTGTACAACACAATACTTAAATATCATTGAAGATATTCGAGTATTATTATTATTATTCAGAGCAGCGCGTTTAATGACTGCGCGGGCCCAAAAAATCTCAGCAAATCGAACAAATCGATTGCAACGAATGATCGAATATTAAATTATGTATGATCGACTTTTCCCACCATTGTAATCACTCATTCCCTCTCGTGACGAGTCAGTTCGGCTCGAGGTGCCGCAGAGTTCGGTGGTGCGCATCTTCAGCGACTCTCTGCTTCGACTCGCAAGACTCGCAAGTGAAGCTCCACCCTCCAGCCCCCCAGCCCCCAGCGGCCACTTGTAACGGTAGACTCCCAAATCAGGTTAGTCGCAGCGCTAATTCGTTTAGCCCGCTGGAGCCTCGATCGAACCCCACGCGAGTGTCAACCATTCTCTAAATTCAGCTTCACTATCCCGTGCCAGTGTTCTTGTGCGTGCAATGTGTACTTTTAATCTAACAGTGGGAAATTTAATATGAAATTTATGCCTTTCCCATAATATTATAACATCAATAAGTTTCCATAATTGTTGAGAGAAACAGCATTAATTAAGACTTTGTAATCACTGTGCAATTTAATCGTAAAACTGGAGTTAGTGAGTTGTCTGTCTCCGACAGTTTCCTTTTAAATTAAAAAAATACTCGTTTCCATAAATTGTAAGTGGGTACCAATGTAATCACTTACAATGTATGGATACGAGTTTTATTTAATATTTAATGATTCTCATCGGTAATTCTTTCCTAATCTGATTTTTTTCGAAGCACCGACCAAACGAGAATTTCAATCATAATATGCAAGTTTGAAACTTGTAAATTAGACAAGTTGTGCTATGCATAAATATATATTCATCATATTATTACATGTCTCTAGTTTGAATTATTTGGTAACAAATATAAGCATGGTCGATGTGCTGGACGTGACCGTGACCGAGCCTTGAGCGGGCCTTGACTGAACCTTGACCGAGCCTTGACCGAGCCTTGACTGAGCCTTGACTGAGCCTTGACCGAGCCTTGACCTCGCGTCAGCGACGTGCCTTGTTAATACTGCCACCATATATTTTTATTGATGTTAATAGCATTTGCCGCGAAAGGCAATGTTAGAATAATAACTATTCGCGAGAACAATTATCATAGTTTAATACGATGTGTGCGTGTCAAAACAGTAAATCTTAACAATTGATAGAATATTATATAACATCAGTAGCTATATTTAACGAATAAATCACTTTATCTTCATTTATCTTATCTTTATACCTATTTAATGAATTTACGCCGATAAACTTAACAAGCGCAATATTTGTCAACTTATTAATTTACTATTAAAAATGCTCCCATGTACTTAAAAATATATTTCATAGTAAGATCCTAGAAGGGGTTTTACGCTACAAATGTAGTTTTCAGGTTTAACATTTACCCATACCACATTCATTTAGAAAAGTGCCTGGCATTGGCTTGCTGAATCATCGATTTGCCTGCAATGTCAAGACTTGGTGACCAACAACGTATGAGGGGCTTTGTGGTTTAATTTAGAAACACGAGAGGAATGGCTGTCTCCGCCATGTCTATGTTCCAACGCTGGACCGCCGGGAAATAAGACGCGGCATAACATCCGAGAACCTAATATTCATCGCGCCATACATCTGTTCAATTAATCAAGAATGCGCCGTAAATGTAATAAACTCGTAATTGTAGTTATTTTATTGACGGAAATAAAAAATACGCGTTGAAGCGAACTTATTGAGAATGTCGTTTTATCTTCAGAAATACCGCAAGGAGGCGGTGATGCACCATCGGCGGGAGGAACCCGTTCTGGCCCAGAGTGATGCCATGAAATCTAACTATATACTTTCACTTCGTTTGATAGTGCCAATGTGAAAGGCTGGCGAAACCGGTCACCAATAAAATTGAACATGTGGAAAAATCATAAAAGTATTTTATTTAAATTATCAAAATGGAAATCCACCGAGTAATCTTTGTCAAAAATATTAAATAAATGTATATATATATATATATGTTCTGCTCTGTAACATGGAAAGGTTTTCCAAGCCTGCACTACAATGAACTCACCACTGATCGGAGCGTGGAGTGTTTCTATGGTTGCCGAGTTCGGAGTGGATAACAGAAGATATGATTGGACTAATATGAGTGTGTCCAAGCCCAAGTAAATCTTATCAGTACACAGCTACATAGTGATGATAACACTATCTATCTTTCTTCCAAATAATATAGATTATTAAAATGTTTTAAGAAGTACACTTTATCATTATTCTACGGAGAACAGGCAATTAAGCTTTTTTACCAAACTATTCTTTAAGAAATTCAATATTTTTGACAGAGAGTACTTGGTGGAATTATAAATATTAAACTATTCTTTAAGAGAAATAAGAGACTGGTAGGCATGCAGCTGGAAGCGTTCATTAATATATTTTGATGTATACAAGAAATAAAAATAACAGAGATCTGAAAACAATGACAATTGAAAAGGACCTCTGAGCCCTTAGATAATTTTTAATTTTGCAAACGTTTTAACTAAAACGATGCTAAATGTCAGTGCATATGGTTTAACTATGTCTCTAAAGGGTAAAGTATCTCTTAATATCACAGTGACACAATTGTGGAGTGTCTTTATCATTTAAGCATTGTTTAGTTGTATATAAACACAATATATTAAACATACTCTTTTACAAAAATTGTTAAGGAATCAGCAAAACATGAATTCTTTAGAAAAAGTCTATTTATGGTTATGGAGACTGTATTTATTAATGTCAAGTGGAAGTGAGTATTTTCGATTCTTTCGTTCACATTTTTCCATGAGAAAATATTAATATTGAGTGGTTAGTAAAAATTCATCCTCAGTGTAAGCCTCTAAAGATATCTGAGAGTAATATCTTATTTGCATATATTTTTCAGGCATGAAGATGGGTTCCTCAATCGCGCTGGTGCTGACGTTGTTTGTGCTCTGCTTGGTTGGTCAGGCGATGTCGTACCGCATACTTGTACTGGTGCCTCCTCCCTCCCGCAGCCACTTCAACCTTGGCAAGGCCGTGGCCGACATTCTGCATGAGAGGGGACATGAGGTGTGATTTTCGTCATTTGACTCTTACTTTACTCTCACTTATTGTGTTTAATCAAATCTTATCAGATACCATCACTTTACAAATTAGTCAAGGATGCTTTCCTTAGAAAATATTTACTATGAAATGTAATTTATTGGATATTTAAAACATTTGAGAATCTAATTTAATAAACTCGGCTAAAATCATTCAGATTTTTATTTAGAATACTAAATTTCAACATTAGCAATAAATAATTTTACTCTGCTAAATCACATAAGCTTCAGAAGAGCAAAGAAACATGTATCATTACACCAAAAGTATAATTAAATATACGTAAAATTACATATTATGTATAGTAAATTACAAAAATGTTTAAATTTTGTATTTTTCAGATTGTATTGGTTAGCGCATTTGGATCGGACAAGAAAATCTACAGAGAAATCGTTATTCCCGAAATTTTGGCTGATAAGAGTAAGTTCATTCTATCAGCTTGAGCCCAATAAAGTTACATGCAAACTGGACATGTCACGTCTCTCAGAAACCCCTTCACTCCAAGACTCAACGTGGACAGTAAAGAGCGCTGAGAAGGGGCTGTGAACTGAAAGTTTTGGTTACATTGGTCATAGATTACTTGGATCATTTGTAAATTACACCTCTTATCATATATTCAATGGCCTCATTCCTTGAGAGAGTAGACTGATATCACATATGTGAATTGTTCACCTTAAAATGTATTATAAATGTGTTATGTATACTATTTTTCTCGTTTCAGAGAATATGACCAAAGTTGGATTTGACATGGCCAATCAGTCCAAGTTGGCTACGATTACCATGTTAAATGTATGGATTCCAAAGCTTACAGAAATGATGTTCGCCAACAAGGAGATTCAAGACTTGCTCAACAATAAGAATGAAAAATTTGACCTCGTTGTAGTGGAGTACTTCATCAACGATGTACTCATTGGGTAATAATGCAAAATGTCCTGTCAGATTTGGTTGCTTGGAGCAGATGAGTGGGGGTAGTGTGAACCTTACAACTGTATGAAGCATCCTTCAAACACACTCCGAGGGTTGTAGGCTCCAGGACTCCACTTGTCTCAAGTCACCGGTCGTTAAATTTTAAGATGGGCCTGACTTTAGTCAGAGTTTTGCATGGGAGCTAAGCTCTTGATTATTCTATCAGATAAATATTATTATTAGAAAAAAATATGAAGCAAATCAAACACTTATGAATAGAGGTTCAAAATGACATGTATATCAATTATTTGCTACAGCGCATAAACAAGTGTTGGCATAATCTAGTGTCAAATTCCAGTTTTTAAGTTATAGACCTAATAATATTTTTAATAGAATGTAATTTTATTCTCTGCTATATAAGATCAAGGCCAAGACTAGCCGCCATCTAACCAACTCATGTTTCCTGATGTGAACATCTCTCTATATCAAAGAACGGCATGGCACGGCCTAGCCTACATCCTCTCTTGATATACAGTTGGCGTTCAGGTTGGAGCAGGTGAAGATATGATACGATGTTTGAATATTATAGGTTCGGTGTGAGGTTTGACTGCCCCGTAGTGCTCATTTCCCCCGTCTCCATGATGAACTGGCTGGCCACACTGACAGGCAACCCTGTCTCTCCGGCTACCGTGCCCAACGTGTTCTTGCCCTATTCTGCAAATATGAACTTGTGGCAGAGAACTGTTAATACGGCTATGAATGTTATACAAGAACTCATGGGCAGGTACGTACCGGATGGTTATATATTTACGATGCAATACAAAACACAATACAATGCAATACAATACACATATACAATTTATACGGATACAATTTGGTAGCTTTTGATGAGTCAAAAATCAATTGTTGTGTAATGATATACGGTGCCTGTACAAATATATTTGCTACAGTTAAGCTCAACTTATTAGATGTACAATCAAAGCCTTACCCGAAGCAGATGCCTAACTAAGACATGTCCAGTATTACATTCAATGTCATACGGCAGCTAGGATGACTTCGATAACAATATTTTCTTTAACTACATAATCAAGCAATTCAAGAGGCTATGAAAATAGCAGCTATCTTAGGTTAATTAATAATTAGTTATATTATAATAAGTAATTTTTATAATTCTCTTTGGTAGATGGTTGCTGCAGCCAACCCAGGAACAACTGTACAAGAAGCACCTCCCCAAGGAGGCAGCGAGCGTGCCCTTGAGCGAGCTGCGGAAGAAAGTGGCTGCTGTGCTCATCAACAGCCATCCTTCGGCCGGAGTAGCGCGCCCCCTGCTTCCCAACTCCATCGAGATTGGCGGCTACCACATCGGAGAAACCAAGCCCCTGCCAGAGGTTATGAATAAAAATATACCAATCAGTGGCGTTCGGTGAGGGCAAGCAATGTACCAAAATTTATTTGATAATTTCAAATCCTTGCACGCAGTTACGTGATATAGTGGCTCAATTGGCAAGAGAGCTGGGTGGCAATATCCATGGAGGTCTGAGTCTCGTTTGTATTTCTTGTCCATATATGTGTGAATCTATTAACTAAAAGTATATTATGTATAAAATAAAAATGCAAAGTTAATATAGCCAATTTACCAAATTTTTAATAATTATCACACGTAATACTTTTGACCACCATGGCTATGTATCTGAACGAGAATTTAAATCACTGTATGCAAGTGTACCTATTTGCTTATAAATATTTAAATAATTAATATTTTTGGCAGATAGCTTGGTGGAATTCCATTTTTATTTTTTAATTAAAATAAAATACTTGAGTGATTTTTCTACATGATAATTTTTATTGGTTACCAGTTTCGCCAACCTTTATCATAAATATTTAATAAGTTTTTGCTGCGACAGTCGCAACGTTTGAATGGACCACGGCATCAATAGCCAAAATTTTAAGTAATTATATAGTTATATGCTACAGTAAATAAGTCAAGTCAATTGTGCCACCCTACCAATCGCTTTGTCACTTAGTCGAAGGACATGAGTGTTTTATTTTTCTGAGGTTTTTTATTTACTCGCACACACAACACAAGAAGAAACATCTGATTGTGGTTGTTCTACTCTTGATTGTGAGATTGCTTCTCTTATGTAACCAGGAGTGTACTATGGGTTTACAGGATCTGCAGAAAATAATGGACTCGGCGAAGCACGGTGTGGTGTACTTCAGCATGGGATCCAACCTAAAAAGCTCGCAGATGTCCCCGGAAGTGCGGCGTGGTGTCCTCGCCGCGCTGTCCAAGCTAAAGCAGACTGTCCTGTGGAAGTTCGAGGAAGACTTGCCGGACAAGCCGAGCAATGTCATTATTCGTAGTTGGATGCCTCAGGCCAGCATCCTTGGTGAGTATGATATGGATTTATTATATTATTAAAAAAAGTTACATTTTGCTTTCAGGTTGTATGAAAGCTACAGAAATTTGAATTAACATTGAAATAATTTATTTTTAAGGGATGGTCAATTCTACAGATGTAATGATTTCTCTTAAGTTGGTAAATAAATAAACATAGGCTTAACATAGATATTTCTCAGCAAGGATTAACTCTTAAACATTGAATATTCACAGCTCATCCCAAGACAAAGGTGTTCATCTCACACGGTGGCCTCCTCAGTTGTACGGAGGCTGCTCATCATGGCGTACCGCTGCTGGCCATCCCTATCTTTGGAGATCAGAACCACAATGCCTTGGCTGTTTTTGAGCGCGGCCACGGGCTCATCGTGGAGTACTCCAACCTGACTGAAGCCTCGCTGATGTGGGGCTTGAATGAGATGCTGTCCAATGCCAAGTGAGTCTGGTTTTGGATATATTTATCGTATATGAAGACTTTTGGGGGGCGGTAGTGGGTTGAAAGGCACTTTGTGGATGTTATGGCAGTTTAGATTGATCAATCAACAATTTAGTAGAATATTTGATGTTGTTCTTGCAATAAAATCTTTACTACTGTAATACAATAGTACTCCTGATTTTCAAATATAAATCTTCCTTTGTTGCTGCACGGATTTGGGTGAAACTATGTACGAGTATGATGTTATTTGAAACATAACAATCCTAACACATGGATTATGTATGACTCATTGAAATCGGCATAGCAATACCTGTAAAATTTATAATAGTTAAATATATCACACTATTCAAATGGAAAAAATTGTTATGAAGGGGACGTTTAATTGTATTTAATAGTATATATCGATTCAATTAAAAAAATTCTAAGTACTTAACCAACTGCAATAAATTGTTTTGATTTTTATCCAACAGATAGTACAAAATCACGCGTTAGACCTGTAGTGCCTATATAAATGTAATAAAGCTATCCACAACAGACTGGTTTAACTTGTAACAAATTTTAAACAATAAGTAGATTACAAACACTTTTGTTTGTGAGGTTTTTGCCTTTCGAGGGTTTCTTCAAACTCAATGAAAGGGGAAAGGTCTAACAAACTAAAATACTCAAAGTTTGGTTTTGTTGTTATGAAAATAGATTTAAAGACTTTAAAGTGCAATCCAACTTGTTCAACTGAATAAAAGTTTTTACTTCACTGCAGCTCTGTTTCTTGCCTGTATACAATAAAACGAGCACTCGAGACCAGTGGCATGCCGTTTATACAACCAGTAAATCATTGCTTGCTAACAAATTTTAGTGAATTGGTGCTAATTTAAATTTATATAAGCACCTTTATAAATTTACACTTAAATTATATTTTACATATTATAAGTAATTTGCATAGTTTATTATGCACATTTACAATCAATAAACAAAACTGCTTGCCTCTATTTCAAACTTATCGCATGCCACTGCTCAAGACATAACAAGCCAGACACGGCTGCAGTTCAGTATGGGGTTTTGACTGTTTGCTTGCCTGCCAATATTCTACTTACAGTAGTTCATGCTTGCACAGGAAAGGTGATTAGTAGACTCACCATTTGAATAATCTGACTGTCTATTTCTATTCAACATAATTTGAGCTCTGACATATTCTATAAATATTTCTGTGAATTTTAAACAACACATTTTTGCACAATTCATACAGGTATGGGGAAAACGCTAAGAGGGTATCTAGACTGTATCATGATCGCCCCATGCGACCGCGCGACCTAGTGTCCTTCTACTGCGAGCACGCTGTCCGCACCGGAGGCGCCGCCCACTTGGCTCCTCCGCGCCACTCGCGCTGCTCTGAGCT
The DNA here is from genome assembly GCA_022113835.1 of Atopsyche davidsoni. Taxonomy (NCBI): domain Eukaryota; kingdom Metazoa; phylum Arthropoda; class Insecta; order Trichoptera; family Hydrobiosidae; genus Atopsyche; species Atopsyche davidsoni. The sequence goes on from JAILWY010000028.1 coordinate 1,042,866, forward strand.
GCTCCTGGACGTGGCAGCTGTCGTGCTACTCCCATTCGGTGCGGTGCTGCTCCTTGCAGCACTGGCGATACGCAAGTGCTTTAGAGTCATCACTAAAAAGACACCAAAGACGTCAAAGGCCCCGAAAGAATCCAAATCCAAACAGAAGAAAAACTAAGCTCCTAAAAGCGAAAAACATTTTTTTTTGAGCTTATTTCTGTTACTGTTGAAGTTCAATCTTTTCAACATTAATTTGTAAGCAATGACTACGTCGAGACAAGCCATAAAACTGAAATTGTAGGGACTTGTTTGAAATGCGGTTAGGTGTGTATTGATCTATTTCTTACTTACCATTAAACAAATGTAGTCCACCTTTCCTTTCTCCGTGTGTCGGCCCCTTATGGTGCCGCCTCTCTGTATTATAGCACTACGTAGACTGTTTACATATCATAGGTACAGCAGTTGTTTTATACATTTTTCTATTATTATTTTTCCACTTAAAATGTGCCATGTTTGTGTACAAAATACACATATTTTTCATGTGATAACAAATATTACAGGTATATATATAATAACATTCATCAGTGGCAGGAATTAGTTTAACAAAACTTCAACATAAAAGACTTTCACTGAATGAATGTAAATGATATAGGTTATGCTTAAGAAACCATTAAGTCAACAAAAAAATATATATTGTATTTTTGCATGGTTTATAACTTCCATTGATTTTTTATTATGTTTTATTTTACAGATTATTTTATAAAAATACACATATCTATAAAATAATGATTGCTTATTTTATTATCTTAGATCCTTGCCAGATGCCCTCTCCAAAACTCGGGCAGAGTTTTGGAGAGGGCATCTGAGGCAACTTATTATCCTCAAAGTTGCATGACCCTTGACTCCACTTGCTTTAAGGTGCCGGTATATGGGCCAATGGGCCTGACCTTGGTCAGAGATTCCCGTGACAGCAAAACTGTTAATTTCTTCATATATTCTTTTGAATATTAAATATTTTCTTTATTTAATCTTAATATTTGATAATTTTCATTTTCTTCATAAAAATACAGATGTATTAAATGAGAAAATATTTTATACAAAATAGAAGACACAATTAGAATCAATTTATTTTGAAAGCCTTCATAAAGTGAAATACTTCTGTCAAACATTTAGTTTGGGTATTATGCCGTAAACAGTCTCATGTGAAATCTAAATCTAATAATTTATCTATTGTGTTTGGTGGAAACCACTATGGCCACACGATGCTCTCGATCCAGGGCACAAAAAAGGATACGCGCGTGTAAATGCCAGGGATACCAGGCGTGCCACACCCTTTACCCACAGATGTGATTCCGATGACTGTATACAGGCAGTGAACGTCAGCATTGTAGATCTGCAGCGGACCGCCTGAGTCTCCCTAAAATTGTAATACGATATAAACCCATCTCGGAACAAACTCGTATTTTTATTTACAATGAATCTCATTAAATAAACAACATAATTAATCTGTAAGACTCTGTAATCTGTATATAAATATTTTGTAACCAATAGAACCCTAGTTTTAAATACCGCAATCTCATCTCTTGCGTTGATTTTATCAGGGCTGAGTCGCGCTATGATCCAGAGAGGCCGCTGCACAAGTAACCTAATTAAAATACTTTTTGAACCATTCAATCATCAACCACAAAGTATTTATTAAATCCCAACCAAAGGTATTAAAGAAAAAACTTGAAGACTTGCATTATACTGAGAAAATCTACCGCTCAACCCTGGATTTTATGAAAGAGTATATCTATTAGTGAGGAAATGTTAATAAATTATAATTAATAAATATTTACATACATTGCAAGAATCTTTTATTTCTGTTTCACTGCCGAAGCAAATTTGTGTCTCATTCTGTATTCCATTTGGAGACTTCCTTTCGGGGGGATTAGCTTCGGAACACGATTCATGTGAGAACTTATCCAGAGTGACCTGCAAGAGACACAAAATACATTTTATTTATTATAATATTTTATTTGTAATGTTTTTTTAAAATAATTTACAATGTGATGTTTTTAATATGACCCTAAGAGGAATAAACTTGGTGGCGGTACCTTTAGAAGATGATTACTTCTGACTCCATTCACTGTGGTGAGTCCCCAGCCTGTTGCCATGGCCCTGTTGTCATTCACAGGGCTGCCAACGTGCAGGCAAGCAGGGCGCACACTCACCGTGAATACCACCCTAAAAAATAATATACTAGGGATTATTTCGGGCACAGGTTGATATTTTTTGGCCCTTATAGTAATTGCCGGCCTTCTGTCGCTGGATTCCGAGATCCAACCTAGAGCTGCAGATTCTAATCTTATTTCACACTACTAAAACGAGAGTTTCACCATCATCAGATGAATGTAATTGGCAAGCATCAGCCTCTGACAACAGTACAACAATGACGAGTGTCAAACCTACAGGTTTTCACCGTCTAGTCAATTTGAGTTGTACTGGATTTTCAATTGATATCTTTTGGTAATATACTCTCCAAAAGTTTCCTGTGCCTACTCCACTGGCAAAATTGGCCTTGAACTACTTCTTTGTTCCTGCTCTACGAGCATCACACACAACTGATGCCATATTTAGTTTCCTGTATTTTAGAAGATTTTTTCCATGGTGAATGATTTGAAACTTTACACACAATATAACCAACCATTGATTTTCCTGTAATGCCACAACGATGCCATTGATCTTCTCTGCAAGTTTTAAGCAATTTATCTTGCTTACTTTTAGTTATTTGCAGATAACATCTCTTTAACTTTAGGAATTTCCTTTTTAATTTTAAGGGTACCGATGGCTAGAAATAGTTGCAGAACCGATAAAAAGTCCAAAGAGGCCAGCTGCGGGTAATTTGGACTCGGAGTAAATCTATGTATGAGTTTTTATACATTTATACATAGGTATAGGTACACCTATATACTAATGCCTAATCATTTTCGAATATAGTCATTCCCAATACCTACTCAAATTTTGTGTGTAGTCTACGCCATTTTCTTAGATAACTAGCATGCTATTAAATAAGTAAACGAGCACTCACACTCTGTCCAGCTGGAGCAGGGCGATGTCATTGTAGATGCGATGTCCCTTGTAGTCCGGGTGCCGCAAGAAGCTAGCTACAGCATACGTGTTGTTTGGCTCCGGGCGGGCGTCCACATTGGACCCACCCAAGCGCACATATGTGACGTTAGATCTGAAATCAATCATTTAACCATGCAACCATTCATGTTTCAAAACTCAAATTATTATATTATAATTAAATTAAAACACACTCAAACCAATCAGACCATCTCCAGCCAATTGCAAGTAGCGTGAGCCTAATAACTCCAGATCGGGATTTTATTGTCTCTACATGCTATATATTTAAGGGTGACGTAACGATTTGAGGTTTTGTTATTGAATAACTTACAGAGATTTCCGACTTTGACAATGCCCAGCAGTGAGGACCCACCGCTCACTGATGAGGGTTCCACCGCACTCCCACGAAGCTGTCTCGAGAGGCCCGTACCCAAGAAGCGCCTAAAATATCAAATTGTAGAAAATCCTAAAATATGTTTAAAAAATTGGCAGTTTCTACATTCACAACAAGCTTCTACACACGAAAAATCCGATTACAAAGGTTTTAGGAGGTCGATTATATTACTTGATATATTTATTTTTCTGATTGATCGACAGATGCACTATTAGCCCAAATTGCTCGTAAGAAAATTGGAATCATCATGTATGACGATGCAAAATGTTAGAAGTAAGAAAACTAGATCTTCATATTGCTTCTGAATGGTAGGTAGGCTACGAAATACAAGTTAGACTGACCATGTGAGGGAACTCCCTGTCCCCGGCAAGTGTGCCTCCCACGACGAGCTCCACGCCCTTCTGCTCGCAAGTGTCCAGCCGCACCTTCGTGGCGCCGATCAGCAAAGTTGGTTCATACACACACCGATACACAGTCTCCACAAGGTCTATGCACTCTGGAAACATATTTGATTACTACCCTCTCATATCTTATGTATCCTTGTATTTTATTACTCCACTATTTTCTATTATACGCGTGTATTGCTACAATTGCTTTACGGTAGAATTTGTTTAAAGGAGTGGCGTGCACGGAGTCCAAAATCAAACCAAAAAGTGTTGATTACTGAAAGTAAATTAAAATTTCTAGAAATCCAAACAGGCCTTTTAGAATGTATCATACTAATTATCAGCGTAATAGTCTAATGCGCTTGAGTGGAGGTGCGACCGCTGTAACAAGAAGACTCTCACTGTCCCAGGCCTTCTGTCCGGTCTTGGCGACCCTGACTGCGCTGGCGGGTATGGAGGGGCAGTCGTCGCTGGGCTGGAGCCGAGGGCTGAAGTCTTCGGGGCTGACGCAGCACACCACCGGCACGGTTCCCCGGTGGGTGCAGGTCTGCAAACAGAAGCAGAGTACTTAAGAACATCACCTGAGTTGTGCGGCTTTTCTCATGAATCTAAGTGTTATTTTGTAGGCTTTGACTTCTATAAGCAAAAAGGTGTATATTTATAAGAGCCAGGAACATCTGGGATGACAGCTGTTCGTGGTGCCACCATGGGGATTAATTACTATAATGGATTCTACAAATTCATTTACTTGGATGCAATGGGAAGCTTTGTATGTGTGTGCATAGTCAGTGTTGGCACTTGCCTGGGGGACGATCCCCTTGCGCAGCCTGTCGATAGCCCACTGGCACTGGCGCAAGTCGGTGCAGACTCCAGCTTGCTCCGTGACCTCGTCCTCGCAGCCATCACCTGTAACAGTTACTCTTCAATACGCAGAGAAACCATGTTTATCGAACTGACATTAGTTACAAATGGCTCCACTGCATGAAGCCAGCCACAATGCTGCCAACGTGCAGGTGGGGACATAAACGGGCAGTCCTCCACAGCACATGAAGCCGGCGTCAAAACGCTTTACCGTCGTCCCGTACAATATATATGCAAATATTTTCCGGAGAGATCTAGTTTCCAAATGCACCTCGACGCGTCGAGTGACCAGGGACCTTCATTGGAAACACCACTTAATCCGCAGTTGCAGTTCCCTCTGAAACGGCTTCGTATACAGAGTGATTCTAAACGTCCTACAGACCTTTCAACCTGACATTTATGTGCTGCCTTTTTCTGCAAGTTTTTCCACGATATTATAGTAGTAAATATTTATACAAATGTATATAAAATAGAAATTTTATAAAAATGCATTGACTATTTTATCGACGTTTTTCCTTATATATTTTATTCTGCATAAATAAATACTAATGAAGATATTCTAAGAACAGCCTTGTTAAAGATAGAGGAGTAAATATATTTTAATACTAATCATGTACTTAAGAAATAGCTAAGCGCTTTGTACAATGGAGAGCCATTTGCCTTAGCTCAGTAAATACACGAGCATTCTGGTTTTCGATCAGTAATATTTTTTCGCGTAAAAATATTTTCCAAAGGACTCGAAACAAATTGAATTTTCTCTTCATTTAATAATTTAATTTTTAAGTAACAGGGTTTTAAGTAGCATCGAAAAATAAAATGCACGTTGTTCTGGACCCCATCAAGTCAACACTGGAAACACGGACACTAAGAAAACAGATGAAAGGGTCCCTGTCACCTTCTGGGGGGAAATAAGGTGGCGTCGTTCGGAGGAGACGCCACAGCGCTGAGCTTTATGATTTGCACCAGGACGTCAGCGGAATCTGTCCACCGCGCCGAAAGACTGTGTCGGCTGGGGTGTTGGCGTTGAGGGTGTGTGCAGCCACCCCGGGAGCGTCGGAGGCTGGGTGGACCGGACAAGGAGGCCGGCTGACGAAGCGGAGAGGCCGTGCTGGGCCGTCTGCCGCTCGCCCTTAGAGAAGGTCCCATCGCAGACCACACGAAAATATTTGACCACAATCACCTACGTCTTCTTGACACTTACGAGTATGTGATTCGAATACTCGCAAGAAATATTATATGTAAGTATATGGCTAGTTACCTGCGCCCAACTGGCCCTTGACCATCACCGAGGCCGGCGCTGAAGCCAGCAAGCACAGCAGGACTCGCCTCATGGCACGCAGCATGGCTCGGCCGCGAGGAGCCGGAGACTGCAGTCCGCCGAGGACTTGCATTAGCAGACTAGCGAGCCTGGGAGCCCGGCCGCTAACCAGAGCTGTCCAACACAAGGTACGTGGCCTGGTTATTGCACACACATTATATATATATCAGAAACCTCTGACTCCCCAAGACCTAAATGCGGTGGAGAACACATGACTAGTTACCGAGGGTGCACGGCCACCCCTCCCCCGAGAAAAGTTATTCGCCCCTCCCTCGAGGGAGATTATCCGTCTCGCCTCCTTAAATAAGCCCCGCCTCTGCGTCCCCCCTCCCTTCCACAGCTAGGAAGAAAGCTCCCTTCCGTAGGAGGAAACCAGACTCAATCGCCACAATTTTACAGTAATCCACGAGATCGAAATCGGCCAATCTGATCAAGTTTAATAACGCGCAGACTCTGATAGACATAATCACTCCGGCCATTTTCGCAATTCCAAAAGTGCTACCGTACAAATCGCTCCCTTGACCTACTTACCCTCTTGCAGTTTCTGCCCCATGAAGGGGATTTATGGCATGTCTAACGTCAAGGCGAAACACAGGTAGTGAATGTTCCCCCCCGAGATATATAAATACACGACGCGATAGAGATCGCTCTCTCTCTCTCTCTCGTGTAGCCCCTAGACGCGACCACTACACAGCACCTCCCAACATTATAATTGGAGTCCATCCCCCCATCCCTCTCTTCATAACTTCTCTCCTCAACTCCAAATTTACTTCTAGAATGCCAACGACTAGAGCTCATAGACGTCCTCAAAAAAATGCAATATACACATTCTTCTGGTGTCTGAAACCTTTCTCAAAAAGGTACCCTCTTCAAAATTCCCAATCACACAACATGCCGAAATGACAGGATCCTTCACCATTATCATTAAAAATAACACATTACACCAATTAGTACAGACCCCCTACACCTACACCATCACCATTCACATCCACTCGCACCCTAGACACGCTGGCATGCCCCAGACTCGGTACAGCTCCCACGCGCCGACCTCCTCACGCTAATTGACCCGCACTCCCAATCTAAACCCCAAGATTTATTACTTAAGAAACCGCTTTTTATTACTCATTGAGTACTTCGTTGAAGAAGTAGTTCATGATAATAAGGTCGAATGAATGATTCTTGTTGTTAAGGAGACCCTGGAGTTCCTTATTCGTGAACATCATCTCCTTCAGCTTCGATATCCACGCGCTCAGTGAGGCGAGGGGTCCTTCTCGAGTCCCCTTCGAGTCATTTCCTCTAAAAAGTATTTTTTATGTTTATAATGAATATAACAATTAATCGTCTATGGCATAGGTTCTCAACGGGGGCGGTACCGCCCCGCAGTGGGCGCTGGAGCTTTCCAAGGGGGCGGTGGCGGGTCCATGGGAAAATGGGGGGCGTTTTAAAGTTCACGAAAAAATCAGCGAAAAAATATTTTATCTAGCCGTCAAAAATGTGTTTATCGTATTATTATGGCCTAAATTTCGACTGTTAAAATCTCAACCTAGTTTTATAATTAACAGTATAGTGATCTAGAATGTTTTTTAATCATATTTATTAGCTATAATTAAAGCTAACAGGGTGTTCTTAAAGTGTATCGGGTATTTGTTTTTGCGTTAAAGTTGATTCGAGGCGGCTGAAGGACGCGGGGAGAGAATCGTAGAGTCCGCCATATCGTAGAGTTTTAGTTGCTATGGAGCAGTACCCGGGGACGCATAGCGCTTTTTGCGTACGAGCGTATTATCGTAACGGTGATTCAATAGTGACTGCTCAACGTTTGTATCGTGCGGAGTATCGCAATGCACCAAGTGACGATAGCAATGAAAAATGGATCCGGATGTTCGAAAATACAGGTGCGATGGTAAAAATTCAAAACTCTGGTCGCCCTCATCAGTCTGCGACCAGGAAACAATCGAAGAAGTGGAAGCGTCAGTTCGTCAAAAACCATATTTATCCATCCGAAAGCGAAGCCAAGCGTTGAACATTAAAAAATCGTCTTTGCATTCGATTTCAAAGAAGGATACGGATTACGCAAATCGAATTTTGCGAACGAAATGCTGCGGCAATTCAACAACTTTCAATCTTCGTTCCAGATTAAAAGAGTGCCATCAGCGTTTAGGGCTGTCGAAATCAAATCTATGCAAGTTTTGTCTCGTCAAAATCAAATCTATAAAAAGGCAGGGATTGCTCTTCTGATGCCTTTTGTCCCCAACCTTTTTGGACCCAAGAGCACATTTCAGGTCGCCGGTCGGGCAGCGGGCGCCATTTATTTTCAAGGTATTTTTCTGCTCCTGAAAGTAGTTCCAAAGCCCGATAAAAAAAAAATTGTGTTTCGAGTAGCGCTACTAAGTTTTTGGCATTCACATATAGATGGCGCTAACTACATATTAAACGCAATATTTTTTTAAATAATATATTAACATACGAGAAGTTTTGCTTTTCTGCTTTAAATTAAAAAAAAAATGCAACTGAAGCACGTCGTTTTCTTGTGGAGACATATGGAAAACATGCACCATCTAAAACTTTCTATGAAAATTAGTTTAAACTAAAGAAATGGCGATTTCGACACTGAGAACGCCGATCTGTAAGCGTTGTTGGATGGAGATGGTACGCAAACACAACATCAATTTGCGGAGGCATGGTCAAATGGTCAAAAAACTCGAATATGCGACATTGCCCCTTAAATGTTTTTGTATGCTTGGTCAGTGACCAATACTCGTGCGTGGTAAAATAAAGTGGTCATTAAAAAGTTAATGTCTTTGTTAGCGACCAGATCAGAAATTAAACTCTATTAGAAATAGATATAATTTAACACATAGTATGCGGGCGCAGAATTGTGCGTGGGGCGGGAGTTTTTCGCGACATTTCGCGCGAACATATTTATATGCGACCCGCAAACAACGTGTTAATAAATAATATACAGAAATAAAATTGGTATAATTATAACTATTATGTCAAAGGGGGGCTTTTTGATTTTTTTTTCTTATCAAGGGGGCGGTGTTCAATAGGTTGAGAGCCTCTGGTCTATGGTCTGGAGCGAGCTTGACCACGAGTCCTTGACCACGGATACTCAATAGTGCGAGCGGATGGTCACCCGGCGGATCAGCTGAAAAACAGTTCAGCAGTCCCGGCGGTTTAGAAGTCTCGATTTGTTATAATAAGATTGGGCTGTTGGCTCGGTGGTCAGACCTTTGACTTTTGTACGAGAACCCCGGTTCGATCCCCGTCCCGGCAGGTAAACTAGGACTCTTGTTATTGGACTCACGCCTGCTTCACATTACGATTTTAATGACATTGCATGTTTACAAATTGTACAAAGTATATGTTTGTGGAGTTAAGAGATAGGTGCGTCTGCTTCCTGTTACCCACCCTTCCCACCCGCATGTTTGCTTGCGGCCGCCTGCACTCTTAGGGCGTGGAGCTTGTCCGGAATGCTTGTCTAAATTCATATCAAATCCCGGATAAGTAGTCATATATATAAATATTCTAGTTTCAAAAGGAGGGAAAAAAATATTTCCATTTATACTAAAAAGTAAATAAGTACCACTGGCGTGTATGAAGTTTATCAGTTGAGACCAGTCTCTTGATCCCTGCCACCTGCCCCTCCCATTGCGGGCTACTTCTCTTATGGACTAGAGTGCTATCGTTGTATTTGGATTGCCTGTGCTCGGTTGTCTCCCGCTCGAGGAACTAAAACAACAATTTTTTTTTACAATAATCATTCTGTTTTTATACGCCCGCTCGGAGAACCGGCCGGCCTCGGAGACTTCCGTTAAAATGCCTCGTCGCGTGACGTCATCAGGCTGTGAGCAAAGTATAATGATAATTATTAGGCACGCCTACCAATGTTCAGTTCTCGGGTCGAGACACGGATAGACGTTCATTTTCTTCGCTGTGACTCCTCGAATTTGCCAAGGTTCGTGGATACTTAGTGGACTGTATTATTGGGTAGATTTAAACACTTTGTATGTGTAAACTTTTATTTCAACTTTATTACAAATTTCATTATAATATATGTTTCCAAAGATGTTACACTTAACACTTTGACTTCACTTATAAGATACTTATTTATTCAATTTTATATAAGATTCTTATTTTCACTTTTGAACCGACACAGGGGTCGGTAATTTAAAACTTTCACATGTGACCATATGTCACAATATACGTACAACTCGCGACTGTATGTCCACTGAGGTTTGCACGACCTCACTACTACTTTACTAACTCCACGCCCGTCTCGGAGCTCACACGTCTCACACTGCCCTTCCGAGGGGAAGGGCGGGCTTATATCCGATCTCAGGTCTCACAAAAAACAGAGCGCTATCGTGAGACCCAAATTTATATAAATCAAATACATCCTAAGTATTTTCTAAGAGATATCTCTCGAGATTGAATATTTATGACGACACATCTGTATGTAATAAATTTATACTATGCATCTCGAGAGTTTGTACATGTTCCTTAAAATATCAAATCATTTATTAACTGCTGCTAAGTCTGTTTATATATCTAAATTTACGATAATTCACCCGTAGTCACGTAAAGGTCCACATATAAAAAACCCTTTCGTTCCTAGAAGGAGCGAGAGGGTTGTTACGAGTATTAGGAGCATCTAAATAGCTCAGCATGTGCTTTAAATAGCAATATATTTACTTAACAACAATATTTAACTTTAGAAATGAATTATGATATGGCGACTCTCAAGAGTCCCATGAGATCGGCTTTCAATTGATTAGGATGTTTATCCTCTGTACCTATGAAAATAATAATATTCTCCGATCGCATCTTAATGCGGTGACATACGCGAGAATTTACGATTTTAAACATTATATTTATATAAAAGAGCGTCGTCTTGGCGGCCGCTTATTACGTTAACAATAATATATCATATCTAGATTGAATTCTAATACAAAGGAATTTATCCAGCCATCGGGTTGCTAACAATAATGATATATAGTTCATTAGTAAACTAGGCTTAAATTATATTTATATTCAATATTTTTGACAGAATGTTGACTCTTACATTGTAATTACCTTCGTTTGATAATGCCAACGAAAAAGTTTGGCGAAACCGGTCACCAATAAAAATAAAACATGTGGAAAAATCACATAAGTATTCTATTTAAAATATTTAAATTACATTTGTTTGTTAGTACTTAACTTTCGTAAATACTCTGAAGTACGCGGTTAAACCTTGAATTAAGGCTCTATTAAGAAAAATACTAAGTTCTTAGGTGCCTTCGACCTCAATAACTTTAGCTCGGCGCCGGGGCCGTCTTCGGGGATTTGAAAAGCTTATTTACTTTCCTGAATTGGTCCTGTACCGAGAACGAATCGATGGAACTTAAAGGGAAACGCGGCACAACACCCAAGAGCTCAGCGCTGGGACGGTTCTTCCAGCCGACTTCATATTTTATACCTCCATAAAAATGGCGTCGAATTTTATGCTAGAAAGCGTCAGGAACTATTTTTGAAGCGCCGATGTCTCCGAGCATTGGCCTGATGGGTTCCTGTACCGTGAACATCTTGTTGAAACAAAGCTCGAATATAATAGATGTTAAAAATACTTGTCATCATAATGATCAACCTTATTTTTTAACAAATCCAAATATTATATAATATAATAAGTGTGTACTCTGAACCACAAAAAACATATGATATGACTGATTATCTATGATGGTAAGTTGCTTCCACAAAATCTAAAGTAACCAATTTTAGGTTAGTTATGCAATAATACTAGTGACAAAATAAATGAGACTTACACGGCTACGGTAGGTTAGAAAAAAAGGAAACAAACGAGAGATTTATTCTATTAAAAGAAAAATCAATTTAGAGTTATAATATAGGTTCCCGCAGGCGAGCGAACCTCGCCGAGCGCACTTAGAATGAGTCTATTTTTTTATCAGTTTGATAATTCTGACGTGAAAGGTTGGCGAAACCGGTCACCAATAAAAATTGAAATGTGGAAAAATCTTTTAAGTATTTTTTAAAATATATATTGTTATTGTTTAAAAATTAAATAAACGGTTTGTGAGAACTTCCTAAGGTATTCTTACTTCCCGGTCATAAAAATAATAAGTTTGGATAAGTTTTCCGCTTATTAAGAATCGTAAGTCATCGTGAAGTGAAGCAGTGTAGAAAATTAACGCGTCATATAATATTTAAATGTTATTGCGTAATACTTATTACATACATTTTTTTTTCTCATGCGATAATTCGTGTGGATTTTTTTGATCTAGACCTTGAAGGCTCCAAGCTCCACTGATAAATAATTTACTTAATTTTTTTTGTTTCAGTATAGTGTTTAAAATTATTAGTAGATTGTTAGAAGAGAAGTAAGAACTTATACATGATATGAAACATTTACACTGAAACGAATAAACTGTAAAATTCATGTTCTCCAGAATTTTTTCATTTTATTACGAGCTCAAATCTTGTAGTCCTATCTACATATAATAGACTTATTATTATATTTATATTTAGAAATTAGTAGAATAAAACTCAAAGTAAGCAAATGATAAAAATTAGAATGAATGAAACCAAATATTCTTTTGAATAAAAAATGTAATAGTACGGTACACGTCCTAGTATAACCAGCGAAAAATAAATGTAATAGAAAAGTGTTTTTTTTTTCTCTATCTAACATGCACTGAGCAGCCGTCACATGGCTCAGCGGCTGGCACGCTCGCTCGCCACAGCGGGATTGGCCACGGGTCTCTCAAAACTAGTTCCGTGGGATCTGGCGACAGAATTTGGAACGAATAGTTAAAAATCTACTCATCAAGGCCATTCAATTTACTCAGTCAGAGTGCGGCCGAGCGGCAGGACCGAGTGCTCGTCAACTACACTAACAACTAAGTGAACAGTAAGTAAGAACATACATATACATATTCAAATATACAATATATATCTAAACATATTTGTATATATTTACATTTAATATCATTTAAAGATATGTGACAACCGTTGGGAGTATCATATAGCAAATAAATGTCGTAGGTGCGTAAAACTTGTAAATTAACGTCTTTTCTTGTTGATTGTTGTAATAAAAAAAGTTTGAAGATATTTTCAGGGAAAACAAAATAATATATTTTATGTAAAAAAGCCTAATTTAAAAATATTCCCCAAAGTAAAAATGTTTGAAAACAAACGTAATGTCTTATCAATGGGAAATGTACACAAATTGCGAAATGTCTGTAAAAGTATACATGAAAGTATTAATCACCTAAGAAATTATTATTATTATTGATTGTATTCATAAGAAATATACATTTATAGCTGCCATCGTGATCGATGGTTATTAGCTTATTTAAATATTCAAACACGTCCTGATGGGTCCTTTCATAGATGCGGTCAGGAATGTTCAAGAGTTATTAGGTATTCATCTGCTCACAGCCGTGCACTACGTCCCGCCCCCGGCCCGATATATTTATATATATATATATATATATATATATATATATATATATATATATATATATATATATATATATATATATATATATATATATAATACTATGAACCGTGGATCCGACAAAAACAATAGCGTTGTTCTGCAATCGTAGAGATTTTTATTTTAACATATCTACTATAATAATAGCCATTGTGTGTATGTTTGTATGTATGTTTCGTTTTTCCGTTCTGTATAGAATATCTTAAAAGATACAACGCTGATTTTTTGCACATAAGTTAAGTAAATTTTTCCGCAGCTATGTGCCGAATTTCAAGACGATAGGATAATATTTTCATTCATAAACTTTAAAATATGCTTTAGCGAATTTCAATATGTACGAATTATATGATTCACTTCTTCGCCGCGAGATGTCGTTCACCGCGAGAATTTCAAATTTAGAACTTTTACAAAAAAAACAAAAGACGCATCGTTCATCAAATACGTCATTTTGTGACGGGCTACATTACTAGTACATACATAATAATAGTTTCTCAGTTTTAATACAAGTTCATCAATTTACCTGCAATCGTAGAGAAACGACAAATTATGTTTGTCGTCCACTTCACTACACTTTAATTAATGGAGATCTTGATATATTGATCTACCTACAATGAATTGACAGCTCTGACTGACAGTCCACGTAAGGACGTTCAGTGTCGCCAACAGATGCTGCTGGCGCATAATCCTGAACCAATTATAATTGCTTTACATATATATATATATTATACATGTATATATATATATATATATATATATATATATATATATATATATATATATATATATATATATATATATTATACATGTATATATATATATATATATATATATATATATATATATATATATATATATATATATATATATATATATATATATATTTTATACATGTATATATATATATATATATTATACATGTATATATATATATATATATATATATATATATATATATATATATATATTATACATGTATATATATATATATATATATATATATATATATATATATATATATATATATATATATATATATATATATATATTTTATATATATTATACATGTATATATATATATATATATATATATATATATATATATTATACATGTATATATATATATATATATATATATAGATGCACGGTTATAGGGTCGAAACTAGTTATGCAAAACAAGATTAAAATAAACTCACTGTGAAGATTTAAATAAAAAGTTATTATTTTCATTATAATACGAGTATTTCGTCGGTTTGACCTTGAATTTTGTTTGCACCGTTCTCTGAGCAAATGTGACAGACAATGATGACGTAGACGGAGAAAGAGATGCAGCTACGTGTTAGAGCAGGAACGAGATAAGCAATGAGGCGCGGAATGCGAGATATTTCAAATTAGCTCAGGATAGACCGGATATCCGAGATTTTGGGAATTCGGCTACGGGGACACAGGGATATTATCGGCGGCGGGAGTGGGCCACGGGACGCGAGGAGGTTAAGACGGAGGATGTTTGGGTTGTTGGTTTATTAAGTCGTAAAACTATTTTTTTTATTTGAATATTTAACTAAATGATAGAGTCTGTGAGGTGAAACGCCAAGAGAAAGAGAATGGTCATCGATAATCGCCGGAAAAACTAATTTAATAAGGCTATAAAATATGCTTTAGCGAGTTTCAATATGTACGAATTATATGATTCTGTTCTTCACCGCGAGAATTTCAAATTTAGAACTTTTACAAAAAAAACAAATTTTGTAAGAAATTTCCAGCTTATGTCAGTTTGACACAAACGCCATCTCTATTTTTTTAATCGAAATTGCATTAGAAATTATTAATCACATCATTAATAACTCAAAATAACACCTTCTACGCACAGAAAACGTAATTTAAAAAGAATTGCACAATTGAACGTGACAAAGACTGCATCAAATAAATAAAAGTGCAGTGAAAAGTGATGTGTTGTTTGTGACACGAAATGTGACATAAATGTCAAGATGAGTTGGAAGGAAACGTGAGCAGCGTCTTCTTAAAATTCGAGTACGCGCATCGACCTCAAGACAAAAAGAAACTGATGCACAGCGAACGCTGCGTTTGTCTTTGGATTAATTAATGTGACCTGTCGATTCTGCAATGCTTTACTTTATCAAGCAGAAAACCCATCAGATGGAAAGTTCAACGATTACTGTCACAAAGATAAAGTGAAACTACCAGCAAGGCCTATTTCCCCAGTATATTTAAAGGATATTTATAATGGAAATTTCAAGAGAAAAATAAGATCATACAATAACAGTATATCTTTTGCATCAATGGGAGCTAAATTAACAGTGGGCCACTCTGCTTCAAAGTTCAAGGCCAAGTATATCACAGAACTTCGCACCTTCATCCAAGTGATGGTACAAAACGAAAGCTTACAAAAGATTCATCTTATTGTCAGCCAAACATATGTTGAAACACTATTGCATCGTTCATCGAATCCGTCATTTTATGACGGGCTACATTTCTAGTAGGTTTATAATAAGATTCATAGTGATTTATATGGAGATAGAATATACATGTATATATATATATTTATATAGAATACGCAAAGAAAGAGAACTCCTGAAGACGATAAAAAACGAAAGGTTATTTTGGCCGAAATCAAAGTTAACAGGGGCATTAGAAGGTGGAAATTAACGTGGATGGAAATTTTACGCCAGTGGCTGGAAATTGGAAGTACAGCCAAATTAATGAGACTGGTTCGGGATAGGGATATATTCGATGTAATGGTCACCAACTTCCTGCGAGGTGAGGCATTAGAAAAATAATAAGGACAAAGGGGTTCGTGCTGGTTTTGGCCGCTATTTTTATAAGATTCACAGTTTTTAAATATCTAAAAAAATTCATTAAACACACTATTTTCAGGACTGAGAGATGTCTGGCAGCATGATGTGGGCGCTGCTGCTGCTGCTGGGCCTGCTGGGGCCTGGAATGGCCCTGAAGATCCTCGTGGTGGTGTCGGCTCCCTCGCGCAGCCATTTCAATTTGGGGAAGGCTGTCGCCGACATCCTGCATGAGCGGGGCCACGAGGTAAGAACATACAGTATTGTGTCTATATATATAAATAGTATATATTTTATGTCAGTGTGTGAATAATAAATAACTTTTAAAAAAAAGCAACGGATCTCTATATATGAGGTATTTTTTATTTAATTTGACCCTTTACAATTTATTTGAATTAGCTTTTGAATACAACATCAATCAAGAAGCCGCCTTAATTGGCCAAAGCAAAATGTGCCCTTTTTGCTGCTATATACAGGTGTTTTTTATAGAGGTATAGAACTTTAAGTTGGCAACACTGTTTTAACTAGCGGCTATTTTACCAGTTGTTAAGGGATTTATGTTTAGTTTGGTTTGGCATTTTAACATGAATAGACTGATTGAATAAATCATTGGTCCGCACTTCTTTAAAGACGATGCTGGTCAGGCCGTTACAGTAGTCAATGGTGACCGCTATAGAGCCATGATTACTGACTTCTTCGTTCATCAATTGAACACCCATGATGTGCAGGAGCTGTGGTTTCAACAAGACGGCACAACATGTCACACAGCTTGTGCCACAATTGCTTTATTGAAGGAAACGTTTGGTAACCGCATAGTTTCACGTTTCGAACCCGTTAATTGGCCTCCAAGATCGTGCGATTTAACGCCGCTAGACTATTTTCTGTGGGGATATGTGAAGTCGCTAGTCTACGCCGATAAGCCCGAAACGATTGACCACTTGGAGGACAACATTCGCCGCGTTATTGCCGATATACGGCCACAAATGTTGGAAAAAGTCATCGAGAATTGGACCTCCAGACTAGACTACGTCCGAGCCAGCCGTGGCGGTTATATGCCAAAAATCATATTTATATTATAATGCCAAAAAATTATCTTTTGAATAAAGTTAATTTCATGTCAATTTAAAAAAATTATCTTTGTTTTATTCCATTTTAAAGTTCTATACCTCTATAAAAAATGTTATGTGTCGGGGAAGAAATCAGAAGCGGTGGGTACTGGTTAAGACACTTTTATTGTTTACTTGGTATATTGTAATAATTACAGTGTTATAGTATTTTAATAAGACAGGGAGACTACCGCTCCTTCGGTGGTCTGTCGTGATCTGTCCTGGGCGAGCTATCTTCGGAGCTCTGCAGGACCATGTGTGCAAGGGTCAGAGTATCGCACAGGATACGAGAACAATGGCGTTTCATCCCTTGTTCTAATTCTTAGAACTATAGTCGTAAGACAAATGGCAGTGTTCACTTAAACAACAAAAGTATCGCACAGGATACGAGAACAATGGCGTTTCGTCCCTTGCAATCATAAGAACTAAATGTGTGCGGGGCGGGCCATAACACCTCTATAAAAAACACCCTATATATCCAAGATTTCTTACATATCGCATTGCGTATTCCAGATAACCATGGTCAGCGCGTATTCGTCTGACAAAAAGCAATACAAAGAAATTGCGATCGTGGAATTACTCCAGGATAAAGGTAAAAACATATCAGTGCTTATTGTAATCTTTAAATCAATTTAACTAAATTGTCAAAGAACTAATTTTTGGATTATGACATTTATTGTAACATCTTTTGTTTTTGTCTTGCTACTTGTTTTTTGTTTTTCTTTGTTGTCATGAGCACCGTGCAGCCTTTCATGTATATCCAGTTTAACAAAAACGTTACATTAGAATGCGGTTTGTTAGGTAATTTTTTTTCAATTATTTCTGTTATGAGATGCTTTGTGATTTAAAATGTTACAGAAAAGCACGCGGGCCCCAATTTTGACATGTCCAAAGAGTCGAAGGTAATGATCATATTCAAGATGAACGAGATCTTCCCCCGGATGACCGCCGGGATCCTGAACAACAAGGAAGTTCAGGAGATGCTCAATGACAAGAAACAGAAGTTTGATCTGGTGGTGATCGAGTACTTTATGAACGAAGCTCTTCTCGGGTAACTGCGAATTTAAGTGATGCATTTATGCGAACATAACTGCTTTGTAATTTGGACACAAATCAAAAACGAGGTTCGGCTTGTTCCAGACTGGGGGTGAAGTACTCCTGTCCCGTGGTGCTGATCTCGCCGGTCTTCATGATGAACTGGCTCGCCACCCTCACGGGGAACCCAATCGACCCGGCGACCATACCGAACGTGTTCTTACCGTTTACGGCTCACATGAGCCTGATGCAGCGAGTCACCAACACTGCCATGAACATCGTACAAGAGGTGCTGGGGAGGCGAGTTGTTTGAGTTATACAGGGAATACGGGGAGAGCTCAGCGACATTTAGTACCCAATTGGGTTAGTGGCCAATACATTCAAACTATCGAGTGCTTTGCCGCATTTTTATTTTTCATTGTTTCAACGTTTCAATCCCGGTACCGGTGACATTTTTTCTTGAATGTACCTTATTTTCACAAGAGTTAAGAACATCTGCGAGTCAATAATATTTTTCTGGCAAAAGGTATTCCTCGCTTGCTATATCAAGGCCTCAATTCAGTTCAAGCCACCAAATTCCAATAAAGAGAAGAATGTTTGTTGGTATCCTTGAATATTTTTTTATAGAATTTTCTCGTCGTTTCACGTATCTAAAATGTGTTTAATTCGTTGATGATGAGTAGTGAGTGCATTTGTAAATTCCAGGTGGTTACTTTTGCCCACGCAAGAAGTGCTGTACAAAAAGTATTTCCCCGAGGAGGCGGCCAAGGTTCCCATGGGAGAGCTGCGAAACAAGGTAGCGGCCGTGCTCATCAACAGTCATCCTTCCATGGGTATAGCGCGCCCCATGCTGCCCAACTCCGTAGAGATCGGCGGCTACCACATGGAAAACACCGTCAAGCCGCTGCCTGAGGTTCGCGCTTGCTTCTACATATTTCATTGTTTTATTGTATTGGGTAGAATGTACACAATGTATTGTGTCGCCACAGGACTTGCAGAAGATCCTAGACTCTGCCCAGCACGGCGTGGTGTACTTCAGCATGGGCTCCATCCTGAAGAGCTCACAGATGCCCCTGGAGGTGCGGCGCGGGATCCTCGCCGCGCTGTCCAAGTTCAAGCAGACCGTGCTGTGGAAGTTCGAGGAGGACCTGCCGGGCAAGCCGGACAACGTCATCATCCGCAAGTGGATGCCCCAAGCCAGTATATTGGGTACGGACCGGATGCCATCGAATCGTCTGTTACTGAGAGGACATCGGTTTTACCCCGAATGTCTTTTTGAATTGAATCTGAATTTTCTTAAATGTTAGGCCGTGATTCTGTCAAAGAGTCGTTTACAAATAGTGATACAAATATGTTAAGTTTTGGTCAAATGGAGACGATCGCTTGGTTTCTTTATTTCGATGATGCCGCGATGAATGAAATTTGAGACACTATAATTAATAATATTTTACATTCCAACCGAGGATGCATCCAAGCGCGATGACGAAACCGGTAGCCACAAAATATATTTAAAAAAGAAAAGTGGAACGATTCTTTTTTCGTAATCAAATAACATTGGAATGCCACCGAAAATTTTCTGACAAACAAATGAACTGTGCGATAATCACCTCACGATTGTCGACCATTTCCAGCTCACCCCAACGTGAAAGTGTTCATCTCCCACGGGGGGCTGCTGAGCGTCACGGAGGCCGCCCACCACGGAGTCCCGCTGCTGGCCATCCCCATCTTCGGGGACCAGAACCACAACGCCCTGGCCGTGGCGGAGCGCGGGCACGGCCTGGTCGTGGAGTACTCCAACCTCACCGAGGCCTCGCTGGCGTGGGGCCTCCGCGAGCTGCTGTCTGACCCCAGGTGAGCCGAGGGTGGCGAGGGTTGCGAGGGTGGCGATGGTGGCGAGCAGCGGCTGACGGGATGAATGACTCTCGACAGGTACTCGGAGGGCGCCAGGAGGGTGTCCCGGCTGTACCACGACCGGGCCGTGGGGCCGCGCGAGCTGGTGGCCTTCCACTGCGAGCACGCCGTGCGCTCCGGGGGCGCCGCTCATCTGGCGCCCCCGCGCCACTCGCGCTGCTCCGAGCTGCTGCTGGACGTGGCGGCCGTGCTGCTGCTGCCGCTGCTGCTGCTGCTGCTGCTGCTCGCCCTGGCCTTACGCGCGTGCATCGGGGCCTGCGCCAAGGCACCCGGGGACAAACCCAAGCAGAAGAAGAATTAGAAAAGAAAATCTTAGCCTAAGCAATAAAAAACCTATGTAATATATTTTCGTAACGATTTTTTTTTTCAAATAATTTTATAACCCCACCTTTTTCACCCATACGTGTTCATTGTGAATGTAATTTGTATGTTATCGTTTCACACGGAAAACGACGAAAAAAATAATTTAGATATTAGTAGATTAGTTATGTAGTAAATCCTCCTCCGCGTCCCTCAAAGACAGAATTAGAAATGAAAAATTGAAGATCTGCTCAGCGAGGGCGTCCGATGCACTGAGCCGGAGTGCTTCAGTGCCAGGACTGAGTGCTCGCCAACTGCCAGGATCGGAGCAGTAAGTAAGAACACACATTTCATATTAAAATATACATATATTTAAATATATATACATACATATCTATTTATTTATAATACAACTATACCTTGCTTTACGGCCTGGATACGTTCCACGAAACTTGGCCGCTAACCGAAAAGCCGTATAATGAATAAATTATTCTAATACAAATTCATACAAATTCAATGGGATCGGTTCCAAATTTGTTAAATATGTAACACTTTTTACACATTCTGGCCATTTTTTTTTTTCCAAACATGGTTCATTGTTGTTAATTTTAATTCCTTCCGTGATTTACTGATGTTGTCTACAGCATCCTTGGTGTTACAGTTTTTCCAAAATGTTTTAATTGAAGCATTACCATCGGTTTCCCTTATCAGTTGTCGGAAATTTCGGCGTGGGTAATATGCCTTAAAAATGGGTATTGCACCCTGATCCATTGGTTGGATCAGAGCTGTTGTATTTTTCGGAAGGTACACAATGATGACATCTTCAGATAGCTCGGATAAATTAGTAGGATGCCCTGGTACATTATCTAAAATTAGCAAAGCCTTGTTGGTTAAGTTATTGTCTCGCAAATATTTTTTCACTTCTGTACAAAAGTGATTTTTGAATCAATCCTCAAAAGTAGCTTTGGTCATCCAAGCTTTCTTGTTGGATTTCATATGACGGGTAATTGATTTTTATTTAGTCCTTTAAGAGGCCTTGGATTTTCGGACCAATATATTAAAAGTGGTTTTAGCTTAAAATCACCCGCGGCATTTGCACCAATTAGCAAAGTTAATCGTTCTTTAGACACCTTATAACCAGGCGCAGATTTTTCGGTTTTGAAATGTACGTGCGATCAGGCATTCGCTTCCAATGAAGCCTTGTTTCGTCTACGTTAAACACTTGTGCAGGTTTATAACCACCTCTTTCAATAATTCCCTTTAAAATCTTGGGATATTCCTAAGATGAGGCCTCATCGTCGCTAGCTGCTTCACGTTTAATTTTCAAATTATGCAAATTAAATCTAATTTTAAATTTTTCAAACCATCCTCGGCTTGCTTGGAATGTGACATCTTCAGCAGATTCATCGGTATCTCCATTCTTCAAATTTTCGAAAATACTTAAAGCTTTTTCCTGGACAGTCATTTGACTCATTGGCATTCTCTGTTTGTTATTGTCTTCAATCCATATAATCAATAAAATAAGTTTAATAAAAAAATACACATTAAATTTTTTTAATTTGTACATACATACATATGTACTTACGTACCAAAAATGTCCCTAATTATTTCCAATTTTTCCAGTTAATGTGTAACAATCAGTAATAAATATGTACACAAAACACTCACAGACAAGTCTAAACCGGCCGCTCTATGAGCACACACTGAATAACGCTCGTAAACAAAATAACATCGAAAAATAGTTGTTTTGGCCGTTATAGCGAAACATTTTAGGCCGTATATCGAAAACGTCCCATAATTGAAAAGGGTCGTTATAGCGAAAGGCCGTATAACGAGCGGCCGTATAGCGAGGTATAGGTGTATTATTTTTATTTTGTGAAGGTATTTAACAAAGAATATTCGCAGCGGTTTAAAGGTTAGAAATCCGCAAATGACTATTAGTTCCGCCCCTTGTTTACTTTACAAAAATACATTTATGTTGGCTCAGACAAAAGTGGAATTAAAAAGTGCATTGGTTGTTTAAAATACTAATGATTTTTTTTCATTCAAGTAATCGCTTATTAATATTTCTTAAATTATACATTTGCTGAAAACTATGTTAAAGATGAAGACGTGCTTCATGCCTTTTGACAGCCCTTCGGTTGTCCTCGGAGCCTAGATTTATCAGCCAAATCTTACAAAAAGTCCTGATATTCGCCACACACGGTTCAATTTAACGGTCGCTAGCGCGATTAGTTGCTACCTGTGTAGAGGGGTAGTCAATAGCATTAGTTCAATTAGTAATGCACCCGCCGTGTACTCCGCTCCCGCCACTCGGGGATGTTCAGGCCAGGGACGCGAGGCCTTCATCACACCTGCGTTACGTGCTTAGATAGGTTTTTAGCGCTACGACAATATTGATTGTCCAAATAATTTTATCTAATATTAGTATAAACAAGCGGGATTGATGTTTACTTTTTTTATTAAATTGATATTTATTAAAATAGCAACATGAAAAATTTGTCACATAGTGATTTCTAACACCTATAACAATAGGAATAAGAGCCGTTTAGAGATTTCAGGCGTTGAGGCGTTCTGAGATGTGGCTTCAAATCCACGGGTAGACCACGTCACAAGTGAAAGAGTCTCGCACAGAATGCGCAAAGAATGAAAACTCCCGAAGATGGTAAAAAAATATAAGGTCTCCTATTTGGCCATAATTTTCTAAACAACAAATATAGAATCCTGCAATCCAAGGAAAAATCGGAAGGATGAGATTTACGCGGATGGAGAATTCACGCCAGTGGCTGGAAGTCGGAAGTACAGCCGAATTAATGAGATTGGCCCAGGATGGAAATATATTCGATGTAATGGTCACCAACCTCCTGTTCACAGGGGGGTTTGCTTTTTTTGCTACATTTAAATATCTAAAGAAAGCCCAGAAAACATGGCAATTCTAACGTTGCTGTGTATTCAACACACTACTTTCAGGACTGAGATGTGTCTGCCAGCATGATGTGGGCGCTGCTGCTGCTGTTGGGGCTCCTGGAGCCTGGAATGGCCCTGAAGATCCTCGTGGTGGTGTCGGCTCCCTCACGCAGCCATTTCAATTTGGGGAAGGCTGTTGGCGACATCCTCCATGAGCGGGGCCACGAGGTGAGAACATACACTATTGTATTTATATATACAATACTGTAAATATAGTATATATCGAAGCTTTCTTACACATCGCATTGCGTATTCCAGATAACCATGGTCAAAAACCGATATAAGGAAATTGTGATCGTGGAAAAACTCCAGGATAAAGGTAAAAACATGTTAGAGCTTTTTCTTATCTTCAAAGAACTTGATTTTGCACGGTATTTATCGAAACATATTTTGTTTTTGTCTTGGTATACACATGGGTTTCTTTGTTGTCATGGAAACCGTGCAATTTTCCCGCATTGTGTAAACAAAGTTTCGAATTTAACAAAAAGTTACATTTAAATTACATTCCTGAAATGCAGTCCTGAACAACAAGGAAGTCCAGAAGATGTTCAATGACAAGAAACAGAAGTTTGATCTGGTGGTGATCGAGCACTTCATGGACGCAGCTCTTCTCGGGTAACTGCTAATTATATTTATATATAGTACTCAGTAATGCATTTATTCAAAATTTACTACTAATAACTAATTTGGACACAAGAACCCAAATCGAAAACGAGGTTCGACTTGTTAAAGACTGGGGCACGCGAAGGACGAGGCACACAATTCCATGTTCACTATGATTCCTTTTTAAACATGGTTTAAAATACGTACGACATACATACGACCAGATGAATCTCCAAATTCCTACACTTCAATCGGAAAAACACATATTTATCATATTAATAGTAAATTTATAAGATATAAAAATATATTTTATTCGGAAGAAGGAATGTATCAAACTTTTTGCATTTAAATTTTTTCGATTGGTGCAGTGGGTTTTTCGCAAAACGGACTAGAAAATGGTTTAAAAAAACTCGATTATGCAGACTAGGCTCTTTAGTATTTTCTGTTGATTTCGTACATGAATAGATCATCTTAAATATGTTAAATTCGTCGTTGATAAGAGGCGAGTGCGTTTGTTTATTCCAGGTTGTTATTTCTGGGGTGCGAAGCCGGACTCAGACCTCCTCGCGGTGCACCCTGGGAGTAGTCGGGCGAGACGGTCGTATAATCCTCGACTGAACCGCCCTGCTGCTGCTAACCTGAGACGCAACCGGGGTCTCCATCCAAAACGCCTCTATGGACGGAGACTCAGCCGCGTCAGGAGTCCCCCCAGCGATGCAAATCGTTGGGGCCTGTCGCACAACACGGCCAGATTGCCCCGACCCGAGAAAGGCCGCTAAACGTCAAAAAGTTCCAGCGGCAGGAACCGAGGACCAGGAAGAAGGATACAACCGCGACAGGGAGCCCACCAGCGACGCAAATTGCTGGGCCCTGGCGCGGAACAGGCACGACCCGACACGACCAGGAGAAAGTCCCGACGTGCGCTGCACGAGGAGGGCCCCCCTCGGGGCGACCGAGAGCTCCAGCGGCAGGAACTGAGGACCAGGAGGAGGAGAAAACACAGTCGCGACAAGGACCCCACCAGCGACGCCAATCGCTGGGCCCTGACGCCCAACGACACGAGACCACCAAGACCAGGGAAAGACCCGATGTGCGCCGCCCGAGGAGGGCCCCCCTGGGGGCGGACAGCGCGAGACGTGCGGATTATCCGATCCGCACGTCTCCTGCGAGGACACGGGCAACGAAAAAGAACTGGGTCTTCTTCTGAACCTGCCGCTACCCAGCGGCAGGAGCACAAGAAGACGAGACCAGGAGGAACGCCGAGGAGGCTAAACTCCCCCCCGGCAGATAAGAAGAAAGTCCTTGGAGGACATAGAGCAGAGTTTTTTTGTTCATGTATTTTATATGTTTTTTCTCTTTTCACATGTGCCTTCAAGGAGGCAAAAGATTAAAGGATATGCTCCCGCAATCCAGTGAAGTTATCAAATCAGATCCTGGGTGCGGGGTGCAAATGCCACCACAAAAAAAAAGGTTGTTATTTCCGCCTACGCAAGAAGCGTCGTACAAGAAGTACTTCTCCGAGGAGGCGACCGAAGTTCCAATGGGAGAGCTGCAAAACAAGGTGGCGGCCGTGCTCATCAACAATCATCCTACCATCATCCTATAATCGCGCCCTATGCTGTCCAACTCAGTAGAGATCGGCGGCTACCACACCATCAACCCGCTGTCTGAGGTTGGCGCTTTCTTCTGCATATTTCATTGTTTATATTGTATTGGGCAGAATGTCTACAATGTACTGTGTCACCGCAGGACTTGCAGAAGATCTTGGACTCGGCCGAGCACGCCGTGCCCCGAGCTGCTGCTGCTGCTGCTGCTGCTGCTGGTGGTGCATCGGGGCCTGCTGCAGGGGCACCTGGGGACAAACCCGAGCAGAAGGAGAGAAGAGAAAATCTTAGCCTAAGCAATAAAAAATTCATGTAATATATTTTCGTAATGATTGTTATTTTCAAATACTTTTATAACTCCGCATTTTTATACCCAAACGTGTTCATTGTACATGTAATATTTATGTACTTAATCGTTTCACACGGAAAACGACGAGAAAAATCTTCGAGATATTTTTATTCCGCCACCGCGGGATTGAACCTCCGCGGCAGTTGCGGTCCATTACCATTACAGTGGCATCGTGGGCTTTCGATGATTTTTCTCATCGTAACATGTGTAAATCGATATCGTAACTATTGTATATATTTTCCTATTTAATTCACCAATTTTTTGTCGTATTCCAAAAGCATTGCAATACGAGGATGAGTCGTTGAACTCCCGAGGTTGATGACAAGATATAAGAAAAAAATATCTTGTCTTTTAATTGTTTAAAATTATTTGGATCTTAAGTATTATGCCGTGTTCGAATTGTTTTACAGTCGGTCAGTTTATCCCGGCCCGGGCCA
This sequence comes from Atopsyche davidsoni, assembly GCA_022113835.1. NCBI lineage: Eukaryota > Metazoa > Arthropoda > Insecta > Trichoptera > Hydrobiosidae > Atopsyche > Atopsyche davidsoni. The sequence goes on from JAILWY010000028.1 coordinate 1,069,526, forward strand.
TCTTTATCAACAGTTCTTGAGAAACAGAGTAAATGTGAAAACGCAATCATTATCCACACCACTTCAAGTCAGGGTTGTTTGTAAGTACGAGGCTCGCAGAGCGCCTGAGGATCTCGTAAATATTTTTATGTAGCTCCTCCCAAAATTTCTGCCGCATGAAATAATCTTAGAAAGCGGGAAGTCCCAGCGATAGTCCTGGGTCGCCCGGGGCTATCAATTACTTTTACGTCTCAAAAACATTGTAGGGTGACCAAAATCCACCTTTTTAAACGTATATATATATAAACATATATATATAAGCATATATACATATATATATATATATATATATAAGCATATATATATATATATATATATACATATATATATATGTATACATATATATGTATACATATATATATATACATATATATATATATATATATATATACATATATATATATATATATACATACATATATATATATATATATATATATATATACATATATATATAAATACATATATATATAAATACATATATATATACATATATATATATACATACATATATATATATATATACATATATATATAAATACATATACGTATACATATATATATATATACATATATATATATACATATATATATACATATATATATGTACATATATATATATACATATATATATATATACATATATATATATATATGTACATATATATATATATATACATATATATATATATATATATATACATATATATATATATATACATATATATACATATATATATATATATATATATATATATACATATATATGTATATATGTATATATATATATATGTATATATATATATATGTACATATATATATATATATATATATACATATATATATATATATATACATATATATATATATATATATATGTATATATATGTATATATATATATATATGTATATATATGTATATATATGTATATATATATATATATATGTATATATATGTATATATATATATATATGTATATATACATATATATGTATATATGTATATATATATATATGTATATATATATATATGTACATATACATATACATATATACATATGTATATATACATATATATACATATATATATATATATAAATATATATGTATATATATGTATATATATATATATATATATATATATATATATATATATATATATATATATATATATATTTATATATAAATATGTATATTTGATTCACGGCTGTTCCAGGTTCTTAATAACGTAGCACTTTTTCTCAGTTATATTAATAATTAAATAGCTTCATGTCGGTTAATTTTCAGATGTTTTTTTTTGTGTGGCGGGATCGGTGAGTGGATAAAAGCGTGGTTACCCTGTGGTTATTTAAATGCACAAATGTGCGAGGCCAACCTCTGTAACTAGTTTTGATTTCTTCTTCTTCAATTATTCTACGCAAGCGACAAGATGCGCCTGAACATGGTTAGCCAGCTGGCCCCGGGAGAGAAAACGTTCACACCGTGATCACGGTCACAGAGTCATGTGGGTGGAACTGGAAATCCGCCCTCCATCCCTCGCCGCCCCCAGCGTATCGACGCTTGACAGTGAGCACAGAGACGAGTCCTAGCAACACAAAGCACTTGCGTAAAAAATACTCGCGAGTCACTATTGGATTCCAATATCTGCGCGTTTTTTTATAATTTTGTTTATCATTAATCATAGAACCGCTGAAAGAGGAAGCCGATACAACCAGTGCACGGCCAGTCTGGCAAATAGCGTCGGAAAGTTCTTAGACGTTATTAAAATTTAATTAAATTCAAATCATTGCAATAAAATACTTTTGTGATTTTTTTTACATGTATGATGATGCAATGTGAATAAATCGCAAAAGATTCATATATTAAATATTAAAATCAAAATATTAAAATAGAATTTCACCGAGTACTCTCTATCAAAAAAAATTGAATATATTTCGACGAGGCGGGATGGGCTTCGGAGTACCATGCCGAGGCTTCCTAATTTACCACTTTAATTTAATTACATCAGGCCTAGTGAAAAAAATCGTACAAAATTAATATCACCATAAACGGAATTTGGAAACAATTCAAAAAAAAAATTCAAAATAGAAATTCGGAGTAATTTGCAGAGAAAACGCAACTAAAATGCGTGATAATGCAGTTTGCAGCCGTACTTCACCATGAAATGGATGGTACAAAACGTTTGGTCTGATAAAAAATTTGCTTCGTGTGAATGTATTTAAAAAAAATATCCAAACGAGAAAAATAAATATGATTTTAAATGATCCAAAGAAAACAAGCGGGAGGCTGCTGGCAGAAAATCGGGGAAGCCGAAGAGCAATTACGAATAACTGAACGCGAATATTAGAATATTTATACCAAAAGAGGACTCTTTCTTGATATCTGGAGGCCATTGATTGTATATTTTGAATATGTATTTAGGAAACAATAATCCCAGCCGGCCAATGTCCGGAACTACCCCTCGAGTGAGCCTGAACGCGATTTCGCTGCATTTTCAAAAAAATATTTGTAAGCCAAGTTTGACGAAACCGGTCGCTAATGAAAACAAAACGTTAGCAATATTTTACCTCAAACGAATCGTCTATTTTGTAACGTATAAAATATTTTTGAACAATACTACCTAAGAGTGTTAAGAAATCCGAGGCTCTCACCGTTCTCCCTTCCGAGCCCCTGAGCCTCGAGCGAGGTGGGGGCGGACCTGGGCTGCCAAACTACAGCCACTGAAAAAAAAAACAATTAAATGTTGCAAATTACATGAAAAATCTCCGCCAATAATCTGGAATCAAAGTGATTCGCAAGGGCGTGGATCACAGCCGGAGCTCCCGGCTCTCCCGGCTCTCTTGTGAGGGCTGCTTACTCCCAACTCCCGACTCCCATCTCGTATCCTATATCATATATGGCTTCAAATAATTAAATGCATACACACCGCTGGGTCCATACTCTTCTTTCTTATGATGGACGGGGCTGTTGGGCTCCACTGGGGCAGGAAGAAAAACAAACACTCGGTTCAAATTATCCAGCATACACTTATAACTTGCAATTACAACTTAAATGTCTACATTTATAATGTCGTATTTACTGATTACTGAATCACGAATGATTTATTTATTATTTTATAATACTGTTGGATGTCTTAATATAAACAATGCTGGTGTAAAGCATTCATCACTGAGAGAATTGCGGAGTCCTTGGTGCAGGCGCCCCTGGAGCTGCAGCCTCCCGGGGCGCTCCTAATGTACCGCCCTTTCCAAATCAACCAAAGTCGGCAGTTTAAGGTCGGCGTGTACTTTTACAATTGCATACTTATTACAGCCGTTATGTATAATTATTTTATTTTTATTCAAACGCCGCCCCGAAATTTGAGCCGACCGGGGCGGACAGCCTTTGTCGCGCCTTCCCTCTGGGTACAACCCCTGTTTTTGCTGTTTTGTTGCTTTGTTGTTTTCAAATGAACACATTGTAAAAAAAAAAATACAACGATGAAATTGAATAAAAATACATTGAATTGCACACCTCTGGACCGGACCGGACCTCGGCGCTATCGAAACATCCGGTATGGGTGTGCAAATATATATATTTATATACATTGCGGCATTATATATATATATATATATATATATATATATATATATATATATATATATATATAACCTAACTTAACCCCTCCCCCCTCCACTGCAAATTAATGATGAATCAATAATGATGTTGAAATTTGTATCGGCTGGCCATGAATATATGAACACGAGTTGGTGTCTATAACACGAGCCTGCAGATTCTCACAATTAGACTGAACCACCAATCTATTTGTAAGAATCAGCGTGTGACCAATGAGTATGATGAAGTATTCAATATTCATATTTTGCCCATACGTGTCTACAGAGTATATAATATATATAATATCTAGTTAGAAATAGGTGAAAACATAAGAATGATAAATTCATTAATAGTGGCATCCTGCGACGCCACTTATACTGGCCAGTCAGGAAGATCCTTCAACACAAGGACCAAACACGAATTGATTTTAGGGCTATTAGTACAAAAAAATTATTAAAAACCATAAAAAAATTGTTTATTATTATATTATTATGAATACTGTTAAATTTTACTAATGTTGAGTAGCTTATAATTAGAGTATGATGTTGAATTTACTATGGAAACTATTTTAATTTCTAGTATTTATAAAATTTTATTTATTTTTATAGTAGTGGTGTTATGTTTTTTTTACTATACAAGCGAGAAATATTGATGAAATTTGACTTTCAAATTTCAAAATTAATTTAGCCGCTTCATTTTAATATTTATATTTCATGTTTAAATAGAATTTAATTTTAATGCTAATATAAACAATAATATACCTGTGATTTGGTTCCAACTAATAGACAAATAAAAATATATAAAACTTTTAATGTTTTAGTTTAATTTTAATTTCGAAGTTTAATTTCATAAATTAAAATAGCATTTGGCAAAAATAATATAAAAATAGTGAATAAGAAAATAGGTAACAAAAGCGGTCTCCGAGCCATAGATCTTGGATCAAATCCCCATACAAATGGAGAAGATTTTTCTTCTTTAGGATCTTTAGGATTCTTTAAGATCCTTTAAGATTTTTTTGAAAGAGAGATAAATATATCAAAAAAAAAAAGTAGTCACAACAATAGATAAAAATAACGCATTTTAAAATTTAAAACTTTTCAATTTGAAGTTAAATAGACTATTTATACTGTACAAGTTTAATTACATCTTCACCAATATACTGATACGTATAACAAAAATTAGACTTCATTGATAATGAGTCAATACCGTGCAGCGGCTTCATCATTAATTAATCGAAATTATCTGACTATATAAAATATTCCGAATCGACGAAGTCCTCGTGGTTCACGGTGAGCATCAGCAGGGATTTCAGGTGTGATGTTTAACTCAAAGGTAACTTCACTATTTGGAAACTGCGTTTCTTCAGTCTCGCTAAAATACATCAAATCAAATAAAACCCGTTCCTGTTTTTCTTTAATTTATTTTGGGCCATGCTACGCAACATTAAATAGAATTACACAAAAAACACTGCATAGTGCAATGGGAAAAAACATACAGTTATTTTATTTATATTTATATTTTGACAGATTTCAATAAATGGAATTGTGAATGTATTTTTCAATTTATTATTAGTACACCCATACCTCCCTATACGGCCGCTCGTTATACGGCCATTCGCTATAACGGCCCTTTTCAATTATGGCACGTTTAAATTTTTACATTTCAAAAACCGAAAAATCTGCGCCTGGTTATAAGGTGTCTAAAGAACGATTAACTTTGCTACTTGGTGCAAATGCCGCGGGTGATTTTAAGCTAAAACCACTTTTAATATATTTGTCCGAAAATCCAAGGATTTGAGGATTGGTTCAAAAATCACTTTTGTACAGAATGAAAAAATATTTGCGAGACAATAACTTAACCAACAAGGCTTTGCTAATTTTGGATAATGCACCAGGGCATCCTACTAATTTATCCGAGCTACTGAAGATGCCATGATTGAGTACCTTCCGAAAAATACAACAGCTCTGATCGAACCAATGAATCAGGGTGCAATAGCCACTTTTAAGGCATATTACCTACGCCGAAACTTCCGACAACTTATAAGGGAAACCGATGGTAAAGCTTCAATTTAAACATTTTTGAAAAACTATAACATCAAGGATGCTGTTGACAGCAACAGTGAATCATGGAAGGAATTAAAATTAACAACAATGAACCATATTTGGAAAAAAAAAAAAAGGCCAGAATGTATAAAAAGTGTTACATATTTAACAAATTTGGAACCGATCCCATTGAATTTGTATGAATTTGTATTAGAAAAATTGATTCCTTATACGGCTTTTCGGTTAGCGGCCAAGTTTTGTGGAACGTATCTATGCCGTAAAGCGAGGTATAGGTGTATTTGATTTTTTATATAAAGTCCTAGCAATATTTGTACCAGCCAAATTTTTAAATAAAAATAACATTATATATATATATTTTAAATAACAGCATTTATTTATAAAAAACATGATAGAAGATTAATTTGCTTCTAAGGACGAGGGGGACGATAAGGACGAGGAGGACGAGGAGGACGAGGGGGACGAGGGGGGCGAGGGGGGCGAGGGGGGCGAGGGGGACGAGGGGGGCGAGGGGGACGAGGGGGACGAGGGGGGCGAGGGGGGCGAGGGGGGCGAGGGGGGCGAGGGGGGCGAGGGGGACGAGGGGGGCGAGGGGGACGAGGGGGGCGAGGGGGACGAGGGGGGCGAGGGGGACGAGGGGGACGAGGGGGGCGAGGGGGACGAGGGGGGCGAGGGGGACGAGGGGGACGAGGGGGGCGAGGGGGACGAGGGGGGCGAGGGGGACGAGGGGGGCGAGGGGGACGAGGGGGACGAGGGGGGCGAGGGGGACGAGGGGGGCGAGGGGGACGAGGGGGACGAGGGGGGCGAGGGGGGCGAGGGGGACGAGGGGGGACGAGGGGGACGAGGGGGACGGCTTCGCGCGCCGCTGGGGCTTGTTGGCCCTCTTTTCACTTTTCTGCCCTTGCATGGTACTGTACCCCGTGGTCTTAATTTTACAAAATATATAAAATTATTTTACTTGATAATCAGAATCAAAGTAATCTTCTATCAAGTTATTTTCATAAACAAATTCTATTATTATATAATCAGAAGCAAATTAATCTTATATCAAGTTATTTTCATAAACAAATTCTATTATTATATGATCAGAAGCAAATTAATCTTTTATCAAGTTATTTTCATACACAAATTCTATTATTATATAATCAGAAGCAAATTAATCTTCTATCATGTTATATTCATAAACAAATTCTATTATTATATAATCAGAAGCAAATTAATCTTTTATCAAGTTATTTTCATAAACAAATTCTATTATTATATAATCAGAAGCAAATTAATCTTTTATCAAGTGATTTTTTATATAAAGTCCTAGCAATATTTGAACTAGCCAAATTTTTAAATAAAAATAACATGATATATGTTTATATTGAATAACAGAATTTATTTATAAAAAACATGATAGAGGATTAATTTGCTTCTAAGGACGAGGGGGACGATAAGGACGAGGAGGACGAGGGGGGCGAGGGGGGCGAGGGGGGCGAGGGAGGCGAGGGAGACGAGGGGGACGAAGGGGACGAGGGGGACGAGGGAGACGAGGGGGACGAGGGGGGCAAGGGAGACGAGGGGGGCGAGGGGGACGAGGGGGACGAGGGGGACGAGGGGGACGAGGGGGGCGAGGGGGACGAGGGGGACGGCTTCGCGCGCCGCTGGGGCTTGTTGGCCCTCTTTTCACTTTTCTGTCCTAATTTTCCCAAATAGAATTTGTTTATGAAAATAACTTGATATAAGATTAATTTGCTTCTGATTATATAATAATGGAATTTGTTTATGAAAATAACTTGATAAAAGATTAATTTGCTTCTGATTATATAATAATAGAATTTGTTTATGAATATAACATGATAGAAGATTAATTTGCTTCTGATTATATAATAATAGAATTTGTTTATGAAAACAACTTGATAGAAGATTAATTTGCTTCTGATTATATAATAATAGAATTTGTTTATGAAAATAACTTGATATAAGATTAATTTGCTTCTGATCATATAATAATAGAATTTGTTTATGAAAATAACTTGATATAAGATTAATTTGCTTCTGATTATATAATAATAGAATTTGTTTATGAAAATAACTTGATAGAAGATTACTTTGATTCTGATTATCAAGTAAAATAATTTTATATATTTTGTAAAATTAAGACCACGGGGTACAGTACCATGCAAGGGCAGAAAAGTGAAAAGAGGGCCAACAAGCCCCAGCGGCGCGCGAAGCCGTCCCCCTCGTCCCCCTCGCCCCCCTCGTCTCCCTCGCCTCCCTCGCCCCCCTCGTCCCCCTCGTCTCCCTCGTCTCCCTCGCCCCCCTCGTCTCCCTCGCCCCCCCTCGTCCTCATCGTCTCCCTCGCCCCCCTCGTCCCCCTCGCCCCCCTCGTCCCCCCTCGCCCCCCTCGTCCCCCTCGTCCCCCTCGTCCTCCTCGTCCTTATCGTCCTCCTCGTCCCTTTCGTCCTCCTCGTCCCCCTCGTCTTCCTCGTCCTCCTCGTCCCCTTCGTCCTCCTCGTCCCCTTCGTCGTCGTAGCAAACGTGGTTCTGGCCTCCATTGGTGCGGGAGACATTCCCGCAGGCGTGCTCCCAGCTGAGGCTGCGCTGCCGGCGGGGCCCTGCAATACGACGCGGGGTGAGGGGCGCTCCACTACTGATCCTCGGGTCATCACCGTTCCTACTCAGTGTGAACGAAAACAGAAAGTATATTAGTGTATCAGTATATAGATACTGATCCCGAAGACGCCTTTATGACGAGTTCAGATTATTCAGATTGCACCTGCTGCACAGGTCATCGGTGAGCTGCGACTCGAGAGTGAGCCCATCAATGCTCACATCTCTTTCAATTTTTTTATTTACTTACAATCTCTAATCATTCTTTTGAATGTTTCAATCGATTGTGTGACTACTTCGCTAATTCGCTAACTAACTAGCTTGAGAGTATATAAAAAAGTATATATTCAACGGCCATACGCGCCACTCACAGCCGACAGCTTGTCCGCAGCTCTTTGCAAGCCAAAACTAGATGAATACCAGAGTTCATAATAAATAGCCAAAGTCTATAAATAAATAGGCATTATGGTAAAAATACACACTATACTAGCATAGTTCATTGTATCAATCTAGCAGAATTCGTGTACAGTGTCTGTAAAGCGACTAGTAGCGTGGCACGGCATGGCATGTTGGCCGCCACCGCATTAGTATCTAGTCGACTTAAATATCTATCTACATATACAATTAATAAGCATGCTAAAAATCTATCTTATCTATTATATTTAAAATCCTAGCAATGTGTGGGTAAGATATGTCGGATTGAGAAAGCGTAACTAAATGCGAGACTGCGAGGCCGCGAGACGTGCCTGTCCTCTGAACTGAAACTAGTCTCCAGCTGTGCGAGAAGCTCTCGCAGTCAGCTGCCGAGCTCCGGGCCTCTCCGGAATGAAAGTCTTCTTCCTAATATAGTCAACGTTTTAGACAGGAGGTACTTGGTGGAATTTAATATTGGTATTTTAAAATATAAATCATTTTTGTGATTTTTCCACGTTATGTTTTTGCTTGCGACCGATTTCGCCAACCTGTCTCGTTAGCATTTTCAAAAAAATATTTGTAGTTTGAAAAATACCAACGAGATAGGCTGACGAAACCGGTCGCTAATGAAAACAAAACGTTAGCAATATTTTACCTCAAACGAATCATCTATTTTGTAACGTATAAAATATTTTTGAACAATACTTTCTAAGAGTGCTTAGAAATCAGAGGCTCTCACCGTTCTCCTCCCCTCCGAGCCCCTGAGCCTCGATCTGGACGGGGGCGGAAGTGGGCTGCCGAACTATAGCCACTGAAAAAAAAACAATTAAATGTTGCAAATTCCATGAAAAATCTCCATCAATACTCTGGAATCAAAGTAATTCGCAAGGGCGTGGGTCACAGCCGGAGCTCCCGGCTCTCCCGGCTCTCCCGGCTCTTCCGTGCGGGCTCCCGACTCCCGACTCCCATTTCGTATCGTATATGATATATGGCTTCAAATAATTAAATGCATACACACCGATAGGTCCATACTCTTCTATCATATGATGGAAGTGGCAGAGGGAGCAGTTCGGCGGGGCCGGCGGCTCCACTGGACCTGGAAGAAAAGCAAACACTAGGTTCAAATTATCCGGAATACACTTATAACTTGCAATTACAACTTTGATGTCTACATTTATAAAAATATTTATAATGTCGTATTTACTGATTACTGAATCACGAAAGATTTATTTATTATTTTATAATACTGTTGGATGTCTTAATATAAACAATGCTGGTGTAAAGCATTCATCACTGAGAGAATTGCGGAGTCCTTGGTGCAGGCGCCCCTGGAGCTGCAGCCTCCCGGGGCGCTCCTAATGTACCGCCCTTTCCAAATCAACCAAAGTCGGCAGTTTGCTTACTTATTACAACCGTTGAAGCTTAAGATTTCATTCTAATATTATGTATAATTATTTTATTTTAATTCAAACGCAGCCCCGAAATTTGAGCCGACCGGGGCGGACAGCCTTTGTCGCGCCTTCCCTCTGGGTACAACCCCTGTATTTGCTGTTTTGTTGCTTTGTTGTTTTCAAATGAACACATTGTAAAAAAAAATAACAAGTTGGAAAAAATACAAACGATGAAATTGAATAAAAATACATTGAATTGCACATCTCTGGACCGGACCGGACCTCGGCGCTATCGAAACATCCGGTATGGGTGTGCAAATATATATATTTATATACATTGCGGCATTATATATATATATATATATATATATATATATTAGGTTATATATATATATATATATTTATATATATATATATAACCTAACTTAACCCCTCCCCCCTCCACCGCAAATTAATGATGTTGAAATTTGTATCGGCTGGCCATGAACATATGAACACGAGTTGGTGTCTATAACACGAGCCTGCAGATTCTCACAAATAGACTGACCCACCACAAGACTGACCCATACGTGTCTACAGAGTATACAATACATATAATATCTAGTTAGAAATAGGTGAATCGGATCCGTACTTGGATATAATGATTAAAATGCTGATTCGCAGTGCCGTGGCAGTGCTGGCTCGACCCCAGCTGTGTTGCTAAATAGTCTGGGAGCTTTTTTTCTCGAATTAATATGGTATTCATTTTTCAATAAATGCTTATTTGGAAAAATAAAAAATCAAGCAATAGTAATAGGGATAAATTTTGTATTTCTTATATATTAAAATATTTTCGAATTGATATATGCCCTAAGAATGTCACGGCATACCAAAAATACGAAGTTATTGGAGAAAATAAAAAATACAGACGAATGGTTTACGGATTTTGATTTGAGTATTTTGGAGTGAGTTGGACCAAGTGGGAACTATAGTAAATGCAACGAAATTAGATGCATGAATTATATAATGTATCTCTACCATATGCTCGCGGTGCGTGTCATTTAAATTTAAATTTAAATCACTCACTGTGAAATAATCAATGGGGTCCCGCATTTTTTTTAAAACTATGAGCAATAATATATTTTCTAAAGTTATGTGGCTTATATTTATATGAAAAAGCGAAAAAGTCTTCATTTACAAAATAATAAATTTACTATGATATCTGTTAAAAAAAATTTACAAACCCGGAGCAGTCAGTTTCAGTCCCTGACTAGATGCAGAGTTGCACAGTACAAGCCAAACAAAGCAGATGAGTTCGTAATTAAGTTTGGGTTTGCTACTGACTGAAGTCAGTTCGCCAGCCATCGCTCGTCTCGGTCAGTCATCCATAACTTGGCGGACTCCACACTTTTTTGAGGACCTGCACTTTGTTTGAGTGAATTATGTTATCTTGAACGCGAGTCGTTTTTTTTTAAATTAACAGTGAACTTTTGCTGCAATCTGGTATACGTACACGCGAATCCGAGATATTGTACAATAGTAACTGCAGCTCTGCTTCTCGGAATATGCACTCACCCTCCCATTACTTTGCCCTGTGAATGAATGGCAGCTGGTGGAGGAGGGTGGGCTCAGCGGGAAGGCGGAGTCCGAGTCACAAAGCCGTCCCCGCGACCAGCCTCGTGTCGTGGAGTGCCGCAGCTGTTTGATATCGACGCGCTCGCTTTCAGTAATTCTACTAAAGAGGAATCAACTTTTGTTTGTTTGAATGCACTTTTGAAGTTTGCTGTTTTTTTAATCAACTCTCGAAAATTACGAAAAAAAAATCAATTACTTTTCATTCTCGCATTTTAAACATCTTAAAATTTTTACATTCGACCGGATTTTTTGACCGTTATATTCGAAGTCCGTTAAATACAGTTCAAAAAATATACTTAGCATTTGTGCTTTCCTAAGTCAATTAAATCCTTTTTATCCCGAAATTATTGTTCCCAAATGAATTGAGTAATTTTCCATAATAGTTTTATTATATAATAATGATTAAATATTAATATTTTCATTATTTTTGTATTCACCAGGATGAATGTTGTTGGCTGGACGTATAATTCGTTTAAAAAAATTGTTTATCTTTTATTTTATGTAAAAGGTTTTATATTTTTTGAAAATATTAGAGAGACAAGATGAGATTTATTTTATTTTTGAGAGGAGATTAATTCATATTTTAATATTAACTATTGGGTGAGGGCATGGATTTGAAGGTATCTTATACTTAATTTGCGTCTTCACCCCTGTAAATGAGAGTTTATTAACATAAAACACTTCTTAAATGATGATTTTATTTTTAAAAATTAATTTGCGTCTTCGCCCCTGTAATTGAGAACTTTTTAACATAAAACACTTCTTAAATGATTATTTTATTTTAAAAAATTAAGCGCAAATATTTTAATTTTATTATGATTTGAACACTTTTAGTCAAAATGGCCATGTTTTTTGTTAATTTGTGACTTCCTGAGGCCCATCGAGAGACTTCAGTTTCTGGGTCTATAATTGTGTCTGAGGTAATAGCAGGAAAATATGGAATTTTACGTGTATCAAGAATAACGGAGTTAATGGCTTCAAATATATAATTATTTGGATCAGATTGTCTTTTATTAGTGGGTTAATTTTAAGATTGATTTGTTGAATACAAATGATTTTAAGTCTTAATTTTTTTATTCTTTTGTTTATATGAAGGATAATAATTATCACTGTCTCAGCATAAATATATGCTCAGTGAGATATACCCAACCTCATCCGAGGAGAGCCACCCGAAGAAGAAGATTGGGGGTTAAGATGGTCCCATGCTTTGATGATTGGCAATGGATTTTGTTTTGCGGGATTATTTTGTTTAGTAAGCATCTTCTGTGAGCGATTGGGAAGTCGAAGTTTATTGAATAATAAAGGATATGTTTATTTTATAACTATAATAAAATTTAGTTTAATTTTTTAAATGTTATTGTCTCTTTATAGAGTTGGGTATAGAGAGACTATCTTCATATAACTATTGTCAGCATGGTAATTTTAATTTTTATGAAAGACAAGAGTATTCATTACTATTTTTACGGTGATTTCTATTCATTTTTAAATGATTTAGTTAATTAGGGATTGCGATAGTATGGAGATTGATTTAAAAAAATATTGCTCATACACTTTAAGACAATTGGGAATTAATTCGATAGGATATAAAAATGTATATTTCTTTCTTCTATACTTTCTTTCATTAATAAACTCATGTATTGTTTAAGTTTTTATTGTTTAAGTGTGCTGGAATATTAATAAAAAAGCATAAATAACTACCAAGATATTCGTTAAATGGGAAATATGGTTTATTTTCTTCCTATTGTTTTATGATATTAAATCTGACTTTCTAAGGAGGAATTGTAAGAATGTCTAGCCTAAATATATAAAAAAAATTTTCTACTTGTTTAACTGTTTAGTTTTATTTATTATTTTTGAGGTAGAGATTATACTTTTTATATACCGGAAAGATTTCATGATGAAATAAAAGAAACTAATATTGCGATAATAGTTATATTAATAATTAGAATAATTGGGGGTTCAACGTTTATGTGATTTATGTATCCTGCCCCTAAAATATACATATATATTTTTTAACTTCCATTAGTATTAATAGTAATTAGAAAAGGGTGAGTATTTAGAGTTTTTTAATTTTCAAAACAATTTACAATTTTTTGCAGTCTGTGATTTATGCTAAGTTTAATATTTTAATTTAAATACTTGAGTGATTTCTCCACATGTTAATTTTTATTGGTAACCGGTTTCGCCAATCTTTCACGCTGTCCTTATAAACTGAGTGAGGAATTTAAAAATAACAAAGAATTTGGTGATAAATTGTTGAAGGGAGAGGTATTGGCTGTTAGAGAGAAAGATGTAATGATTGTCAGGTGGTAAGGGGTAATTTAAGTTTAATGTACCTGACAAACTGAGGATTCTTGCTAATTTTTGTGAACGATACCATATTTGTGTGGTTTGGGGTGTAGCAGCAGTTTTTCTAGGTCGGGGTAATCCTGTAGTGTATATGCGCGGTAAATGGTTTTTTTAATGTTGTAATTTAGCGATAGGAAATAATAGTGGAGACTTGTTGAAAATAACCTGGTCATTGAGCAGGTGCTCCAGTGTGCTAAATTTCACACGATTTATTTCTTAAATCTCTTGGCGATCGAAGTTTGTGCCTTAATTGTTAATATGCAAGTTCTGATTAAAGTCGTGTTTGTTATAACAGTAGGTAACGTATTAAAATAAGTTTAGTTGTTCTATTCTGCATTCTATAAAGTCTATAAAGAAGTCTGCGAATGATCCAGATATTGGTTATCCGTTTATTTGTGAGTAAGAGGTGTTGTTGAATTTGATACCTACTGATATCGGTACGTCGACGATATTTTATATTTATGGATAGGGACAAAAATAGTAAGATTGATTTTTGGGTCAGATCAATAACCTTCACAAGAGTATCAAATTCACCACGGAGAATGGAAGAAATTGTATAAACTTTCTTGATCTGAGTATGAATGTGAACTCATCACATGTCTCAAAAGCTAGCCATTTTCACTCACTTGTACACCGGTTATGCATGGTGAAATTAAAACCATACAGAAGTTAGCCACTAACAACGACTATGACCCCTCAATAATTCATAAACGAAAATCTAATTTTGTCGATAAGATTTCTAAACTATCCAGAGGCGAAGGAGATAATAAAAAACGGGTTAAGCTTCCATTCTTCAACAAGACCTGTGAGAAATGCGGTAAACTCCTCTCTAGATCGTGCAGGGTCTCATATTACAATAATAAGTCCCTAGCATAAGTTCTTATCAATAACAAACATAAGAATGATAAATTCATTAATAGTGGCATCCTGCGACGCCACTTATACTGCCCAGACAGGAAGATCCTTCAACACAAGGACCAAACACGAATTGATTTTAGGGCTATTAGTACAAAAAAATTATTAAAAACCATAAAAAAATTGTTTATTATTATATTATTATGAATACTGTTAAATTTTACTAAAGTTGAGTAGCTTATAATTAGAGTATGATGTTGAATTCACTATGGAAACTATTTTAATTTCTAGTATTTATAAAATTTTATTTATTTTTATAGTGATGGTGTTATGTTTTTTTTTAACTATACAAGCGAGAAATATTGATGAAATTTCACCTGTAAAAATTAATTTAGCCGCTTCATTTTAATATTTATATTTAATGTTTAAATAGAATTTAATTTTAATGCTAATATAACTAATAATATACCTGTGATTTGGTTTCAACTAAAAGACAAATAAACATATATAAAACTTTTAATGTTTTATGTCGAAACTAAAATGCAAGAAGTTTAATTTCATAAATTAAAATAGCAATTTCTATGGCAAAAATAATATAAAAATAGTGAATAAGAAAATAGGTAACAAAAGCGGTCTCCGAGCCATAGATCTTGGATCAAATCCCCATACAAATGGAAAAGATTTTACTTCTTTAGGATCTTTAGGATTCTGATCCTTTAAGATTTTTTTGAAAGAGAGATAAATATATCAAAATAAAAAAGTAGTCACAACAATAGATAAAAATAACGCATTTTAAAATTTAAAACTTTTCAATTTGAAGTTAAATAGACTATTTATACTGTACAAGTTTAATTACATCTTCACCAATATACTGATACGTATAACAAAAATTAGACTTCATTGATAATGAGTCAATACCGTGCAGCGGCTTCATCATTAATTAATCGAAATTATCTGACTATATAAAATATTCCGAATCGACGAAGTCCTCGTGGTTCACGGTGAGCATCAGCAGGGATTTCAGGTGTGATGTTTAACTCAAAGGTAACTTCACTACTTGGAAATTGCGTTTCTTCAGTCTCGCCAGAAAGAAAGTCGCCTACCGGTCTCATCTCACAATTATGGACCCACAAGTCGTTCCAGTAATAGACCATCGTCGCCTTTTTTATTATTCTTGTTTATTTATTAATAGTTGGATTTAATGTAATTGTTGTAAATAACAGAATCGACGATTACAATAATTATGTAATTTGACCAAAAAAAAACGCGTGCTGAATCCCGATTCGGTGATTTAAATGGACTAAAAACCTCAATAAAATATGTTACAAATTATCAATCTCAAAACTCACCACGCGCTCCTGCGGCCTGGAGGGCTGGAGGGCTGTGGAGGGCTGGAGGGCTGCAGGGCTGGAGGGCTGGAGGGCTGGAGGGCTGCAGGGCTGTGGGGCTCGAGGCCTGGAGGGCTGGAGGGCTGGAGGGCTGAAGGCCTGGAGGGCTGGAGGCCTGGAGGATGGTTTCGTATGAATCTTTCGCACACACTCTCCGGCACTACGATACAGTCACACAAAGCGCGATACATTGTTGAGCCCAGCCGGCGGGTCTCGGGCTCTCGGGCTCTCGGGCACCCTGGCACTCGGCGTCCGAGCCGGGCGGAGGGTCGCGGCGCTCTGCAGCCCGGGGGTCTCTGCTCCGGGGGCGCGGGGCAGCGGGGGGGGGGGGGGGCAAATTGGGGGGGTTTTGTCGGCAAACTGCGATTTCTAGTCAACGTAAGGTGAAGTCGAATAAGCACGTTAATCTCCCGTACACCACCATGAAAAATGGCTTCAAGGTCCACTGTCGTGCAGTTTAAGTTTTAAGCTTGTGGCCCTTTGGACTTGCCATTCCTTGGATATCACAACCCTGACTATGCATGCGGCCTAGGCTAGAATGAAACTGACTCTTCCGTGCAAAAACTTTTATAAGTTGAATAGTTGTGATGCTGAAGATATCGATCGATGATGATCTCGCAGAAGTCTTTTTGTATATTTGTAAGCATAATATATAACTATTCAAATCACAATGCTCTTGTAGGCCACAAATCTTTTTGGTGCTAACAATTTGCTAATAACTACAATACTATTTGTGAAGAGGCTGTGCTGTACGGGCTGATATGTACTTTTTTACATTTTAAGCCAGCCAACTAATTTAACTCTTGAGGATAACATATCTCACATAATCGGGCAAGTATGCACATGAAATGCAAGTTAAATGCTATTTTAATAAACTCAATGCTGTTAATTGCCCAATCTCATGAGTCTTCAGATAGGTTGATATTGACACTGCATGTGTGTACGTGAAGGCATGTATATAAGAGTAGCAGTGCGTACAAGGATGGGGCGGGCCAGGCTATTAACTAAATTAAATCCATTTGTGTTTTTCTTTAATTTATTTTTGACCAAGCTATGCAATATTAAATAGTGCAACAGAAAAAAATAAACTTTATAATATTAAAACTTTATATAAAACAACAATTTAGGTAGATCGAACACATAATAGTATAATAATATAAAGTAAATAGTATATATAGAGAAATATTCGTATTTATTAACATTTAAAGGAATTTACTAAACATATAAAATTATCTATAATATACTCGTACTATCGAGATTAACCTCACAGAGACTTATATAATGGTAAATTAACAATGAAAACGAAATGTTAAACAAAGTCTACAGTAATGAAACAGGTAATAGCGGTTAAAGTGGCACCTGGCCTAGAGCCATGCAGGGACTTGGGCTACTGCTATGGGGATGTACTCACTGCAGCAGATGCCAGTGAAGGTCCAGGCCTGCACTGGGAGCCATGGCGGGCCTACCCGCGCCTCTGGGCCGCTGCAGGCTCAGCCGCAGTCCGCGGATGTCGCAGAGCGCCGAGTCCCAGCCACAGGCCCAGAGCCGAGGCTAAGGGCGTCCAGCCTCGGCAGCGTGTGATGCGTGTGTTGAAATGGACCCCTTGGGCCATCAACACGTAGGACCCTTCAGCGTGTCCACAACATTGGTCGCGGTTCCGGAGCAGCTCTGAAATACAAGCTACACTTTAGACGCTGGCTCGACCCGACTCCGGCAGTAACTCGGGCCTCTCGCCCTCTGCCGCTTGTCGGGTGCGGAAGCGGCCTCGGACGTGCTCGACTTGTCTCGACGAAAATGGAAACTCACGAGCAACACTAGACCTCTGGTTATTGTAAAAAATACCCTCAACGGCAAGATCGGTTTAAAAAGCAAACACGTGTACGGATGCGCCGGCAATGCTGCTCAACTGAACTCATCGAATTTTCACAATTCAACGGTAAAACCGAAACGGAAGATTTCTATATTCCCCAAGAGGTGTGCTTGAAAGTAATCGTGGCGCTAAGGAGCCAAATGTGCTCACCGTTCTTCTCCTGTGGCTCACCAGCCTCGAGCGGGGCGGGGGCGGCTCCAGACTGCCGCCTCGCATCCCCTGGACAGAACACAATCTTATCTCAGCATTAAGAGTGTCCATAATTATGAAAGTGGCTGTGTAATATATTTCTTGTTTCGAGATATTTCATATTTTACTATTCAATATTTTTGACGGAGAGTACTTGGTGGAATTCCATTTTAATATTTTAAATAGAATTTAAATAGACTTGAGTGATTTTTCCACATGTTAATTTTTATCGGTGACTTTATTAGTCCTGAATAATTGAAATTTATTTTGAATGTAAAATGACGGTGTGACAATAGAGGTATACGAGTATAATGCTCTCAACTCACCCGTCTGCTCGCGCAGGTCCTCGCCCGCGGCCGTGTGGTTGGGAAGAGGCATGCTTTTCGTCTGAAAACATCAAATCAAAAATGTTATACATATTTATATTTATTACCTGAGAACAAAAAAAGGACGAAACGCTCCATTACATCAAATAACGTAGGTAATATTGTTACGAAATATCCATTCTTATTGTTGAGTAGGTATACGTTTTACTATTATAAATACTATAAGAATACAAGCGGGCAAGAATATTTTCAGTTTTTGTCTTAAACAATTCGCACATACGCTCTTAAAATAAACTGACGACTTGTTGTGGTCAGTGGCTGATGCACAATTCTGGCTCTTGCGAAAGCCTTTATGAATTGGAATTTACCTCAACGCTTTGGACGTTGAGGTAAATTCCATAGACCATGGGTGGCCAACCTTTTTCAGCAGCCGGAGTACATTAACACTAAACATACACACCGGTCAATTTGATCGGTTGGATACTTTGGTATAGAAAATGCGCATATAATTTTATCTTTTTTGCACATTTGACTTCATGACTTTTTCTATCTATTGAATACAAGTATATATCCTATTTTTTTAGAAATACTCAGGGGAGCCGAAATGCGGTGTTTGGAAACACTGGCAAAACACTTGGAAACACCGTATTGCCTCCGCTCTATATATTTAAGCAAATTGAACTAGAAAAGATTTTACAAAGAACAAAGACATTCCCGCCCCTATAAAATTACTTAGCTACAACCTACAATATTAAAATCAGTTGTTATTTTATAGTTTTAAAAGAAACGGAGGGGTGCGCTTAATAGACTTATAAAAAGCGAGGACGCACTTACAACCGACTGTTCTGAGACAACGTCCATTAGGGTGGAGTTGGTCTTCGATCAATCGAATCATATTCGGAACTGCATCGCAAAATGCTACCGTCGCCTATTTTCTGAACAGCGCATTTTAACTTAATTATCTGACCGGATGGCCAGGAAAGTGCTGCAGTCCTTAAGTTCATCGCCTACTTCCGATTGAAGTATTTTTTCTTTGTAATTTTCATGATACATAAATCAAAGTTGCCATCATCTCTATGCGCGTTTGGTATGTTCATTTAAAAAATTGTTTTGATATATAGGGAGCCGGGCGATCGTTACGAGGCATTGGTGACGTCTCGTTTCTTGATTGCGGAATCAAGTAAAACTTGTGCAAGTTATCATAAAACGTATCTGGAACATTGTCGTTTGTTATTTTAATGTCTGATGTTGGATGGACTGGAAATGTCTGTAGGGTTTTTATATTTATATTATTTTATTTAATTATTTTAAATCTCTCCAAGTCCGTTGAAGTAAGCTAATCAGGGGTAATTGACTTAGCCGATTACAACAAAATATGATTTATCTTTAGTTTTATATAATTAAGATAAGAAGAATTACTTTAAATGGCTGGCCAGAATACGAGCCGCCCGGCGCAGACAGCCCCCTCGCCCAGGTGCTCTACTGCTAACACGAGCGCGACACTATAGCGGTAATAAGCCATTGACGTCCCTTTATTTTGGGGCGTTTTTTTAAGTTTCGCCCTAGTGAAGAACTTAAAAGAGGACTGAATCATGATTTTTAACTAAAATGAATATTGGTCAGAAAGCTAGTGGTCGCGGGGCCTATCCGTGCGATTATTCTGCTGACACTGCTTGGATGCCACCGCACGTTTAAAGATTCCATCGAAAAAAATCGTCCGAAACAATTAATTTTACCCTTAACAGAATTCGAAACAATAAATATCGTAAACAAATTCAAAATAGTGCTTGGGAGCATTTTACAGAAAAAGCGCATCTAAAAATGCATGATAATGCAGTTTACCGCTGTAATGCACCATGAGATGGATGGTTATTAAAAAAACAGTGTCTAATATAAATCTTGTTTGATGTGAATGTATTTAAAAATTACGCGAAAGTAAATAAAACGAGGAAAATAAATGATATTTGATAATCCAAAACAGAATGGAAGCAAAAAAGCAGGAGGCCGCTAGCAAAAATTTAGGGAAGCCAAAGGGTAATTGCAAATTACTGAACGCAAATAACATTTATACCAAATGAGGACTCTTTCTTGGTATCTGGAGACCATTTATTTTATATAACTATTTAGAAAACAATAATCCCAGCCGGCCGATGCCATAACTACTCCTCGGGTGAGTCTGAATATGCTGGCGCCGTGCCGGTTGCCTGCTGGCAGGCGGAGCGAGCGAGCCCGGCCGGTTGCCTGCCGCCAGGCGAAGCGAGGCCGGGCAGAGGCGCAGAGGTGCTGCGCCGGTTGCCTGCCGCCAGGCGGAGTGAGGCCTCGCCGCCCCCAGGCTGGCATGGAGCCACGCAAAGCTGCAAAGCTCCCCGGGAGAGCCTCGGAGCACCATAATGACAAGAAAAAACCTCAACAGCCAGACAATTACGCTTAACTCAACTATGATTGCCTACTCGCTCACCAAAGACTCTGTCGGCTCGATCGGTGCAATGACCGACGCATAATCCTGGCATTTATGAAAAGGATCAAACATGGATTGGCCAATTGGTTAAAAGATAACAGCCTCATTTAAAATGAATATTTTTTATTACAAGTTTAACCATTCTGAGGTAGATTTAGAAGAGGTTTTCTCAAATGTTATTTATCAAATGCTCAGGATGCGACACGGACACAGACAAATATCTAATAGATCTCTTGGTGTCAACTTGATTTTTCATAGTGACGTGGAGAGCACTCGCAGGACGCCGAGCGCCGGGCTGTGTTTTGTAAAGTTGTGAATATTCAAAATATCTACAGGTTTTGTCGCACTATTCGGGGATCGGGTTTACATGACTCAATTGTACTTCTTGAAGCATCTCAATATTTATTCTGAGAAAGACCCATAAGAGGTCCCACTCCACCCCCGAGATCTGCTTTCCGAGCTTTGTATTATTGATATTTTCAAACAAATTTTTTTTCCAAGTTATTATTTTTATTGTGACTAGTTGTGCCTACTTATTTCGTTGGCATTTTAAACGAAGAATCTTTTGAAAATACCAACGAGATAGGTTGGCAAAAATAGTCACGATAAATACAAAAACTGGGAAAAATCACAAATATTTGTATTTAAAAATGTCAAAATGGCATTCCACCACTTTCTGTGAAAAATATTGAAAATTCTTGTATTGACAAATATTTTTGAAAAACTAATGTCGACCCCCATTTCACCGTTGCCCGTAGCAAGTATATTTATTGGAACCAGCTTGCAGAACATTATTGCAAAACCGAGTAACTGTTTATTTTAAGTAGAATAAAATCGATGCTTTATTTAATTATGGGTTGGTTCACAAAATAGAGCAAAGGCAAACAATTCATTATTGCGGAAAGTCGTAGGGTGAAATATAAATTTTCCTGTGATGCTTTTTAGCGTCTGGACCTCCCCCCTCGCAAATGTAATTACCGCATGTCGGAGGCAAGTAACAAAGGCATTGGAAAAATACACCATGTACGTCTCGCATAAACACAGTCAGTGGAGTACCTCGACGATCGATCCGCCACTATGGGAATTAGCGCGTATTATTATGAAGTATTAAATAAATCCGTATTTTTTACCCATGCATGTATAAGTGTATAAAATATATTTATCTAATAAAATATCGACTCTTGGTCAAACGAATTAAATTCTTGCTTACTCGCTACGACACTGTGCCTGGAGCAACTGGCCCTGGCAGCCGCAGATAATCCCACCTGTATCGCAAAAATCCAGGGCTTTTAGTTTATTTAGTTTATCATAAATCATAGAACGTTGGAAAGTGTAATATTTAAAACATTGTAATAAAATACTTTTATGATTTTTTCACGTGCATGATGATGCAATGTAAATGTATATCACAAAAATATTGTATTTAAAATATTATAATGGAATTTCACCGAGAGCTCTCTGTTAAAAATATTTAATTTATTTAATAATAAACGATCGAGGTCTAGTGATAGCACCCCGCAGCCGACGAGACGGGGTGGACATCGGAGTACCATGCCATACCTTCTTAATTTACGTTTTAAGATTCCATTAGGCCTAGTGAAAAAAAATCGTCCAAAACAATTATTTATACCATAAACAGAATTAGGAAACAATCCACATCGAAAAAATGGATCGTTTGGGTGTTGGAGTCTCTGATGAACCGCGAGGCATTAAATGCCCCTCGAGTAGGTCTGAATGTGCTGATGGGCTGAGGCGCTGGTTGCCTGTCGCTAGGCGGAACGAGCCACAGGACCCCCATAAAAGGATATTGCCAACGTAAAAGGTTGGCGGAACCGGTCACCAATTAAATTAAACATGTGGAAAAATCACAAAGGCATTTTATTTAAAATATTACAATGGAATTCCAGCGAGCACTCTCTGTCAAAAATAATGGATACTTAAACTGAAAAAAGTTTAAGCAGATGCTACAAATTTTCCTGATAACTTCGATACGTTTTTAACTTGACCTACAAAGCCGCTCGCGGGATGGGGGGGCTCTGAAAATAATAAAGGACCCACTAACCCACTCACCTCGGTATAATGAAGTAGGGAAGTTCAGAAGGCTGGACTCTGGTCGGGAGCTGCGGAGCACGACTTCACTCACCTGTGGCGGGCCGGCGACTGGTGGGATGTAAGTGCGACCCTCTCCCGGCTCCCCCGGCTCTCCAGTCTGGCTCCTCACTCCACTCCGCGCTCTGCACCGGATATTTCATTATTATTTTGCTGTACTGCATTCGACCGTTTGAAAATCGACAAGCTACCTTAACTAATCATTTGAATTTACTATAAAGTTTGAACTTAAACCGAAGGTTTAATTTCATTTTTATACAAAACATTAAGCTATACAGATATTGGTTATCGCGCAAGGCACCGAGTGAATAAAAAAGTTACTTCTATAAGATACCCTTGTCAGGTCCACTCACCCAGCCGAATATAGCCCATCGAGACCCGCCATATTTTTTGGTAGCCTGACCCCCTAGGGTAAACATTGACAACTAAACTGCCGCTGAAGCTGATGCTTATGACCTCCGGAAAAAAACTTGAATAATTATAAATATTAAGCGTTTTTTTTATTGGTAAGCGCAATGCTTGCTAAACATCATAAGACGAGAATGTATAAAGCGTGGCTAAGAAGTCGGGTATGGTCAAGGTGCCACTTTCCAAAAAGCAAGTCCTGGCAAGGGAACAGTCCTCTTCCGAGGTTTGGAAACACTGGAACTGGTTTGCATACTGTATGCGTCGCTGGTTCCTATACAACAGTGGTGCTCAAAGTGTTGACCGCGGTCTAGCAGTCGACCACGTAACTTTTCCTAATCGTCCGTCTGTCTGATACGTAAACATCCCTATGTTTAAAAATAGCTATAATTACATATAAACCACAATATTCAAAGCTTGTCGAAAATATCCAATGTCATGTTTCCAGCGCGTCCTCTGAGATTTAATAAAAAATAATGTATTTACAATAACATTGTTTGCATTAATAATAAAAAAATAAATGAACATATTGTTATATTTTTAAACTTATTAATTTTTTGAGAAAAAATCTTTATTTTCTCTTATTAAATAACTTGATATTGAATATCCTCCCCACTCTCCCCATTCTGTTCCGAATAAATTTTGAGTAGTGGACTTGGTATAATTGTGGAGAGATGTGCTCTGGAAGTACCTCGTAGAGGTGGGGGGCTCCCACTATTGTTTCTGCAGCCTGTTGCAGAAGGAGTATCAGATCTAAATGCCGGCGCTTTGTAAGGAGAGGATCATATAACAGTGCTACTGGGCAGAAGCAATACAAAGACTTTTCTTTCAAATATAAAACTACGGTGTAGAAGGACCCGGGGACCCACTACACTATTTCCCCCTTAAAAAACAATTAACGCTGGCTCAGGAAATGCATATTTTCAGTGAGATGGTCGCCTCCTCTGTGGAATGGCAACTGAAGAAGAAAAATATTAAATATGTACGATAATATCTATATTTATTTTTAATCTAAACTTATGTTTGTTTTAAATTACTACTTACGTACACAATGTTGGTAGGCCGCCGCCTATAATCTAAACATACAGGTCGCCCGTAGTGATCAAAAGTGTGGCTACCTTTGCCATAAAATAATAAAATAATTACAATATGAATTTTAAAAATGTGTAAGTAATTCCCCGGCCGAGGGTGCGGAAGCCCTGACGACGATGAGACGATGAGGCGATGTCCACTGGGTGGGGTAGGTCCTCGATAAATCGAATTATATTCCGACCTGCAACGTAAAAAGCTCCCCCCGCTTGTTTTCCGAGCGGCGCATTTTAACCTAATTATCAGACCGGGTACGCAACAAAGTGCTCACTATAAAGTTCATAAGCCAACTTTAAAATGAATTGCTTTTGTTTTGAATTTTCACGTTGCATTAATTGTGGGTTCTGGTTATCATCATCGCATGTCTAGCCTTCGATATTTGATACGTACATTTATTCAACTGTTTTTGCCGGCAAATTAAGAATGAATATAAGTAATGAAATGCAATATATATATATTTATTTATTGTGCATTTGAGAAATAAAATATATGTTAATATATATATAAAATATACATTATTGTACGGTGCATACGAAAAATAGAAACTAAGAATTATAAACTGCGGTTAACTTTTTTTAATTAAAAATATGTGAAAAAATTTGTTTCGTTTTTTATCCAAGGGGCCGATCCCTTTGACAGATCCATTTTCGAGTTTTTTAATATTTTTTTGCGAAAAATCTACTACACCAATAGAAAAAAATTTAATGTCAAAAGTCAGATTTATTCCTTCTTCTACAGATAAGGTTTTTTTTATTTATTATAAATTTACTTTTAATATGAATTATGTGTTTCCCCAATTGATGTTTAGGAATTTGGAGGTCATTATGACCGACGGATCTAGAACCGTAAGAATTTAGGTGTCCTTTATAAAATTGGAATTAAAGGATCACATATAAACCTATGGAAAGGAATTAGTTCGAAAACTTTTTTAATATTCTGTAAATTAAAAAATTTGCAGAAGAAAAGTCAGATCAAATCAAATTAACACAAGAATTTTCTGTAGTTATTCAATCGATAATCAACGAGTTTTCTTCAAGATTTAAACAATTCAGGAGATTTGAAAAGTCATCAAAATTTATTTTATATCCAGACACACTATCAGCAGATGACATCAATTTGGAGATTTTTGAGTAAATCTAGAAGATATTGAAATGCAATTAATCTAATTCCAATTGAGTTCGATATGGTAACAAAAATTTGTTGATTTGAGAAATGATTTGGAAATAATTGAAAGCGATCGATTAACAAACATTATAAATAAAAATGCAAAAGAAGAAATAATGAGAAACTGGCAGGCCATTCCAGAAATCATTAGTGATTTAAAAAAGCTGGCGAGACTTACATATGCTTGTGAGTCATTATTTTCAGAAATGAATTTCACAAAATGTAATTCAAGAAAGAGAATGGCTGATTAATGTAGTTTGTCGTGTGTATTTTACTAAAATTGACAAAATATAAACCAGATATTTAAAATTTTTCATTGAATTTACAACAGCCAAAATCTCATTGATAAATAACTAATGTCTATTTTAAATTGATTACAACTTTATTTTTAAGAAACTCTAATGCAATTTTTAAGGTTGTGAATAAAATTTAGAAATTTTATTTTGTTTGTTAATTATTTTTACTGCTGCCCATGCCACACAAACGAAAAATAATATTTGATGATTTTTGGTACGCGGACCCATTTGGTTGCGTGAGTGAGGTTTGATAGAGTTTGACTGAGAGCCCATAATATTCCTGGGAATTTTTTTTTTTGCTGTTTGCTGTTCTTCTGCGAGACATTTCCATGCTTACTTGGTACTCAGCAAATGTAAAGCGTGTCTTTATCTAAGATATAACATCCCTTCCTCATTACTTATATAGTACATCTCAAAAGAGATTTTTATGCATATTTTTTCATACATAAACTCTATAATGAAAATAAAGAAATACATGTACTTAGAAATACACTCTATCACCTAAGCCACACCTTGTAAGCCCCACAATCTGCGTGCAGGATCAGAGTGTACACGCTTGTGTACACTTGTTTAATGCGGGTTTTGATGTGTTTCGTCAGTGAACTCTTTGGTAACAATAATTTATTTCAATACTAGTGATGTATGAAAAATGCAATTTGGCAGTTATACTAGAACAAATTTCATTTTGTAATACAGACTGTGAACAGAATTATGAGCAAAAAGAAAATTTTATTGTTTTTTATTTTATGTAATAAACCTTTTTAACTTGTTTCCTATTATAATGTAAAGTTAGACCATGTTATAATGTGTTAATCATTATTGTGAATACTTATGTCGATAAATAATTTTTTTTTGTGATTTTACTGCACTGTACACAAGCGTGTACAACAAGCAGTTCCGTTAAATAATTATTAATATATTGCCGATATTTCTAAGGTTCTACAATGGCCACTCGTCGTATCTTTACAAGCCAAAATTACTATTTTGGACTTGATGAAGCCATTCAATCTATAATGGCGGATGAAAACGATGATGTCGAATACAATTTTCTTTTATTGCCACTGGTTTCTGCTGTTGTGATTGATGAATAATAAGGAAATGATGACGATTTGATTTTTAAAATCCCTCCGAGAGTTGTGCCAGGTACTATTAAGGTAATTCATCATCGTCCCGATCGTGATGCTTCGGACTGGGATGACGAGCTGCTTTTTATTCTGAAACATCTGCAAAAGCTAAAAAAGCATGCCTGAAGCATGCCATGAAGAGTCCGCATGGAGAAAAACTTCATCTTTATATAGAACAACCTACAACGTTACCGATGCCAAAAAAGTTAAGTGGAATCCATGAAAGACCACAACCCTGTTATATTGTTAGAGAAATTATTTTATGTTGGTGTATTATCAGTCAAGTGTTTAAAATGAAATCTCTATCTTACTTCATTCAGAAAAACTCATGCCAGTGGGAAGTTTTCCATGAAAATAGGTCTGTAGTTTTCATGAAAGGCGTTTGTGTTGAGCGACCGTGTTTTAGTCAATTTTACTACAAATCCAGTCGTGTACAGGCCTTTATTTTATAATTATCTATTGTATTTCAAAAACATTTTTTTTTATAAACCTTTTATTTATCGTAGAATATATCAATAAATAACAATTAAAGTGATTAATGATCTTATCAAGCTCTAAGCTCTTGGCTTACTCTATGAAGTTGGCTTCAACTGTTGTGTAATGCTGTTGCCAAGTGTTGTCATAAATGTGGCCACAACTAAAGAACAATCGTTATATTGGACATTTCATGTATCAATATAATTTTTCTTAGTCTCTCACTTGAGTTAGAGGTAAGCTGAGAAAGACTCTCGTGTCGTGCGGGCCATACTCGCATATGAAAACATTCATTCGATCCTCCACTTCGGTGAATTTACTTCTACTCTTCATTTTTGTATTTATCTGGTAGGCGCATGCGGGAAAGTACATTTCAAAAGACTCTCCCGTAGTATAAGATAAATAAAAAATTCTCGTAATTTCTTTTTTTGGTAATTTCTGTATATTTTTTAGTATTACTTAACACTAAACATACCATAACCTGTCAAATGACCGGTTTTGTAGTGTGATATAGAAAATGCTCATATAATTTTATCTTTTTTGCAAATTTGACTTCATGACGTTTTTCTATTTATTAAATACAAGTAATATTCAATTTTTTTTTTTTGTATTGTGTATTTTTTGAGTTATGATTGTAGTATACCCATTACTACCACAACCGGTCAATTGACCCGTAGAACAATTCATTGGTTTATAAGGTTATCGGATCAGAAATTATGATGTACATGCGTTTTCAACATATTGCATTCAGTTAGTTGCAAATTTCTTCAAAGACTGTTGTGTAGTTAGTTCAACCAAGATATGAATCAGAAATTCAAGAATGTGCCTGAAATTTTAGATTGAAAGTAGCATTTTAGTACCGAAGCCCAGTGTGTTACCCAATATAATATTGATGTCAGAAGTGGGGTACATAACATAAGAAAAGGAAACAAAAACTAAAAGTATTGGTAGGTAGCTTTTATTTTATTTTGATAGCTTTACTCCATTACTAATACAGGTTACTCTTTACGCAGAAAAATGTCGAAACAATCAAGACAGTACAAGTTCTTAGAAGATATAAGTAATATTGACGAAGAGTTTTCGGAAAGGTTTAGGTTCGTAAGAGTTGAGGCCCCACAGGATATGCAAAATGTCATATTATGAAGGGTAAAGCTAAGACTGCATTTTCGTTGATAATTGACCACCATGCTATGAATCATACAAGAATATGCACAATAGAAGAAGCAAAGAGTGTTAGGAACCGATTGGAGTTTATCTCAAGAGAAATTAGATGCATTTATTGCAATTTTATATGCACAAGGTGCATATGGAGCAAATAATTCGAAAGTTTCTTTTTTGTGGAATAACTATGAGCAGAAATAATTTTACAGAAATTCTCAAATTTATCCGTTTTGATAAAAAAGTTAACGGAGCCAACATTTGAAAACAGACAAATTCACCATGATATCTATGATAAGGAATAAATTCATTCCGGTCATTTGACCGGTTGTAGTAAAAATAGGTATATATCAAGTGCTGGTACGTTTAGTAAAATGTCACTTGCATCTCAAAACGAGTAACCACATTTACAAAAAAATGATGTTAGAAAAGAAAAACATATGTAAAATCAAAATTTAAAAAAAAAAATGTTCGGTCACAGACCAAAAGTGTTGTGGTTCAATTTTAAATATTGAATTAATTAAAACAAACTTATATAAAAAATGTTTTTTTTTTTTTGCAAACAAAAATGTAACACATAAAAACACAGTTAGCACTTGAACACTAGTGAGTCTGTCCTCGACTCTATTATCATTAAATTTTTGAGGTTTTTGTAACAATACATTTGCTCCAAATGAAAATATTAATAATAAATTTGAGATTTCGATTTTTAGTTTTAAATTATGTCTGACCGCTAAGTCTAATATGTATGTTCTGTCAATGGTTGAATCGTGTAGGTATTTTGGAGATTCTGTGCGTTACTCGGCGGTTTGTAAATTCTTTTTTGTTAAACATGAACATGAGTGGCTTGTGATCGTTGAAGATAGTGGATCCCTATCTTGAATCGTTAGTCGAAAATGTCTTAAAGACATGTGTGTGCCAGTTGCACTGAACCCTGTTTTAGGAAAAAGAAATCAATTTTACTTTTATTTACCATGACTCGGATGCATCTGTCAGTTGCGACAGCGATGCGTTTACATTAAGACGTGATAATGAAATTGCATTTGGCAAGCAGTCATTACAAATTGAGTGATAGGCGTTTATTCGAAATCGATTAATCTATTATAAAAATTAATGTCGATGCACTTGTGTTAAATGCTAAGAAGAATTTACAACCGGGTTTATATTTATGAGCGCGATTTTTAAATTTGAAATGAAATTAAAAGGTACCGTTGCAGATTTGTGAATACTGTTGCGTTGATTGAAATCTTTTTGTTCGTTAAAATTAAAATGGAGAAATGCCAATCTATTGTTACAATTACACATACCTCGTGTTTTTGAGTTATCGTTTCGCCATCGGAACTGTCTTTACGTGGAGAAACCAATGTCTCGGCAGGTCCCTCCAAAATTCTAAAATTCTGGATAAGATGGTCACTGGGCTTTGTCACTGGGGTTGCTGAAGAGCCACCGCGTTTGTGCGAGTGCGTTTCCGGTGTTGTGGCCATCTTTGTTTGTTGAAGGCGAACTAAAATTTGGCAGTACTTGCGTGCAATTCCGTCTGTTTTGTATTGGTTTTCAAGTTCGGGGTCACCAATTTCGCAGTAAAGTATTATGTTGGTAATGATGTGATGAATGTAAATCAGAAGCCTGACGAAATATTTGCGTATTCGGAATTTATAATTTACAAGACATAATTATGCATGGTTACTGGTTGGATGTCGGAGTCTCTAACGCGTGATGCGCTGGGGGTTGTATATTAGAAAGTTCCCCCGCTGGGACAAGTCCGATCTTGTTGCTCGGGCGGTCCTGACAAGTCCGATCTTGTCGAAGAATTGTAGATCGGGGCATGAGCACCGACCGCTACAGTCTCAACGACTGACAACAGACCGAATTCACAAGTGGATTCGACTGTTAAGCAGCTGCTGTCGGTCCATTCTAATGCCTTTTTTCAAAAGTGATCAAGCCCACCCAAGTGTAGATAGCGCAAATCAATTTCTGTCTGGTATATTCCCTCGGTGAATGCATCATGAGAGCCGAGCGTGGCAGAGTCAGGGAGTCTCGATTGTGAAAGAAGGAAGCTGGGTGATCGTCGAAGAGAAGGAAGAATGATCGGCTATCAACATGTTTTTGATGCCTCGTGCCATAATTGAGTTACAGAGGTGAATCACGGAAAGAACCGGGCTAGCGTAAAACGGAGTATTTGACGTTTGACACATGGCTGTGAGTGCTGCCAGCCTCCGAGCGTACCTTCAATAGGATTATTTGATGTCACTAGAAGTAAAGGCGACCGTGCACCGCGCGAAGTGGCGACTGCAACGAGCAAGCCGAACGATTTTAACAAATATTTTTTAAAGCTTACTTCTTACCTAAAATATTACAAACGATACAAGTCAGGTAGCAATATTTTATCTGGGGTTGTGAAATATAAAATGCTACTGTCTAATATGTCTAAATGAGAGAGTAATTAATTGGATCGGTTAAATCTGTTTTAAGATCAGATTTCCTGCAGGCATTCATGATTCGTAATTTGTTTTGGAGCATTTTTCCAGTAAGAACAATTGTGGTGTTAAAAATCTAATATACGACGACGCAACCCGCCAGCCCCAGCGGTGCGGCCCACCTGACCCACCGGCACAGGGTGGTTAAGCAACTCCCGACACGGAAGCAGACGAGCCCGATTGGCAGGACAAATCCAAAACGTAAACTGATCTGACGGCGACTAGAGCGAGATTAATTTCAAATACAGTAATTTATTTATTCATAACTAAGACACGCGGCTACTCAATTTTTTTAAATTAAATTAGCAGAGCTTACCGCGAGCTTTATTTTTTTATATAATTGATAGTTTAATAATATAAGAAAAAATTCTACATCCTAGCAACACCAGCTGAAATGTCAATGAATTGCTGCTGTCAGAAGATCTCACCCAGCGGAGCATTGTCTTAAAATAGCTCGCGCATGAGTTGTTGCTGATTTTTGATCGGCGACTATTCGGATATATTTTTTACTGCACTTCCATGGCTGGCGCCTATATGACTCCTAGGCCAGCGTTTATGCTAATGATATTGCGATCACGAGCATCTTGGGTTTGAAAGAGAAAACGTGGCCCGTGCCCACAAAGTACTGAGCTTCTGAGCACAATACATCCGCTCATTTGAACACATTCTCTTGACAATATTCCTATAAGTTTATCTCTCGTAATACGCTGGGCAACCTTGGCACTTCAGCCGATAGATCCCATCAATTTATCATTAAGCATGCCTCCGCAACCCAGAACTTCATACTTGCTAGGAAGACTGTCACTTCTAATAAAAAAATTAAAAATGACTAGAATATTTTTTTTCTAAATCCCATATTTTAAAAATTATGTAATAGTGAAATCGTGTAAAATTTACACAATTATTTATCACATCGTTTTTAGGTGAAAAACATTATTCAAAGATGATGTTGCTTCTTTTTTTCACTTGTGTCAGAAACGGCGTATTATTGTACATATGGAATATTAGCGAGATGTTAAAGATTGGCGAACTTATCTCCACTAATAGTGACACCTGCGAGGGCGATATGCAACAAACATAACCTCAAATGAAAACAAACGTCAAAGGCAGTGCTGTCAGCATAAAAATTGTTTGAATTGCCACGTTAAAATAATAAACGAATATCGTTTATCTTGGGAAACATTTTATGATTAATAAAACGGAATAAACTAATAATTCACGGATTATTTAACCAAAATTTAAATTTAAAATGAAATATTTTTGAACATGGAAATTGTTCGCCTGCCATCCAAATTCTCAAACGTGCCTCCTTAGGCGCGAGTGTCTAAGTTTTCCATCCCTGGTGTAAATAAAGTCCCTCGTAAAATGTGGTATTGGTGTAGTTGTATTTTAAATACTTTGCATTATTGGTTTTTATCATTCAGGTTGTGCTGCCGGCCTGACCATAAATATTACTTTATTTTGTAGATTTGTCACACTTAAAATTAGGGTGAAACTAGAAATCATGTATAAAACCCCATGGTGGAGTTTTCGTCTTTCTATGAGGATTGTTTGTACTTCTAAATGGTGGAAACACACGTATCTCGCCAGCAAAGGACCGTGATGAATTACTGTAATACCCCGCTTTACGCGACCCTGTTATGTGCGGTTTCACTATAACGCGAATTACAAATTTCGCATTAAAATGCCTCGCATTACACGAATTTCTTATTTAACCCTTTGAACTCTTTGATTTTTTTTATTTTTCCATTTACCAACTTCCAGGTAGTTATGAGATTTTTGTTAATAAATTAGATGTTATTGTTACACAATAGCTTATAATCATAAAACAAATTAATAACATCTTTTTATGATATCTTTATGTTTTTTCTGAGAATTAGAAAATATAAAATGACTTTTCGCATTTAAGCGCTGAACAGTGTCACCTGTGGATAATCGCCCTGATTTTGATATCGGAGCACGAAAGTCTCCTATGAGCTCCAGTAACAACTTTTCTCTAAATAGTTTATGGCTTATTGTATTTGCATTTTTATTGGGTTCTTTATATAATATATATGCATTTACTATGGAGGTTTCTAGACCCCAGAAAAACAGTTTTCTCCACCATTTTAATGTTTTTCGCATAAAACAATAGGATGTTGCGTATTGGTCTGCGACATCCACCTCGCCCATATTTATATTATCTGATTAACTAACTGTTCATAGATAACAAACATAAGAAACCTCTGTACCTGTTATTTTATGAAGGGTCTTGCTAACTGACTCTTTACGGCTGCAACCGCCCGCCTCCCTCGAGTGACAAATCGTAAAAAGTGCTACATTCTCATAAACTACATTTAGCTAATAATACTTTTGAATAACTTACCAAAATATCACGAAATCACTTATGTATGTCTTTCACAATACATACAAAAAAGATTTGATAATATAATAGTAATAACAATAATAATAAATATACTTTTGCCAAACACTGTAGCATGTAGACATAGGAGTTGGCGTGAATAAACGCGATGTCGATTCCAGCTCGACATAGGAGTTCAAAGGGTTAATAATGTATATAAACATAATGTAGTCATTGACTTCTCTTAACAATTATAAACAGCTTTGGGTGTTATGAACGTATTTTACAAGAACCTAAAAGAAACGCTACCCAAAAGACAATAGATGTAATTTTCAGTAAAAATAACATATAATACTGCATAAAGTGTTCTTAGAATTAAAGTAATTGATTCAAATGATTCGTATTTTTTTGTAGTAAGTTTTGACTATGTATGTATAATAGTAAACTTGATATACACAAATTTCACTTAACGCGATTTTTTACGGAACATATCCCTCGCGTAAAGCGGGGTATTTCTGTAATGTGAATGACGGTGAATGTGACCGGATTATCTATGTATGAAGTCCGATATGGGGTTTAAGAATGACTTATTTAAAATTTGTTTAGCGAGATAACCAGGGTACACCACTTGGTAATAATTTTATATTACTAACATGTTTCCTCCTCGCTCTCCCCATTCTATTGCTTGTGCATGGCTGCCATTCTATACCCTGAGTGTGTATAAAGGATTGATAATGGAGTAGTAGACTTGGAATGACTGTGGAGGGATATGCTCTGGAAGTACCTTCTCGAAGTAGGGGGGGCTCCTGCTATTGTTTGTAAGGAAAGGATTATGTAGTAATGCTATTGGGCAGCAGCAATACGCAGACATTTCCTTCCAATATAAAACTGCGGTGTAGAAGGACTCGGGGACCCACTACATTACTTTCCTCTTAGAAACCATGAACAAGTGTTCAGCATAAATCTATGGTCAGTGAGAAAGAAACCTACATATTTGTTTAAGTACTAGGTTTTAATTGACATTGGATTTGTTAGCAGTTTCCGATAAAATTAAGATTTATGTGGCATTTGGGATTACAGGTTACCTATTCATATTTGAGAAATAAGTTTAAAATCTATCCTTCCCATGGATATTTTATTTTATTTTAAGTCTTGCACATGTGCAAATGATAAACGTCTTTGTTGAAAAGCCAATTTTTTTAATTTTCTAGAATTTATTTTATTACGGTTATGGATACGGTCATTTGATAGTTTTTATTTATTTAATATATTTTGAGCGTGTGAACTTGTAAACGTGTTTTTCTTTGGTCTTAAACTATATAAATAACCATAAGGGTCCCCACAGGGCCAGTGCTAAGTCAACTCACGGACGTTCTGTCCTTGTACATATCGCCCAATCCGTCCATCCACCGTCAAAAAAGTCCATGAGCTAGATTGAACTATACTAATCTCCCGTTATCATATCTTGTCACGACCACAGAAGTAAAGTTTAAGTTAAAGAAATTCAGTCCACTAGTTTGTATCACCTTTGGTGAGACTCATGTGAGGATTGTCACTTTTCAACTATATTCACAAACTTGGGTGAATTCGTGAATTTACCTGGACAAAATCAATCGACTGCTCAAACCTTCGCTTACGAGAAGAATACTTGAGTTGCTTAAGCTAAGAATAAATTATTTCTGAAAAATCATCATCAATTGGTGCCTTCAGCATCACGATTCGGACCTTCCAAACCGCATATAAGTGTAATGTGATATCCATGCGAAATTAGGTGCTAAAGCTCATGAGCGCCAACTCAAACTTCACAGCAATGAGCCTGGAAGTCATTCTTTGTGTTGGTATTCAGGAGGTCGACATGGTTATTAGATTTCTTCTGACAGTCTAATGGAGTACTTGATCTCCAAGGACAGTTCACAAAAAGGACCTTTAAAAAAAAACTAAATAAACAACAACGTCTGGATGAAGGATGGTACTACAAATGGCTTTGGGGAAGCGGTGATAATTTACTCTGGTGTCCGTGTGAAAAATTCAGTACATTTTTAACAGATTAGAGGATGTATATATCCAAGATATATGATCTGCATAGGTTGAAGCTTATGAAGGCTTACAACTTCCAAAATAATGGCTAAAATCTCATCGCTATAAAGATATCTCCCTTGATCCAAAGCCATTTTACAATTGGATAGGATCTATCGAGTGGTATACGCCCTATCCTGGAATTCATCAGGAAGTGAACCAGATCATCGGGGACAGGAGTGCTATTCACTGACTATCAGACATTGAAGTAATATTCTCTGTCAACAGGCAGCAATATTCATACTGCTTAAAAAATAATATTTATATAATATCTGTTAGAAACATTGGTTTTCATGATGATTTTTTTTATATTCAAAATGTTAACCTTTTCAGTATGTCACCGTTTAAATATTTACTGCGTAACGATACTAGCAGAACCTTTTGCTGGAGTAGCATTTCACTCGGGTGTTCAACAGTACTTGTCTGCGTTGACTGATTCAGGGCTAATGAACTCGGTGTACTATAAGAACGAGCCAGTTCTTTTAGGGGCACATTGGCAAGGTTATGTCTGTCATTTCAAAGACGAGTAAATTTAATCAAATTATTTTGTACTTTACGAATTGTTTTCACAAGCACAGAACAAAAAGTTTTTCTTTATGTTGTTTGGAAAATATAAATGTAGCCCTCTAGCTGAAGCACTTAGCACGGACACAAACCGCCGGGGCTTGAAGCATCCTCTTAACAGATTGCAGTTCTAGTCCAGTCTCAGCGGATGAAAGACGTTGGAATAGTGTGAAATACAAAAAGGCAAAAAAAAAACCTCATGCAAATAAAGGGTTTTTCCACTTATTTTCCCTGCCTAACACAATAATGTAACTAAAGAAATTCATGTCACTCGAGTCTCAAATGGCAAGCCCCACAACCTGTGCGCAGGATCAGGGAATAGCCACACACCATATCATATCTTAAGCTTTAAGAACTATTGTATTGAAATTAATGAAAAATAAAAGAATCTTAAAAAAAATTTGAATATCATACATTCTATAAATATATTTATTTTTTAATAAAACTACTAATGCATCTTGTTTTAATATTAACATAATATAAAAAAATCTAAAATTGATTTAACCCGATGAAAATGTTCGACTTTAGTGATGAAACTGCTTCGAAGCGACGTTCGATAGTCAGTTCTCGATTTTATGTTTGCACTGAAAGTTCCCAAGTCGGGGTCGGAAGCGCAATGATAGTTTTTCTTCTTCGATTGCTATACTATGAAATCGATGGAATAATTTCAAACTCTGTGAGGACGAGTTACCTGCAGCTACTCTGATAGGAACTCGGGGCTTTCATGCTGGTCTCACACTCCTTGCAAACGCTATTGGAGTAACGCTTTAGTAGAATAGAGTTTTGAAATGGACACCGTGCTATGCTTCGGGCCACATTCACATGTCTGCTATATTACACGAGCCTCGAAATTTTTGGGTGATGCCTTTTTTTAGGTCATCCGTTTAAAATTATTGATTTGAGGCCTGGTTTAACATTTACTCCCTGTGAAATAAATAAAACACAAAACCTAAATATATCCAAACGAAAAAATGGAGAGACCAACTGTTGACTATTTTAGATAAATCAGGTGTATAACTGCTACCCGCTGCTCTCAACGCGCCACCAAGGTGAGAATCGATAAGTCAATTTGTACATACGTTTTTTGCAGATTTGTTTTGGGCCGCAGGTCGAATATCACTGCTCCAAATTTTTGCAGGGAGGGCGTCAGCGCAAAGCGTATTTGCCTTATTTTCAAGAATATCTTTCAGGTTCTGCAAGGAACATTAAAAATCTTTTGTTGTTTGTATACTTACATTTTAAAAGCAAATAAAATAATTATAATTAAATAATTATTGGGGCTGGGGTGGGTCAGGCTCTAAAATACATCAAATCAAATAAAACCCGTTCATGTTTTTCTTCAATTTATTTTTGGCCATGCTACGCAACATTAAATAGAATTACATAAAAAACACTGCATAGCGAAGCAGGAATAACGATACAGTAATTTCAACAGATTTCAATAAATTTAAATGTGAATGTATTTTTCAATTTATTATTAATATTTGATTTTTTATGTAAAATCCCATCGATATTAGTATTTGCAGAATTTTTAAATAATAATAACACTATAAATATTTATTTTGCTTTTGATTATTGAATAACAGAATTTATTTCTAATAATAACTTGATATTATTGATTTGCTTCTGATTATTTATTTACAGAATTCATATATGAAATGTTAATAATGTGAGGGGATACAGCAGCATGCACGGGCAGAACAACGAGAAGAAGGACACCCAGCCACAGCAGCGCGCGCAACTGTCCTCCTCCTCCTCCTCCTGGCAGACGTGCTTCTGGCCTCCATTGATGCAGGAGACGTTCCCGCAGGCTGAGGGGCGCTCCACTACTGATCCTCGGGTCTTCATCATTCCTACTCAGTGGGAACGAAAACAGAAAGTATATTCCATATACTGATCCCGAAGACGCCTTAACACTAAACGTACCAGCACTTGATATATACCTATTTCTACCACAACCGGTCAAATGACCGGTCTTTGTGTTTTCTGTGAAATATGGATGCAAGAAGGAATTAAACATAGTAACTTTATTATAATTAAATAAAATTGTATATAAAAGATTCAACGAAAAATAATGTTTAATTCATTGCTTATGGCATTTTTTATACATATACAGGGTGTCTCCATTGCACATTTTCCACAAACATTTTTTTGACATTTAGAACAAATTTTGATGGTTTTATTTTCGTTACAATAACCTATTTGACACGTCTTACGTTGATAAGAATCTGTAATAGATTTAGGCAATGTCCCTTTCGTATTTGTTTCTTCTTTTGATCGTTTACAAGCTTCTCGAAAATCGGCGGCAAGTTCTACCGCTAACTGGAGTAAAAAAATCTTGTCTCGAGATATTTTCTCCTGTCGTTTGCTTGTACAAAATCCAGGCATCTATGCCAGCTAAATCAAGGATATATATAACAAGGAAAAATACTTGGAGAGACCATCTGCAAGACTTATATTTTGTAGTATATTTTCTCGCCATTTGATCGGTCATGCCGACACTAAATTTAGTTTGATTATAATATGACACGGTCTCAGGTAAACATTTATCATTGTTATCGACTGTTACTGATTTATGTTTAGAACTAAGTAAACTTACTTTTTTTTTTGTTTACTTTTATAGATTGTAAGAGAACAATTATCTGTTGTGAAAATTTTCATCTTTCTTTTGCTTCGCAATTATTGGTTATTATTCCCTTTTATTTGAGCGGATAGTTCCAACTAATGTTGTTTTTTTCATTAGCAGTTGTATTGCTAGGGATTTGCTTGTAAAGAAGTTGTCTGTGGTTACAGTTCTTCCGCAACCCGTAAATGGTTCCATAAGTTTGAGTACAACATATTCAGTGAGTGGTACTGAAGAGGGCCTATTTTTATCTTTTCTTAGATACATCATTATTTGCTATCGACGTCAGATGCTAACCAAGATTTGATTCCAAATTTATCAGGCTTGTTAGTAGGCATGTATTGCGTAAATCTACATCTTACTTTAGTTAGAGATAGCTGTTCGTCATCAGTAATATAAGCACCCGGTTTATAACAGCTTTGGCTGTTCTCAATGAATTTATTCCAAATCAAAGATATCATGATATCAAAGAATTTCTCTGTTTTCAAACGTTGTTCACTTTTTTATCAAAACGGATAAATTTGAGAATATCTGTGAAATTATTTCTGCTCATAGTTTCTGAGAAAAATTTAGGCCCCCATATGTTATTCCACAAAAAAGAATCTTTCAAATGATTTGCTCCATATGCACCTCGTGCATATAAAATTGCAATAAATGCATCTAATTTATCTTGAGGTAAACTCCAATCGGTTCCTAACACTCTCTTTGCTTCTTCTATTGTGCATATTCTTATATGGTTCATAACACGGTGGTCAATTATCAACGAAAATGCAGTCTTAACTTTACTCTTCATAATATGACGTTTTGCATATCCTGTGGAGCCTACTTCTTGCCTGAAAATGTTATGAAGTGGTGATCTTGCAGGTGTATCACCTATTTGTATTTCTTTCCAAACAGTTCCATCAATCGCAACATGCTGTTCATTTTTTTATATCTCTTCTTCTGAGTAATCTAATTTTTTTTCGTCTTCGACATACATTCACAATATTTTCCTCTTCATCGTCAGTAACTGTACATTCAAACTCTTGACTAATAGTTCATTTTCAACCTGTATATCTTCATTTTCACAAAAATCATCTTCATCAATTTTCGAAAACTCGTCGTCAATATTACTTATATCTTTTAAGAACTTGTACTGTCTTGATTGTTTCGACATTTTTCTGGGTAAAGTGTAACCTGTATTAGTAATTGAGTAAAGATATCAAAATAAGATAAAATCTACCTACCAATACTTTAAGTTTTTGTCTACTTTTCTTATGTTATGTATCCAACTTCTGAGATTAATATTATGTTGGGTACACACCGGGCTTCAGGACTAAAATGCTACTTTCAATCTAAAATTTTAGTCAAATTCTTGAATTTCTGATTCACGGTTATCTTGATTGAACTAACTACGCAATAGTATTTGCAGAAATGTGCAACTAACTGAATGCAATATGTTGAAAACGCATGTACATCATAATTTCTGATACGATAACCTTATAAAGCAATAAATTGTTCTACCGGTCAATAGACCGGTTGTGGTAGAAATCGGTATACTACAAGCATAACTCAAAAAATACACAATAGAAAAAAAAAAAAAAAATTGAATATTACTAGTATTTAATAATTAGAAAAAGTCATGAAGTCAAATGTGCAAAAAAGATAAAATTATATGCGCATTTTCTATACCAAAGTACTAAACCGGTCAATTGACCGGTCGTGGTAGGTTTAGTGTTTTAATGACGAGTTCAGATTATTCAGATTGCGCCTGCTGCACAGGTCATCGGTGAGCTGTGACTCGAGAGTGAACCCATTGTGGCGATGTCAATCACCCCACATTCTTTGCTATTGTGACAGTGTCAATCACTCCACATTCGCAGACATGAATGTGCCATTCCTCCAGTAACAAGAGCAGACAATGCAATATTGTTTACTCATCAGAGAAGAAAATCGCGTATCAGCAGTCACAAAGTACAGGCAACTCACAACGCTGCACATTCCAATGGATGTTGCGGAGGCACGCACAAAAACCCCTATATAAGTCGACCCTCAGTCATCTCTTTAGCACTCCTCTGGTACCTTTTGACGTGGTAACTCTGTATTACTAATTGTAGTTCCTAATAAAGAACATAGCAAATTCTTTCGCCGCCTTCTGATTACTACCTTACGAAATATTGAAGAAGTTGGTGCCACCTCAACCATTCCGGCAAACCTGACACCATCTACTCTACACATTAATCTATCAGGCGAAACCATCAATGCTCACATCTCTTTCAATTTTTTTATTTACTTACAATCTCTAATCTTTATTTTGAATGTTTCGATCGATTGTGTGACTTCTTCGATAATTCGCTAACTAGCTTGAGAGTATATAAAGTAGTAATTCAACGGCCATACAGCAATACTATCAGCCGACAGCTTGTCCGCAGCTATTTGCAAGCCAAAACTAGATGATGAATGCTAGAATTCATAATAAATACCTTAAGTCTATAAATAAATAGGCATTATGGTAAAAATACATACTATACTAGCATAGTTCATTCTAATGTAGCATAATATATATACAGTGTCTGTAAAGCGAATAGTAGCATGGGGCTGTCGGGGGCTCAGTGAAGGGGTCGCCGAAGGCTCTCGACCCCCAATCATTGG
The DNA here is from genome assembly GCA_022113835.1 of Atopsyche davidsoni. Lineage (NCBI taxonomy): Eukaryota > Metazoa > Arthropoda > Insecta > Trichoptera > Hydrobiosidae > Atopsyche > Atopsyche davidsoni. The sequence continues at coordinate 1,111,202 of JAILWY010000028.1, forward strand.
AAACGTTTGATTTATTCAAGAAATAACGCACTTGACTATTTACTCGTGAGCATTAGTATTTAATGAATGTTATCTAGTCGACTTGAATATATATCTATATAATAAATGATCATGCTAAAAATCTTTCTAATCTATTGTATTTAAAACCCTAGTAATGTGTGGGTATGATATGTCGGATTGAGAAAGCGTAACTAAATGCGAGACTACGAGCCTGTCCTCTGAACTGAAACTAGTCTCAGCTGTGCGAGAAGCTCTTGCAGTCAGCTGCCGAGCTCCGGGCCTCTCCGGAATGAAAGTCTTCTTCCTAATATAGTCAACGTTTTAGACAGGAGGTACTTGGTGGAATTTAATATTGATATTTTAAAATATAAATCATTTTTGTGATTTTTCCACGTTATGTTTTTGCTTGCGACCGATTTCGCCAACCTGTCTCGTTAGCATTTTCAAAAAAATATTTGTAGTTTGAAAAATACCAACGAGATAGGCTGACGAAACCGGTCGCTAATGAAAACAAAACGTTAGCAATATTTTACCTCAAACGAATCATCTATTTTGTAACGTATAAAATATTTTTGAACAATACTTTCTAAGAGTGCTTAGAAATCAGAGGCTCTCACCGTTCTCCTCCCCTCCGAGCCCCTGAGCCTCGAGCTGGACGGGGGCGGAGGTGGGCTGCCGAACTGTAGCCACTGAAAAGAAAACAATTAAATGTTGCATATTCCATGAAAAATGTCCGTCAATACTCTGGAATCAAAGTGATTCGCAAGGGCGTGGGTTACAGCCGGAGCTCCCGGCTCTCCCGTGCGGGCTCCCGACTTCCGACTCCCAACTCGTATCGTATATAATTTATGGCTTTACATAATTAAATGCATACACACCGGTGGGTCCATACTCTTCTTTCTTACGATGGACGTGGCAGAGGGGGCTGTTGGGCGGGACCGGCGGCTCCACTGGGGCAGGTAGAAAAACAAACACTCGGTTCAAATTATCCGGCATACACTTATAACTTGCAACTACATTTATAATGTCGTATTTACTGATAACTGAATCACGAATGATTTATTAATTATTTTATAATACTGTTGGATGTCTTAATATAAACAATGCTGGTATAAAGCATTCATCACAGAGAGAATTGCGGAGTCCTTGGTGCAGGCGCCCCTGGAGCTGCAGCCTCCCGGGGCGCTCCCTAATGTACCGCCCTTTCCAAATCAACCAAAGTCGGCAGTTTGCTTACTTATTACAACCGTTGAAGCTTTAGATTTCATTCTAATATTATGTATAATTATTTTATTTTGATTCAAACGCCGCCCCGAAATTTGAGCCGACCGGGGCGGACAGCCTTTGTCGCGCCTTCCCTCTGGGTACACCCCCTATTTTTGCTGTTTTGTTGCTTTGTTGTTGTTAGGAAAAAATACAAACGATGAAATTGAATAAAAATCCATTGAATGATATATATATAACTGTAAATATTCACTACTCGTCAAAATACAGCGGCCGTGTCGAGGGGGCGCGGGGCTTAGTGAGTTAGTCTCGGGCCGGCCCAGTTATTCCGGTCCGCCTGTCTGCTGCTCCGCGGGGCTCACTGGGGTCGGGGTGGGAGTGAATTCAATTACTTTCAGTGATATGTGTTCGTCGAAATATTGATCATTTATCACAAATAGCGAAGCTACAGCTTGCAAGTCCAACGGATATTTAGGCAGGCAGAGCGAAATCCAATTATTAAAATTTGCCCTCGTTTAATTTGTATCAGCGTGAAAATCCGAATGCTATTTGACTTTTAAAAATCAGTATCGCGAAAGATATTCCGTAATACTTGGTAAAATTGCTTTAAAAATTATATATTCTCTGGTTGTTGGTCCTGAAACTCTGCCATGTTAAAAACGTCGAAACCTGAATGGGAGACACCTGGACTCAGGGGCGGCGCGGGCGGGCAGGCTGCGAGCAATGGCGCACAGCCGCTTGTTTCAAGATAAAAAATAATTCATAACTTAGTTCTCTTAATTTCGTAAACGAGTTTAAAGGAGTCCATAGAGCGCCGTGTGCTCTCCCACTCCCATCTTGGGTACTCACTTATCTCCTCGCCTGGGTACTTGTCCATGAACTGTTCCATGCCTTCCATCTGCAAAAATCAGAGAATATAATGGATATATTATCAAAAGACAAACGGCAGTAAAAAAATATAATAATTACTTGATATCTAAATTTAAAAAAATACTATTATAAACAAAATCAGACTTTTTGTTATTAACTTAGACAATGATAAACTCTTCAAAGGCACTGTCGTCCTGACGGGATCAATGACCTATGCACTATTATGGCATTTGTAAAAGTTTTTGAGTATTAAATGTTTTTGACAGAAATGGGAATGCACAAGCGCTCACTCCCAAACTCGATTTCGTAATATCCGCTCCGAGAAAGACGCGCGAGAGGCCCTGCTGCCCCCTCGATATCTGCGTTACGATACATCTATTATTGCACATTGATCAAAAGCTAATGTCCACCTCCACTCCACCGTTGCTCGTAGCAAGCATTTTCCTCAAAAAGAGCGTCACATTATTGCGACGCAGAATGTGACGTTCATTCCAGGTAAAAAGATTTCCATGTCAAAGGTTATTTTTGGAAAGGTCACGTTTCAAAAAAATAGAGCAAAAATAATAAATTGGATATTGCGGAGCACCGTCGAGTGAGAAATAAAAACGAAATAAAAATTTACCTCGATCTTTGTAAAAAAAAAAAAAAAAGCTCTCGCCAGCCTAAGTCCGCATCATTCAACCACGTGCGTCAATTTTTGTATGCAATATATTTTTCTCGTGTATCAACTCAGTACTTATATGATGATTCAAATTCTCACTCAGCTACAGCGGTGCAATAATCCACACTAACACATTGCAAAAAACAGAAAGTTTTTTTTTAATTCCTGAAAACAAGTGTCTTTTAATTAAAAGCAAACTGCGATGAGCTTCTATCGATATTTATTAATTTCTATATGAACAACAAATACATCCAAATAGCTACACAATACGAAAACAATTTCCATACTGAAAGTTCCACTTTTCTGCCGACCACCCGACCACCCGACCCAGGACCACCCGACCACCCGACCACCCGACCACCCGACCCAGGACCACCCGACCACCCGACCACCCGACCACCCGACCCAGGACCACCCGACCACCCGACCACCCGACCCAGGACCACCCGACCACCCGACCACCCGACCACCCGACCACCCGACCCAGGACCACCCGACCACCCGACCACCCGACCCAGGACCACCCGACCACCCGACCACCCGACCACCCGACCACCCGACCACCCGACCACCCGACCACCCGACCCAGGACCACCCGACCACCCGACCACCCGACCACCCGACCCAGGACCACCCGACCACCCGACCACCCGACCCAGGACCACCCGACCACCCGACCACCCGACCACCCGACCACCCGACCACCCGACCCAGGACCACCCGACCACCCGACCACCCGACCACCCGACCACCCGACCACCCGACCACCCGACCCAGGACCACCCGACCACCCGACCACCCGACCCAGGACCACCCGACCACCCGACCACCCGACCACCCGACCACCCGACCACCCGACCACCCGACCCAGGACCACCCGACCACCCGACCACCCGACCACCCGACCACCCGACCACCCGACCACCCGACCACCCGACCCAGGACCACCCGACCACCCGACCACCCGACCACCCGACCACCCGACCCAGGACCACCCGACCACCCGACCACCCGACCCAGGACCACCCGACCACCCGACCACCCGACCACCCGACCACCTGACCACCCGACCACCCGACCACCCGACCTCCCGACCACCACAATAAAAAATCTCGGATAATAAGTGTGGAATGATACCAAATCGAAAAGGTTTCCAATACTTTTGACAGAATGGACTTGTTGGAATTCAATATTTATATTTATTATTCAAATTAATGATGAAAGATATGATTTTCCACATATTTATTTGTATTTTTCAAATCCTCCTCGATGCAACTTTTTATAGTTACAGTTTCCCGAAAGAAATGGATAGAATATAGCCGCAGCAGAAAATCTAGTGAGATATTCAGTAACAGATAAAAAAACTAAAGAAAAAACCTAGTCGCCAAGCTCCACGTAAGATACATTAATATTCTTACCTCTGGCTGAGGAGCTGCAGGGAACATGGAACCTGGAACCTGGAACCTGGAAACTGGAACACGGAACTTTCACTACAGAACTGGCTGCGCCGAGCTCTGCGCTGCAACTGCACACAGGCCGCGGCGGGGGAGTTGAAGGGTAGTTAGTTATCACTATAGGGTGCATTTGCGCTACATATTCCATTAATATTATATTTAATTTAATAAGATTTTGAGACAATCGACGCTCATTTGAATGCGATTCTTCTTATCATTTGAATACACTAAGGGATAAAAAGTTTAAGCCAAAGGTATAATTGTATTTTTTTAAATTTGATCTGTAAATATACTACACAAAAATTGACCATCGCGCAAGGGACCGAGTAGACATATAACAATTAACTTCAATAACTTCAATCGTTGACAATGCCGACGGTGCTGTTATTCATAACTGAAGTGAGTGTAATTTCAGTTGGGGCTTAAATATATCTTTTACCCTTCTCTCTATCGAGGAAACGATGCTTATTGAATATTGTTAGATAGGAATAAATAAAACGTGAGTACTTTAAAAAGCTTGGGCCGCGACCGGGGGAGGAAATGCAGGCCAGCCTCCCACCCTGTAGTTTCCCGGGCGCCACCCTATTGCACATCATGCGCTCGGGTGTAGTAGAATTGCATTATTTGCATCATGGATGTTCATGGGGAAACGACAACTCTCTGGATTGGTACTGTTAATTTTTAATGTTAGCCAATAAGAATTTACTTGAAATCAAACTTTTTATTTACAAAAAGCTACTCAAGTTTTGAAGGCATCGAGGGCTCATGAATTTCTATGAACATGTGCATCTAAATTTATATATATATATATATATATATATATATATATATATATATATATATATATATATATATATATATATCCATTATATTCCACAACTAACTAAACATGTGGAAAATTTTCAAAAGTATAGCAGCCCCACCTGCAGCAGCCCCTCGCTGGAGCAGCCCCACCTGCAGCAGCCCCTCGCTGGAGCAGCCCCACCTGCAGCAGCTTCTCCCTGCAGCAGCCCCTCGCTGGAGCAGCCCCACCTGCAGCAGCCCCTCCCTGCAGCAGCCCCTCGCTGGAGCACCCCCACCTGCAGCAGCCCCTCCCTGCAGCACAGGCCGCCTGTACTCGAGTACTCTGGTGCGGGGTGGGCTCCAATGTGCCCGCGGACACATCTCGCGAAGGGGATTTTACAATTATCACGGAATAGATTGGATTCTTGAAAATCGATGTGACTTTATATCGATGTGAATTCTCAGTATTTTCAGATTGCCAACTACGCGTGGAGTGCCCCTGTCTCCAAACCCAGTGCCATGCAGTCCGCGACTCTCTCTTCCCGAGAGTGTTACATTCATATTATAAATAAAATACTTTAGCAAAATACTTTCATGTTTGCATTGTCAAACTCAGTTTGATAATGTTGGCGAAATCGGTCTCCAATAAAAATTTACATGCGGATAAATGACTCAAGTATTTTAATATTTTTCAATAGAATACTTCCCTCGAGTATTTTATTAAAAAATTCCACCAAGTACTCTCTGTCAAAAATATTAAATCTCAAATATTTTATTTAAAATGAAACTCCACCTAATACTCTTTGTCAAAAATATTGATCACTCAAATAGTGTTTCATAAGTGTGTGTATTTTCACAAATATGGATGAGACGTGTTGTAGTGGAATTCACAATATATTATAAAATTTGTAAAATTCAATATTTATTTGGGGAGATGGTTGGGTGTAGAACTTCAGTAACACCTTTCTTTTGAGAAGCGCTGACTTGCTGGATGGACCGTTCGGCGAGTCGCTCGAGTTTTTCCGACCTCGATGTTTATTTATTGGACGTGTTATTTTTCCCATTTCTCATTTGCCTGAAAATTGCGCTATTTCCTATTGAGCGTTGTGCGATCAACACGGCGTCCCCTTTTCCTGGCATTAATCACCATAAGGGGAGGTCACATTTCTGATGATTGCTTTTTAGTGCCCGTAGTACGGCAACACTGGCTGCGTTTTATTTATAACGTCATATTTACTGTCTATCATACATTACGACATTTAACAAAAATCATACTAAACATTTAAATTTAAAAAAGAAAAAATAAATATTCAAGCTTGCGACATTTAAGGACCTCTTTTGAAATCTTTTGAGGCCATTATCATTTGTTAATGTAAACTAATGTGATGTAACACATAAACATGCCAACGTGGAAAGGTTGGTGAAACCTGTCACCAACAAAATTAAACACGTGACGACAAAAGCGTCATGTGGGTATTCCTGTAAAAAGGACATTATTATTTTCAAAGTTCCTATTATTATATTATTTCGTTTGTTTTGAGTTCTAACTTTACTTTGGGTTACTATGTTATGTTTCCAACGATCCAAGTGGCGGCTATTAGTAGTGGTGTTATTACGAGTATTATATATCATTTAATTACGATAATATTATTATAATGGTTCGACCACATTTTTTACAGTTTTTGTTTTTTTTTATTTAAATATTATTATTTGATATATTTTTTATTGGTGTTGGATAAATTTGCATTCATCGTGGATTTTACCGAAAAATTATTTATTTTCGACAATTCGTAAGGCAACTGATTTTTATCAATTTAAAAAAAACCGTTATATTAACAAGAGTTAACAATTATGTATTTTTAAAATTATAATATTATATAATACTTGAAATTTTGCAGCAGTCTTTGGAATCAAACTTTTATTTATTTTATCAAAAGCTGTTTATAAGTAATTATTTAAAAAAAAAAATTCCCAGATGACATTTTTATTTGGGAATTCTTAGCGTTAAAACTGTAGGAAACGCTTTATTAATTAAAATTATTAATTATCTATTTTATGAAAAATTTGTGATGAATAATATTAATAATTCTTGTACAAGGTAAAATAAAAAAAAACGTTCTGAAACTTTCATCACATCACAAGCGTTTCGTCATTTCATTAATTATGGAATAAGATTTTTCATATTATTTTTGTCCCTTGGACATGGCGTTTTTCATATATTAAATTATATTGATTTTCAAAAAGTCTACTGTGAGTAAAAGATTCTTAAACTAAATGTTTGAAAATTTAATTTTTTCATTAAATAGGTAACATCAAGATTTTTTTGATTTAGTTATTAGTAATTTTAACTATGACAAAGCATCTATATTTCAACGGTTCATTTAAAATTATGTTTATTATATGTATCACATTTTTTTGAATAATACTACCCTAACAGACTACTTTTATATTCATGTGGACTATAGATTTTAAAAATAGTTTTTAATTACCCTCTGGGGTAAAAACTAACCTGTAAGGGGCCTACGGAGGCAAATAAAAAAGGAGTACATATATGTGTTCAACAAGAGTGGATCCTAAGTCGTCCCCAAAACTTAAGGCTTAGACGTTCCGTAAATCTTATAAACACAGATAACACCTATGAATTAACATAATACTTTCGTAACACAGACAATCAACTTGATTTCCAAAAAAATATTTAAAAACATATAAGTGAGTACGTATTTGCTTTGTGGTCAAAGTAGGTTGAATAAATACTCGAAGTTTATTTAATATTAAAAATTGCCTACTTGTTCACATACCAATTAACCCTATAAATATAAAACGGGAAAATTCGGCATATGGTCTACAAGACATAAAAGTTTAGGGATCTCCAGTGTGGCCTGTCAATTTTTGTATGAAAAATTAGTAAAAGCTTTTCTACTCACCAGAAATGCAAAATAAGATGATACTGATGATCATCCAACCAGGAAGATTAACAGTCATTCTCCTGTGTCGTCTCCCACCGTGTCTTCCGATCCTTGTGGAGCAGCAATGGTGGTCATCATATCGACCACCAGTAATAATGCCATCTTGCTCCAAATCTTCTTTAACACCTCCCATGACTAAGTCTGTTGGTTCATTTGGGGTTCATGTTCACGATCAACTCACTGATATTTAACCACTGTCCAACCGCACTTCTCAAAAACATTTTCACGATAAAAATGTTATATATTTTCCCACATTTACGACATGGTTTTAATTATATTTAATTTTTAAAAGCACAACACCACCTACAAAAAAACAAACAAACATATGAATATTTAAAGTTTTATTGCTACATAAAATAAATTAATTTATGCAAACTATAAAAGATAAGAGGCAGTACAACGTTTATCAAACAATACAAAAAAAATATTTCTTCCCTCTTTTTTATATATTTTATTTTATTAAATGTATATAATTACGGCTAATTATTAAATACTACAAGTATAAAGTTTTCCTGGAAAATGAAACATTATTTTTGCTTTGCTTGGGGTAAAAGCTACTTAAAAAAATGTTTTTTGTCTATGAATGATTTTTTTTTAATTATAGTAAGAGCGTGTTATTCATAAAGGACCATGTTTAATATGATTTGTTTTTTTGTCAGTAAAAAATACATAACATATTTAAATAAAGATGACGTTGTTTATTGCGTTTTCTGCTTTCAAGATGATTAGTAAAACCCGGAATGGTAGAAGTGCTCAGAAATTATAAACAAAAATTATCGTAAGATACTGAAAATTGTGCGATTTAAATGTGTCTTAAATGTGGTGTTTTTAAATTATAAAATTCTGTTGCATATAAATTTTATACTAAAATTGAATAAAACGAAACATCGGATTAAAAAAAATCATTTTAAAACCACTTCAAAATATTTTTTTTTTCTCGAAATAATATGGTATTCATTTTTCAATAAATGCATATTTGGAAAAATAAAAAATCAAGTAATAGTAATAGGGATAAATTTTGTATTTCTTATATATTAAAATATTTTCGAATTGATATATGCCCTAAGAATGTCACGGCATACCAAAAATACGAAGTTATTGGAGAAAATAAAAAATACAGACGAATGGTTTTCGGATTTTGATTTGAGTATTTTGGAGTGAGTGGGAACTATAGTAAATGCAACAAAATTAGATGCATGTATTATATAATATATCTCTGCTATCTGTTCGAGGTGGGTGTCAGGTTAAAATTTAAATCACTCACTGTGAAATAATCAATGTTGTCCCGCATTTTTTTTTAAACTATGAGCATGAATGTATTTTCTGAAATTATGTGGCTTATTTATATGGAAAAACGAAAAAGCCTTCCTTTACAAAATAATAAATTTCTGCTAAAAAAATTGTTACAAACCCGGAGCAGTCAGTTTCAGTCCCTGACTAGATGCAGAGTTGCTCAGTACAAGCCAAACAAAGCAGATAAGTTCGTAATTAAATTTGGGTTGGCATCTGACGTCAATACAGGACAGACAGGTCACATATGTTGAAGAAATAAAACGAAATACATTGTATGTAATTTGTACCAAATTTTAGTTTTGAAATATGAAATAAGGACTGCATGTGTTGACTAGCAGGACTTTAACTGGCTTTCCTGGGCTGGTCCGCGCTCGGTGAGGCTCTCCGGCTCTTTTCATACATTCAATGTTGCTTTGTGGCTATGAAATATTTCACTAGAACGGCCACAAAAAGACTTAAATATTATTATTTATGTGTTTCAAGAGAGGTTTAAGGTTAAAGGTTTGTGACATGCTTGGAATTATCCTGCACACTCCGAGGGATGGAATCTTCATTCACTGAATTTTAACGTTAATTTTGGTAAATTTGAATGAAATACATATACGAGTAAGTGATGATTTGATCAAAAGCATAAAAAGCGTTTTATCGTGGGGTAGTTAGCACGCTGGCTCGCTACGCTCGACGAGGGGACGAGGGAAAGAGGGGACGAGGGGACGAGGGGACGAGGAGACGAGGGGACGAGGGGACGAGGGGAAGAGGGGACGAGGGGACGAGGGAAAGAGGGGACGAGGGGACGAGGGGACGAGGGGACATGGAGACGAGTAGACGAGGGGACGAGTAGACGAGGGGACGAGTAGACGAGGGGAGAGCCGGAGAGGGCGGCGCTGAGCGGGGGCGGGCCGCGCCAGGACATAAATCAAACACCCCACAGAGGAAAACTTCCCAAGTGCCAAATCTTTCATACCGACTTTTGTGTGGAAGTAAACGCACCGCCACTGACCGCTATAATATAGAATCGATAGCAGTACTGCCAATGAATGCCAAGTGAAGTGCTCTCGAGTGGTGGAGGAGGGTGGGGATCAGCGGGAAGGCGGAGTCCAAGTCACAAGGCCGCAAATAAAAAACACTGTGTGTATTTAGATATAAATAAAAAAGACAAAATACAAAAAAAATTGTATTGAATTGTCTTCGGACACTCGTCGTGGAGTGCCGCAGCTGTTTGATATCGACGCGCTCGCTTTCGGTTATCCTACTAAAGAGGAATCAACTTTTGTTTGTTTGAATGCACTTTTGAAGTTTGCTGGTTTTTTTATAAACTCTCAAAAATTAAAAAAAAATAATAATTTCTCTTTATTTTCGCATTTTAAGCGTCTTTATTTTTTTTACGTTCGACCGGATTTATTGTCCGTTATATTCGAAATCCGTTAAATAGAGATTTCACTGTACACATTTATACTCGAATTTTCGAGTTATATGTTGTTGGCTGGACGTTTAATTCATTTTAAAAAAATGTTTGTCTTTTATTTTATGTAAAAGCTTTAATATTTCTTTATAATATTAGAGAGACAAGATGAGATTTATTTTATTTTTGAGAGGAGATTAATTCCTATTTTAATATTAATTATTGGGTGAGGGCATCGATTTGAAGGAATCTTATACTTAATTTGCGTCTTCATCCCTGTAAATGAGAATTTATTAACATAAAACACTTCTTAAGTGATTATTTTATTTTAAAAAAATATGTGCAAATTTTTTAATTTTTATTTATTTTAAATTTATTTTAAATTTATTTTAAATTTTTTAATTTTGATTTGAGCACTTGAAAGTCAAAATGGCCTTGTTTTTTGTTAATTTGTGACTTCCTAAGGCCCGTCGAGAGACTTCAGTTTCTGGGTCTATAATAGCAGAAAAATATGAAATTTTACGTGTATCAAGAATAACGGAGTTAATGGCTTCAAATATATAATTATTTGGATCAGATTGTCTTTTGTGGGTTATTTTAAAATTGATTTGTTGAATATAAATGATTTTAAGTCTTAATTTTTTTATTCTTTTGTTTATATGAAGGATTATAATTATCACTGTCTCAGCATAAATATATGCTCAGTGAGATATACCCAACCTCATCCGAGGAGAGCCACCAGAAGAAGAAGATTGGGAGTTAAGATGGTCCCATGCTTTGATGATTGGCAATGGATTTTGTTTTGCGGGATTATTTTGTTTAGTAAGCATTTTCTCTGAGCGATTGGGAAGTCGAAGTTTATTGAATAATAAGGGATATGTTAATTTTATAACTATAATAAAATTTTGTTGATTTGAATTATTATCATTTAATATGGCGCTCTCCCCTTTCATTGAATTTTTAAAAGAAATCAGTTTATTCAACAGTTTAATTTCTTGATCTTGATCAAGTATAATTATTTTAATGTTATTGTCTCTTTAAAGAGTTGGGTATAGACTATTTTTATATAACTATTATCAACGTGGTAATTTTAATTTATATGAAAGACAAGAGTATTCTTACTATTTTTACAGTGATTCCTATTCATTTTTAAATTATTTAGCATGATTTAGTTATTTTTTTTATACTCATTTTTAGCGATAAAAATATGGGATTATATTTTACGTTTAAATTTAACGACTTATTTACTAGGATTTTTATTTATTTTAGTTTCTTATCTTTTAATGGGAATGTATTTTTATAAACAATTTTCTAACGTTATTTGAGTGAGTGATTTTTAGTTTTAACACTTCTTATTTTTTATTGACTATTTAATTAGATTGAATTCCATTTTTTATAAGATTTGTAAGTATAATTTGTTCTGTTAAAATTAAAAAAGATTTAAATATTAATCGTTTCATTTATTTACTTACATTTTATCTATAATTTTCCATATTTAAAAAGAAATTAAATGGGTTGAGATGAGAAAGGGTAAATGTCTTATTGTATTGTTATATATGTAATCAATATTTTTTTACTGAAAATATTTGGTAGAATTTCATTTAAATAATTTGTATAAAATACTTTTGAGATTTTTCCACGGGTTTAATTTTATTGGTGACCGGTTTCGCCAACCTTTCACGTTGGCATTGTCAAACTGAGACTGAGACTCCGTTTGATAATGCAAAACCGGTCACCAATAAAAATTTACATGTGGAAATATCCCTAAAGTATTTTAAAATATGTTTGTTTATTTATAATCAAAATCTAAAATCTTACAAGGTTGGAATTTAAACTGTTTTATTTTGTCGCATCTGAGACTAAATAATTTTTATAAAAATTGCTTAAATATAAAATTATGGGTTATGATATTATATTTATTACTTAAATTTAATTAAAAATTATTGTATGATTAGTAATTGTAGCCGGGGCCACTAAGAGAGCCCATTTTCTTCTTGACTTTCTGCTGCAATATTAGCTTCAACATCCGTTTCATCTTCAGCTCATTAATCTCTAATTATTTATTTATACGATTACATTTATTTTTTTCAAGTGCTCGTGTTATTTCTATTAATTTTTGTTTTACTATATTTATATCGGGGATTGCGATAATATGGAGTTTGATTTAAAAAAATATTCTCTGGAATTATTTCGATAGGATATGAAAATGTATATTTCTTTCTTTCATTAATTAACTCATGCATTATTTAAGTCTTTATTGTTTAAGTGTGCTGGAATATTAATAAAAAAGCATAAATAAGTTTATTTTCTTCCTATTGTTTTATGATATTAAATCTGACTTTATAAGGAGGAATTGTAAGAATGTCTAGCCTAAATATATTAATTTATTTTTTCTACTTGTTTAACTGTTTCGTTTTATTTATTATAATTTTTATATACTGGAAAGATTTCACGATGAAACAAAAAAAACTAATATTGAGATAATAGTTATATTAATAATTAGAATAATTGGGGGTTCAACGTTAATGTGATTTATGTATCCTGCCCCTAAAAAATACATTTTAGAACAGAGACATCATTTGCTTTGCATTTTTCGTCAAAAGCGGAAATTTCTCATTTTTTTTAATCGATATTATTCTGCATGTCAATCACTTCCATTTCAAAGTCTTCGGGAACTGTATTCACATCTATATTAAATGGCGAGGAAAACATTTTCATGGAAATCGCTGTCTTCTCAGCTTTGAACATTTGGAATCGTAATTGAAATTCGTTGATTAAAATGTCTATATGTTGTGCGTATTTTTGAGAAGAAGTAACATTTTATTTTTCTAAATGTGGAAGTGAGACACATTATTCTGCAAAAGATGCTGTTTCCACAATTTTAATTTGCGCTCAAAGCCCTGAATATAATCATACAAATTGTGAATAAACTGTCCTTTGCCTTGAGGTTCCACATTAAGATCGTCATGATGCTGAGTCATGTCGATGAGAAACCCAAAATCGCACATCGATTCTTTATTATCAAAATGAGGTAAAACATATCCCTTCATATCCAAGAACAATTGTATTTCGCTTTTTAAGTTGTATACTCTTTTTAGCATTGCACCTCTACTAAGCCAACGTACTTCGGTATTAAAAACCACGTCGCCATATTCAGTTTCTAAATCTTTCAAGAATTCTTTGAATTCGCGGTGATTTAACGCGCGCGACTTTATAAAATTGATTACATTAATTATTGGTATTATGACATTAGGCAAACTCAATCTTTCCGCACACAAATATTCCTGGTGAATTATGCAGTGGTTAACGAATATTTCCCTTCCTGTGACCTTCTTAATGTCTTGAAATAGCCTTCCCGATACTCCTACCTCCATGGTTGACAATGCTCGTGCTCCATCTGTCGATATACCAATAATCTTTTCTAATGAAATCAGGAAATACTATTTCTGCAACAGCAGTCAGACATTCTTTTATCATCTCTCCATCCGCAAAGGGTTTAATTTTTTTTGCCAGTCAACAAAACTAGCCTTTGCTGCCATATTTGATAAAATAGCTTGATTTTTAAAAATAGTCTGTTGTTTTCCTAAGACAAGTGAGTAACTCGTCACAAAAAATTGTTTCTGTTTAGTATGTACTACCATTTTAATATAATTAATTTTATAACAATATATTGATGGGGGAAAGTCGAAAAAATAAATTCAATTTTAAAAATGCTTGGCGGGCCGCATAAACATATTTAAAGGGTCCCATAAACATATATATCCTTGCTGTAGTGTATATGCGCGGTAAATGGTTTTTTAATGTTGTAATTTAGCGATAGGAAATAATAGTGGAGACTTGTTGAAAATAACCTGGTCATTGAGCAGGTGCTCACACGATTTCACACGATTTATTTCTAAAATCTCTTGGCGACCGAAGTTTGTTCCTTTATTGCTGATATGCAAAATTTTAAGATTGAAGTTCTGATTAAAGCCGTGTTTATTATATCAGTAGGTAACGTATTTAAATAAGTTTAGTTGTTCTATTCTGCATTCTATAAAGTCCATAAAAATATAAATCCAGGACAAGACATCACATGTCTCAAAAGCTAGCCATTTTTCACTTACTTGTACACGGGTTATGCATGTTGAAATTAAAATATATTAATTTTCAATTACTTAAGAACCATAAAAAAATTGTTTATTATTATATTATTAAGAATACTGTTAAATTTTACTAAAGTTGGGTAGCTTATAATTACAGTATGATGTTGAATTTACTATGGAAACTATTTTAATTTCTAGTATTTAAATTTTTTATTTATTTTTATAGTGATGGTGTCATGTTTTTTTTAACTATACAAGCGAGAAATATTGATGAAATTTCACATCTAAAAATTAATTTAGCAGCTTTAAGTTTTAAGTTTAACACATTTTTAGGTTTAATTTAATATAATGGGCCGAAACACAATTGTTTAATTTGTTTTGAGATATTTTTGAGGTGACTTATTGGTATTTACAGGTATGTCGTGTCCGACACGGCAGTCAACGTGAAATAGAATTTAATTTTAACGCATTAACAATAATATACCTCTGATTTGGTTTCAACTAATAGACAAATAAAAAATATATATAACGTTTAGTGTCTTATGTCGAAACTGAAATGCAAGATACAATGTTCCATTTATTTTTTCAATATAATCATTTAATTAAATTTATGAATATGGCTTCACCGATACAGTTTAAGTACATAAATTGAAAAAGCAATTTCTATTGAAAAAATAATATAAAAATAGTGAATAAGAAAATATGTAACAAAAGCGGTCTCCGAGCCATAGATCTTGGATCAAATCCCCATACAAATGGAGAAGATTTTACTTCTTTAGGATCTTTAGGATTCTTTTGGATCCTTTGGAATTTTTTTGAAAGAGAGATAAATTTATCAAAATAAAAAAGTAGTCATAACAATAGTTAATAAAATTATTATAAATATAACGCATTTTAAAATTTAAAACTTTTCAATTGGAAATTAAATAGACTATTTATATTGTACAAGTTTAATTATATCTTCACCAATATACTGATACGTATAACAAAAATTAGACTTCATTGATAATAAGTCAATACCGTGCAGCTGCTTCAAATCCAAAATGATGGGTTTTTGAAAATGAATCATTAATTAATCGAAATCATCTGATTACATAAAATATTCCGAATCTACGAAGTCCTCGTGTGTTCACGGTAAGCATCAGCAGGGATTTCAGGTGTAATATTTAACTCAAAGGTAACTTCACTACATGGAAACTACGTTTCTTCAGTCTCCACTTGGAATCCGGCGCGCCGAGAAACTCGCCAACCGGTCTCATCTCACAATTATGGACCCACAAGTCGTTCCAGTCGCCATCGACCATCGTCGCCTTTTTTACTCTTCGTGTTTATTTATTAATAGTTGGATTTAATTTAATTGGTGTAAATATCAGAATCGACGAATGAAATAATAATGTAATTTGACAAAAAAAAAACGCGTGATGATCCCCGATTCGCTGGTTAAAATGGACTAAAAAGCTTAATAAAATATGTTACAAATTATCAATCTCAAAACTCACCGCGCGCTCCTGCGGCCTGGAGAGCTGGAGGGCTGGAGGGCTGAAAGGCAGGAGGCCTGGAGGGCTGTGGGGCTGGAAGGCTGGAGGGCAGAAGGGCTGGAGGACTATGGGGCTAGAAGGCTGGAGGGCTGGAGGGCTGGAGGATGGTTTCGCACACACTTCCCGGCACTACGTACAGTCACACAAAGCGCGATACATTGTCGAGGCCCACTCGGCGTCCGGGCCGGGCGGAGGGTCGCGGCGCTCTGCAGCCCGGGGGTCTCTGCTCGGGGGCGCGGGGCAGCGGGGAGGGGCGCGGGAGGGCTGGAGGGCTGGAGGATGGTTTCGCACACACTTCCCGGCACTACGTACAGTCACACAAAGCGCGATACATTGTCGAGGCCCACTCGGCGTCCGGGCCGGGCGGAGGGTCGCGGCGCTCTGCAGCCCGGGGGTCTCTGCTCGGGGGCGCGGGGCAGCGGGGAGGGGCGCGGGAGGGCTGGAGGATGGTTTCGCACACACTTCCCGGCACTACGTACAGTCACACAAAGCGCGATACATTGTCGAGGCCCACTCGGCGTCCGGGCCGGGCGGAGGGTCGCGGCGCTCTGCAGCCCGGGGGTCTCTGCTCGGGGGCGCGGGGCAGCGGGGAGGGGCGCGGGAGGGCTGGAGGGCTGGAGGATGGTTTCGCACACACTTCCCGGCACTACGTACAGTCACACAAAGCGCGATACATTGTCGAGGCCCACTCGGCGTCCGGGCCGGGCGGAGGGTCGCGGCGCTCTGCAGCCCGGGGGTCTCTGCTCGGGGGCGCGGGGCAGCGGGGAGGGGCGCGGGAGGGCTGGAGGGCTGGAGGATGGTTTCGCACACACTTCCCGGCACTACGTACAGTCACACAAAGCGCGATACATTGTCGAGGCCCACTCGGCGTCCGGGCCGGGCGGAGGGTCGCGGCGCTCTGCAGCCCGGGGGTCTCTGCTCGGGGGCGCGGGGCAGCGGGGAGGGGCGCGGGAGGGCTGGAGGATGGTTTCGCACACACTTCCCGGCACTACGTACAGTCACACAAAGCGCGATACATTGTCGAGGCCCACTCGGCGTCCGGGCCGGGCGGAGGGTCGCGGCGCTCTGCAGCCCGGGGGTCTCTGCTCGGGGGCGCGGGGCAGCGGGGAGGGGCGCGGGAGGGCTGGAGGGCTGGAGGATGGTTTCGCACACACTTCCCGGCACTACGTACAGTCACACAAAGCGCGATACATTGTCGAGGCCCACTCGGCGTCCGGGCCGGGCGGAGGGTCGCGGCGCTCTGCAGCCCGGGGGTCTCTGCTCGGGGGCGCGGGGCAGCGGGGAGGGGCGCGGGAGGGCTGGAGGATGGTTTCGCACACACTTCCCGGCACTACGTACAGTCACACAAAGCGCGATACATTGTCGAGGCCCACTCGGCGTCCGGGCCGGGCGGAGGGTCGCGGCGCTCTGCAGCCCGGGGGTCTCTGCTCGGGGGCGCGGGGCAGCGGGGAGGGGCGCGGGAGGGCTGGAGGGCTGGAGGATGGTTTCGCACACACTTCCCGGCACTACGTACAGTCACACAAAGCGCGATACATTGTCGAGGCCCACTCGGCGTCCGGGCCGGGCGGAGGGTCGCGGCGCTCTGCAGCCCGGGGGTCTCTGCTCGGGGGCGCGGGGCAGCGGGGAGGGGCTGTGCGCCGTCGCACTAACGCCTGCATCCCTTCCCGCGACCGTGTGTCATTCGAAGGACCCGATTTAAAAAGAACATATTTACTTTTTATTTTACATTGAAATATATGACTGTACATTTTAATTTGATTTATAAGGTGCCTACCTTCAGTGTAAATTTACTTTTTGGAATTCTTCCAGTGGGATACATTCAAGTTCAGACAATCCGAATTCAAGGAACCGGGGAGGCGGGTGGCTTTCTCGGCGGTGCTTCTGTGAAGCGTTTCTTTATTAAAAACAACAAAACCTTCAAGGTTAAAGTATTTTCACAAACTTGCAGGCTTTTAACAGAATCTCTTTCAAATAATAAAGCCCTCTACACACGTACCGACAAATCGCGCCACCAACTTGCAGGTAGCCAGCCGATGGCGTCCCTTTATTTTTGGTGTTTTTTTATGGCTTTTCCTAAATCGATGGACGCTATTGGCTAGCTACAAGTTGGGGGCGCGATTTGTTGCTACGTGTGTAGAGGCCTTAAGTCATCTGATAGATAGCAACGCGAGGACTTAGAAACGTAATCGATTT
This sequence comes from Atopsyche davidsoni, assembly GCA_022113835.1. Classification (NCBI taxonomy): domain Eukaryota; kingdom Metazoa; phylum Arthropoda; class Insecta; order Trichoptera; family Hydrobiosidae; genus Atopsyche; species Atopsyche davidsoni. Next base: position 1,129,671 of record JAILWY010000028.1, read on the forward strand.
TAACAATAAATATATAAAATATTTCAACTATTGTAACACAGCTTTATCTATTTTTTAAGCTTTATTTTTTGCCCGAAAAATTTGACTATTGCTGTCTGAGCGAATTTGCATGGCATCTTCACTGATTGAGCTTCTTTGTTTGTAGCGATGCTTTTTATAGCAAAATGAACCCCTTGTAGCATCTGGAGGTTTGAAATGTCTGCCAGGAAGCATACAAAAACTTGATGAGCGATTTTATTTTTTTCTTATAGGTATTCGTCAATTGCAATTTCTTAATAGAACTATCACAAAGACAATGAGAAAATGTCAAATTAATCTGCTTCTTTGCACGACAGAACATGACTTATCATATTAGAATATTTAAACATGGAGTACAATATTTTTAAATTTATGTATTTATCTACTTACATCTTAGACCCAAGAGTTAAATTTAATTATCAAAGCTTTTTTTTTTAAATATTAAACAATATAATAATGACAAGCTCTGGTAACACTGGTAAAAATGTCAAACAATTGCTGCCGTCTAAGATCTCGGCCAGCTTGCAGACAGCCACCGCGGCTGTACGCGGCCACCTCTATTTAACACGGAATACCTCCATGAGTTAGTGAGATTTGGTATCTCCTAGAAATACATGTTCATGTTGCTGCTTTTTGGTTGGCGACTATTCGGACATATTTTTAACTGCACTTCCCACGGACGCTAACTTCCATACATGGCTGGCACTTTCGAAAGTGTGTAGAAGTCATTATATTCCAAGTATTCTACAGTTTGACTTGACATAACCAGCACACCCGTTTCTCTCATTTATGGACTTTGTGACAAAACAAACAAACGCTATATAAGAATAGGTTGACCGAATGACCGTCGTCTCTGCTAATCTTGTATTAGCAGAGACAAGACAAGAGACTTGTACAAGCATCTTGTATTTGAAGGAGAAGACGTGACTAGTATCCACAAAGTTTCCATTTACCTATTTAAATTGAGGCAACCAACCTGAATGGACTTGTTAGATGTTCACGAGTACCAACTCACACTGGGAAAACTGTTCGCACACTCGCTGCTTTCAATTGGACATCTTGAAGCCTCAAGAATTAATTCACCCTGAGAGGTGCCTCAAGAATTAATTCACCTGAGAGGTGAAATAAATCAAACCCGTTCGTATTTCTCTTCAATTTATTTTTGACCATGCTACATAGCATTAAATGAAATTACAACTTTATAACAGTAACATATTTAAAAAATATTAATTTTAGATTAATGTCAATCAGAATGCGTTTTTATTTACCCATGCAGGTATTAGTATGTTTATGTGATTAAGCACATTTTTTCATACATTGAAAACGATTAAAGAAAACTCTCAGAAAATATCATCGTGACTTGTGAGGGATTCGAACCCACATCCCCAAGCTTTCATGGCCGGTGCATTTATCCAACTATGCTAACGAGCCACTGCAATTTAGTGAGAATTTTTAATAATCATAATCTACATATGAACTAATATGCTCGGGCTAATCAATATTTTAGCATAGTTGGATAAATGCACCGGCCATGAAAGCTTGGGGATGTGGGTTCGAATCTCTCACAAGTCACGATGATATTTTCTGAGAGTTTTCTTTAATCGTTTTCAATGTATGAAAAAATGTGCTTAATCACATATTTAAAAAACTCATAGAGACTTTAAAAAGGAAAATCAACAATGAACATGAAGTGTTTAACAAAGTCTGCAGTAATGAAGCGGGTATCGGTGGTTACTGGAATGGCACTTTGTCTTAAGCTACGGATTTAGGCCCCTGCACTGGGAATCTACCTGCTACAGTGCAGAGGTCAGGGCTGCGCCTCCACTACGAGGAGCTGCCACGGCAGAGAGCCTCAGAGAACCCCGTGGCAGGTTGCAGACTGCCTAGCCGCGCTTCCCAGGCCAGGCAAAGTGGACGACACAGCGGTAGGCTCCGTCCAAAACAGCGGCACCGCCGCGTAGCACAGGATACAGCAGCATGCACGGGCAAAACATTGAGAATAAGGGAACCCAGCTCCAGCGGCGCACAAAGCCGTCCTAGTAGTCCTCATCATCGTCATAGCAGGCGTTGTATTGAATTCCTCGTATTATTGTCACTCCGGTACAGCACCCGACGCACTCCTTGGCGTGCTCCCAGCAGGGGTTGCACAGCTAATGGAACCTGGACACGACCCTACGAGAAGATTTAGCGAATCATTTATTTTGGAAAATATAAAAAATATTTTAAAACATTTCCGAAGGGTGCTAGAAAAATCAAATATTTTTACCGTTCTCCTCCCCTCCATGCCCCTGACCTTTGAGTGGGACGGGAGCGGCTTCAGGCTGGTGCATTTCAGCATCTGAATAGAACACAATCAAATGTTACATATAACATAATAATCTCCGTTCAATTTTTAAGGTAATCAATGTGTCACGTAATTACACACACTTGAATATTTATGTATTTATATATCTTATATTTGAAGTTTAAATTTACATAAGATAACTTTAACCCTTTCCACTCCTATGTCAAGCTGGACTCGACATCGCGTTTCTTCACGCCTACTCCTATGTCGAGCTGGGCTCGACATTCTATAGTGTTTGGCAAAAGTATATTTATTATTATTGTTATTACTATTATTTTATCAAATCTTTTTTGTATGTATTGTGAAAGACATACATTAGTAATTTCGTAATATTTTGGTAAGTTATTCAAAAGTATTATTAGCTAAATATTTATGAGAATGTAGCACTTTTTACGATTTGTCACTCGACGGAGGCGGGCAGTTGCCGCCATAAAGAGTCAAGTAGCAAGACCCTGCAAACAATAACAGGTACCGAGTATGTTTGTTATCTATGAACAGTTAGTTAATCAGATAATATAAATATAGGCGAGGTGGTTGTCGCAGACCAATACGCAACATCCTATTGTTTTTTTGCGAAAAACATTAAAATGGTGGAGAAAACTGTTTTTCTAGGGGCTAAAAACCTCCATTGAAAATGCATATATATTGTATAAATAATGCAATAATAATGCAAATCCAATAAGCTATAAAGCATTTAGAGACTTACATCAGCCGTACACATCAACTGCAGAAAAGCATTAACCGGTATGGAGAAGCGTTGCGTTAAGATTTTTAATTATTGAAGGGTTCAATTTGTATTATCGCCAGCAGTCACACGGCCCCATGCCGGTCACCCTCATCTCCAATAAGCACATGCTTGATGCCACCAGCACACACTTTAGCTCATCCATGAATTGTCTCCTGTTCCTACGGGGCAGAACTAAGGTTTGTAAACATTTCTTATCAATGAGATGCCTCCGGGTATCAAGAAAGAAGTTTCTTTTGATTTTAAAATTCTTTGCATTCGGTATTTTGGAATAGCTTTTTGACCTTCTTATTTTCTGCTGGTGGCCTTAACGAGAAAATGATTGAACTTACACTCTATTCTATTTTTCATATTTATTGTTATATTTTAGTTTCTGTAAAGTAAATCAAATTCAAGAAACTTTTAAAAATAAAATAAAATCTCCAGTAACGATCTTCACTTTCCAGAATTTCTCTCATAAAAATAAAATTTAAGCTTCAACTTATACTTGAACTAAATATAATAAAATTCCCGGTAACGCTCTAGAGCTCTATAGACCTAGACCTTCCAGGCTTTCCCTCTTGAATATCAGCCTTCTGCGCTGCCATAAAATCAATAATAATATTGAAAAAATGCATCAGCTGGTTTGCAGCATCTCTGCGATTGAGAACCAGCGTGTGAATGATGATTATGAAGTATTCAATAAATCCCCATTCTTCGCCCATACATGTTTATTGTGTATACAATATATTTCTCTTGTTAAAAAACTAGATGCAGCGCTTCCGTGAATTCTCGCTCAGTCAGTGAGTGTAGTGCGCTTTTCACGCATTCAATACAAAAGTAAGGGCGAATCATCAAGCTATCGAAATATTCTGAGTTTAGAAAGTATTTTGTTGCTTTTTTGTCTTTTAGTAATAAGCGGTGAGCTAAAAGTTATCTTATTGTTTTAAATAATCAAAATTTTATTCAGACAGTGTGATCGTACTAAATTTTTTTTATGATTAGAAAAACAACAAAATATGCCAATCAAACGTTTATATATTAAGATGTTTCCTAAAACAGTAGGGTACCACTTAGTAATCAATCTGGCTATCGAACATCGATCGTCACCACCTGTGGCGCTCCGCGTCCTCCTCCGGGCTCTTCGCGCCCCGACGCCCAGGGTTCTGACTGACTATCCCGGTAAATTTATTTGGCTCAGCACTTTGGCGTCTTCTTCGATCGTCGCCGTATTTTGCATGTTGTATCTTATTATTTTATATATTCAATTTAATAGAATAGAGAACCCGAAAGGTCTTATCACAAAAGTAATGCTGCTCTCGCTAATTAGGGAAGTCGGAAACTATTGCACGATCAACTTGGCGAAAAGCGTTGAAAGCTTCTTCAGTGATTTTAAACTTTGCTTTAGTTTAGAACAATTTGAGCAAATTTTAAAATTTACCGAAATTTTTCTGTACAATTTTTTTTCTCACCTCTGGATCGAAAAGTTCAGAATACTGGACTCCGGTCAGGAGCTACGGGGCTGTCTAGACACGTCCTCGCACACCTCCAACCGGGAGCAGACTAAGGGCGCTCCGATCTTTCCTCCCTCCACGCACCAAATGCACGCAGCACAGGGTGGGGTCCTGGATGTACTCTATGGTGATCCTGTACTTCATGCAGTTCCGGTACATTTTAATACTTATTTTATTACATCAAATGAAAATCTCTGGAAATTGCCAATCTGCCGAGACTAATACTACTTATCATTTTAATGCACCAAAAAGTTTAATAACATATAAAAAAAATTTCATGCCATAAATTTGACTATCGTGCAAAGGACCAAATAAATGTAAAAAAAATAACTCCATATGTTACCTCTTTCCTTACCACAGTATACATTTATCCACACAAAATCTGTATTTATGATTAAAATCACAATTTCTATATTTATAATAGCGATGACACTTCTGTGATAACAAACTCTCCTCATATTGAGTCAAATAAAAAATAGTTTAAAAAAATAATTATATATGTATATATAAACCGGTGCAGTAAACATTTTTCCATGTTTATTATATGTGAATAAGATATTCTTCAAGGGGCCTTACAATAATTAAGTGTACTTAGTCCAGGCAATTTTAAAGCGTCTCATAATTACGCATATAAATGTGTTTTTAATAGACTGGCGGTAGAATGCGTGTCGCTTGTAATTATAAGTCTGTACGAACTAGCGCACTGTTTGTATGGCGTCACTAAGGTCGGAACTACCCAGGTAAAAAGAGCATGGGGTAGTTTTTGGTTAAAGACACATTTGTTGCGTTGAGATAACGGTGCATACCTTACTGTCGTATGTTTCTCCAAGGTTGGTTCTATGTTATAATTTACGTATTTTGTTTGAAAATTTTGCCTAAAAATTATATTGTGTTTGTGTTATATCAGACGGTTGACTTTTTTGTTTTTAAGAAATATAAAAATCAAATGAGTATTTTCCAAGTTATCGCATTTTACCCAAATGTTTAATTTCGCGCGAAATGTCGCGAAAAACGCCTGCTCCACGCTTAGTTCCGCGCGCAAATCGCCCGCATACAATGTGTTAAGGAACAGTAACTACCTCGGGTGTACTTTACAACACATTATATTTTGGTGCTTTTGTATTATATTTCAGGTCTAGGAATGGAGTACAATAATCACAGCAAGAAATATTTTTGAGAGAAAGTATTCGGTAGAATTCCATTTTAATGGTTTAAATAAAATACTTGAGTGATTTTTCCACACGTTTATTTTATTGGTGACCGGTTTCGCCAACCTTTCACCATGGCATTATCAAACTGAGTAAGGATTTTTTAAAATACCATGCAAGTAAGTGAATAATTGTTAAAGGGAGAAGTATTGGTTGTTAGAGAGATATGTAATTGTCAGGTGGTAATTTATGAGTAATTCAATACAGTAAAACCTCGATATAACGGACCAATTAGGGGGAGGAGGTGTCCGTTAAATCGAAAGCCCATTATATGAAAATAGGTTTAAAATAAATCAAAAACCTTTTTTTTTGAAAATACACTGTATTTAGATATAAATAAAAAATACATAACACAAACAAAATTCTATTTAATTGTCTTCGGACACTCGTCGTGAAGTGACATTGCTGTTTGATATCGACGCGCTTGCTTTCGGTAATCTCTAAAAGAAATCAAGTTTTGTTTACACTTTTGAAGTTTGATGTTTTTTAATAATCGACCCTCGAAAATAACGAAATTTTTTATATTTTCGCATCTAAAACGTTTTTAATTTTTTTACATTTGACCAGATATTTCATCCGTTATATCCAAAGTTTGTTTAATACAGGTTCGTTATATCGAGGATTTACTGTAAATGGTTTTTTTCAATGTTATAATTTAACAATAGGAAATAATAGTGGAAACTTGTTGAAAACAACCTGGTCATTAAGCAGGTGCTTCGGTGTGCTATCTTTCACATGATTTATTTCTAAAATCTTTTGGCGATCGAGTTTTGTGCCTTTGAAAGAGGTGAAAGCCGAAGGTTGATGTTTCATCTCCCTTTCTCCATCCTCTTACGTGGTATTTGGTCCTTGTGTTGAAGGATCTGTTTGGCCAATATGGGTGGCATGCAGGAATTAGGTTAAGTTTATAAATGCCACAGTTATTGAATTTATAATTCTTATCTTTGTTGTTGATAAGAATTTTTGCTAGGAGCTTGTTATTATAATATGATGATTGGATGATGTAATAATGGTGTATTTTTTACAGGTTTTTTTGTTGATATTATTACTTTTGATATTAGATAATTTTTAAATTTTATCGACAAAAATAGATTTTTTATTTTTTCGGATAAGTGTTAACCATTTTTAGTGGCTAACTTCTGTATGGTTGTAAATTCAATTTTGGAGGACCATGCATAGCCGGTGTACTTGTAAATGGAAAATGGCTAGCTTATGAGACATGTGATGTCTTGATATTGAATTAATTATCACTATATGAATTCAACGTCATAGCTTTCAGTAAATGTTGAAGTGATGAGATTTGGAGTTTACATTAATTTTAGATTGAGAAAGTTTATGCAATTTCTTCCGATCTCCATTGTGAATTTGGTAATTGCACTAAGATTATTTATTTGGCCCAAAAATCAATATAACCGTCTATAAACACTAGATGTTGTTGATGTAACAATACCAGTAGGTAACATGCTTATAAATTTAACTGTTCGATTTTGGATTGTATGAAGTCCATGAAAAAGTCAGCGAATGATCCTGAAGTTTGGCTTCCTGTAGGTTATCCAACTATTTGTAAGTAAAAGGTGTATGTAGTTGAAGTTGAAATAATTTGGGTCTAAGCAAATGTCAAGAAGTGAGTTTAGTTTGAATATTAGCACGAGGTTTAGACGCTTACGTATCATGTAATTGTTAAGTTCTAGTTTTAATGGGGATGCTGGTAAATAGACTAACTATATAGACTGTCAAGTGAGTTTACAATACCTACTATATTTTGGTTTAAATGGTTTTAGCCAATTTAAAACTAGGTGCTGGGATATAGGAAACTACGGGTCGCAATGGCTCTGTGGATTTTGGGAAGTCTCGGGCATCGTGGATTCCTTTATCTGAGGGTTTTTCAGTTAGGTCTTTGTTAATACCTGGCCAAAATAATTGTTTTTTAACGAGGTATCTCCTTTGACGTGTACCCGGGTGACTCAAATTATGAATGTGTTGAAATGCACACTTATGAAAAGTTTCTGGTAAATATAATTTAGCAACCGCGCCTGTAGTTTCATAAACGTGTACTATTCCTGTGTTAGCAGTTGTAAGTTTAAAAAATTTTAGATTTTTTTTTCTTTTGCAGAGTTTTTAATTCGTTATCAGCTGCTTGTTGCAAAGCTAATTCTTTGAGGTCAAATAGTGCAGGTAAAGTGATTTGATCGATTCGCGATAATGCGTCTGCTACTGTGTTATCGTTGCCTTTCACATATTCGATTTTATTACAAAATTGCAAAATGTAATCCATTTGTCTAGATCTTCTTGGGGTGTCTGTTGATGAATCTTTTTTGTTAAGCATGAACGTGAGTGACTTGTGGTCGGTGAAGATAGTTAAATCCCTATCCTCAACCAATTGCCGAGTAGTTTTCGGTCATAGGTGCTATATTTGCACCGTGCGCCTGATAATTTTTTTGGAATTGGAAAAGTAACCATTCCATTCCTTCCTTGGCTTCCATTTTCCGTTAGAATGCTGTCGAAGGACTCCTTCAACACATGACTCGGAAGCGTCTGTCCATAGCGACAGGGGTGCGTCATCAGGGTGTGACAGTGAAATAGTTTTTAGCTGTCTTTACATTGCTCGAATGCCTGTAATGCAGTATTAGTCCAGGCGTTAGTATTAGGCGTTTTGTCGTTTTTCTTCGCTTTATGAAGAAAGTTGTTTAGCTCACTCTGTATTAAAGCAGCTTTAGGAATGGGTTTCCTGTAGAAATTCAGCATACCAAAAAAGCGTTTCATTTCAATAATGCATTTCCCTAGATTGATTGAAATGCCATATTCAGTTGGACGTTCAGTTTTTCGTGTTCTATCTCGTTCTCTGAGGAAATTAGAATGTCGTCCAAATAAGCTAAATGTGTCAATAAAACGTTGGAGAGATTGTGCAGCATTTCTCAGTCCAAAATTCATTCGCGTGAATTCAAAAAGTCCGAAAGGCGTATTTATTGCCGTTTTGGGAATGTGTTTCGGAAAAATTGGAATTTGATGATAAGCAAATCTAATTTCGAAAATATTGTTTTATTATGTAACTGGTAAGTGAAATCTAATACGTGCAGAATCGAATAACGATCTGGGAGTGTAATCGCATTTAGCCTGCGTATGTCTTTATGTCTCCCGACTTTTTTGGCACAGTGTGCATCGGATTTGCTCAAGGGCTATTCTATGGGCGACAAATTCCCAACTCGATCATCTTAGAAAATTCATTAATTCACAAGAAGTGTTGAATGTTGTGCTTAACCGCAGAGGGATTAGTCTTGTATTGTAATCGAAGGATATTCTGCTAAAATTTTGTGGTGCGGATTTTTAATATCCACAGAATGCACTGTTGGTTCAACATCAGAACTGCGCAATGCACGAGTTACGGCTCGTGTTGCATCATCCACATGTCGCCGACCATATAAATCGACCGGTAAATGATTTTGTTTTAAGAAATCTGCACCAATGATTGATTTATTGACATCAGCAATAACGAATGTCCAGTTGAATGTTTTTCCAACTGCCAGATCTATATTCAAATTACGTATCCCGTACGTTGCAATTACAAAACGGAACACTAAACCGCTGCGGCGGTTTTCCAAAATGTCGAGGATACCTCTGACCTCTTCTTTGGCCGGTTTTCCGACCACAATTTGAAATTTAGAAATGTTGGACTGCTTGATGCCATTAAAACTGTTTCCACCTACAGAAACCAATGCCTCGGAAGGTTCCTCCAAAATTCCGGAATTCTTGATGAGATGGTTACTGGGCTGATCTCCCCCTTGAACTCCTGCGTTGCTGATGAGGCACCACATTTTTATTGCTGTTCCGGTGGTGTGTCTATTTTGCCGGTGCTGCGCCAGGGGTCACCAATTTCGCAGTTATACTTTGAATTGTTATTGTAGTCTCCGATGTTGTGATGTGATGTTGGAGTCAGAAGACTGGCAAAATTATTCAACAATATAACCACACTGGATATAAATATACGTGGTTACTGCTTCGATGCCGCGAGGTCTCTCTGGAGAGGCGCGGGGAAGCCGCTTATATAGTGTCCCGATGCATTCGTAGATAATAGGAAGAATCCCACGTCTCGGGGGGTGTCTTATAGCGAGGAAGATTCACACGAAATGCTATCTATATATTCCAATAGGCCATAAGACCCGTGTTCCGATGTAGGTACTAACCCCTACAAGGGAATTGGATTTTTCAAAATTGTTGACAACGATGTTACAAGAGTTGAGGGCTTATTTCAAACAACGGTTAAGGTCTTTAGTCTAGTTCTGCGGGATCGCCATTTCAGGCCTGCGTACAGATGAAGGTGGCGGCGAGAAGCATTGAAGCAGGTTTTTAGACCATTTATTCAAAATGAGTAAGTGGGGACCTTGTTTTAGATTTACTCTAAATCTAAAACAAGGTCCCCTGTTTTAGATTTACTCCCCGTGTAATAAATAAAACTCAAAACCTAATTATATTTTTAATATTGAGACAAACTGCTATAATTGCAACGTGCTACTCTCAATACGTCATAATGGCGAGAATCAGTAAGCCGGTTTATACGTTTTTTGCATATTTCATTTTGGAATAATAGTGGTTCGGACCCCGTGCGGCCCGCAGGTTGAGTATGGCTGGTCTAAAGGGAACTGCGTCGTTCACACCAAATAATGAAGATACACCTGGATGCTGGCAACACTCGCAACCATCACTCAAATGTCAAATCGTGTTTATTTCATATTAGTCCGGTTATTATCGCGATTTACTTCTGTAATATAAAATTTCAATGTCAACAAGTACACAGGCTATTGTTTAAGATATTTTAATTCAAAAGTAATATTCCAGCTTTAACATTGTAAAATGATAACACGCACAAGCACGAAGTACAAGATCCCATACCTGTCTCATTTGTGACGAAAAGTTTTTAAAATTATTTATTTATTTTTACTTCTGGTGGTTTTTCGTATTTAGTAGTTTTAGGACTATCAAGCTTTCTTTCACTTTTCCGCCAGAATTCCTTCCGCGGCAACATGGGCCTCTATTGCCTGACGCGTTTGAAGAAGGTTTGCAAATGGCAGACGTAACCTCTGCTGCGTCCAAAAACTACCCTGCATCCAGATAAAACGCCCGAACTGAGATGTAAACGCTTAACAAACGAGATATGTAAAAATCTAGGAAGATGTAGGATGAAATTCAACGTTCGTAATAATTTGTGACGCGCATTTTGATCTAACTTGCAAAAGTCGAAATTCTTTTTCAGAGCTATTCCAATACGTTTTTATGTCTGGTATGTACATAAATATTATACTGATGTTATGTTATATATCAATAGAATCATTCACTTATTTGTTAATATATTCTTCTAAAGTTTACAGAAACGATAAATGAGATACATTGTATTTTTCCATTAACGATTAAAAATAAGAAATTGATTTTCCATACTATGAGTACATAATTATCATTAGAATAATTTTTTCAGTTACATGTCATGTCAGAGATAATGAACCTAGGAAGTACGTACTCGAAGTGGCACGTTTGAGAATTAGGATGGCATGCGAGCGATTTCCAAGTTCAAAAATTTTCATTAAATAATCCGTAAATTATTAATTAATTCTATTATATTATTTATCAAATCTTTTACAAGATAAACGACAATTGTTTATTATTTACAACAAAAAGGATTTCTTTTCAGTGTACGTTTAGTATCATAATAATTATTTAATCTATTTTTACATGTAAGAATAATAATAAAGAAAATAATAATAAATCATTATATATCAATTTTTCACTTCAATAATAAGTCCATACAGTAAAACCTTGATATAACTTTGATTAAATCCGAAAGTCCGTTATATAAAAATAGGTTTAAATAAATCAAAAACCTTTTTATTCCAATACATTGTGTGTATTGAGATATAAATAAAAAATACAAAACACAAACAAAATTGTATTTAATTGTCTCTGGACACTCGTGAAATGCCGTTGCTGTTTGATATCGTGGCGCTTGCTTTCGGTAATCCTACTAAAAAGAAATCAACTTTTGTTTGCACATTTGTAGTTAGTTGTATTTTTATAATCAACTCTCGAAAATTAAGAATTTTTTACATTTTCGCATTTAAAAAGTTTTTATTTTTTTACATTTGGCTGGATTTTTTGTCCGTTATATTCGAAACCCGTTATATCGAGGTTTTACTGTATTACTAAAAAAATTGTCATTGAATGAAAAACCACTAATCTCATTGATAAATAGCTAATGTGTATTTTTATTGATCAGGACTTTATTTTTAGGAAGCTCTTTAAGAAGTACTTTTTATGTTTGTAAATAAAATTCAGAAAAGAAATCATTGAATTTTTTTTCTATTTTGTTAATTACTTGGGCACACCATTACCTAACCTATCCTAACCCAAAAAGGTTCGCCATCCCTGCCATAAGTTATATTCACAAAAATTCTGTACAAATATTTTTTACTTATTTTCTTGGCATAACTGTATACTTTATGAATTAATAAAAAAGTTACTATTATTAATTATAAAGTTGTGTTTTACATCAAAATAACTTCTTGCGTGAATTTTGGAACAGCTGTATATATATACAGTAAGTCTTGTTTTTATGGTTTTTATTTGTAAATATAAAATTAATAATGCAATAAAAATGTTATGCAGATGAAGGGAATATTCCTAAGGAATGTTCTATAGACCTAAGGATCCACCTGAAAACACCTGTATAATAGTAATTAAAATAAGCCCTGCCATTTGAGAGACATTCAAGTCTCACTGCTCTTTCAATTTTAAATTTACTAGTAAAATTACAACTCTGTATAGATTGCTCGCATTAGCCATAAACCGAGGTCTGTGTGGATTGGAAATGCAGTCTTGCCTGGTGTCCAGTCACACCAGGCACTGCCACTCACACCAGGCACTGCCACGGGCACCATGGAGCTAGTGGTTCATTAAGTGTACTGAAAATACACACAATTTCATTTCAATAATTTTACAAATATGACTTTTATTACTGGTAAATCAAAAATATTTACTCACGGTAAGTTTTGGGCCGAGAGCTGACGTCTGGCGACAATGTAAACTCTCTTGGCTACAAAACAGTGTACAATGTCTCATGGTGATAAATGGAGACTTTAATCAAAACTCATAGCATAGTAATGCTTTAGGAAGCTTCTAGAATTATTTAAATGGCAAATCAACAAAAATGCTTGATTTCTGAATCACAATTTACGTTATTCCAATTAAAAAACTAGGTTTTTTTCAACTGTGGGAAATCTTTTCAGGTTAATATGACTCACGTGTTTGGAACTTAAGCTATATTTTACTACATGACACCTCAATTGTAATTGACAATCACTGAATATTCATTTCTGTAATCCATTCATTCTCTCGTGTTGATCTTTCTGGTTCTCTTAAATGTTTTTTTTTTTTCGTCATTTTACATTGCTTTTGTTATTGTAATTTATGAGTGTGAGAAACCAATCGGCGAAATATTGTAAAAATGAGGAAATTTTCAACTTGATTTTAAAGACACCCAATTTTTTTTTTTTCTTCTACAGGTAGTAATTATATATTAAGTATTTCTGGTTTCTAGCAAAGGTCAATCTATCTTATATATTATGCAGATAAACTGAAGGCCTTCTCAACGAAGCATCCAAATATGCTTCATTGTAAAAGATTGCGAATAATTAAAAAAATTTAAAGAATTATCAAACAAAGTTGAACTCAAAATATTGTTGATACATAAAACGAAAACATCAGTTTTTAAAAAGATACTCACTGTTAAAGTACTCCCAAAGAAACACGTGATTTCACATATTCAATAATCAATAAACATTATCTCTCAAAAAATTACAAATAATTTTTAGAGACAACATTTAAATTAGTAAAATACTAGTGAAGTTTTGTCAGCAAACTACGATTTCTAGTCAACGTCAGGTGAAGTCTAATAACCACGTTAATCTCCCGTACACCACCATGAAAAATGGCTTCAAGGTCCACTGTCGTGCAGTTTAAGTTGATGCTTGTGGGCTTTTGCACTTGCCGTTCCTTGGATATCACAACCCTGACTATGCATGCGGCCTAGGCTAGAATGAAACTGACTCTTCCGTGCAAAAACTTTTGTAAGGTCAAAGTTATGATGCTGAAGATATCGATCGATGATGATCTCGCAGAAATCTTTTATTAATTTATTTTAATATTTAATTTATATATTTATTAAGTATATTTGTAAGCATAATATATAACTATTCAAATCACAATGCTCTTCTACGCCACAAATCTTTTTGGTGTTAACAATTTGTTAATAACTACAATACTATTTGTGACGAGGCTGTGCTGTACGGGCTGATATGTACTTTTTTACATTTTAAACCTGCCAACTAATTTAACTCTCGAGGATAATATATCTCACATAATCGGGCAAGTATGCACATGAAATGCAAGTTAAATGCTATTTTAATAAGCTCAATGCTATTAATTGCACAATCTCATGAGTCTTGAGACAGGTTGATATTGACACTGCATGTGTGTACGTGAAGGCATGTATATAAGAGTAGCAGTGCGTACAAGGATGGGGCGGGCCAGGCTGTAAACTAAATTAAATCCATTTTTGTTTCTCTTCAATTTATTTTTGACCAAGCTACGCAATATTAAATAGTGCAACAGGAAAAAACAAACTTTATAATAGTAATAATTTAGGTAGATCGAACACATAATAGTATAATAATATAAAGTAAATAGTATATATATATATATATATGTTGAAAATTTGATGACTTCGGTTGAGCAGCATTGTCAGTGCATCCGTACACATGTTTGCTTTTCAAACCGATCTTGCCGTTGAGGGTATTTTTTACAATAACCAGAGGTCTAGTGTTGCTCGTGAGTTTCCATTTTCGTCGAGACAAGTCGACCACGTCCGAGGCCGCTTCCGCACCCGACAAGCGGCAGAGGGCGAGAGGCCCGAGTTACTGCCGGAGTCGGGTCGAGCCCGCGCAAGCTCGGACTGCAGAGCTCCGGACAGTGCGCCTGTCCCTCGCGACACGTGTAGGGGAAATTATATCAACTAAATCCCCCAAGCTCGGCGGCTTCCCAGGCAGGTAGCTGCAGGCAGTCGACATCTATTCCCGCCCGGCAGCGTCTAGAGCTTCAGAGCTGCTCCGGAAGCACGACTATGGTGTTGGTCCGTTGAAGGATCTTGCTTGTTGATGGCCCGTGTCCATTTCTACACACGCTACCGAGGCTGGGCGTCCTTAGCCTCGGCTCTGTGCCTGTGCGCGGGCGCCTCCGGGCTGGGGCTCGGCACCCTGCAACAGCCCGGGATATATATATATATATAGAGGAATATTCCTATTTATTAACATTTAAAGAATTTACTAAACATATAAAATGATCTATATTAACCTATAGAGATTAACCTCATAGAGACTTATAAAATGGTATATTAACAATGAATACGAAATGTTAAACAAAGTCTACAGTAATGAGACAGGTAATAGCGGTTAAAGTGGCACCTGGGCTAGAGCCATGCAGGGACTTGGGCTACTGCTGTGGGGATGTACTCACTGCAGCAGATGCCAGTGAAGGTCGAGGCCCGCGCTGGGCCTGCACTGGGAGCCCCGGGCCATGGCGGGCCTTCCCGCGCCCACCCCGGCGGAACCGACGACTTGATGTAGTCAGTGGCTGATGCAATCGCGATGAAATACTCGCGAGTCACTTTTGGATTCCAATATCTGCACGTTTTTTATAATTTAGTTTATCGTTAATTGGAAAGTGCTTCGACGTTGTTAAAATCTAAAACATTGTAATAAAATACTTATGTGATTTTTTCACGTGTATGACGATGCAATGTGAATAAATCACAAAAATATTGTATTTAAAATATTATAATGGAATTTCACCGAGTACTCTCTGTTAAAAATATTTAATATATTTAATAATAAACTAACGAAGTCTAGTGATAGCACCCCGCAGCTGACAAGACGGGGTGGACATCGGAGTACCATGCCATACCTTCTCAATTTACGTTTTAAGATTCCATCAGGCCTAGTGAAAAAAAAATCAAGGATCAAAATAATAAAGGACCCACTAACCCACTCACCTCGGTATAATGAAGTAGGGAAGTTCAGAAGGCTGGACTCTGGTCGGGAGCTGCGGAGCACGACTTCACTCACCTGTGGCGGGACGGCGACTGGTGGATGTAGGTGCGACCCTCTCCCGGCTCCCCGGCTCTCCAGTCTGGCTCCTCACTCCACTCCGCGCTCTGCACCGGATGTTTACTTATTATTTTGCTGTACTGCATTCGACCGTTTGAAAATCGACAAGCTACCTTAACTAATCATTTGAATTTACTATAAAGTTTGAACTAAAACCAAAGGTTGAATTTCATTTTTAAACAAAACATTAAGTTATACAAATATTGGTCATCGCGCAAGGCGCCGAGTGAATAAAAAAATTACTTATATAAGACACTGTCAGGTCCACTCACCCAGCCGAATATAGCCCATCGAGACCCGCCATATTTTTTGGTAGCCTGACCCCCTAGGGTAAACATTGACAACTAAACTGCCGCTGAAATTGATGCTTATGACCACCGGAAAAAAACATGAACTATCTACTATAATAATAGCCATTGTGTGTTTGTTTGTATGTGTGTATGTTTCGTTTTTCCGTTCTGTATAGAATATCTTAAAAGATACAACGCTGATTTTTTGCACATAAGTTAAGTAAATTTTTCCGCAGCTATGTGCCGAATTTCAAGACGATAGGATAATATTTTCATTCATAAACTTTAAAATATGCTTTAGCTAAACATTAATTATATAATTCACTTCTTCGCCGCGAGATGTCGTTAACCGCGAGAATTTAGACGCATCGTTCATCAAATTCGTCATTTTGTGACGGGCTACATTACTAGTTATAAATATTAAGCGTATTATTAACATCATAAGACGAGAATGTTTAAGACGTGACTAAGAAGCCGGGTATGGTCAAGGTGACACTTTTCAAAAAGCAAAGCTCTCCTTGCATCGCGTCCGAGACGAGCGCCCTGCAGGTCCCGCGCCTAGAAGGTCTCCGGCTTGTAAGGAAAGGATCATATAACAGTGCTACTGGGCAGCAGCAATACGCAGACTTTTCTTTCAAATATGAAACTGCGGTGTAGAAGGACCCGGGGACCCACGACACTATTTTCCCCTTAAAAACTGTGCTTTATGGTCTGGGAGACTAAGTTGGATGTTCTGGATCCTGCTTGTGTCCGAGATCAAGGGCCAAAAACGATTTAAGGTGTGTTTTCAGATATGCTCCTTATAACCTCCCCTCCCCGAGGCCTGCCCAGGGCTCGTGCCAGAGTTCTTGCGACCTGCCGAGCCGAAGGGAGCTCGAGGCTCGTTGAATATTTAACAATTAGACTCGCGTCCAGTACAAAGTTGATTCTGACTTACTCAAACATGGGACTTAACAAGCAGAATCCAACAATAATCGCCCTCAAGAGTTGAGGTGGAGTCCAAGGCTGTGGGCACGAACTACTTTTAATTATAAACTGAAGAAACATTCATTAATACAAAAAACAGGTGTACCTGCAAGCTTTTGTCCTTGGACCGTGTGTTTTTGTGATCCCCAAACATTACATTTTTGTTTTTCTTCATTACTCTGTGTAGTCTATGGTGTCCTGAGCACTGGCAACATAGGGCCCGCTCGAGGAGACGGGAGGCCGAGAGCGGCCATTACAGTTCCGAGATCTGAGAGGGGACGCCCCACGGACGCGCGGCGTCGTGACTTGATAATGTAATCCCACCACGTATCGTAATAAAGACCTGAACCACACGCCCCTTGTATTATTGTCATTACACTCTGTTAGCCTTCTTGCGTTTTCTGTCTTCTGTCTAAGAGAAAATTATTCCACACATCATCTGTACACACATGTGACGGTGGCAGCTCCGCGGGTGTTTGATATGCACTGACGGACGACCTGGCTGACTGACTATCTCAGAGACACCGCATGTGCCTAGAAATCAATTGGAGATTCCAATCGCTATGTGTTCTTTATTTATAATAAAATTACCACAATGTTTTCAAAATGGGATAAACATATAGGCTCTGGATCCGTATCAGAGAAACCTTTCACGTTCGTTTATGAGACAAATCCGTGTTAAAAAAAAAAATTATGCCTTGACCGAAGTAGTGTAAAAATATTAAGTACTTTTTAAACAGCCTCCACGCACCTGCACCAGGCAGACACTCCTTCCCCACTTCAGCCCCGTAGAGCGTCCAAAATGAGACCACGGCCATGGTGACTGGACGCCCCAAGAGACTGAAGGCTGCTCCTGACGCCAACCGAAATGCGAGCTTAGTCTCCGCGAAGTTAGTGAGGTTCTGACGGAGGAGACTCCTCCGCCAGCGGGCAATGAATGCGGACGGGACTCTGGCTTATCAGCTGAGGTCTTTCATGAGTTCGAGCCGGATTATAAAGATATGAAATAACTGTAAGAAATTTGAAATGTCCTCGGACCAAACTACCTGTAGTGTGATATACTTTAAAGCGATTATAATAATTAAACTGTCCTCGAGTAATATATAAATAAAGAAAGTTTTTCTATAGTTTTTGAAATATTTATAAAAAATACCACGATTGCCACCGTCGACATTTAAGTGATATCCGCGTGCGCCGATTGTTAATAAGAGATAATACGACAATTAATAAGAGACTCAACTCAGTTGCTACTGCGGCAGACCTCACCTCACTCATCTAGACAGGTGCCTTATTCGTGGTAGACGTCGATAGTGACGGTTCTGCAGGTCTTCAGCATAAGTAACTGACAAACAAATAGTCTTTGTCAACGACAATACATCAGTGATATTGTCTATTTTAAAAGAGAAAACACCATAACGTGATCATTACAAGAATAGTTGTTATTCTTTATTGCCCGACTAATCCATATTCATCTTCAGTCTTCGTGAAGGGTTGTCGACCACAGATAAAGCAACTGTCCCGAAAAATGACATGAATTATCACTCATCAAGACAGGTGCCTTATTCGTAGCCGACGTCGATAATGATGGTTCCGAAGGTCTTCAGCAGTAGTAATCGACAAATAAATAATGCAATTGTCTCTGTCAATGACAATACATCAGTATTACCGTCTATTTTAAAAGAGAAATCACTATATCGTGAACATTACAAGAATAGTTGTTCTTCTCCATTGTCCTATTAATCTTTATGGATCTTCTGTCTTCGTGAAGGGTTGTCTACCACAAATAAAGCGACTGTCACCAAGTATGACATTAATTATCATTCATGGAGGCAGGTGCTTTATTCGTAACCGACATTCATGGCTGAAGATAAGATATAAGAGAGAATTATCCATTAATCTGTACACGTGCGTATGACAGGTGCTTGCCTCATGGCCGACTTCAACATTGGCAATGAGATTTAATCACGCGCTTGTTCTGCTCATTTTCTAAGTCTGCACTAACTCAAATTGCCACTGACGGACGACCTGGCTGGCTGATTATCTCAAGGACACCGCATGTGTCTAGAAATCAATTGGTGATTCAAATTGCTGCGTGTCCTTTATCTATAATTACAATAGCACAATATATTCAAATTTGTTAAAAAATGAAGTACTTTTTAAACAGCCTCCGCGCACCTGCACCAGGCAGACACTCCTTCCCCACTTCAGCCCCGTAGAGCGTCCAAAATGAGACCACGGCCATGGTGACTGGACGCCCCAAGAGACTGAAGGCTGCTCCTGACGCCAACCGAAATGCGAGCTTAGTCTCCGCGAAGTTAGTGAGGTTCTGACGGAGGAGACTCCTCAGAACCTCATTAACCTCCTCATTGCCAGCGGGCAATGAATGCGGACGGGACTCTGGCTTATCAGCTGAGGTCCTTCATGAGTTCGAGCCGGATTATAAAGATTTGAAATAACTGAAGGAAATTTTAAATGTCCGTGGACCAAACGACCTGTAGTGTGATTACTTTATAGTGATTGTAATAATTTAACTGTCCTGAAGAAATATATAAATAAAGAAATTCTTTCTATAGTTTTTGAAATATTTATAAAAATTACAACGATTGCCGCTGTCGACATTTAAGTGATACCCGCGTGCGCCGATTGTTAATAAGAGATAATACGATAATTAATAAGAGATTCAACTAAGTTGCTACTGCGGCAGACCTCACCTTTATTTGGTGAGGTCTGCCGCATTTTTCTTCAACTGATTTAAAATTAGTTGAGATTCAAATTGAACCGCAGATATTTACTTTGGAGGACACCTCAAACTGTTTTTCTTTTCTTACTCTCTTGATCTTCTTGTCTCCCATCATCAGTCTTCATGAAGAATTGTCGCCCACAAATAAAGCAGCTGCCCAGACGAATGACATGAATTATCACCCATCAAGACAGGTGCCTTATTCGTAGCCGACGTCGATAGTGACGGTTCAGCAGGTCTTCAGCAGTAGTAACCGACAAATAAATATGGCAATTGTCTCTGTCAATGACAATACATCAGTATTACCGTCTATTTTATAAGAGGAATCACCATATCGTGAACATTACAAGAATAGTTGTTTTTCATCTTCTGTCTTCGTGAAGGGTTTTCTACCACAAATAAAGCGACTGTCACCAAGAATGACATTAA
The DNA here is from genome assembly GCA_022113835.1 of Atopsyche davidsoni. Taxonomy (NCBI): domain Eukaryota; kingdom Metazoa; phylum Arthropoda; class Insecta; order Trichoptera; family Hydrobiosidae; genus Atopsyche; species Atopsyche davidsoni. Next base: position 1,150,109 of record JAILWY010000028.1, read on the forward strand.
TTATCATTCACGGAGGCAGGTGCTTTATTCGTAACCGACATTCATGGTTGAAGATGAGATATAAGAGAGAATTATCCCTTCATCTGTACACACTTATGACAGGTGCTTGTCTCGTGGCCGACTTCAACGGCGGCAATGAGATATAATCACGCGCTTGCTCTGTTCATTTTCTTAGACTGCATATTCATACATCATGCTGCTATTCTCATATCTGCGATCCACATTTCCGTAAATCTAGTCGTGAAAACGGCCTATGAAGATTTTGATGATTTTCAAGTAATATTAGGATTATTGCTATGAGTTTATTTTCAATGAATAAAAGAAAACGTTTTCACCTGAGATAATTCAAAACGAAAATGCATTAATTATTTTTATCATAAATAAATTCTGGTCAGAGACGAGCGCTCATGCAGAAGGGGGCGAGTGCAGGAGGGCGCGGCCCAGAGGGGGGGCAGACCAGGGGGGGCGCGGCCCATGGGGGGACAGACCAGGGGGGGCGCGGCCCATGGGGGGACAGACCAGGGGGGGCGCGGCCCATGGGGGGACAGACCAGGGGGGGCGCGGCCCATGGGGGGGGCAGACCATGGGGGGCGCGGCCCATGGGGGGGGCAGACCAGGGGGGGCGCGGCCCATGGGGGGGGCAGACCATGGGGGGCGCGGCCCATGGGGGGTGCGCTCCAGGGGGGGTACGCCCCAGGAGGGGCGCGGCGCTAAGCCGGACGCTAGATAACCAAGGCCCGCGGGCATTATTATTTCTAAATAAAATATATAAAAAGCGTATATAGATATCAGCTAATTCTCACCTTGGTGGCGTTTAGCAATAATATACCTGACTTGTGTAAAATTTAAAAAAAAATTGGCCGCAATATCTAATTTTCAAATAAGCTATTGGATACTTTTAGGTATTCTGTTAATTTATTTCACGGGGAGTAAATAATAAGCAGTTTTTCTCGATATCAAATATCACTCTTACTTTTAATTAAACGTGGAGATATGTTTACGTTTTGTGTTTTATTTTTCACATGGAAAGTTAATATAAAACAAGGTGCTCAATAACGAATTTTAAATGGATAGCCCAAATCAAGGTCATCACCAAAAATGTAGCATAGTGTTACAAATGTGAGTGGCCCGAAGGAAAAAAGGTTGAGTATCGCTGCTCTAGACCTACGTTAATTATGATCCAAGACACCAAACTCTTGAGTTTTAATTTCTCAAACTATAGATGATAAAACTAATACCGGATATAACATTGCTTCGTTTTTATCCGTAATATTATTCAGCGGTTACTACTAAAACACTCAAGTCGACCTGTGATTTTTGTTTCCCACGTTTTTACGATAAAACACCTCAAGGCGGCTCACCTGATTTGAAACCGAGAGTCTCCCTTAATTATCGCGAGCCGCGGGAGAGCAAGCGGCCGAGAGCGTTTAAAAAACAGTAATCAATATTTTTGACAGAGAATACTTCATGTAATTCCATTTTAATATTTGAGTGATTTCTCAAAATGTTAATTTTTAATAGCTTTTTCGCCAACGTGAAAGGTTGGCGAAATCGGTCACTATTAAAAATTTACTTTTGGACAAAGTCCTGGAGAAGAAAGTCATGATGATTCAGAACACCTGAAATAGTGTTCCTGACTCATATGATTGCGAGCTGGATTATAAAGATATGAAATAACTGAAGGAAATTTAAAATGTCCGCTGACCAAACGACCTGTAGTGTGATTACTTTATAGTGATTATTATAATTTAACTGTCCTCGAGTTATACATACAAAAAACTATTGCCACCGTCGACATTTAAGTGATATCCGCGTGCGCCGACTGTTAATAAGAGATAATACGACTATACGGGACGTATAAAGACTGTATTTATTTATAGGTGTGTTGGATTTCAGGGATGGGTGCTTCGTATCTCTCAGCTTGGCATCAGACGCAGGGAGAGCAGTTTTCAGGCTGATCTTTACTAAGCTTATCGCATGAGAGATACGTCGCAGGAAAGGGAGGTCTTCACAGAAACAACTCGTTCTTGACTCTGGTTTTATTGGGCCCGGACATGGGGTTTATATACAGAAAATATAAGTACATTGGAATGTTAAAAGTAAACAACCCAAAGGGATTAACAGCACAGGAATGTACAGATGTTAGTTAAACCCTGGGACCCAAGCCGGGGAAAACACCTTTTAGCGGCGCTCTAAACAGTGCACATAAGATGTCTCTAAAGGGATTAGCAGCACAGCTGGCCATTTAAATCTGGGATTCTCTCTGTACCTTTCTTAGGGAAAACACCTCTTAGCGGCGCGCTCAAACAATATACACCGTCATAAACCTAGAAATCCCGCCGTCAATGTGCAGGTGGGCACTTAAAGGGGATAATATTCCATCGCACACCTGCAAATATGCACGTGGACATTTCAGCGCGTAAATCCCGACGATCCAGTGATATGACGTCCGGTACAACGACAATTAATAAGAGACTCAACTCAGTTGCTACTGCGGCAGACCTCACATCACTCATCTAGACAGGTGCCTTATTCGTAGCCGACGTCGATGGTGACGATTCCGCAGGTCTTCAGCATAAGTAACTGACAAACAAAGAAGCAATTCTCTTTGCCAATGACTATGCATCAGTTTTCTATGCTATGCATATCACCAAAACGTGAACATTACATGAACTTTTTTTTTCTTTATTGGCCTTTTAATCTATGTGCATCTTCTGTCTTCGTGAAGGGTTGTCCACCACAAATAAAGCGACTGTCACCAAGTATGACATTAATTATCACCCATGGAGGCAGGTGCTTTATCCGTAACCGACATTCATTGTTGAAGATGACATATAAGAGAGAATTATATATTAATCTGTCATACGCACGTGCGTATGACAAGTGCTTGCCTCATGGCCGACTTCAACTGCGGCAATGAGATATAATCTCGCGCTTGCTCTGTTAATTTTCCAAGTCTGCATACTCAACTAACTCTAAATGCCACTTACGGATGACCTGGCTGGCTGATTATCTCAGGGACACCGCAAGTGCTTAAAATCAATTGGAGATTCTAATGACGTATACATCTTGCTGCTATTCTCTCATCTGCGATCCTATTTTCCGTAAATCTAAATTTTGAAGATATTCAAGTAACTTTAGGATTATTCACAGCCCAGGGGGGGCATGGCCCAGGGTGGACACGGCTCATGGGGGGGCAGACCAGGGGGAGCGTGGCCCAGGGGGGTGCAGCCCAGGGGGGCGTGGCCCAGGGTGACACCAGGGGGGGGCGCGGCCCTGAGCCGGACGCTGGCTAACCGAATTAGTCTCGGGACGTTAATTCTGCTTGACAGTGCGACTAAGTGCGAGCCAATCCAATAATAATACTAATAGACTGATTCAATTTGCACCATGAGGGATATACCAATGACTGTTCTCGACATCCTATCATTCGAAACATCGATTTTATATTTTAAATACTAATCAAAGTCATCCTGAAAGTGCACCAACTAGTCTTTAATATAAATTTATGTAGTTTTTCACCCAGGGTCCGTAGGCAAGTTTTGACTATAAAGACTTTGAGAGCCACTGCTCTAGACCTACGTATATTATGATCTAATGACACCAAACACTAATTAATTCCGGAGATAAGTTCACTTCATTTTATATTAGTAATAACATTCAGCGGTTGAATCTCGCTAAAGGTGAATGCGATTTGCAGAAAAAATTGTTCATTAGTAAATATAACTAGAAAAATAAGTTAATCTTAATAATCATAAGTAGAATAAGGTAGCAATTCAGACATTTTTCTGCCAAATTTCCTGCAACCAGTATTCCGAATTACCGAGCAAAAAAAAAGTTTATTTCTTGGTACCCCGAGACTACTTTGAAGTTATTATTATTCTCCCTCTTGATTGGGCCAGAATGTGCTTATTGAGGCATCATGTACTGGGGCGGGGAGTGGCATCGGTCGCGTGCCCACAGGAGGAAGCAGACCTGCAGGGGTGCACACTTGCAGGGGTGCACACTTGCAGGGGTGCACACTTGCAGGGGTGCACACTTGCAGGGGTGCAGGCTTCCAGGGCTGCAGACTCGCAGGGCCGCGGCGGCCAGGTGTGACTCGTAGCCCCTTTTAAATATAAACAAAACCAAACCGCCAAAGAGGTGTTTGATATCTAAACTGAGACAATGAGAGCTAATCCGCACTTCAAAGGCACTGTTGGCACAACATTTATGTAAGCTGATATGAATAGCCCGTTGGTCATTCATTTGAATATGTATCATAACATGTCAAACCAGTCTGCCACGGATAAATGAGAGCTCTCGTGAATTGAAATCTACCCCAACGTTTAGGGAGTCACGAGACGAGCGCTAACGGCGGACTTTTTTTATTGTTCCAATGTAATGGTCCATCTCTTGATTGTCCTTGATGGCGTGAAGAGCACTCGCCTTGCCTATTTCAAGTAAAAGAAAGTCCACGCCATACTTTATTATAAATCTAGAAAGTCCGTATTTTTAATATTAACTAAAATTAACAAATATAATATTGCGGGATTCCGCAGGGTGAAGTATAAGTTTTCCCCTCGCAATTGAAATTACTGTACGCTGCGGGCAATTAAAAAGGTGTGAAAAATCCACCCCCTGGCCAGGTAACTAATCGCAGCGTGTGACCAATGATTGTCGTAAAGTCAGCTTTTTTAACCCACGCGAGTTTTTAGTGTGTAAAAAAAAATATAATAAAGAATCTAGATGCATTGCTTTGGCACTCGCAAGAGGGAAGCCGCGGAGGTGTCGGTTCGAATCCCGCTTGTGTCGCAAAAATGCAAGGGTTTTATTACCGTACCATGTTACTATCAATGATTTCCACTTATTTTCCTCCCAATTTTCAGTATAGAAAAGTTAAGTTACAATCAAATAAATGAAATGCTACGATTTCGATTTCCAAAAAAAAACGTGTATAATTGTTTAATTGTCTAGAAACTAAACAATTGAATAGAATTGAAGAGAAGATGCCGTGTTCGGCGAAAGAGCTCTCGCTAATAGTGAAATTAACGTAGTCTCCAAAACCTTTTGGTTTTATTTTAACATATTATTATCATAAGAAAAGTAAATTTATAAGAAATTAAAAATAAATCTTATCTGTAGATGTTGAAATGAACCTGAGTTTTGTAATAAAAAAAATTCTATTGGTGCAGTAGATTTTTCGCAAAATATTATCAAAAAACTCGAAAATTGACCGATCAAAGGAATAAAAAACCGAACTGCCACAAAATGTTCAAGGAATGTATAAATCTCTTTATACTCGTGAAAAATGTGAATAAATTAGGATAACACATTATCTGTGTATATAAGGGCTACTATTGTGGCAAATACAGATTGTGGGTTTGCCGCATTTTCAAAATCGGTTTATCACTGTATTGGCGCCTGTTGCCAGGGATGATTCAAAATGGAGAAATATCAACTGCGACCTGGCGCCTATGAGATGGTTTTCCACTTTTCCCCCGGTCGTGAGCCCTTCCCTAGGTCGTGAGCCCCGGTCGTGAGTCCCGCCGTGAGCGCCGGTCGTGAGCCCCAGCAGAGGCGATAAGTATCGTAGCCTCGTAGAGAGGAAAAAGGTATTTATTTTTTAGTATTAAAATATTTTACCATCGATTTGTTTCGGCAATATAATGAAATTATTGTGAAATTCACATCGCGGTCATATCAAAAAATATTCCCCATCCCCCCCGAGCTCCCATCGTAGCGGAGAACGGGAGGAAACTCGTTTTGCAAAGACTCAAAGACCGGCAAATATTACAAAGATGGGATTAATTCCAGTGGGTTTTTACACGTGAGAGCTTCTTCCATCCCCTTCACAGACTCGATAACGCAAACACAGAAATACATGCACGTCTTGTAACAACAACATGCTCCAAGAGCAGGGGACAGGCACACGCCGTATTGTAAGAAGCATAGCCCTAACATATATTATAAATAGCATAAAAGAATATAAATAAACGGAAGTGACAAAAGTAAATAAAAACGTACTCACCTCCGGATCAAGAAGTTCAGAGAGCTGGACCCTGGCCGGGAAGCTGCTGGGCTGCACCAACTTCAGCACTTGCTACTCCTCGACACGACACGACTTCACTCCACGGAGGCAGGGACGTTACTGAGGGGCGCAAATGTGACTGGCCTCCCGCCCCGGCAGCGTCCACCGCCCATTCCACCACCCACATTAATTCATTTAACCCTTTACCTGCCGGCGCCGCTTTATTTTTGACCGCTTCAGCCAACCTTTCACGTTGGCATTCTCAAACAGAGTGAGCTTTTATATAACATTAAGCAGTTAGGTGAACAATTGTTAGAGGGAGAGTTTGTTGGAAAGAGAGAGAATGATTGTCAGGTGGTAAGGGCTAGTGTGATTTTAATGTACCTGACTAGTGGATGATTGCTAACTTTTGTGAAACGATTCTATACAAAACAAATGTTTTTATATTAATAGGGTAATTATCTTAAGTTGTGGTTTGAGGTGTAGCAGCAGTTATCCGGTGTTGGGGTCTAGGGCAAGTTTTTGTATGTAAAGGTGCTAGCTCTGCTCTCGTTTGGCTTTGAAGAAATGAAACATAGCAATGGGAATTTAAACCACGAAATATTCAAAACAATTTTTAAATACAACTTAAAAGCAATCGATAGTGAAATTGCATCAAAAAATGCATTAAACGCAGCTGGTCGCTGTATTCCAGCTCGAGGTGGTAATTCACTCAAAATTAAGCCAAAAAAATTCTTATCTGATAAAATGATGCTAAATTACGCTATAGGTAAATGTTATTTACCAAAACTGCGATTTTATTTAAATTACTCAAAGTAATGATTTTCTACTCGGGTATCCCAAATGTTGCTCCCTTGGCGAGAAATCCGCGAACAATAATTAAGAATACGATATCTTACATGTTTCGCACATTACGATACTCAATGTTGAAGCAATGCAAACTAGAAGAGTGGGTACAATTATTGAATGCATAAAAGTAAGAGTTCGATTCCGAAACGGCGACTTTTCACTCAAAAACATAAAATATTTGCTAGATAAATTCCGATCGCGTCTGAGACGCGATCTCGTATCGACAATGGCATTGAGGTATGGCCAAAAGTATAAACCTATTAATTTTTTTTTAATATTAAATGATGAATTTTTTGACTAACTAATGAATCGACACTGATAAATTTGGATTTGCATATAATTTTTTTTTTTTAAATTCTTTGAAACAGTAGAATTACACAGTGTAATATAAATATATTTCGGTCCTGTCTCCTCTCCACACATCGCTCGCTCGCAGAGTGCCACTCTGTGACGGTGGCAGCTCCGCAGGTGTTTGGTATGCACTGACGGACGACCTGGCTGACTGACTATCTCAGAGACTCCGCATGTGTCTAGAAATCAATTGGATATTCTAATTGCCGTGTGTCCTTTATCTATAATTACAATAGCACAATATATTCAAATGTGTTAAAAAATTAGGTACTTTTTAAACAGCCTCCGCGCACCTGCACCAGGCAGACACTCCTTCCCCACTTCAGCCCCGTAGAGCGTCCAAAATGAGACCACGGCCATGGTGACTGGACGCCCCAAGAGACTGAAGGCTGCTCCTGACGCCAACCGAAATGCGAGCTTAGTCTCCGCGAAGTTAATGAGGCTCTGACGGAGGAGACTCCTCCGCCAGCGGGCAATGAATGCGGACGGGACTCTGGCTTATCAGCTGAGGTCTTTAATAACAAATAAAGCATCTGCCCGGATGAATGCCTTATTCGATGGTGATGGCTCCGCAGATCTACAGCATAAGAAACTGACAAACAAGTAAGCAATTGTCTATGTTCTATCTATGTTCGAATGTTGAATTTATGTCCTCAGAACTGTGAATAATACAATTATAAGTAATAAAAAAAAGAAACATAAAAAACAAATGAGTATTTTCCCAGTAATCGCAATTTACCCAAATGTTTAATTTCGCGCAAGTTGCCCGCATACAATGTTTTAAAACAATAGTGTGCGATTAGCAACCGAACGATGCAGTCGCATTTTTCTACTCTGTCCGTCGGTTAACAAATCAGTCTTACAGCCAGTGCTTTACAGCCCTTTTCAGGGCTCTAAGCTTGTGAGCAGTAAATCCTTAATCAGTGCTTCAAAATATTAAACCTGTGTCCAGTAATATAAAAATATGCAATAAATCAGTAGCTCAGAGTACAGAAAGCAGTCGCGTGTTCAACTCTGTCCGTCGGGTAACAAATCAGTCTAACAGCCAGTGTTTTACAGCCCTTTTCAGGGCTCTAAAGTTTGTGAGCAGTAAATTCCTAATCAGTGCTCCAAAATTATTAAATTTGTGATCATAATATAAAATATAAATAATATAATAAAAATAAATCAGTAACTCAGTGTACAGAAAAAAAAAATATATATATATACGCAGAAATGTAATGCTGTATTCCGTCCCAACGTGTAACAATACCACCGGTCGTGTGCGACGTACACATATATAGTCAGTGCTGCGCAGTACTCCGCACCTTCGGGCAACAATAACATTAGTCGTATAAAAAATAAATAAATAATACCTACCGTCCACCAATATGGCCGGCCCCCACGATAATCTCACAGCCAAATCAGAGTGCAAAAATAAACTCCTACCTACACAACAGTCCAATTCAACACCGCCTACTCTAGTAGACGTTATTAACGAGACCACATCGATGTCAACAAAAAATAAAATTCTTCACCTGGAGAGAAAAGCCCTCGCAATCGGAATCAAACCTAGCGAAGTGGATGACCTCTTCAAATTCTTCAGAAGAACGATTGCTGAACAAGCATCCCACCAATCCACCCCGGCCTCCTCTGATGACGAAGACTTCAGCCGCCCGCACCGCGCCACGCGAACGCCAACACAACTTCGCCGCTTAGCACCCGGCCCCCACTCTCCGTCTAGTGCAAAGAGGCAGAGAACAAATGCCCCGACAACGTCAAACCGATTTGCCCCCTCCTCTCCCCCTGATGACCAGGAGGAAAACCAAAACGATTCTGAACACATGGAGACAGAAGCTTCCCAACCCCCGCATAACTCGGAAAAAAAGGGCTACCGCCAAAAAATCCCCCCAATCGTGCTATCAGACCCCACCTCTGCAATGGCAACCATCGCCATGCTCGAAGAGGGTCGCTCGAAAATCGCAAAGACGATTGTCAAAAACGGGAGCGTGCGGCTGTTCCCTGAAACAGCCACCGACTACCGCATCGCCCGCAAAATTCTCGACTGCAATGATGCAGCATACTACACGTACCAGCTCCCGGAGGAGAAAAAACTGAAGGTAGTGCTGAGGGGGCTCCCGCTAGGCACTCCGATCCCGGATATCCAGGAACTCCTAAAGGAGTACCCCGTCACCTCCGTCACCAAAATCCGCGCAGGGAAGGACAGAATGGAAACCTCCCTGACTCTAATCCTCGCGGACAAGACCGAGAAGGGCAAAAGCCTCTTCCATCTCAAAAGGCTGGGTCACTTCGTGATCACCACGGAGCCCCTCAGAAGGACAGCCAACATCGGGCAATGCCACCGGTGTCAAAAGTTCGCCCACTCCGCAGCCTGCTGCAGGAATCCGCCTAGGTGCGTGAAATGTGCAGGCGATCACCTCACCGCCGCCTGCACCAAAGACCCGTCCTCACCTGCCAAATGCGCAAACTGCCTAGTGCCACCAGCCAGCGCACCCGCCCCGCACCCCACAGACCCGTCACTGCGAGCCGCCCCTACACCACAGACCACGCCCGGCCCCAGGACCGCCCAGCCGCCCCGCCCACCTCAGCCCGAGGACGCGACCCTGCAAGGCAACCTAACTGCGCTTGCAATAGAGGCACTGCAGAAACTCATGTCTCCCGGATCAAGGGAGGACAAGATTAGGGACATCATAGAGATGGTCCCTAAACTGCTGTCAATCCTCCTCGCCCCCTAAATGGCGTCCCCACGCTGTTAAAAAATACATAACCCCATGGTGACACACGCCACCAAGCCAGAATGAAGGCGTTTGAGAATTATTACATTTTTTCCAGTCCCGCCACAAAAGCAAAAGACAAAAAAAAAAAAAAAAAAAAACAAGTGGTCGACCTCAGATAAAGCGCCTGTCTCTTCAGATGACATTAATTATCACTCATGGAGGCAGGTGCTTTATCCGTAATCGACATTCATTGTTGAAGATGACATATATTTAACTCATATTTTTCTCTATTTTCCTATTGATCTTTATGCATCTTCTGTCATCGTGAAGGGTTGTCTACCACAAATAAAGCGACTGTCACCAAGTTTGACATTAATTATCATTCACGGAGGCAGGTGTTTTATTCGTAACCGACGTTCATGGTTGTAGATGAGATATTATTTATTTATTTATTTGAGAGAGAATTACCCATCAATCTGTACACGTGCATATGACAAGTGCTTGTCTCATGGCCGACTTCAACGGCGGCAATGAGATATAATCTCGCGCTCGCTCTGTTAATTTTCTAAGTCTGCATACTCAACTAACTCTAAATGCCACTTACGGATGACCTGGCTGGCTGATTATCTCAGGGACACCGCAAGGGTTTAAAATCAATTGGAGATTCTAATGACGTGTAAAGGACACCAGGTGTCCAGGGTGGACACCAGGGAGGGCGTGGCCCAGGGTGGACAGGCCCAGGGAGGGCGTGGCCGAGGGTGGACACCAGGGGGGGCGTGGCCCAGGGTGGACACCAGGGGGGGCGTGGCCCAGGGTGGACACCATGGGGGGCGTGGCCCAGGGTGGACACGGCCAGGGTGGGCGCAGAGCGGGCGCGGCCCTGAGCCGGACGCTGGCTAACCGAATTAGTTTCGGGACGTTTATTCTGCTTGACAGTGCGACTAAGTGCGAGCCAATCCGATAATAATACTAATTTGACTGATTCTATTTTCACCATGAGGGATATACCAATGACTGTTCTCGACATCCTATCATTAGAAACATCGATTTTATATTTTAAATACTAATCTATGTTATCCTGCGAGCCATCCGGGAGACATCCGGAAAACTGTAGAGCCCCCACACACAGAGCAACAATTCGCGCTGGCGACCAGCAAATTGCACCGCGTGTAGCGAGTATCTGTACTTCTTGTGAGATTACGCAGACCGGGGACAACCGAAGGGTATTCCATTAACTTTGCAAATGTTACTTTATCTTTTATATTACGCGGCATTTTATGTATATTTAATGATATATAACTTCGAGTATCACCTGCAGAAACGACTTATTTACCAAAACTGACATTTTATTTAAATTACTCAAAGTAATGATTTTTTACTCAGTAAAGTAATGTTGCTGCCTTGGCGAGGGGCAGTCAGTAAAATACCTTGCGTGTTTCACACATTACGACACTCAATGTTGAAGCAATGCAAACTAGAAGAGTGCATGCAATTTTTAAGTGCGTAAAAGTAAAAAATTCGATTCCGAAATGTCGATTTTTTACTCAAAAACATAAAATATTTGCTAGATAAATTCCGATCGCGTTCACAACTCGACCGTATCGACAACGACTTGAGGTATTGCCAAAAGGATAAACCTATTATTTTGATTTAAATATTTAATTGACAATCAATGATCAGAAGTCATGTTTGATAAATTTTGAATTGACACTGATAAAATTGGATTTGTATATAATGATTTTTTTATTTATTCTTAAAACAGTGGAATTTATTTGATAAAGTTGAACCACCATAACTTATATCATGCATAAAAATATTGCCTACTTTTATCAAAAATATGTAACTTATTCAAGTTTACAATAAGCCCATGTCATATTTTATTATTTTTTAATTAATAATTTTATTTGGTGGATCCTTATTATTAGGTTTTTAAAATATACCTATAAGAGATGCGGTGCAAATTTTGGTTACTATCAATATTTGTGTGATCACAGGTCATCTTACCTACGCAACAACTTTAGTTACGTTTGCTAGTAATTATCACAGGAATCTACGATCAGAAATACAAATTATATAACTGCACCGAAAGATCTAATCACATAATGTTATAAATATGTGATTAATAATCTGTGCAAGTTACTAGCGAAAGAAAGTACGCAGCGGTCTGAAAGTAAAAATGACAATCGATAGAAGTTACATTCGCAAAACTGATAACTCTAGAGCAGTCATACTCAACCTGAGGCCCGCGGGCCCAAAACACAATTATTCCAAAATGAAATATACAAAATGCGTTTATAGAAAAAGGCTGACTGACTCTCATATTGGATAACAATAATAAATCTGATTTGTTTAAAATAGGAAACTGTTTGCCGCAATATCAAATTTTTAAACAAACGTTTAGATATTTTTAAGTTTTGTATTAATTTATTACATGGGGAGTAAATAGTAAACAGTTTGTCTCGATATCAAATATCACACTAACTTTTGAATAAACGTGTGGATATATTTAAGTTTAGTGTTTTATTTTTTGCATGGGAGGTAAATAAATGTAAAACCAGGTCTCCGATGACTGAAAGAGTTGTCTATCGCTGCTCTAGACCTGCGTATATCATGATCTAATGACACCAAACACTAGCTATAAATCGTAAAATCAATACCGGACATAACTTCGCTTCATTTTTTATTAGTAATAATATTCAACGGTTGAAGCTCGTTAAAGTTGAATGTAATTTGCAAAAAAATTGTTCGATAGTAAATAGAACTAGAAAAATTAGTTTAGCTTATTAATCTAAAGTACAATTCAGACATTTTTCTGCCAAATTTCCTGCAACCAGTATTCCGAATTACTGAGCAAAAAAAAAGTTTATTTCTTGGTACCCCGAGGCTATTTTGAAGTTATTATTATTCTCCCTCTTGATTGGGCCAGAATGTGCTTATTGAGGCATCATGTACTGGGGCGGGGAGTGGCATCGGTCGCGTGCCCACAGGAGGAAGCAGACCTGCAGGGGTGCACACTTGCAGGGGTGCACACTTGCAGGGGTGCAGGCTTCCAGGGCTGCAGACTCGCAGGGCCGCGGCGGCCAGGTGAGACTCGTAGCCCCTTTTAAATATAAACAAAACCAAACCGCCAAAGAGGTGTTTGATATCTAAACTGAGACAATGAGAGCTAATCCGCACTTCAAAGGCACTGTTGGCACAACATTTATGTAAGCTGGTATGAATAGCCCGTTGGTCATTCATTTGAATATGTATCATAACATGTTCAACCAGTCTGCCACGGATAAATGAGAGCTCTCATGAATTGAAATCTACCCCAACGTTTAGGGTGTCACGAGACGAGCGCAAACGGTGGCCTTTTTTATTGTTCCAGTGTAATGGTCCATCTCTTGATTGTACTTGATGGCGTGAAGAGCACTCGCCTTGCCTATTTCAAGTAAAAGAAAATCCACGCCATACTTTATTATAAATCTAGAAAGTCCGTATTTTTAATATTAACTAAAATTAATAAATGTAATATTGCGGGATTCCGCTGGGTGAAATATAAGTTTTCCCCTCGCAATTGAAATTACTGTATGACAATTAAAAAGGTGTGAAAAATCCACCCCCTGGCCAGGTAACTAATCGCAGCGTGTTACCAATGATTGTAGTAAAGTCAGCATTTTTAACCAACGCGTGTCTTTTGTGTGTAATAAAAAAATATAATAAAAAATCTAGATGCATTGCTTTGGCACTTGCAAGAGGGAAGCCGCGGAGGTGTCGGTTCGAATCCCGCTTATGTCGCAAAAATGCAAGGGTTTTTTTACTGTAGCATGTTACTATCAGTGATTTCCACTCATTTTCCTCCCAATTTTCAATATAGATAAATTAAGTAACAATCAAATAAATGAAATGCTACGATTTCGATTTCCAAGTCAGCCCATACTGACAAAAAAAAGGTGTATAACCTGCAAGCTTTTGTCACTTTGTTGCGAAATCCTGTCATTTCATTTGTTTAATTATCATTTTATTTTTATACGAGGGCGGTCCGATGAGTACTTAGCCTACAAAAGAAAAACGAAAATTTTGGAAAACTGGCGATTGATTTCTCAAAATAGTCTACTTTTAGCTCGATACACTTGACCCAGCGATGCTCCAACTTCTTTAACCCATCTGAAAAATACGTTTTCTCGAGGTCTGCAAAGTAGGCCTCCGTGGCGGCGATGACCTCTTCATTGCGACCTGGCGCCTATGAGATGGTTTTCCACTTTTCCCCCGGTCGTGAGCCCTTCCCTAGGTCGTGAGCCCTTCCCTAGGTCGTGAGCCCTTCCCTAGGTCGTGAGCCCTTCCCTAGGTCGTGAGCCCCGGTCGTGAGTCCCGCCGTGAGCGCCGGTCGTGAGCCCCAGCAGAGGCGGCCGGTAAGTATCGTAGCCTCGTAGAGAGGAAAAAGATATTTTAATTTTTTAGTATTAAAATATTTTACCATCGACTTGTTTCGGCAATATGATGAAATTATTGTGAAATTCACATCGCGGTCATATCAAAAAATATTCCCCATCCCCCCCGAGCTCCCATCGTAGCGGAGAACGGGAGGAAACTCGTTTTGCAAAGACTCAAAGACCGGCAAATATTACAAAGATGGGATTAATTCCAGTGGGTTTTTACACGTGAGAGCTTCTTTCATCCCCATCACAGACTCAATAACGCAAACAGAGAATACATGCACGACTTGTAACAACAACATGCTCCAAGAGCAGGGGACAGGCACACGCCGTATTGTAAGAAGCATAGCCCTAATATATATTATAAATAGCATAAAAGAATATTAATAATCATGAAATTTTATTATTTTTTCCCACGCCACGCGAGGTCGCTCGCGGATGACTTTTAACCGAAAGTCCTGACAACGTAAGACATACGAGCGCAAAATATAACATCAAATCATCAATTTGTCGTATAGCGTTGAAAACTGCTCCGGTGGTGTTGAAATTTAATTACTCACGTAAATGACAAAAATAAATAAAAACGTACTCACCTCCGGATCAGGAAGTTCAGAGAGCTGGACCCTGGCCGGGAAGCTGCTGGGCTGCACCAACTTCAGCACTTGCTACTCCTCGACACGACTTCACTCCACGGAGGCAGGGACGTTACTGAGGGGCGCAAATGTGACTGACCTCCCGCCCCGGCAGCGTCCACCGCCCATTCCACCACCCACATTAATTCATTTAACCCTTTACCTGCCGGCGCCGCATGGAAGTCCATTCCTGCTGCCTGGGGTCAATTCGACCCCATCGAAACAACGTGGTATTCATACTTCTAAACCTGAACAGTTTTATATTAAAAGTGCTAATTTGAGAATGAAAGAGCCAAGCAGCAATACTGTGGGATTTTTTTTCTCGAATATTAAAATATTCTGGGGTGAATATTTACCCACAAACGTCACGGAGTTCCTACAGTACAGACGAAAATAAAATAACGACGCAAGGATTCCGGATATTGATGAATAGAGTTTTTCGGAGTGAGTTGGAATAAGTGGGTACCAAATTTAACAAAAATATTATACTAAACTCAGTTTGATAATGCCAATAACCAATAAACACCAATAAAATCACAAAGTAAACAAATAAAGTTATAGGTCCATTTATTACACGGCTATACGCTCGTAGTGCATGAGGCATACATTTAGATCACTTATATTTATTAAATGACGAATTGAGTCCCGCATTTTTTTCTTGTACATATTGACTTGAAAATTTTAAGGTTTATATTTATGTGTAAAATTGAAAAACGCCTGCGTCTTTAACCAATAAATAAGCTTTGAAATCTGAAACATGGTGCCGATTTAAATAATTTTCATATTAAATATACAATGAAATTAAAAAAAAGTTTGTGTTTATAATTAGTATATGTAGATACTGGTCAATTTTTTTAATATATAAACAGCTTTAATAAAATTACGAAACAAGTTTATTTTGATTTATTAAAAAAATGCAATGTTTCAAATACATGGTTTACATATTTCATATACACTTTAAAATAATGCATATCTTATTCGGCTTCACTACATTTTTTACAAATTATTGAAATGGAGTCAAAATAACCCCTCCAGTATTTTTAGTGCTAAAGGGTTAAATGGACATCGAGAGTCTATCTTGATTTTTCATTTGGACTTACTGGGAAATTCTATTAAAGACCAGGGGTGGAGTTACATTTTAAAACAAAAATAATTTTAAGTCATAAATATGTTATACAAAAAATTTACCACTACGCAAAGGACCCAAATCGTCCAGGAAAATATTGCCCGTAGAGACCCACCAAATTCATTAGTAGCCTAACCCTTATGATAAAAATTGACAAGTAAACTGCTAATGGTCCTGATGTTTATTGAACGTCATCAGACCCGACTTTTTATAACTGGATTAAATTTAAAAAAATATGTGAAAGGTATACCAAAAAAAAAATTTCAAACTTTATTTGTGGAAAATACCCAAATGAACCCGAGTGAGAAAAATCACTTTCATTTTTTTAAACATTTATAAAGAAAATCACTTATAAATTTAGAGAAACCAAATTAAAAACGTTAATAAATCGAGAGATAACTAAATTTGACTAAAATTATATAAAAAAAACTAATATTATTGTATATAAAACCGTGTATAATTATGAAAAAAGTTCTACACGTATCTCAAATTTTATGTGAAAAAAGAACCAGCAGTTACTTTTCCTAGTGCAATTATTATCTCACGATTATAAATCGAGAGATAACTAAATTTGACTAAATTTATATAATTAAAATAAGAGAAATTAAAATCTTATAACAAAAACCGATTATAATTATGAAAAAAGTTCGACAAATTGTCTCAAATTAGGTTCAAATCAATCAAATTGGATGTTATTCTTATTAAAAAAATATATATATCACGTCAGAATCTTTTAAAATAATAAAAGTTCCCAAACTTAATTTTTACTAACCTCGGAGTAAATGTACACTCTAATGCTCAAATTTGATGTCAAGTTATGGTACGATACATTACTAAGACTACTACTACAGAGTAGAATGAAATTTTGAGTCAAAGTAATAAAGGCAGTCTTCTTTATAAGATCATACAATTATAATTTATCGTAGTTCGCCGTTCCTTTGGTTCTGTCGGTCCTGGAGCATTCAGAGGTGGCGTGCGGCTCCTGGCACTTCACGCATCTTCACGGCTGCGGCGTGTCAAAACAGTTGGCACCTGAAGCATTGGCTGCCGAGTGAGTTGGAGGTCCACTCGGCGGTGGAGGACTTCATCTTTCCACACTTTACACACCCCGCCAACTATCGGGAGTGCCTGAAGCGCCAGGCCTTCGTGGCCGGCCTCCAACGCTCCCTGAACCAAACGACCCCGACCCCTGCAACTCCTGGACTTCGAGGAGGTCCTCCGCACCCTGGTGAGCATTGAAGCCCACGTGCTCCAGTGCTCCACGAAGATAGAAGCTGCTTCGCTTCTGGCCGACACCTTCATCTTCACGCAGCCCTGAAACGGCAAAGGATTCTGACACCGTGTCCGGCCTCAAAACGCTCCATAAGCTCTCTTCGGACCACCTCCCGGTGCTTTTCATGCTCGGAGGCGAGCCGGAGAAGAAGACCAGGACTGACTGGCCCAAATGCAAGTCTCACATAAGCTCCAACGTCTCTCTGAGCTCCGCCACACTCGCGTCGACCCGAAGACTCAGCCACCTACCTCACATGACTTATAAACGAGGCCAAAAACCTCGCCTTTTTAATAAAAAAACAAAAAAACAATAAACATTATATGAAGTTGACTATTTTATAACAAAACAACGCAATGGCCCGAGTAAATATTAAAACATATCCTTGATAGAATACGCCTGCAAGGTCCAACTCGCCCAGGCGAATATAGCCCATAGAGACTCACCATATATTCATTGATAGCTCAGACAGCCCTGTTAAAAATTGACAAGTAAAATGGTCCTGATGTTTATTAACACAGTGGAGACATGGTAGATGTGAAAACTGACACCTGAGAAAACTTGTTAGTGTTAGCAAAATGTTGGTATAAATTGAGGCTTCTCTTTGTTGATAAGAGCGATGCTCAAATGCGAGTCCAAAACCAAGACTGATAATTCACGGATAATATCATGTAATTAAATATTATGTAACAATATTGAATCATTTCGAGTGTGGTGTAATATATACCAATTGCCGTCATTTTTCTATTTAAAAAATTGTACCAAAACTTTAAACTGGCAGGTTTAAATATTTGTTTAGTAAAATGGTGTCTGGCCCGTGCGCCACTGCCAACTCGCGAGGGTGTACTCCTGTGGTACTCGCAGACCTGGGTACGTGCGCCACTGCTGGATCCGGGAAATATTCCATTAAAGATCAGGGGTGGAGTTACATTTTAAAACTAAACAATTTTAAGCCATAAATACAATATGTTATACAAAAAAATTATAATAACGCAATGGACCGAGTTAATATTAAAACATAGAATACGCCTGCAAAGTCCAACTCGCCCAGGCGAATATAGCCCATCGAGACTCACCATATTCATTGATAGCCTAACCCTTATGTTAAAAATTGACAAGTAAACTGTTAATGGTCCTGATGTTTATTAACACAGTGGAGACAAGGTAGATGTGAAAACTGACACCTGAGAAAACTTGTTAGTGTTAGCAAAATGTTGGTGTAAATTGAGGCTTCTGTTTGTTGATAAGAGCGATGCTTAAATGCGAGTCCAAAACCAAGACTGATAATTCACGGATAATATCATGTAATCAAATATTATGTAACAATATTGAATAATTTCGAGTGTGGTGTGATATATACCAATTGCCGTCATTTTTCTATTTAAAAAATTGTACAAAAACTTTGAACTGGCATTTTAAAATATTTTTTCAGTAAAATGGTGTCTGGCCCGTGCGCCACTGCCAGCTCGCGAGGATCTACTCCTGGGGTACTTGCAAATCTGGGTACATGCGCCACTGCTGGATCCGGGAAATTGAATCAACTCCACATTGGACTGGGTTTTAGCAGTCCACGCAGACGGATCAGAGTTAAAGGGATTATGAGAGTTACACGACTTCTGCATTTGGAGGATGTGTGGATGACGCAATGCTTTATGGAAAAACATTATTTGCTCCAAGCTTATCACCATACAATTATAAATAAAAATATAGCTTTTCAATGAGAGTTTCATACTTTTAATATTGATAAGAGTCTTCGAGAGTTGATAATTTTCAATTTCAATTGTACAACTAACATTCACTTCGTTTGATAATGCTAACGTGAAAAGTTAAACTAACCGTGTGGTAATATCCATAAATATATCTAAACGTTTATTTAAAAATTAGTACTTGGAAATGGAATTACAATTCCATTTTAATATTTTAAATGATAAGTAAAACACTTGAGTGATTTTTCCACATAAAGATTTTTATTGGTGACCGGTTTCGCTAGCCTTTCACGTTTGTGATAATGGCAACGTGAAAGGTTGGCGAAACCGGTCACTCAATTATTTTACGTATTTTTTTTAAATATTAAAAATTTAAGTATTTTAGGCAAATCGGATTTATAATTGTTACATGCTGCTCTTTCAAGGTAAAAATCAGTAAGCTGATTTTTGTATACGTTTTTTGTTATTTTAAATTTGAACTTTTTCTATGAGATGAGATATAAATTTCTTTAAAATGATGTGTGAAAATATGCTCCAGCTAACGTTAAAATTTAAAAGCTCTTTATTATTACTGTATATATATTTGATATAATCAATGAATCGGTATGAGTTAAAATGCATTTATTTAGAATCTTGATATTGTTGCATTTAATTAATAATAAAACATAATTGCATGCATGGTCCTATTGAATAAATATTGTGTTCTGGTGTTCAATGCTTGCAGAAATTATTTTGTTTTGAAAGTATAAATTATAGTTTGTTTTATATAATGCTAAATTTTAATATGTGATTATAATTTTAAAAAATCTTGTTGTACACATAGTACTGATATAAATACAGTAAAATGGTTTTTTGGTATATTTTGTGATTTTTAGTACATTTATGAAATCCAATTTGATTTCATGGTTTTAAATGAAATTCACTTCCTTTTTTGGCTGAAGGCTTACAGTAAAACATGTGTATGACCATTCTGTCGGGACTTCCTGACCTCGGTGGGGATGCTGCTGAGATGTGAAGACCGAGGTCGTTTCCTCGTACCCCTGCAAATGCGTGCTGTGAATGTGAGCAAGGTCAGAGCCTACAATACCGAGACCCCTCCATCTGGTATCAATACACAAATGGGGTAGATCATATTTCTGTTTTTCGGATTAAAATAAAGAAGGGTTGTGTTTATATAAACAAATGTACAAATATATATAAACGCATATATCAGGGTTGCACCAACATTTCATCACTACAAGCTACCTGTATTTTTTAAACCAGAGGCTGCGGTCTACCAACACCGTGATTATAAACAAAAGTAGTAATTTAAAGCCAAAAATAAGTTTCATTAAAAATATACATATTTAATATAAGAGAAAATATGAATTGGTTTTCACCAACTAATTAGCTTACGTGGGACTATTATATATAATATGTTTATAGTGTTTATCTGAGATGTGTGCATATCAGAAAGGAATAGTCCCGGGATCGATCGGTGGACACTTTGGCCACCCCTGAATTTGGTAATATTAAACAGACGCAGTTGAACGTTCAAATTCATATTTTTAATGCATATTTTTTTTATTTCTCGTAAAGCTAGCCATAGGATATTTTAACGGTATTAGAACCAGATACAAAACCGGATTTTAGAACCAGACTTTGATATTGAGTATGATATTTTTAAATTTATAATAAAATATAATTGCATGAATGTTCCTAATGAATAAATATTGTGTTCGGGTATATGATTATCGAGTGTTCAATGCTTGCAGTTATATATTTTCATTTTGTTTTGGAAGTATAAATTATATTTCTTTTTGTATATTGCTAAATGTAAATCTATGATAAGATCATATTTTTAAAAAATCATGTTATAAATATAATACGTAAATGAATATCAGTTTTTTTCTGAATCAATTGAAACTACAGTCTACAAATGGAGTTTTGACAGGGGGCTATCTCCAAAATCGATGTATTTTGAAAATATTTTGCGATAAAAATACTCCACCAATCAAAAAAAAAAAATCAAAAGATAGATGCAATCCTTTCTCTACGCAAAAAATATTTTATTTCGTAAATATACGCATTTTGTAGATCATACATCACGGTCACTCACGGTCCAAGAACCCTAAGCATTAAGGAGTCTATTTTTTAATTTGAATTTAAAGATTACACATAAATATATCGCATAGGTAGAGTATAAAAATAAAAAAAAATTATAACTTTAACAAACTTTGGTTTTGAAAATTCGTCATTTTATCCCATTTTTCAACATCTTTAGGACGTTATTTTTACCTTAAAAAAGGACGCTAATCTTATAATAAAAATAGTTAAATCGAGTTTATAATTTTTCAAATATACATAGAAAAATATTGTGACAATTTAATTAATTAAATGACACGATTTACTTTATCATGTTTATCTGAGCATTAATAGTATCAGTTATATATTTTTTTTATTAAAATATTTGTTCTGATCAAATTTAAATAAGAATCAACGAAAATTAACAACGAAGCAAATACAGAGAACCTAATTAAGTGATAATTATAATGAAATATTTGAAGCTTTTTTTAAAAGAAATATTGTAATTTTACGTTTAACTAATCAAGAGAGAGTTAAAGTACAGTTCTCAAATTTTACAAGCCTCATACGCTAAATTTGTTAATAGTAATATTTAAAAATATGTATAAATTATAATTAGGACTATTCTGAAGTCGATGAGATCATCTTGGATATCAGCAAGAACCACCAGAACAAATATGGTTATTCTGTCTATGGAAGAATTAAAATATATAACGAAACTATAATTTATACTCCAAAAACTTGAGAGAGCAGCATGTAACAATTATAAATCTGATTTGCCTAAAATACTTCAATTTCACACTGATTTTTAATATTTTAAAAATAATAAAAATACTTGAGTGATTTTTCCACATATAGATTTTTATTGGTGACCGGTTTCGCCAACCTTTCACGTTGGCATTGTCACAAACGTGTGATGAGATTATCTTGGACATTAGCAAAAACCACCAGAACAAATATGGTTATTCAGTCTATGGAAGAATTAAAATATGTAACGAAACTATAATTTATACTTCCAAAACAAAATGAAAATTTATACCTACATGCATTTAACGCCTAATCATGTACCCGAACATAATATTTATTCATTAGGAACATTCATGCAATTATGTTTTATTATAAAATTTAAAGTAACCAAGACATTATCAAGATTGTAAATAAATTATAGTATTTTTTAAAATCATACCATTTACATTTTAACTCATACCGGTTCATTGAATATAACATATATATGTAAACAATTTTTTTTTAATATACCATATGTATATATATATATATATATATATATATATATATATATATATATATATATATACAGCTTTTAAATTTGTATGTTAGCTGTAGCATATTTTCACACATCATTTAAAAAGAAAATATACCTCATCTAATATAAAAAGTTCATATTATAAACTATTTAAGATATGTCAACAAAATATTATTTGAATTTAACGAGCTATAGTAAATTAGCGATACTCAACCGGCGGTCCAAGAACCGTTAGCATTTGGGAGGCCTTTTTTATTGAAATTATAAGATTAAATATATATCTATCGCATAGGATGAGCTTAAAATTTTTAATTAAAATATATATATATTATACATTGGTTTTGAAAAGTCATCATTTTTTACAATTTTTCAACATTTAGAAGGTTTTATTTTACCTTAAAAAAAGACGTTAATCAAAAAGGTAAAAATCATTTTTAATTTTTATAATATTTTGTAAGAAAATCAATTTAGAAAAATATAGTGACAAGAGCTTGTAAGCAAATATACACCATTTTTGTCAGTAAATTAAACGCGAAGCGAGATCGTGTCATTTAATTAATTAAATTGTCACTTTATTTTTATATGTTAACAGTCGATTTTTTCACAGAATATTACAAAAATTATAAACTCGATTAACCTATTTTTTATTATTTGATTAGCGTCCTTTTTTAAGGTAAAATAAAGTCTTGAAGATGTTGAAAAATCTTCACTCGGGAAAAAACATATTTCTCATATTTAAAGTAAATTTATGCGAAGTGAAATATTTTTTGTGTAGAAAACGACAAATGTAACTTTTTGCATTAATGTTTTTTGATTAGTGGAGTAGATTTTTCGCAACATATTTTTAAAAAACTACGATTTTGGAGATGGCCCCCTTGAAATGTCAATTATGCGCTTATTTCGTATTATCATCTTTGGCGAATACTTATAAACTTTATCTTCATTTTTTCTGTCAAACATAATTATTTATATCAGTACATATTATGTTAACAAATTGATTTTTTTTAATTAGGATCTTATCATAGATTTGCATTTATAATATGAAACCTTCATTTATACTTCAAAAACAAAATGAAAAATATATAACTGGAAGCATTGAGCACCAAATACCGGAACACAATTTTTTTTTCAATCTCATGCAGAAAGAGGCTACTTATTTATTTATTTACATTATTGTACTTTCCTACAAACCACCAAGTAACCAAGTCAATATCAAAATTAATGGAATTGGTATTTATTTTGTAATATTCCATTTCATTATAATAAAATAAAACCAAGTGGTTTTGGAGACTACGATTATTTCACTTGTAGCGAGAGCTCTTTCGCCGAACACGGCATCTTCAAAACTCTAAGAACTCTCGCTACAAGTGAAATAAACGTAGTCTCCAAAACCACTTGCTTTTATTTTATTATAATATCAAGATTGTAAATAAATTAGTGTATTTTCTAAAATCATACCATCTGCATTTTAACTCAAACCGGTTCATTGAATATAACATATATATATATATATATATATATATATATATATATATATTTTTTTTTTTTTTTTTTTTTTAAATTTGTACGTTAGCTGTTGCATGTTTTAACACATCATTTTAAAAGAATTTATATCTCATCTAATATGAAAAGTTCATATTTAAAAACTATTTATGATATGTCAACAAAATATATATTTTTAATTTTACAATCTTAATCAGCAACACTCAACATGCGGCCCGCAACAATATTATTCAAAAATGAAATTTAAAAAAAACGGACATAGAAATCAGCTGACTGATTTTTACCTTGATGGCGTACTGAGAGTATCATGTAGCAATTATAAATCTGATTTGCCCCAAAATAGTGAATAATTTGTCTCAATATCAAATTTCAGACTAACTTTTAAATAAACGTTTGGATATATGTAGATAGGTTTTGTGTTTTATTAATTAAAATTTTAATCGAAACCGATCGCCAATTGAACTTAACATGTGAAAAAATTACGGTACTTGTTTTTTATCCGACCACCAAAGAAACTTGTCTATTGTTTTGCTTCTTTTGTTGGCAACAGCGAGTAAACACGTATTGTGAATTACGTATTTGAATTAAATAAATATATTGGTTTCAAAGTATAACCGTCAAAGATAACCGTCAAACAAAAAATGAACTTACTTCAGTTATCAACAATCGTACACGACAAGGCTAGTAGCGTACTTTTTCTACAACAGCGTGGTATTTCGTGTGAAAATGCGACACATAGATCCTTTCGACACCATCATGGATGGCATTGTAACATTCTGGCAACCAGGATAATGCATGTCTCATATTTCATTGTTTATAAAATGTGACTTTATTGAATACTTAAAACTATATAAATATATGATACAAAATTGAAAAAAAAAAATTCATTTCTTTGACGGTTATACTTTAAATTAAATAAATAAACAATACGTGATGACTCGCTGTTGCCAACAATAGAAGCAAAACAATAGACAAAGTTCTTTGGTGGTCGGATAAAAAACAAGTACCAAAATTACTTAAGTATTACAGTGAATTCCACTAAGCACTGTTTGTAAAAATTATCAAATACTTTTATTTATTCATCAGGGAGTACTTAAATGTAAAAAGATTATCATCCAAAAATGTTGCGGCTCATGTAACATAGCAAATATGTATTGTATGTGGCCCAAAAGAAAAAAGGTCGAGTATCGCTGATCTAAACGATTATTGATAAAGACAAAAAAATATTACTTTCTCTGCTTAATGTTTATGTAATTTCAATTTAAATTTTGAACACAGCGGTAGTTTTTTTTTAAATTATACATAATAATTATAATTTTTCAACCTCTATGGTAGAAATGATTCATATTGTCTTTGACTTCTCGCGTAATGTGATTTCAAAATAAGAACAATTGCTCGCTTGTTGCTGTCAAAAACCGGGAGAGATTGCTGGAGGTTTTTAATTTTTATTGAATCTATTGAAACTACAGCCTACAAATGGAATTGTGAGTTAAAATATCAATATTTGTTTACAATTTGTTGTGGCTATAAGTTATAAGTTTCATGCGCTTATTTCGTATTGGCGAAAATTTATAAACTTCTTCATGTTTTTTCGTGTTTATCTAAGCATTGATAGTCTCGTATTTTTTAAGCTTTTTTTATCAAAATATATGTTTCATACAAATTTAAATATATACAACAGTAAAAATAAACAATATTGCAAATACCTAATTAAGTGATCATTATAATAAAATATTTAAAGCTTATGTTTAAAGAAGTCATTGCCAGGAAGAAAGAGAAACAAAATGATGACAAAATACCGCGTATATTCATGGCTGATTTTAAGGTTATTTTTGTATGCAGCTGTATATATTTTGTTTAAGGTATATTAAGTTGGTTTATTGGTTATAAAAAAATATATAATTTTCAGTACAATTTAAATTACAGATATTTTATAATAAATTAAAACAGGGAGGTCTTTTCAACAAAGCACCAAAACATACTTTGTATGGGTCGTTGGTGTGTATTTTATTTAAAAAAAAAATTTAAAAAAACATACAAATACAATACAATAAAATGAAAAAAACAAAGTTGTTTTTTAAATTATAAAATATTTTTTATTAAAAAAGATACATACTGTAAAAGTAACCCAAAAAGAACACGAGTTTTCACATGTTAATTTAATTATTAATGGGCTTTATCTCATAATAAAACATAAATTGGAACCTTATGAATAAATATGAATAAAAAAAATTATAGTAATGAAATATTGTCGATTTTGCGAGAGCGCCGCCCATTTCGTTACCATTTTGGCCAGTCGTGAGGTACACATCAAAAAGTTATAAAATACAACATGTTTTGGTATAGAAAATACAAAACATACTCTTATAAACGAAGTGGAGATACTATTATGTTGTCTTACGTAGCTAAGTAATTAAAAAGAATATTTCCCTACAATAATGATATTTTATCACATTTATTCGCGCAGCGTTACACATACTGTCACAGAAGTTAGGGGCGGCAGTCAATATGTTTTATTTATATTTATAAAATTTCTGAAGTGGTTCTTCGATTTTCCATCTGTCTCTCAGTCAACTCATTCGGCACCCATTATCCTTCCCTCTGATTTTTCCCATGACATGTAAATCTTTGGAAATATCTTGGCGAGTCATGTTAAATGCCTCCGCAAGTTGATGTGTTTGCGTATCATTTTCATTCAATAACACTTTCAGATCAGCGTCTTCAATTATTTTTGGTCTTCCGGAACGATATTTGTCCTCGGTGTCGAAATCGCCAAACCAATTTTCACAGGTAGTTTTCGGTGGTGAATGTTTGCCGGAGGCCACCTCAAGCAAACAAAGTGCTTCAGCTTCATATTTTTCATGTAAAAGCATAAAAGCGAAGCTTCCTGCAAATACTGCTTTTTTGGCACAAAACTTGACATCTTCATTGTTAGAAAAATATTATTGCGTTGCGATATGAGTTGGTATTATGATTGCTTAGTGTTGACAGATATCTAAGCTATAAAAAATACAAGTACATATAGACATATATGTCGACTACATGTGTTGTTAGCGCCATCTATGTGTTAAATCCTGAAACTTGGTGGCGCATCTATATATATATATATATATATATATATATATATATATATATATATATATATATATATATATATATATGTTTTTGGGAAGAATGTTTGTTTTTCTAAAATAATACAGCTTATGTGTACTCATAATCAAGTAATTGTTGATTGATAATGTGATATCGTATCAGTCTGAAAATATTTAGAATCGGTTTTGTTGAATTATTTTTATTTAGAAAAAAAATCCATTTGCATATTCAGATCCAACGTTGGCAACCCTGACGCATCCAAAGTATTGCGAAGGAATCGCCGTTTTACGCGGCACCACGCGATGTGTGCCGAGAAGCAGGGCAGAATCGGGCGTGGCGGGCTGGCGGCGCGCTGGTCCGGCGCGGCTCTCGCGCGTGTGCGATGGGCGGGGCACACACACGCACACGCGCGCGCGCACGCACACACGCGCGCACAAGCCGCGCGCACCCGAACTCGATATTTGTCAGGGATTATAGCCCCGTGCTAGCGCCTCGAGCAATCAATACTCGGAACGCCCTCTAAACTGGTCTAACTAACCAAGAGAGAGTAAAAATACTGTTTTCAAATTTTACGAGCCGCGTGATTTAAATTGTTAAAAATAATGGTACTTGTTTTTTATCCGACCACCAAAGAAACTTGTCTATTGTTTAGCTTCTTTTGTTGGCAACAGCGAGTAAACACGTATTGTGAATTACGTATTTGAATTAAATAAATATATTGGTTTCAAAGTATAACCGTCAAAGATAACCGTCAAACAAAAAATGAACTTACTTCAGTTATCAACAATCGTACACGACAAGGCTAGTAGCGTACTTTTTCTACAACAGCGTGGTATTTCGTGTGAAAATGCGACACATAGATCCTTTCGACACCATCATGGATGGCATTGTAACATTCTGGCCACCAGGATAATGCATGTCTCATATTTCATTGTTTATAAAATGTGACTTTATTGAATACTTAAAACTATATAAATATATGATACAAAATTGAAAAAAAAAATTCATTTCTTTGACGGTTATACTTTAAATTAAATAAATAAACAATACGTGTTGACTCGCTGTTGCCAACAATAGAAGCAAAACAATAGACAAAGTTCTTTGGTGGTCGGATAAAAAACAAGTACCAAAATAATATTTAAAAAAAAATAAAAATTACAATAAGATATCGTTCTGCCAAAGGCCGAAACAAACAGCCAGGATATGGTGACAGAGGACTAGTCTGAAGTCGATGAGATCATCTTGGATATCATCAAGAACCACCAGAACAAATATAGTTATTCTGTTTATATAAAAGTTAAAATGTATAATGAAATTATAATTTATACTTCCATAATAAAATGAAAAATATAACTGCACGCATTGAACACCTGGTAATCATATACCGGAACACAATATTTATTCATTAGGAACATTGATGCAATATGTTTTATTATAAGTAATCAAAGCAATATCAAGATTAATAATATCAATTAAACTAAACATTTGAAAAATCACAATAGTATTTTTTTATTTTAAAATAAAATAAAAATATAATAAAATAGAATCAAATACTTTTATTCATTACACGGAGAGTAAATGTAAAACCAGGTCCCCACTAATTGATTTTTAATATATGGCTTTAAAAAGTCATCATCCAAACATGATGCGGCTCGCGTAACATAGCAAATATGTATTATATGTAGTCCAAAATAAAAATGTTGAGTATCGGTGATCTAAATGATAAATGATAAAGACAAAAGAATATAAAATATTTTAAGTAATTTCAGCTTAAATTTTGCTCACAGCGGTAATTGTTTTTGGTAATTATATTTCATTTTTCAACCTCTATGGTATTAATGTTTAATGTTGTCTTTGACTTCCCGCGCATTGTGGTGTCAAAACAAGAACAATTGCTCGCTTGTTGCTGTCAAAAGCCGGGATGGATTGAAACTACGGCCTACAAATGGAATTGTGAGTTAAAATATTGGTATTTGTTTACAATTCGTCGTCGCAATAAGTTTCATGCGCTTATTTCGTATTGTTTTTGGCCAAAACTTATCAATAGTCTCGTTTTTAAATTTGTTTTTTTATTAAAATATATGTTTTTCCTCCAAATTAAAAAAAAAATCCAAAGAGCCGATTTAAGATTATTATAATTAAATATTTAAAGCTCGTGTTTAACAAAGTCATTGTGATTTTACGTTTAACTAACCAGGAGAGAGTAAAGGTATAGTATTAAAATTTCACGGGCCGCATACGTTAAATTTGTTAATAATATTTTTTTTTTAATTTTCTAGCTGTACGGATCTCGTGGTGCCAAAGGCCGAAACAAACTGGGAGGAAATGGTGACGGAGGACTTTTCTGAAGTCGATGAGATCATCTTGGACATCAGCAAGAACCACCAGAACAAATATGGTTATACTGTCTATGTAAGAACTAAAATATATATCTTAGTTTTTCTGTCAAACAATGTGTTTGAAGCACTTAATTCACGCATGAAGCAATTGGAATAAAAACACTCTTAACGTATTTTCTGAGGAAGGATTCAAACCAGCACTTTTTGGCTATTGCGATCTTGTGACTTCAACCTTTTAACTTGTATAGAATTAGAATCACTTTATGCAAGTGTGTGACTTACTAACATTCTTAACGTTTTTTGAGGATGAGAGTAGCATTTTTTGTCTTGTTATCATATCATAATCATATTTTCTGTAGTCCAATTTTTCATAAATTTCTCTTTGTTTTGTTTCAGTCTGAAATAAGAGAGGACTTTAAATTTGAGGAGAACTGTAAATCAAATGAAAATTACTCGTACAACAATACCGATATGTCAGTCTCCGAAATAGTAAAAGGCGACATTCAATTGGCCACCAATTACCTAGGCCAGACTCCTGAGACATCTGATAACAGTGAAATTCCAAATGACAACACCAAAGATTATTTAATATTTGAAGAAATGCTGAATTTACCAGAATTTCCTGGTGCGAAAATCTCTTACAGATGCTATATTAGTCATATTAACAATAATGTCCTAAAAAAGCGAAAGAGACGGTCAAAACCTAAGAAGGAAAAGGTCAAAAAGGAGACCAAGCCTTTATATAAATGTATGCTTTGCGAATACTCTTCTCCAAGAGTTAGATCAATTAATGGTCATATTCAATCACATGAGAACGATGATATATTTGAATGTGACCAGTGTCTATATAGCTGTGATAAACTAAATAAATATATGACCCACAAGCTTCTGCATAAAGGCAATCACATCTTCAAGTGTAAGCATTGCTCTGCTGAGTTCAAAACTTCCGGGCAGCTGCGGACCCACAGATCACAATCACACATTGAACACAAGATACATGTGTGCGATCAATGTGAGTATGTCACGGATCTCAAGAAGAACATGAACAGGCACATTCTAATTCACAGTGCCAAGATGGTGGCGTGCAAGAACTGCTCTTTTCGCTGCTCCCTACCAAGTACTCTAAAAATACACCAACTGATACATTCAGCTGTGAAACCCTTTGCCTGCGATGAATGTGACTACATATCCACACGCTCAACCGATGTTAGAAAGCATAAGTTGATACATTTAAAGTTGAAGCCGTTTTTTTGTGGTAAATGTGATTATACATCTCGTTTTCCTAGCGATCTTATAAGGCATAGGAGTATTCACAATGAAGAACGGCCTTACAGGTGTGAATTTTGCAGTTTCTCTGCTCGAAATGTTAACAGCTTAAATCGACATTTGCATAAGCATTCCGATACTCGAGCGTATGTATGCAATGTGTGCAAAACCACTTTCAAAACTTCCAGCAATCTTCATCGGCATTATACAACTTTTCTCCACCAAATGAAACGGGAGGAGCAATCATTGCAAATAATAGATATAAATAAGTCTACATTGTAGAATTGACTCCTAGGAAATTAATATCCCAACTGATCACTAGTTGATATTTGAACCCCTTCATAAAAAATGGCTATTTGAGTTGAGGTTGGCGCTCAAGGACTCAAAACTTGACTTCATGATTGTGTATTTTTAGAATTCCTGGTTTATCAAGGGTACTCGCCATACATTGGACTTTTAACCAGAGTAGAGCAGACGAGTGGAAGTAGTGAGCATTAAAAATGTGTAATAAGATCATTTAAACACACCCTAAGGGTTGCAAGCCTCTGGACCCACTCGTCTCAAGGATCTCTAAGTCTCACTATTGATCTAACATCGCTTACAAATTTTCATGGCAATTAAGCTCTAGATGAAATGTTAGAAATAAGGTGTTTTAAAGAAAATATATGTATTTTGTTATAAAATGTGTACTTTTACAATACAATCTTACAAAACATAAACAACCTACCTCATTAACCTATGCCTTTTGTTAATTTATTTTTACAGATGTAGTTCACTACATTAGGAGTGAAAGAATATAACCTCGTCTGAGTACATAAATCCCAAAGTATTAATATTTAACTTTTTGTAAAATAAATAATGGGTTATTTTTTGAAAATAAATTTTGGGTTATATATATGTTATTAAAAGTCTTTTCATAACTAGTCTCAAGAACCCCTTGAAATGCAAAAGCGTCGTCAAAAATATCAAACACATCGTTTTTGTGTAACATAAACGATTGTATTTATTTTACTTTACCAAAAATGTCTTACTTTTCTATGTCTTTTGTAAAACTAGTCTAATTTAACCTATAAAGTATTTTAAATTTTGCAATTATTATAGTGATGGTTTACTTACCGAATAGCTGTAAAATATTGTTGCTTGTTAGACTAAATTTTTTCGCGCGTCTATTTGACTGATTTATCTAATCGGAGCAACTCAAAAAGTTTTTTCAATTGCGTTATATCCACTATTATAATATATTTTATCTTATAAAATATTTAAGTTAATTTAATATGTTTAAAAGATATGTATATTTTACAGCCATAAACGTGCTTGGCCCCCTCTTTTGTACCGACAAATTAAACGGCATTTTTGTCTATTAAACACTGACAGTTTGCGTTTGTTGACCGAAGAGTTCGGCTTGGCGGCTCCGAAAATAATTAAGGTATGTCGATACCGCGTCGTTAACTAATGAACTGATCATAAAAGACTAGCGTCGCATCATTTCTTTTCAATTTTTGTGTGAGAATTTACTCGTACAAGGCCATTTTTACTCAAACTATAGATATAAACAAATGAAAAGCAGAATGCACCTACCCAAGCTTCCTTAATTTACGTTTTTCTGGCTAATTAAGTTAGAACTGTCTGTGGAATATTTCACCGCCAGTCTTTCATCAAAAAAATATACTACCTCATATTAAATTTTATAATTTTAACCGCACGCTGTGCTTTTGCTCGAATAAATAGTGTTTTTTTGTTGTTTAATTAAAAAAGTAGTAACGCCTGTAGTTAGCGGGTACGTACTTATATGCAGATTTAACTCCATTTTATAATATTTTACATGGCGTATATATTTATATTTAAATACACAGCGTAGATTATTTATTTAACACTATTAAAAAATATTCTACTTTCATCCAAATATTTGTCAGATAACCGGCGCGGTCGCTTGGGTACTTAGTGATTTTTGAAATTATGCATTTTGCTGTAATAGGCCGATATTATTTTAATTTTATTATTCAAGGTAATTTCTATTATTTTTAAATCATCTTTTCATAGTTGGGTCTAATTAAACACTAAAATATTTAACAAAATTGAATGAAATTCTTCAATTGACAAATCGATTCTCTGAGCTCTTAATCATGCAATATCCAAACTCTGATCTCCAAAGTCATAAAAACTTTTCCAATTAAATATTTAATAATTTCTCTCTTCAATTCTCGTATAGTGGGTCTGATAGTCCGAGTTTCCGATAGACGCGGACATAACTGATGTTGATATTTAAATGTTATCCTTTCAGATGCTGGATCTAGAAGAGATTGATGATCCTCTGACTGATCCATTCGCATCAATCGGAGATGATCCCCTCAACCAGGAAAGGGATAACGGCTTTGAAAGCAGCTCCTCGGGTGAAGTATACCAAAACCATCTGAAACTCAATATTCCCACCAGCATCACCCAGCACCTCACCATCCACAAGATACCTGTCTCAGATAATGGACTTACAATCACAAGGATCGACAGTAACAGTGTATTCAACAATCAAATTAAAAATTACAATGGTGATGATTTAAAAATGCCAAAGAAACGAGGCAGAAAGAAAGGGTCAAAGAACAAATTCAAGCGCGGTGTTCCCATCCTTCCAACCGGCGGAGCATGGGAGGAATGCGCTTTAACCTTCAACAACGGCTCCATGGTCATCAAGAAAGTTGGCGGGTCTGAGAACTTTGCAGATCAAGACCTGGCACTCATCCTGAATGGGAGGAATGGCAGCAGTGAAATCGGACGTGTGAAACGGAAATACACAAAAAGAATAAAGCTAGATCCGTATGTCAACACCAACTTTGCGCCTCAACATTATGAAGGTTTGCACCAAACACAAGTCATTTAATAACTTTCTTGAATATATTTCCCGTCAGATGAATGAATGTAATAGTATGACATTTTTTCTGTTGCGTTCACAGATCCACCGGCCATACGAGAGGCCAGTCGAGTGATAGTAGAACTGGATCCTGCACACTTTTTCCCGGACGAGCCGTACCCTCGGCAGCGGCGGCGACGCAACGGCGGAAAGGGCAAGCGCGCCAAGTGGGCTGCCTTGCCCCACCACTGCTCCATCTGCGGAAAGGGCTTCAAGGGCCACAAAGGACTGCTCGCCCACAAGAGCCTCAAGCATGGCATCGAAGACCTCACCGGGTGTTACCCCTGCGAGTGCTGCGAACAGGTACCTCCC
Organism: Atopsyche davidsoni; assembly: GCA_022113835.1. Lineage (NCBI taxonomy): Eukaryota > Metazoa > Arthropoda > Insecta > Trichoptera > Hydrobiosidae > Atopsyche > Atopsyche davidsoni. The sequence continues at coordinate 1,183,931 of JAILWY010000028.1, forward strand.
TCCCAACCATTGCTAATCTTCTATTACCTATTACCTTTCGTACACTTTTACAAAGTGAAAGCTAGGTCTTGTTTGATAGATATTTTTACACGATTATAATAAACTTTCTCCCGCCTATCTGCTCTATCCTATCATAACTAATAGCCAGCTTGCCGATTAATACAGTCATATGGTCTTTGAACTCTTAAGAAATGAGACCTGAAGTTGTCGCTTCGTAGACCTTGCTGCCAATTTCAATTGGATAGCGATGAAGAAACTATTTCTTTTGTAATGATTTAAGTGTTAATATATATGTTTAATTTTATCTAGTGGCTGTGAATTCTACAAGCAAACTCTAAAATTTAAAATCCTTTTTTTATTTCTTTGGGATTGTATCAATGACATTTCTCCCAAAATCACTAGTCGATGTATAGTTGGGTCTTCATCCTGGTGTCGATAGAAAATAACAGAACAGTGTACAATTCAAATTCCAGGTGTTCCAGCTGAAACGAGACCTTGCCCAGCACCTCCCAGAGCACGTTGATGGCAGCGGCCGGCTGCCCTGCCCCGAGTGTGGCGCCAGGGAGCCCGACGTAGCGCAGCTGGCGCGCCACAAGGCGCACGTGCATCCGCACCTCGGCACGCTCGGCCGCAACTGGTTCCACACCTGGGGTGACCGGTAGTATCACTTATTTGTGCATTTGCCGCATTCCAGTGCTGACTATCGCTCCAGACACTACTAAGAGCTGCCGAGTGGCATTGCGTGCAAGTGAGTTAGCATTGCTGTGTGTTCTCTGTTGTAATCCATGTTACGGCACTGTTCTCTCATTCTTGACATCACAGCTGATTTAAATGCAGTTTATTTACAAAGCATGAGTATTTAATAATAACTGTGTAATATTATATATTTTTTAAATTGTTATGAGGTTATTCTCCATTGAAATCTATTCCATTTTGATAAAGTTATAGGCAATTTCATTTCTTATTGTATCAATTGTTCATTTCTAAGGATAATTTTTATACATTCGTTTTATCTTTGTTTTAAGTATTACCTTCGTGACTTTCAAGCCATCACCAAGCTAGTAAAATCCTGGAGACATCATCTGCATTGAGCCGTGACAGATTCCCGGTGCTAATACTGAGAATCCATTCTTCCAAAATCTGTACTGGCGGTCATTGTTGAATAAACTGACAATTAACCTTTTCACTGCAGTGGTCTATTGTATATGTACGATGTGCATGCTTTACACACGGGCCGTCCGTGTTATTTAACATATCTACAAAACTTTTTATTATATTTTAACAACGTATACTTGAAAAGGTATCCTTTACATTTTTTTAATGGAAAAGTATTGATTTTTTAAATAAATGGTACAATCGTACCATCAAAATATGATAAGTCTTCCGTTCTCCTCGGTATCTGCAGCAGTGGGACCCAACTCAGAGTCCATGATTTATATTTTCGTTATTATTTGTGGGTTTTTTTTTTCAAATGCTTCCATAGCAGTTGCATTGAACGATGGTTTCCCAAAAATGAAAATGATTGTTTAGAGGCTACCTGACGTTTTTGATAGCTGTGCTGTGCGTTTTTATAGTCATAGTGCTGTGCATTTGTCACCAAAATATGTAATTACGAATCCTACACTGAAATTTTTTTCCTAAATAATAGAATATGTGTAATTTCCAAATGCCGTAAGGAGCTCAAAGATTTTTCTCTTTTTCATAACGGATATTCAAATAAAAAATGTATCCAGGTGTACTTTTATTAATTTTTAGCATTCTTGTACATTTTAGAATTAGCCATATCGAGAAGAAATCTATTAAAAATTTAGAATATCTTTTTATTTAATTTTAAACACTTAACAACTTAAAAAGAAAAAAAAGTAAGCTTTCATTTTCTATCTTACACAATACGAGATACATATTTTTGCTGTCACAAACCCACTTTTGAAATGGTTTATGGAGTTTCAAGTCTTTTCTGTTATTAATGACTCCTATTAGTATTGATAAAATACTTTTAAAAATTAGATATTAAACTGGCAAAAATATAAGTCAGTTTGGCATTTGTAAATAAATGATATTCACTGCTAAAAAAAATCAAATAAATAAAGATATAATCTCAACTTCCTCTGATCTGATGGGTCTTGATTTAAGCATACAAAAACTTTTAGATTAAAACAGACTGTTCATGAAAATCTATGAAATGTGAAGAATAACGTGTATAGTTTCACAGTAAGGAATATTTTCTTTACTTTGCGTATTGAACAAAGACCTGAATTGTAAATAATATTCAATGCGTACAATTAGGTGCTTCTTATACTATAAAATTTCAGAGAAGCTGAGCTATTGGACTTAAATGTGATTTTGGGGTTTCTATTTTAGAGTACATACAACAATGATAAAAATAAATTCCAACTATCTTTTTTAGTGCTGAAAAATTATTTAATTTCATAAATTCGGTCTTAAATATATTGAATAGATATTTTCCAAGAGTGTTCGCACTTAGTTAAGTTCATTGCCTTTGGCAGCCGTTGTTATTAGATGATTTAGTTTCTTGGGTATATACTGTTTTTCAGTCCGGTGTCTTGGTCCCCATGCTGCGACCATCTTCAGAAATATCAATGGCTGAAAACAGAAACAAGAAACCAGATTATCAAGTGTTTGCACTTTTTCACGTATCTTGCAATCAAGCAAATATATTGAATATCAAAATTAGAAAAATAATTTCTAATCTCTGAAAAAATTGTTTCTAACTTTTCGCACTCAAATTATTTTTAATGGTCCATAAGCGCCAAATCCTATTTCAAAGTCATTTTAACCAGATATGACCGTTAAGTTATCTCAGTGACTGAAATGGTTAATCTGCGAAAACACGTGTTTCACCGAATGGTAACAAAATATTATTGGTACAAAAATATAATTATGGATTAATTTTACATTGATAGCATGTTTGTGTATGTAACTGTATACACTGCAATACTCAAAGTTTTAGCTGTCTTTTAGATAATTTTATTTATATTGTAATATGATAATTAATAATTTGTTATTTTATATTAATATAAATATAGTGAATAGCCTTTTCGAGCAAACTACGATTAGCGTCCCGACACTCGGGAACATCCTCAGAACGGGAATCGATACAAACTTAAATATAATAATTGAATGAAATGACTTGATTATTTTTTTTTACCAAAAAAATTAATTTCGATAGATCTACACGACTACTTTTAAATATGAAATTCTACGCTGCGTCTCAAAACTCTTGGTATTGTTTGATAAGGAGAGTTCGAGACTTTTTGCTATATCATTGTGATGTGAACAGATGCTCCGTCTCACCTTTTCAATTAATATCCTGATATGTATTTGGATGCTAGTTTTTTTTTTTTTTTTTTAATAAAGAGGCTAATGAAAATTAATTAGTGGTAATTGATAAGTGCCTTCTACACCACACAGTCACCCCAAGTGCCTTAGGAATATATCTGGAACATTTGAGAAACACTTCTGCAACATGAAGGATGCAGCGTTGACCTTCTAGGTTGGAGTTATTGAAATTTGACAGTATTACATAATAAATATGGTAGCTAACAAATTATCTGATGAGCGGCCACAATGTTTTGTGTATTCATATTTAGCTCTACAGTTGGTTTCTTTGAATGAAATATATTCTTTTCATTAATTTTCAATAGGGTTTAGTAAATTGATGAAAGATTTTAACATGAGGCATGTACACGGCAGATACAACTTGGAAACACGATGACGCCTGTGAGCGTCTGCTATTGGTTGATTCTGTAACAGTCAATGGTTATGAAAAATAAACTGTTGCCTTTTTCATTGTTACGATCATTGTTAATTTGTGTTTATAAATGATTTCCACAATTTTTCACAATCAGTCTGTCTCTGGTCGCGTGAAATATTTTTGAAAATCTTTAAGAGAGTAGCATGCTATTTAATATTCTACATTGTGTACGGAGACATGTCTCTAAGTATTGAAGACGGTGTTAATTTTAAAACTTGTATTTTTAAACAGTATTTGTACATATAAAGAATGTATTTTCTATAAATAAACACTTGTGATAAAAAAATCATTTGTTTTGCTTGAAGTTATCTTTTATAAATCCCATTTTGACCTTGTATCGTGTTATTTTATCATATTCCCAAACAAAACTATATTATTCTTTAGGTGCCTCTCCGAGGAGGTTGGTGACCACTTCTTCGCGGTCTGTGCATTTCTAGTTTTATTAAATTATAAATAGAAATACCATTTGCTATTTGACTTCATAATTTTCATTATATAATAAAAATCTGGAATATAGTGCAAATAATGGTTTTCAGTGTTGTATTGTTCAAACCAACTGCATGAATTATACATTTCACAATAGGATGCTGTATAACTTAAATCCATATCTAGTGGTTTCTGACATCATGTTTACTTTAATATTATTGATATCGATTTAGATTATTGATTCCTGCAGATGACTTCCATATATAAAACATCAGCCAAGAATATGCAGACAGAAACTACGTTTCGATAATCAGCAAGAATGTGACCTCGTGTATACAGCGTTTAGCACCCTTGCTTGATGACCGTGAGGTCTTCAGCTTGAATCTCGATGGAGTGACAAGTCATTCCATTTCCCTATAAACTGTAAATATTTTACAGGCTTGAGGAACTTGAAAAAACGCTGCTGCAGTGTTTGCATCATTTTGAAGTTTTTTTTCATAACAGATATATAAAAATTGTTTGTTTAGATTTAAGAGTATGTATTTAGATAATGAGGATATAAATCATTACTCTGCTAACAATTCAACATTGTCACGATAAGAACAGGGATAGTCAACATACACATTATATTTATAAATATATATATGTAAAGCAATTATAATTGCTTTAGGATTATGCGCCAGCAGCATCTGTTGGCGACACTGAACGTCCTTATGTGGACTGTAACACCGACGTTGAGTCAGAGCTGTCAATTCATTGTAGGTAGATCAATATATCAAGATCTCCATTAATTAAAGTGTAGTGAAGTGGACGATAAACATAATTTGTCGTTTCTCTACGATTGCAGGTAAATTGATGAACTTGTATTAAAACTGAGAAACTATTATTATGTATGTATATGTTAAAATAAAAATCTCTACGATTGCAGAACAACGCTATTGTTTTTGTCGGATCCACGGTTCATAGTATTATAAAACGACAAATTTTGTCAAAGAAAATAAAAATGGAGAAACTGAGTTTTACATTTGTTATGCAAGAGTCAGAAGATAAAAAAAATAATGTAATAAACATAACCTCAATTGAGACACCGCATGGACGTGGTTTTAAGCTCCCGGATGACGTGAAGCTCATTGACACACACACGGCCATAGACTCAAATATAATAACAAAAATTAAGAACTCATTGAAAAAAATCCACGACTCGCGAACAATATGGATTAAGCTAAATGCAGAGTTAAGGAAAATATACTTGGATGAAGACGAAAATTTGAAACTACCTCATAATAGAGAATTAATAAAAATAAAAGAAGGAAATGACTCTATATTGGAGTACAAAAAAAACAATACTTCTAAGGAAGTAAGAAATGTAACAAATTCAGTCCAAGACGAAAATTTGGAACTATCTCATAATAGAGAATTAATAAAAATAAAAGAACGAAATGGCTCTATATTGGAGTACGAAAAAAACAACACTTCTAAGGAAGTAAGAAATGAAATAAATTCATGTTCAATAAATTTCAATGAACATATAAAAGAAGATGATTTTAAAATACACAAACTGATAGACACTCACAAGTCAATTTTTGCAAAAGACAAAAAAGAAATAATCGAACCATACGAAGAAGATGTCGAAAAAGAATGGAATCGTGAACATCTTCTAAGAAAGATGGAAAGTGGAAGAATTGAAAACATGCAACTGCGGATAGCCGTAGACCATAAAGACATAATGGACAATTTGGAATTACTAGAGCTTCAGGAAGAAATCGATACTCTCTATGATGATAACCATTTGTCTACACCTAAAGAAAGCTTACCAAATTCTGAAAGTGACTCAAATCTCAATAATGCACAATTAGCAGAATCGTCTCGTGAGTTCATGCTAAAGAAAAAGCTAGCAGATTTACGACAAAGGAAAAAAACTGTTTTTGTAATTTTAGACCCTCTTCATAATTTGCTCAGGAAAAATCAAAACTTTATTTGGTCTGTAAACTGTCAAAGATCTTTTGAAAAGATAGAAACTTTGTTATGCTCACAGCCAACCTTAGAAATATTTGATCAAAATTTACCAATAAATATTCACACGGATGCATCTATAGAAGGAATTGGAGCGGTTTTAAAGCAAACACAATCAAATGGAAAAGACAAGCCGGTAGCATACTTCTCAAAAAAATTAAATAAACTTCAAAATAATAAAAGACCACGAAAAAAAATGAAGACATACATGATAGAAAATCAAAATTAATATTAAGACATAATGTTTACTATAAACAAACAAAAAACCAATAGAGAGTGGTTTTACAATTTAGATATGTGTTGGTTGAGTAAATGTAATTGTTTGAAAATTTATTATGTAAATGTTCTTCTTTGGGAGGGGAGATGTAAAGCAATTATAATTGCTTTAGGATTATGCGCCAGCAGCATCTGTTGGCGACACTGAACGTCCTTATGTGGACTGTAACACCGACGTTGAGTCAGAGCTGTCAATTAATTGTAGGTAGATCAATATATCAAGAGCTCCATTAATTAAAGTGTAGTGAAGTGGACGATAAACATAATTTGTCGTTTCTCTACGATTGCAGGTAAATTGATGAACTTGTATTAAAACTGAGAAACTATTATTATGTATGTATATTGTAACAATTTGCATTAGTTTCACCCAGAAAATTTTTTTTTGTATAGAAAGTATAATACGTAAATTATTATTTTATCGTTTTGACCTTGAATTTTGGTTGAAGCGCCCGAGCTGTCCAGAAGTTGCGCGCGCAGCTCGAGCGCGGGTCCGAGCCGAGGAGACGCGAGCGCCGGTGACGTCACGCGTTGCCCCTCGTCCCGCGCATTCCCGCAGATATCGATTTTTACAAATCAGCAGGACCAGTGACGTCACGCAGAACTTCGCGCCTCTCGCTTGGAATTTGCTTAGCGACAGAGTGACAGTTTTAGGAGATCGGCGCGAGATGGCGACGCGGAGTAACGGAGAATTTCAAAAATTAGGATCCGATGACCGGACGTCCGGGTTAAGAATTAAGTAGGCCACGGGGTCCACAGAGAAATTTTGCGTTAATTACGAGCAAGCCGGGAGGCCATAGAGAGAGGAGAGGGACGCGGAAGGATTAAGATGTAGATTTTCGATTGCGGGTTTTAGTTGTTAAAAAAATGGGTTTTATTTGAATTTTTAACCAAATATAGAATCTGTGTTGTGTTACGCCAAGAAGGACCGTTTGATCAACGAGATTTCGCCGGAGGGATAAAGCTTTGTCATATTTCTTTTATTTAAATTACGTTATCGGGATGGACCCGTTCCATCATCCAGGCGGCCATTATTGTATTAATTGCAGAGCGTCTTCCCAGATTGGAATCATTGAGATTCGGAGTAAATAGTCTTATGTTATTAGAAGGTTCGATCCCTAATAATGCAGAGATAATTATTCTGTTGTTTTATCGCAACCGCGTGAGTTTTAAAATATTTAGAAATATTATTAGCGAAGCTAATTAGATTCTGGAATGAATTAATATTTTTTCTGTACGTTTGCGTTTCGGTAATTTTAATTCTATGGTTAAACATCGTATATGATATGTCGTGAATTTAGGGAATATTAAAACGGATTAATTTACGGTTTTTTTTATGTATTTAAGACAGAAGTCGGAGATATTTGTTTGAGATTTATTCGGGTTCGATCCCCGATATTTCGGATGAATTGTTTTCCGATTTTAGTTGTTTTAAGGTAGTGTTTGGTATTGTATGGTTGTTTTACAGAGCGTTTTCAAATAGTGTTAAGTTAAACGGAATTTAATTGAAATTGGTTATAATTAATATAATTATTTGAGTGTCTCTACGGTAACTCGGAGGTTGCCATCTTTGAGTTCGTAAGCGCGCGCTGTTCGGAAAATTCTGTATTGTGAGTTAAAAAGAGTAGCATTTGAGGATAGGCTTTACGCCAACGTCAGCTTGCTTAGGCGGCGAGGTCGCTGTCATTGTGGTGCGTCAAGCGAAACAGCTGTGAGTGCGCGGCCATGTTGGATTTTATATGTTTACAAATAGCTGCCAGAGAGCTGTCAAGTTTGGTTATGTGTACAAATCGATTATCGATTTTGAAATTACGAGTGGTTGTTTTAAAGCGTGAATATTTTGTGCATCATATTCTTCTATAGGACGTAATATATTGACGGACGCGTCGATAAGCGGTATTAATGAAACGGTATATTAGGATATCGGCGTGAGGAGGATATTTGGTTGGTTTTACAGGAAATATAAGTTGAACTTATATTATTTATGGTTGGGTTTTAATTATTTAGAACGTGTTTAGAGAGTCATTGGAGATATATTATATATTTTGGTGGATATTTTAAATTCTATATAGATAAATTATATGATTTACTTGGTCAAGCGTTGGTATATCAGATAGCTTAAATAAGAGTCATAGTGGTTTAGTAGGGAATAGTATCGAATCGATTGGACCTTTTATTGCAGTGCCAGCAGTTCCAGCGGGGGAGTAATTAGTAAATAACTTAGTTATAAGGTATTAGAGTGTGTAGCTTGTCCGCCCTCTCGTAGATAGTGTAGTTTAGTACCTGGTATTACTAGGGAGGTTGTATTTTGCTCTAAATAAGCCCTGCTTTTAGGCGCTAATTGATTTAGTTGCGTACCTGGTTTCGGATGATTGGTTCATCTCCTATTGGTTAGCGCGTTTACTACTGAGACAGAATTTGGTCCACTATCTCGATCCCTATTCAGGGGGACGTCACTCCGATTACGAGTGGAAGAAGGCATTGAAGTAGTGGTCTAGGTTTGACAAGAATTCTGTGGGTGCAGTAAATTTTGACACTGCTTTGATCCAATTTCGGAAATCTTGAACGTTTCTGTGTCACCATACCAAATTATAGTTACTAACAGTAGGAATTAGAACTGTAGACATAGAAAACGGAGGGAACTGAAGCGATTCAGAGAATACAGGAAGGGTCTTCGAGCTTTAAACGTAGCGTCAAGACATTAATTTAACGCAAGACAGGAGCTGTTTGCTGTAGGGTTAATTCCCTAGTTCCTGTATATGATTAAATTCATCAAAGACCTTTTGGTCCACCGTTCCAGAAAGCGACAACTGCTCTAAAGGCAAGTTCGCTCATCAATCGGGACACTGCTTCGCAGGCCGCACCTATTGACGTCTCTTCATAAATTCAACAGAACGAGAAAGTCGCTAATAACGACTATAAATTCTACGCATACCTGTATTCTATCGAATAGCATTTCAACTCTTCGATCGGATTTGTTTGATTTTACTCAAGATAATATCCTGCTCGTCTTCAGTTAAATATTTGGACAAAAGGGTTCACCTTTCAGTCGGAGTTTGTACGCGAAAAATAGCTTCTTCGATTTAGTTTGGTGCAGAAGGGATCGCAGGGGCTCTCTTGACAATCCAACCTTAAGTTGTTCTGTTCGGAGAGATTCCCTTGGGGAAGGCGACTTGTCAAATCCGTTGATAGTCAGGTGGCGATCATCGTAGGTAGGGGGGGGGGGCGGTCTGTTACCGAACCTTCCCATCTACTTTAACCTCACGGGATTGTAAAAATAAACTTCAAAACAAACAAGTCCGAAAAACTTAAAATTAAGGTTTATATTTTAAGAGTAGTCATAGAAGTCATTAACATTGGGTTAGGTCAGTTTAGACGTGACCTTCAAGGGAGTCAGTATTATTACTATTGTACGTTTAAGACGGTTAGTTATTAAGTTACGTTAGAGTCCGAGTCATTTCTAGCTTAAATAGAAATCGATAAAGATTCGGTGCGTCTCTTTCCTCTTAGATTTAAGGTCTAAAAGGTCGGGAACGTCACAATATGTTAAAATAAAAATCTCTACGATTGCAGAACAACGCTATTGTTTTTGTCGGATCCACGGTTCATAGTATTATATATATATATATATATATTTGTATATTCTAATCTCAAAAAGACAATTTTATAGGCCCGAATTTGGTGCCATGACTTGCAACGCTGCTCATTTCAATTGAATGATATTTTTCGAAAGAGTATCCACACTCATGAAGGCTTAGAGATTTAAAATAAGCTCTTTCCTAATCTTACTTAATTCCTCGAGAGAATATCAAGGTGCCACTTGCAACCTCCTACCTCAGGATCTGGTTGCGAGCGGAGGTATTGTGAGCATTACAATTGTTAAAAAGTATTCTTCAAATACGCCTGAATCAGTTCTGAAACTCCCCATAAAAGTTAGCATAAAGAAGATTAGGTATGTAATCGTTAATTTTTTTTCTAAGTGGCATCCAAATGGCATGGCTGAAATGGTTGGTGGCCTTAGGATTGCTGCTAGCAGGGGCGGATGCCTACAAAGCCCTCGTGATCGGAGCCCTCGTCACCCGCAGTCACTCCATACTCGCAGAGTCTGCTGCCGATATACTCAAAGAAAAGGGTTTTGAGGCACCATAATTTTATATAATTCAACCAATATTTTATAGAATCTATGACAGATAAATTATATTAATTTTAATTCTGTTGTAATTACAGGTAACGTTTATCTCATATTACTCTCCTGTAGATACTCACAAAAAGTACAGAACAGTGATTATACCAGAAATCCCCAAATCAGATGGTAAATAGGAAATATTTTTTTAACAATATGTTTTTATGCTCACATTGCATGTGATTCATAATGATTGCAAACGTGAATCACATATCACATACCAATTCAACTCACTTTTTTATTAATGCATGTGTATTGAATAAGCAGGTGAAAGTTGTAGATCTTTTAAATATGTTTTCTGGCACATTATTCTTGTCAGCCATGTAAAATTGTCTTGTAAGAAAATCAGTTTTTTCAATGAATTTGACAAAAAAAAAGACTCCTAAATGCTTAGGGTTCTTGGACCGTGAGTTTTTATGATCTCCGGAAACTCACTCAGGAAAACACATATTTCTCATATTAAAAGTAAATTTATGCAAAATAAAATAATTTCTTGGGTAGAAAAAGGAATGTATCTATCTTTGAGAATTTAATTTTTTTTGATTAGTACAGTAGTTTTCTCGCAAAATAAATATGGATTATGGAGAGAGGAAATACACTCAATTGTATGTATATTAGTAAACTTTTTCTACCAACTGTTCAGTCTTACTTATTCATTTATTTAAATTATTACTTATTGGGAACTCATAATGAACGTTCCAACAAGTAAATGATTTATTAATCAATTATAAATTGCACATTCAAGTACTTATTTCACACAAATCGAAAACTTTTTTTTACAGGCTTTAGAAAGTTTTCCCTGAAAAAGGTCAACCCGGGAATCTTGGAGCTGATGAAAACTATCAGGGGCTTCATTCCCTTCTACTTATCTAAGATCTTCGAAAACTCCGAAGCCAAGAAGATCCTCGAAGGAAAAGATGAAAAATTTGACATTGTCATTATTACGCACTTCGATAACGAATTTCTTGTTGGGTAAAGATTGTTTATCACCGTTTAGTATGAATACCGTTTGCATAAAACATAAACGCTTTTAGAAGAAAAGTGCAAATCCATTCTATATTCAGTAATTGCCGATATATGTCCACATTTTTAAAGTTTATAAAAATCTAGACTGTGGTGGACATAACCCTACACCTGAGTTTCAAAAGACAAATTTATGTGAACTGTGATTACCAAATTGATAAATACACCATATATTATATATGGCATAAAACATTTTTTTACTTGTAAAACTAAGTGTTTAAATTCAGTATAACGATTTCTGGCTACATATGTCTTATTTGTAAATTGAAGATTGTTGAATTAAAAAAATGTTTTAAAATAATGAAAATGCAAAAGCAACGCTTTTTCTAATAAGATGAATTTTTTTGCAAAGGTTGGGGGAACGATTCAACTGCCCTGTGGTATTACTGGCGACACTAGGTATGACCCCTTTTTTGGCTGATATATCGGGGAATCCCCAGACCACCGCAACCTACCCTATCTTCTTACTGCCATTTACAGTAAACATGAACCTTCTGCAGCGAGCTGCCAACACGGTCACTGCTGCCGTAATGGTCATCTTGGGCAGGTAATCAAAGTCCCAGTACTTGTAAATTGCATATTCCTATATTATAAAAACTCAGTTGTTCAATGTTCCAACGCTTAGACATTAAATAATCAAACACAATGGCTTCTAAAATCTGCAAACGTCCAGAAAATAATATTTATGAAATTTACAAAACGTAAATTGCTCTATATGGATTCAAATGTGATTCACCACAATAACTTTTTAAACTGATATAAGATAAATTTATAAAACTAAAATACAAAATTTACTGTCTATCAATTGTTAATCAATGATTGGTAAAATGATCTTTTGTGAGTTTTTTGTACTGGAATAATCTTGCAAGGGATTGTTTGAAATTCTCAGATTAATGCAATGGCCGAAGCAGCAGCTCTATTATGAAAAATTGTTCCCCGAGGAGGCTGCCCGAGTGCCCTTGGAGGAAGCTATGCAGCGCGTGGCCCTCGTGCTCACCAACACGCATCCCTCCATCTCCACGGCAAGGCCCCTATTACCCTCTACTGTAGAAGTTGGCGGTTTCCACGTCACTCGCCATGACCCCCTGCCGCAGGTATTGCTCCCTGTCGATTCTTGGTTATAATATAAGTTAAGTTACACTACAATTTAGTTAACCGCATTATTCAAAATATTTTCACGTGTCGTAGATTTTATGATTTTTTACAAATTTATGTAGTTAAAAATATACTCAATATGTACATATCGGTAAATTAATACTGCCAACTTTCGACAATCTTCAGTCATACACATTTATTTATTTCAATTAGAGCTTATTGGTGATGTTGGTAAAGAATAAATTGTATATTGGTTAATTTTTTCTGAAAAACTTTCTTTCTGAAAAAGAGCAACCTTGGGGACTTGGAGTTGAAAAACAGTGGGGGCTTCATTTCATTCCACCCAATAAATATTAAATTTGACCACTCCATACATTCAGGACTTGCTGAGCATTTTGGATGCTGCGCGCGGAGGAGTGGTGTACTTCAGCATGGGCAGCGTGCTGCAGAGCCGTGACATGTCCCAAGAAATGCAGCGTGTCCTGCTGAGGGTGCTCGGAGCTCTGCCTTTCACGGTGCTGTGGAAACTCGAGGAACAACCACCAGATTTGCCATCCAACATCATAATCAGGAAATGGATGCCCCAGACTGCCATACTGGGTAAACACTAATAATTAGAAAAATATTGCATCTATAACTTCTGAATGTTGATGTGATTATTGCAGAATCAAAATATGTTTGTTGGTAATCGATAACCTCAGGAAACAATGAGAATTTTTTTTTTAAATTGATTGCATTATATTATTGATTGCATTGCATAAGATTGATTGCTAGCATCAGCTATTGATTTAATAAATTTGCAACTATTGTATCATATATTTTTTAGTGTTAATTATTAAAAACAATTACTTGATTTATTTACTAGCTCATAAAAACGTGCGGCTGTTCATCACACACGCTGGTTTGCAGAGCTTGACGGAGGCTGCTCATTACGGTGTTCCACTGCTGGCCATCCCTATCTTCGGAGACCAGAACTACAACGCCCTGGCTGTGGCTGACCGAGGGCATGGCCTCACCATGGCCTACACCAACCTTACAGAGATCTCGCTTGCCTGGGCTCTTGGGGAGTTGCTGAACACCGACAGCTCAGGCACCAACAAGTAAGACATTTTTTTTTAGATTTTCTTCAATTCTGGATTCAATATGTATATTTCCTATTTATAAGCTTAGAAAGCGAGAGGGTATTTATCTATCTATTTACCTAGGAAGTAGATTTAATATTAATGATTATTTAAAAATCATTAAAGCCTTGTATTTAAAAACTCACAATTAGCAGCAAACTAATAAAATTACTAATAGCAACATTCAAACCTTTCAGATATTATAAAAAGGCAAAGATTATCCAGGCATTGTACCACGATCGCCCCATATCTCCGCGTGACTTACTGGCATACCACGTGGAACATGTTATAAGAACTCGTGGTGCGGCACACCTGTGGCCTCCGAGACTGTCCCTCGCCCAGCAACTTCTGCTAGACATTTTACTGCTGATACTCATCGTTTTGTCAGCCTGTATACTTCTGATCATAATGACGAGTAAACTCCTTTGCAGGAAGAAATGCTCTGATGATGCTATAAAGAAAAATAGTTAGCCTCATCTCACATCTGATGGTACAATGAAGTTAAATAATTGTTTCCAAAAGTGCCGCCGTTTTCTAAGATTATGCCAGCTTAGCAAATGACTTCAAAGTAAATATTCAATCCAACACGTATTTACTAATTCACTGCATGATAAGTACAATTTAAATACACGGAACAAAATTAAATAAATAAAAACGAAATCAATATATTTTTTTAATATCTCTCTATAGATTTTCAACAGAACTAATATCGGGTTAGGAGACTGCGCTGGATTTTTGCAGCGCTTCCTAGTCAGCCTCTAGGCGCTTCTTCATGGACTTTGGCATTTCAGGAGGCGGAGGACGAGGAATACGCAGCGAGACCTACCAACAAACAGATCTTTATTCATCATGATTTGATTGCAATAGACCGCAGGTTCACTACATGCTGTCAATTTCTTTCGTTTCAACACCGACAAGGATTGAATTAAAATTAATCAGACATGCACATATGCAATCGTTTGCCCCATACAACAGTTTATAGTTGAAATTTTTTTAGGCTTGCTCACATCAGCTGCTTTACACTTAGCCTTTATCAACTGACTGTCACAATATAAACAATTGCTGATGAATTATAAGATCGAATCATTATTTTCATTGGAAAATATGACCTGATAGATCAGCCTACCTTGACAGCGTCATAAATGAACCACTGCAGAGCGGTGAGAGTGCCGATCATCACGATCCTCGCCCCGAGGCCCTTCCAAACACCGGCAAACCCCAGATTCTTCAAGATCGAACCTGCTGTCGCCGAGCTGTCCTAATGAACCCACAAAAACAAGCATTAGTATTCAGAACTCAGAGATTACAAAACCAGTGAATGAATCCAAATATTATAGATATATTCTTGAATGGTTTTCAGGGTGTAATGCTGCGTAGTAGTTTGTGTCTTCCGACGTTTTAGTCTCAGTACTGGGAGTATCTTCATAGATTTTTCTAATAACAACTGCTGCCAAAACTTATGAACATCTTTTCGTGAACTTAAGCTACATTTTCAAATACAAATGAAACTCAAAAACAAAGTCTTGATTCCAGAAGTTGTTCAGTTTTTCCTCAGCAGTATGCTGAGTCATTACTGTTAATGAATCTTTTAGAATGTGGAAAGGCACTGCTTATCATGACTGAAGTTAACCGAGATAAAAAAAAATTTTACTTGGTTCAGTTTGGACACAACAGTATCGGCGGGATGTGACACCACGGCGCAGAACACGCCGGCAATGTAGCCCGCTGCAAACGTCACCACTAGCTGCTCTCCCTTGGAGCACTCAGCACGCGGCTTGGGCACCACGTACCTGCAAACGAACACCTAGCTCATTACCAAGAAAAATCATTGATATCTTTTATTTATCGAAACATAGGGGATTGGAATCTATATTCCATAGCTACGCAAATTGATATTGGTGTTAGCCAATTATGGCAATACAGGCGCATCTCAATAAGCAACTTCTCAAATGTCTGCATGGATGGAAGCCATCAATTAGTGCTCACTTGTAGATGGCTTCCACTGTTTTCTCGAAGCAGGCAAACTTCATCATGGTGTATGGAATCTGACGCAGCCACAGAGGCACTATTCCCTTGTAAAAGCCTGACACTCCTTCGGCGGCGATCTTGGGGAAGGCCTCGCGGAGATTGTTGGCAAACCCGGGCATTGTCTGAATTCGGACCTGCAATCCATAATCAACAAAACAATTCAAAACTGCTCTTTTCAAATCACTACAGTGACATATCTGGATACAGAGATACGGCGATAAAAAAAATTTAATCAAGAATCTAAAGGAACAAACCAACCTAGTAAAAAAACCATCACATATTGCAGAAGGTACAATGTCACGGATCATACCTTGACAGCTTCCATGGGACACAGAGCGATATCTGCAAAGAACTCGGCTGAAGCAGAGGCAGCGAGGTACACAAACGTGCGATACGTGTAGGCCGTCTCTTCTGACAGCATGGCGGAGTACTTTATCTTGAACAGCTCGTACAGACCAAACTTGAACATGCCCTAAAATCAATAAAAACATTTTCAGAAACTTGTTTTGCACAAACAAAACATAAACATGTTCTCAAATCAACGAGAACATAAACGTTGACTATACAAATTATTTATTTTAAAAAACAATAGTTAAAGTTACCCAGAAAACTTATTAAATTAATTATTAATTAACTTATTATTTTATTAAAATCATGGTCCATATATTACTGATCTGAAAACAACCTGACCACATCTCATGACTTATTTTGTGCAGATATGCATGAACTTGGTTAATTTTATGCAGACTGTGCTTAGACACTCCGTAGAATCAATTCCATTGCCTCCGCGAATGCTAAAAACTAGCAGCATGCAGTAGATGAAAGCCAGGCATGCTGACATTATCACCTTGAGACATTACTAGATTTCTCATCCACTGCAGGCTGAGGGACCACTGCTATTGATTGTGTATGGCATAGGCTCCCAACCTTTTATTGACCACTGCCCCCTTCACAAGAAAAAAAAATCCTAATGCCCCCATTGACATAACAGTTATAATTATACCAATTTTTTTTCCATATAAAAATAGCATAGAGGTATTTCATAACGCCCCCATTTTCCCTAGGACCCGCCACCACCCCCTTGGAAAGCTCCAGCGCCCACTGGGGGGCGGTACCGCCCCCGTTGGGAACCTATGGTGTATGGTATCAGAATCCCAGACTCAGAATTTCGAAATGCCTTCCTGTTGTCATGTTGTAGGTCATAAATTTCTGGAAAAGACTGGAAAACTTGAGCAGTTAACATCAACCTCGGCTAATGACTGTGACAATGCTACAGAGTGTCAAGTTACATTTGTGCCAAAAAATAAAATATTATATTATATTGTATATATATAATATTCGGTATACATATTGGGTATAATATTGGATATTATTTAATTTTCTTTTTGAAAAATCGAAGGAAAAAGGGACATTGGATGGAGGAATTTGTCCCAGTGGCTGGAGATCAGAAGTACGACCGAATTAGTGAAACTGACCCAAGATAGAAACATGTTCAATGAAATGGTCACCAACCTCATATGAGAAGAGGCACCAGAAGAAGAAGAAGATAATCATATTTTAGGGTAGGGCTTACATGGAGTGTGTACCTGCTAAAAATTCAATTTTAATACAATTTTTTTTCCTTCTATTGTATTTCTCCAAGGTTGAGTTTTATAAAAGTGTCTACAGACCTGCGCAGAATATCCCAAGAGAGTGGGCATCCAACCTTTAGCCAAGCCCCTCATACCCTCTTCCTTCAGAGTGACACGGAAGCCGTTCGCCACGTTCTTGTATTTATTGGCGTCCACCTGTAGGCGGCACTTGACCAGGTCCAGAGGCACCATCAGCGTGTGTGTGAGACCTGCCCATTAACAGATGTAATAAAAAAAAAATTGATCATAAGTTCAGCTACTATGGAAGTCTTAAACCAAAGTCAGGCTTATCGAAAAATTTTGAGACCGGTGTCCTGAGATGAATGAAGTCGAGGACTTAAAACCCTCAGGTTGTTGTTTGAAGAACTTTTCACACAGTTGTTGTCAACACAAAGTTGTAGTGTTACAGCGTCACAGGTATGACCATTGATCTCTTTCAAGAAACAAGGCAACCGGCCTCTTAGGTCTACAAAAATCCTTAAAAAGGCGCTTGTGGACCATAGAGCGAAAAGCGGTACCCTAGTAAAGAGCTCTATCAGAAGCTTTCGTAAATTTTGTTTGAATTTAAGAGTGCACTAGCTTACAATTTGAAAGGGGGTGTACTTATTGTTATAAATCCTCTCAAGAATTTAGCTAATGGCTTCCAAATGATAGGTTAGATCTTGTCGTGGGGATAAGAGGCCACTCCAGCACAGTAATAAAATATTCAAAATGCAGGTGACAAACAACATCCTCTAGTTCAGAGTATGTTGCAAGTAGTGGTGACTTACCGCATGATAGGATGCCACCTAAGCCACACAACAGAATGTACTTGTTGGAGCCAAACTCGCAGGAGTCTCCCAAAGGAGAAGCTGCTGCAGCCGCTGCTATCACTCGACCCTGCGAAAAAATTTGCGACACTAGTAAGTATACATTGTTTATTAAGTAAAACTAGGTACATTAGTTCCGCACTTGGATACAACAATTTAGATTTTGGCTTAGTTACTGTGCGAAAGTTAACAAATTGGCTAAAACACCAAACTGTTTATATTCCACCTGACTCAATATTTTTTTCCATAGATTTTGTTTTACGAGTGAATAAATGACCTGAAAACATATTATGGATGAAAAATATGGACCTTTCAAATATTTAATAAATCCTAAATAAAATCATTATAAAATTAATAAGTACTGAGTCGTGTTATTTGTCCAATATTTTGGCTCTGGTAAATCCAAGAAAACGCCAAAACCTGTGAACAAAGCATAAGAATAGTTGCATGTGGCCTTGGAAAGAAAGATGCATGAGGAAACTACTTGAATTTATGTCAGAAATAATGATGGCTTATAATGAGTACAGTTTGTTTTGAAGAAGCAGTTACTTACAGGCACGAGTGCATTGACGAGGGTTTCACGGCTCGACTCGCAGGCGGCTGTCGAAACCGGTCCCCGAAATGGGGAATTACGTCCTTTCTCCACTAGCAAAGAAAACATGGCAGTTGTCTGTTTTCCTTTGTACTATAACACAATTTCACACATATAGTACAACGCGGCCTTCTTTGTATAACCGCATTACTCATCGACGTAATTCAATTTATTATTGGATTACGATATAGCCTCAAAAAAATACAATACCTGTGGTTTTAATCGCCTTTTCGCTATCGGTGAATTTAGTAGAAGATAACACAAAATACGAGTAAATCATTCAGGCAATATCAACGCTACTTCATAGCGAAATTGATACTAATGAATTTAACCAATAGATTGCTTATTTAATTAAATGTTTACATAAGCGTATTTGTCAAACTTCGCTGGTTAAGTTTTCTTTGTGTTCATTTGTTTTCCACCTGACAGTGACATTTAAATAACGTTGAATGTATATTTTATTAATACTTAAAAATAACTCGCATTATAAACCATCATTCGCCTTGACACTCGAATCAATCAAGTAATATAAAACGAAGGAAAGCCTACGAATTCAAATTTGATTCCAAAGACAACAGTGTTTTAATATACAAATAAACCATAGACCATGAATAACCCAAGGCTATAGATATATACTTTTGGAGTCACCTAAAATATAAATCACTGGTAGTTTCTTTTGATAAGTCCTCATATCTCTGTTGTGGGACGATTTAATAAACATGCAATTATCAACACCATAAATAAAGCGATACAAAAAAAAAATTAGCAATTTATAATCTATATCTACTATAATAATCTACTATAATAATAGCCATTGTGTGTGGGTGGGTGTGTGTGTATGTTTCATTTTTGGGTTCTCTATAGAATATCTTAAAAGATAAAACGCTGATTTTTTGCACGCAAGTTCAGTGAGATTTTCCGCAGTTATGTGCCGAATTTCAAGACGATAGGTTAATATTTTCATTCATAAACTATCAAATATGCTTTATGTACGAATTATATGATTCTGTTGTTCACAGCGAGAATTTCAAATTTAGAATTTTTGCAAAAAAACAAAATATGATGCTTCTAAGAAATTTCCAGTTTATGTCAGCTTGACACAAGTACCAATTTTATTTTTTTAGTTGCGTTAGAAATTATTCATCACATTATTAATAACTTAAAATGCCTCCTAAAAAAATAACACCGTCTAAGCACAGCAAACGTAATTAAAAAAGAATAGCACAATTGAATGTGATAAAGACTGCATCTAATAAAGAACAGTGCAGTGAAAGTGATTCGATGTTTGTGACACGAAATGTGATATTTCCTAGAATGGCTTTGCTTTCAAAATTAATATCCGGTTATTAAAAAAATATGTGTACAAAATATTCATCTAATTGTCAGCCAAACATATGTTCAAACACTATTGCATCGTTCATCGAATACGTCATTTTATGATGGGCTACATTTCTAGTATATATATAAAACACAAAAAATGTTTGAATGAACGTTACGTGCTTTGAAACTATTCAACCGATGTGCCCCAAAACGGTTTCATTTGAAAGTCAATAATACGAAGAATCTTTTTGACCACTAAAATAATGCATGAAACACATTTAGTTAATTAATTAAGTCGATTTTCGACATTTTCCATACAAATGTTTTATAAACATCTGTAAAGTCGACATCGTTCCTAGCAAAAAATTTAAAAAAAGAACATTGTGAAGATCGCGCATAGTACGGAGCATTGAATATGAATTCGCCTTGCATGAAAGACGGCAAATGCACGAAAAGATATCCACGCGATTTGATTAATGAAACTCAAACTGGTGATGATGAAAGCCAGAAGATGAAGGATTCACCGCCACCATTAAAGTAAGAATCGTTGATATTGACATTGATAACAGATGGATTGATTCATACAGTCCAATACTGTCAAAAACATTTCAAGCTCATATCAATGTGGGATACTGCAACTCCGTGAAATCCATTAAGTACATATGCAAATATGTTAACAAAGGCAGTGGCATTGCAGAGTTCGGGCTTTCAAATCAAAACGATGAAATCACTCAATTTCAGATGGGTCATTACATCAGCAGTAATGAAGCTGTCTGGCGCGATACCCAACTGTTTAACATCTTGCTGTTCATTTAGAAAACATTACAAAAAGAAATACATTTTTTTTATTTATTCGAAAAAAGGAAATTTTGTTATTTTATTAATTTTATCCGCTAGCATTAAATAAAAAAATGAATAAAAAAACTAAATTTTCCTTTTTTTCGACCAAATAAAATGTATTTCTTTTTTTAGCTTAGTAGAACACGCTGGGTATCCGCTAGTTTCACATATATTTTTTGTTTTTTTTGTATTTCAAATCATTTTTGTTATATTTATATTCATTTTTAAAAGTTACGTTTATTGGTTGTTTGGTTTTCTTGTTGTGCATTTTATTCTTAATTTTAATATGAGCCTAATGTTGGTAACCTCGTAAAAGCGATAACTTTATTTTTTAAATAATAAAAATACAATAGTGAAACATAAAGTCAGAAGGGAACTAATAATAATCTCACATCAAATACAATACTTAATTTTCTTCAGTACACACTTATTCTTTGTGCGAATAACCAAGTGACAAGGTAAGTTGTTCTTTTAATTTTTATCCCAATCTAAAGCTAATATATTTTGAAAAAAAGTCAAGAGTGGTGTTCAGCTTTGCCAAGTTTCTTCTTTGTTAATCTTTATTTACACAAATAATTTCATTGAATGATTTTCTCAAAAATTATGCAGACTCCACGAGCGGGAAATATCCAAGCCCAAATAATCTTAGCATACGAGTTGAAAGGCTAAAAAGCAAATAGTATAAAGCCATTATAGGCAATTACGGTTGTGACCAGCTTTTTTGTTTGTGGTTTTTGCTTTGGTTTTATGATATAATATCATAAAAATCTGTGCTTAAAATAGTGAAAAGACTTCTTTGTCATATTATTTAAGTTTAGATATCTTAATTCCCTGAAAGGAGCTTAGTGAGGGAAGAGAATTTGTGTTGATGTGCTATTTTGTACGCAGATTCATGATGCGTAGGATGTGATCGATTGCACCAAAGAAGTCACCAGAGCTGTGTGTATTTATACAGAAGTAAAAGATTTTAATAATCAATATTTTTGACTGAGAGTACTTGTTGGGATTCCATTTTAATATTTAAAAAAAAAATTATTTTATTGGTGACTGGTTTCACCAACCTTTCACATTGGCATTATCAAACTGATTATGACTATGACTATGTATATCAAACTCAGTTTGATAGTGCCAACGTGAAAGTTTGGCGAAACCGGTAAAAAAATCATTAAAGTATTTTATTTAGAATATTAAAATATTTTAACCGATATTTCTACCTACGAGTGCTGAAAAACTAATGATAACGACCAAAAAGCCACAGATATTCTAATTCCATTTTACTAATAAATATGATTGCTAGCTTTGTTGTTCTTGACGCTTGAGGTCTGCTAGATCAGATTAGACAGCAATATTTTTGTTTATTATTTAAACCAAAACAATAATGTGCAATGGCTTTAAAATTAAAGCGCGCAGTAACTAAAATAACAAAGAAAAGTTATAATAATTAAATATTTCAGACCAAATAGCGGATTATTGCTAGAAATGAATATGATACCTAATAAACAACACATCACTGATACTAACATTTTACTAAACATATAGTTAGTGAATTGACTAAAATATAATTTATTTCTATTATAATTATTTCTTTATAATTATTTCTTTTAGAGAGATTGCAATGAGCACTGGACCCAAAATTAAAATGAACGATGGATGGGAAATCCCTGTAATGGGTTTGGGAACGTACATTGTAAGTTATCAACAAAATATTCATGTGAATCATGTTCTAATGCAAATATGGTCACATGAATTGTTTACCCGCAGTTGAAGTGAAACTAGTTACTAGGTAGATTTTCATCATCATTATAAAAAAAAATTAAAAGTAGTATTTCTAATTTATGACTGGATTTGTCCATGACTTCTGCCAACCAAACATATAAAAAAATATTTGATAATTTAGACACTACACATGGTAGTTTTTCTTTGGTAATTTTACTAGTTGAAAACATGCACCACAATCACATATATTTATTGATCTATGAGTATATTGTGAAGTGTATCTTCAGTTTCTGAAAAACTGTTAGTAGTTTGGAAAATACGTCATACTGGTTGAATAAAACGTTATCTCTCTGATTAATCAAGCATCTGTGATTTGCTACGATTATTTACAAAATAAAATTAGTAATAGTAAAACCAAAAATTACATTTTTATGTTATTCCATTTACCATTTAATTACTTTTTACAACTGATTTGAAGGTCAAAATATACTAGGAAGTTTGAGTTTCGTTTATTGAATAATCAAGAAAACATAAAAATATTTCTATATTGAGAAATAAAAATGTCAAATTTCTTTTTATCTAACAAATATAGGTAAACATGAAATAAACCTCTCTAGTTTATTGAGGAAACGTGAATCTAATGTCATTGAGACATAGTTTTACTACATGTTTAACTATTTGATAGTTGTCACTCACATAAAAAGTGATAAATAAATCCACTTATCATTACCTACCCATGGTTACAATAATTGTAAAGTCTTGATGGTTTCTTAGCGAGGTGTTCGCACCAAGCGAATTCTCATCGCCACTAAGTGGACGGTGGAGATAGCCATCTCTCTGGGCTACCGTCATTTCGACACGGCCACTTTGTACGAAAACGAACAAGAAATCGGAGAAGCAATACGAGCCATGATTGCCAATGGAACTGTCACAAGGGAAGATATTTTCGTCACTACCAAGGTATGAGTACTGCTACGTCCTAATATATTTATTGCTAAAATAAAACATTACCCTTCCCAAATCGCGCACACGTGGTTTGGTTTGGTTATTTTTAAAATCCAGTGATATTTGTATATTTACTTCACTGGTTTTGATACTAATTTTTTTACTAAAATAGTTTAAACGTAATTTTTAGTTGTAATTTAAAAAATTGCTTATTCCTCATTTTTAGGATTTGCCACTTTCATTTTGAAACGGCAGCAATCTTTTCATTTTAATCAAAATGGTTTTGTTTGAACAGGTGTGGAATGATCAGCACGAAGAACACAAGGTGGTTCCGGCCCTGAAGGGTTCCTTAAAGAAACTAGGCTTGGACTATGTGAACCTGTACCTCATTCACTGGCCCGTCAGCTTTGATGTAAATAGACTTTTCATTATTTATTAACTGTTTTTTTTGTTTTTACATGAAAAATGCCTATGGTCAACCACATTGTAAATAAAGTTGAAAAGAGCTGAAGCGTTATTCTTTACATTCAAATTAAAAATATAACGCTGCATTTTCTTGAGAACAGGAGCATGGTAATTTCACGGAAGTAGATTACGTGGAGACCTGGCATGCCATGGAGGAATGCCAGCGCCTAGGTTTGACGCGGTCCATCGGAGTTTCCAATTTCAATGAGCAGCAGCTGGAGAGAATCATAAGTGCCGGCACGGTCGTACCAGCACTCATCCAAGTTGAGGTTTCCTTATCACTTATATCTTTATATTCATTCGATGTCACGAAGAAGCATTTAAAACGTTACAAATATTGTAATAAAGCTTTGTTTACGGAAAAATACTAAAGAATTTTTCACATCAAGCATTCAACAGTTTTTCATTTGTAGATTTGATTTGATTCATTTTATTTTATAAAATGGCTTTTAACTTCTTTATAAATTTCTTTTAAGCAGACGTTAAGGGTTAGGGTAATCAATTTAACTAATTGAATACTGACAACTTTTTTTATACAGAGCACAGTTACAAAGTTTGATGTTCTTGTCATAATAGGAAAAATCATGGAGGGAATTTTCTCCAAAAGCTTTAATTTGCCTTGATTACAATATTTACAACCAAAATTAGAAAAACTTGTTGTTCAACCCATATTTGAGCCTGCAAGCCCATGTCGGCAAGCAAACATGCTAACCACTTTAACACAAGCTATAGCAATAGAAAATCACTGGAATTATCGATTGCAGGCCTTATTTTTATGAACAATTTGAAATTTTCTAGCTGATTTGTTCCTAAATAAATAAAACGTAATATCAACTGAATCGCCCATCAATCTGTTTATAGGTCAATCCAAACCTGACACAGAAACCACTGATAAAGTACTGCCAGGACAGGGGTATAGTGGTAAGTGGATTCTGTCCCTTTGGCCGAATGCCACTCAGCAAGGCCACTGAAGACACCCCGCCCCCGAAGCTGGATGACCCTGACCTCATGATCATGGGCAATAAGTATGGGAAAACCACCATGCAGGTCATTTTGCGCTACTTGGTAAATGATATTAATTTATAACCAACTTTTGTTTAACAATGTAGTGAGCTTAGCTGCCATGAGAATCACTGATCAATTTCAGGTGGGTTGTGAGATTTAGAAACCAGTACTTTAAGACAAGTGGAGCTAAGAGACACATCCTATGTTTGAAGAACTCTTTACACAATTGTAGTGCTGAATTATTTTTTGGCAACTACCAAATATAAGGACACAGTTTATATTACAATACTCGTATATATGAGGCAGTTATAAAAAATATTAAAAATGCACTTGGTATTAAATACTTTATGTTCTTTGCCCAAGTTTAAGATATCAGTTTCTTGTCTAATTAGATAGTTTATCAGTAAATTATAATTCATCTATCCATGACGAACACCAGTGTGCTATATCAGACAGAAACATGTGCTGGAAACTCATTTGAAGAATATTTCTGTTCAGGTGGACTGCGGACTGGCTGTGACTCCGAAATCAGTGAACCCCCACCGGTTATCAGAGAACTTGGGCATTTTCGACTTCAGCCTGACTAAGGAGGAGATGGCCATCATCGACAACTTCAATGTGGACTACCGCGTAATCAGCGTGCCGTGGCTACGTGAACATAAATACTTTCCTTTTTGAATTCAAATATGCAAATGTATACTTCTCAAATTATTAAAATATAAACTAACAAAATTACTTTATTAAAAATTTATTTAAATTATCCATAACTTTGCTTTGAATTCGGTGGTTCAAATGAAGGCACGAATAGTCGATGAATGGATCTTTCAAGTTTGTACAGTGTCTTTGTTTACAGTAATGCGGGCTCAGAAATAATTTAAACGCTTCTGTCTTCTCCGTGTCTTCTGGTAGGCGCGGTAGCTCAATTTATTGCCGTTGACAGTTTACACTTCGTAGACAATTTCTGTACATAGCTCTCGTCCGATACAGTTGACTTTAATTTTTAAGTATAAACAATCATAAAGACAGTCTATTGTAAAAAAAATAATTTTTTGAGGACCTAAGAAAGAGGGATATGCTTAAGCATGCTGTGGCGAAAAGGTAAAAAAATAACTGAGGTGTAAAACACTAGAATTTCATACTAGACTAACAGCAAGACTCATAACTAGTAGTGAATATAAATAAAAAATTGAAAACCCTACATCAATGTATAAAATTATTTAATGCAAAAAAAATTATAATTCATATATTTACAACACATTTTACGATTCCATGATTACAACATTAATAAAAAAAAACATATACTATAGTTTAGTCCAAAATATAAAAATAAACTCATTAGTATCCTACTATATATTTATATCTATTACTATTCGTCATAGGTGAATATAGTCTAATAAACTTGTCTCATTTAAAATCCATTTTATCTAAAGTCAACTTATAATACCTTATTACCAAATAATCACTTTGAATTTCCCAAAGGCACACAAGTTTACACACAGAAAAAAATAAAAGAAAATATTGATTTAAAATCGACTTGATTTGAGATAAATCATTTTAAATCAAATCAATTTAAATAATATGTATATACAATTTTTCACGAGACAAATTATCAATAATTTAACAAAGGACAAGTCATAAGTAACAAGGTTGGAACGGAGGACAACTGGTTAGTCCTTGTGAAAAATGCATGTTACGAATAGCACCTTCGATTGACACTCATAGAAAAGAGTGAGGAAGGTAAAGCTTCAATCAATGGAAGTTAAGAGCCTCTGTCAGATCAAGAAGAAGCTGAGGTGAAAGAATAGGTGCTGGGTGGGGGCGCCTCAAGAGCTGTCAGTGGCGAGTCGCAGGTTCCGCAGCCGCTTCTCCATTTTCTGGTGAAATTCTTCATCTTCAGTTTTTTCTAAATGAAAAATATAAATATTATTTTCAATAAATTCTGAATTCTGAATGATGAAATGAATATAAGCACGCTATAAACATTCACACTCTGTAAAAGTAGAAGATCGCAAGGGATTATGCTGATAAGATAGCATTTGTCTAGTTTAAAACCAGCAAAAAAAGCAAATTATATGTTACCGGAATTTAAACTTTTTGGAGGCACCGTAGGAAGTTGGGACAAGACTTTGGCAGCTGTAGGGGCATTCTTTGTTGCTGGGCCAGGCTCGAGGTTAGCTTCTTCGTCCAGGTCAGAAATTTGACTCTCGTCATGCCCTCCACCACCGCCGGGAGCACTATGATCGGAGGCGATGAGATCTCGCAGCTCGTCTTCGAGTTCTTGATTATCAATAGTTACACCCATGGGTTGGGAGATGGCTGTCTCAATGTCGCTGTACATGTCCATTGTCTGCAAGAAGAGAGAGAAAAAGGTAATTTTTGCATAGTTTTTTCACAGATTTTTCAAAGATTGTTATGTGAATCCACCTGGAGTCGACCATCCACAGTTTTATCATGTCCTCACTGGATCTTTTGCAACCATTTTCTCTATTTTGAAATTGTGTGTGGCTTTACTACTGTACTTAAAGCTCCATGGTGATGGTTACAAAACCAGCATTAAACCATGTCACAAAAACCACCTGATATCTTGTGCATATTTAAGAGCAAAATATTAAGTCGTACTTATTTTTTTTTGTTCATAAGAAATTCAAGGAAATCGGAAAGGTTAAAGATATTTAAAGTGTTATAACCTCCTTGAGGTCATCCATTGTGTCCAGCACCAGGTTCTCTTCCAGCCCCGTGTTTTTCATTGTTGATTTCAGAGCCCCGAGTCCACTCCTGAGAACAAAACCCAACCACACATTAACCCAAGATTCTTCAACTCATACTATTTTTAATAAAACATACCATTGTATATAGAGCAGTGGCATGAGGTGAGTCTAAAATCAAGGAGAGCAGTTTTGCTCACTGAATATAAATGAGCCTAATAAAACACGCAAATTAGTTATTACATAAGAAATATCCTGAGACACATCATTACAAATATATTTGATTTCTTTCATCAAAAATTAGTACAAAGACACTGTACTATGTTTAAATATATTTCAGGGCAAGCGATGCTTTATTGCTAGCATGAACAAAAGCACACACATTTGGGTAATTTTTTCTGATCTAGATAAAAATATTTAATACATATTGAATAAAATTATATTAAGTTTACAAATTATAATAAATATTATTAATAATTAATTTCCAAATCATTAAATGAAAAAATTAAACAAAGATTAAATCTTGTTGTCTTTATTAAAACATAAAATTTTATCTTGTACGTTCTTTGTTCTTTAAACACAACTTTTGACTTAACAACCTGTATGAATGTAAATATTTGGCTTACTTGTAAGCGTGGAGTATGTCAGCATCTGAATGTGATTGCCGCACGCTGTCCATCAGAAGCAAGATGGAATCCTGGCTGCACAGCGCCTTCTCTACACGTACCTCCAGAAGTTTCTTCTGCCGGAGGTGCCCCAGGGCCTGAAGAAAGTCTCTTTTAAAACAGATTTTTCTTTCTTTCAAACAATATATATCAGTAAAGTGCGATCAAAACAACCAATGAAGAATTGAACAACCTGAAATTTATTCAGTAACTTACAAAAACAGATTTCATTGATAAATACTACTTTTTCTTCAAAGTTCACCCAAAAAGAACACTTAATAAAATATATTTTTATCTATTATGTGATTTTTCATTTAACAATCAGTCATTTACCTAATTTATGGCTTATTACTTACAAAGCAGTCAGGTTAAATCAAATCAGATCTGTAATATAAACAATAATAAAATAATAAAACGACATTAAGTTAAATGTAATGTAAATGTCAAGTTGCTTTGATCCTATCGTGCAAATTTTTTTTATTTAGATCTACTCCCAAAGATAAAGCTTTGTTACAATATTTGCAACGTTTTGAATGTTTATTGGTTAGGCAGACTTAATGACAAAACAAGTTAAATATGATAAAAATTGCATAATTGCAAAAGAACTCACAGCCTTCTTGTCCTGGCGTTGCAGAGCAGCCTTGGCAGCAAGACGAGCCTCCTCGGCCTTGCTCTCCAGCTCCTCGACGCTGTTCTCCAACCGCTTAAGCGCCCGAGCAAGCTTGGGCAAACACAACTCTCCCTCGGTGAAGGGAATCACCCGGGAACTAGATGGGAGAGCTGAAACATATGTGCAAAGTCAATACAACTTCCGCAACTTAATAAATGTGATTCCGAGTAAGCAGATAAAACTTGAATATATAATAAGCCTAATAAATGACTACATATTTTACAGTAAAACTTTTGTAAAACATCACTAAAAACGGATTAAGTATTCTTCTGGCGTAAATTATGACACAAAAAAAATGTGATACTAAGTTGAAAGATAGTATAAAAACATTAAAATATGTAAATTGAATTTTCTTTAAATACAGATGAACAACATTATCTGTATCATCATTACCAAGTTTGTAAAGTTGACCATCCTGCGAGGTCACGGCCAGGCCCTGAGCATGCAGCCACTCCAGCATGAGGGAGAGCGTATCACCCTCGGGGTATGAACAGCTTGCAGACGCCAGCAGCTCTCCTATGGAACCGACGCGGCAGTCTTCTGGTACCGCAGCCAACAACTGAAGTGCCCGTTCCTGAGAATCGGGAAGAACAATATCATGAATTCCACGAAAGAGTCACATTAAAATCTATACGTGTTTTATCAAAATACTAATGACTTTCAATTGGACCAATCACATACTAATGACTTTAAATTGAGAAGTAAGAAAATAAACAACCTTCAACAGTTATGCAAGCGCTTTTTTATAAAATATGTCTTTAAATTATGTAATCAAGCTATTTTCACCTGATATGCTAATTATAAACTATTATCACAATGATTCATATGAAAGAAATACGTACTTTGATTGTGTCCATTTTTACGTATCGTTTGGCAGGAGTAGGAGCAGCGGTGTTGCCGATGAAGGAAGAGAGCGGAGCTAGAGCCAGCCCCGCTGCCCACGTAGCAGGCCGTGTAGCCAGGCGCAGGCCACGGCTCAACCAACTAGCCCCGCTTTGGGCCACAGCCTCTCGACCCTGGATGGAGCCACTCCTGATACAATAAAAAAAATTCAGTAAAGTTTACCCTCAGGTGGGTTTATTTTTCAGTTTCTATTCAGTAATAAATCTTACTTCCAATAATTCAGCACCATGATTACTCTTATAGCTTACAGAGTTAAGCTTGAATTTCAATTGGTGGTAGAGTAAACAAAAAATATGATTGTATATTATTTTTAAGTAAATATAAGTTGTAACTCTATGAAGAAAATCACATAAAATGAAGGCTACTCACGCAAACATTGTTTCTATAACAACATCCAAGCAGGCTGGAAATTTTCCTTTTCTTTGAAAAGCCGTCTTCAGTTCCTCAAGCGTAAATGAACCACGGTTCTTGCACCACCTGCTTACAAGATCGCTCCAGAAGCGCATCTTGGATTCATAATCAACAGGATTTACCGATTTCAGTCTAAAGGGAGCGAATAAGGCACACATTCTTACGTCATCATCCCAAGAGTTTGGTTTTTCTTCTGATGGTAATGGAAACTTGGCTGGACTTGTCGAGCCCGACATTTTAATATTTACAATTAAAAAAACAAAACAAACCTCTGGATAGATCCTAGGTTATGTTTTGAAATAGCAACAGATTGTTTCGTGAAATGAAAATAATATTACTAATTTTTAACTCCCTTTCTTCAAGTAACATTAGTCACTCTAGATATTTCTTACTGCATATGTGTGACGGCTGTCATTTATCGTGCTTTTCCAAATCTAGAACGTCATTTCGGTAATTTTTCCTTTGTTTGACGGTTCATTTTAGTGCTGCCATTGAACTTTTTTTTTTTAAGTTATAACCTGCTAGAAAAATAAATACTCAAGTGACTAACAAAGTATCATTGAAACCATTATATATATATATTTATATATATATATATATATATATATATATATATATATATATATATATATATTAAAAATCTTATATTTATTAAAACTACGCTGGGAATTTTTTTCAGTTCTATGTAAGAAAACTTGTATCACCGTTATACTAACCACCTTTCACATTATTATTGTCTATGATTGATAATTTCAAAATAGTTGTTCTCTATGGATGTTTGATTTGATTGACAGTTGGTTTTAACAGTTAAGAACAAGTTCTTATAATTTGTGGCATAAATAAGTACACTTCTGATAAACACTCTGTTGACGCAAGAACTTTATTAAAACAAAAATGAGCGAAAAAGAAATCCACGTTATCTTGGAGGATTGGTTGCGTAAAATGAACTATCCTAAAGAAAATTTTCCTACTGAGGAGGAACTCAAAACAGTCTGCGTCGGACAGTTGAGCAACTTCTGGAAAGAAGCCATCGAAAGAACTAAACCGAAGAATCAAGTAAGACACATGAGAGAAAATATATTCGTCAAGTCGATAAGGGACTATGAGAAAGCTGAAAATACATCACGAGCCAAACTTGGTCAGGTACTGCCTCCCCAAATTCTTCAGTGCCAGAAAAGTCGAGACGGTATTCAGAAGAAGATTTACGAGCTACGTCAAGCAGCAGAAGAAACAAATCGGCTTCTAGCATCTGCAACTCTAAAGACCAAAACCAAGTACTCTGAACTGCATCGTACTAAAGAAGAACTGCAGCAGGTGCGTCGGGAAGTGCACCTTATCCGTGAGACTACTCATCAGCTGAAGGATGATGATAAGCACAGCGATGAAATTATTCATACACTTCAATCTTCCCATCTTCCCACAATCGTACCTGACATACTTACTGGCTCAAAAAGTTCAGCTTCTAACTTATCAAATGATGCTGTTTTAACCAATGTGGCTGATAATTTACAAAAAGCAAATTCGGAGGATGCGTTAAAAGTGGACACAGCTCTGTCACAAGGAGTGAATGTGCGTTGGGACTTCCTATTAAAACGGCGGGAAACAAGCTTAATTGAAGCACAGCAATGTGCAAGTGCAGACATTGTCGTAAAAAAAAATTGCCCCCAACGACAACGTACACACAATCTGACTGCCCTCAATACTTTACATCTACACCTGGAACTAACTGCTCTTGATAAGCAAAAGCATTACAATGCTGCTTTCACAAAGCTACAGAAGTTATCCACTGTTCCAGAAAATCATTCTGAACTTTTCAAACTTCAAAGCAAACAAGCAGAATGTGCTGCAAAGCTTCAGAGCCTCAAAGACAACCTTGACCTTGTGAAAAACACTACCGGAATCCTTGCATCGACGGAGACTCCGCGGAATGATCAATTCCATCAGTCTTTATCAAAATTACAAGGAAGCATAGTGGCTCTTTGCACAGCCTTCACCGAAAAAGAGAATGAAATTAAATTTAACATGAAAATGCTTCGTGCCGGTGTGCAGAAAGCTCAAGATTTGAGACATAGCTTGCTGCGAGCACTTGGACACCCACACGGCAATAAAAGTGACACATCTACCGCATTCTGCAATTCTGTAATGGATGCGTCACATATGTCTCGCCATCTCAATATCTCACGACTCATAGCAAGCAATGAGTGTAATCTTGTCGAAGCAGCAAGGCGATTCTCAGAATGTAGCACAAACGAAAAAATCTTGAGTGCATCGCAAACTCTCTATGAAGAAATTAATTTTATAAGCAAATTTAATATCGGATTGAATAGAAAGGTTTATTTGGAGAATGGTGAGGTGATTCGTATAGATGAGACCGTATCTTCTACAAGTGCGATGGACTCCGACGGAAATATTCCACTGTGGACAGTTTTGAACCCAATGCTTAGCCTGAGTGGGATCATAAAATCAAACGAATCTCTCATGAAGTGGCACGAATCTCTCAAGCACACTTATGATTCATTCTCTAAAACAATGGCTGAAATCAATTTAGAAAATAGTTTTAATCAGTTAAATATGCGTGAAGTTTCACAGAAGAGAATTGATAATATATTAAAGAGTAAGGATAGTTGCGTGTTGCCCCTGGAATCTGTAGAGTGTAATATCAAAGCTATAGATGGTCATTTTGAGTTCTTTACGAACTATGATTTAAGAAAGTACATATCTAATGATAGAAAGGTGAACGGCAAGACTTACAAAGAACACGAGAGTGATGTGCAGGCAGTGTTACAAGAGATTGCATATCTTAAGTAAATGCTGGAAATTTTGCTTATATATGTTTTACTTCAACGTATCTCCGTTATTGCGGTAAACTGGCCAAAATTTACACACAGTCTTCTCAATGTTTACAAGTTTTGATGTCTGCTGTGGTCGTGAGTGTGGTTTTTTTCCTGATTTTACCCTAAGTAATAAAAGAAGGAATGGAATATTTGAAACAGTTGGAGTTGAGAGTTTCCGAGACCAAGTTTGCTGGGTACCTCTCTGAGTATTGTCAAACCTTGACATAGACCCTCAATATTAGTCTACTTTCTCATCTTCTCTAGCCCCTTCTTCGCGGGGTAATCACAAACTGTTGTAATTAACTTCGCAACTGTTTCAGTTATTATTTATAGTATAATACATTATTGTCCAAACAAATTATTTTTAAAAAAGAGCAGCAACTTTTGTTATTCATTAACACTAACTAAAGTAATCGTTCGCTTATTTATGGTGATATAATATATCATATACTTAAAATAATATGCAGGTAAATCTTTTTTTATTATTTTCTATAGCCTTGATTTTATCTATTTTGATTATTTTATAAGCCTTGTTAATGTTTTAAATAAAACTGTTCAATAGAAAATGCATTTTATTTTCATCACAATTTTACATTCCTTATACTATAGAGTCTAACTCATCCACTTAATTACTAATGTGATTAGGCACATTAGTTCATATATAGAAAATGATTCAAAGAAACTCTCAGAAAAATATCATCGTGATTTGTGTGGGATTTTAACCCACATCTCCTGGTTTACATGACCGGTGTACGAACCCTTGTACTAACAAATCACTTCCGTTTATCGAGAATTTTTAACAATCATACTCTACATATGAATCAATGTGCCCAGGCCAATCAATATTTAGTGATTTGCAAGCACTGGACTTTTTTGAACAAAGTAACAAGTGAAGCGATTTTAGTCCCATCTGGACATTATTTTTAAAATCTATTGATTTAGCCAAGACGCGCACCTCATATGTATATCTATTTTCTTTAAATCATCTTCTATATATGAACTAATGTGCCTAATCATATTAGTAATAATACAATAAACCCGTAATTGGTAATAAATACGCATCTGATTGACCAATCCATAAATAGATATATCATCCACTTACTTCACCTGGGCAAAGAAGGTTTCCATGGTTGGTATTTTATTTTATCCATATCTTATTATATCTGTGCTCTTTGTTTATCTTTCATGTCTCATTAAATAAACTTTAGAATGTATTGTGACTTTTTACAAAATAAAATGATTATATTTTATTATATATAATAATAAATTATTATATATAAGAAACACTCAGACTATACATTGTGCTGGTTGTGAATGCTTTTTTATTGACTATTTAATAATTCATTTTGATAATCAATGGTTTCCATCTTCTCTAAGTTAAATGGACTCTAGAAATATTTGTATGTCCTAATAAAACAATAATACTTTCAAGTCGTCAAATATTTATCTGACACAAGTACATCGGTAAAACACTTACATAAAATGATCCGAATTCTCCATCAGGTGCAGAACCATGGTAATTGGATGAATCATGACACCAGGCCAGGATAGATTCAAATCCTATGTAACTTAAATGTATTTGTTTTATATTTATTATAGCATTTTTAGTAACAAGACCTGGTTTTCACACTGGTATTACAACTGAATAGTTAAATTAAAAAAGAATATGACATTCCAAATAAGCTGTTGTCAAATACTCATTAGCGGTATTGTGGTTAAAATAAACCCATCAACTAAAAAGGTAAAATCATTCTTGACATTTCTTATTTATATAATTGAATAGCCCAACTATTTTTGTATTCATTTTTTATATATCTATCTAACCACAAATCAAATACTTTTGCATATATAAGTTACCGCTATTTTATCAGGTTTGATTTATTTTATTAGTAACTATAAACGTCTTTGTCTGATATTCAAAATATTTATGATCTTTGGGAACTCGTGTTAATGAAACTACATTTATACTAATTCAATTGCGATAGTAACTTTTATAATTGTTATCTGATAGAAAATCGTTTTTCATGTGTTGAAATGTAGCTAATGAAATTACAAAAACTTTAAATTGATTCTTTATCATTTTAACAATCTTCAATGTTATTAAAAATCTAATTATTAAATATTTTTCACCTTGTTTGTACAAGGTGTTTTGTGAAACTAGCTGTGCTACAATTTGTCAATTAAATAACACGATTGATATTAAAAACCGAACTATCAATAAGATCGAGAAGCAATTTTAATTTCCTCCTTTATTATTGGTTATTTTATTATTAAAAATCAGATGACAGAATTTTAGACATATTTCCATAGACAGAGAGCTTTTTTGGAGTATTTTGAACTTTTTAAATACAGCGCATTATTTTATAAAATATATATGCGAGATGTTTTATGGCTTAGTAATCGGTCTTTTGAAACTTTTGCCCAAATGATTTAATATCCCGATAAACAGTGAGGCATTTATCAAGTGGCAACACTGACAAGTCCTCGTCGCCAATATGGCAGCGCTGTCAAAAGTCATCTGATGCGCGAGGGACTTGTCAAAAAGTGGTCCGATGTGGACGCGCCGCGTGCGACGATAACCCCACCAGGACCGAGCTTTAAATCAAAATACAACAAATAAAGAGTGCTCCTTCAAATTATCGTCTCGCCGATGTCGAAAATCGAGCAAATACCAACAAAAACACCGCAATAATCTCCCTTCTGCGAGACGCGAGAAATTAAAAAAAAAAAAACACTGGAAAAAAAGTTTAGTGCGCCTCACACGATCGTGTATTGTTTTCTTTTTTCACTTCGGATACTTTGACAACTATAAAACGATGGATCTAGGTGAGATTTTTACAGTTTTGTTTGTCTATATTTTTAAAATTGTGATAATCATTTCAATGTTTTTCATTGATGTTTATAATGGTTTGTACCAGGAGAGATGTTTGCACCTTGCATGTTGGACATTGCGCTCTGGATGTTCCTACTAATTTGATTTTTCGTATTATTTATCTGAACTGTGAAATTTATACTTCATAGTTCTTTGAAAATTCTAATTAAAATAATAAAAATATATTATTTATGTTACATATACAAAACATGCACAATTAGATAATAATATTATTTAATAATATCAGTGATAAAATTCGTTGGTATTTTTCTTATATTAAAAAATATATGTAAACAAATTCAGCTGATAATTGAAAAAAATCAGTAATACCTAATTATTGCAGGTTTATTTTATAGTATTCTGACAGCTGAAAAATGTTACCCTGAATCTGTTGCCATGTAAATTTAAGTAAACATTTTTAGTTATTAAAAAGCCTAATTCTACTTTCCTTGTATGCACTAGAGAAATTGATGTTGCTACTTTCATCAATAGTTGAAATCATAAATAATTTTGATTATTTTCACGACAAATTATGATCTTAATTATAAAAAGAAAAATTATATTCAATTGTTAAAATTATGATATACACCCACGGTATTTTGAAGTCTTAATTTTCCAAGTATCCACCAAGTTTCAACAAAACATGTTATAATTTTACTGTCACATCCTAAAGACTTGTTTTATATTTGTCTCCCCAGTGAAAGACATCCGATTTGTATATTATAGGAATGTCTAAAATCACACTCTTCTGTAAAGGTAGAAGATCGCAAGGGGAAGGCAAACTGTATAAACTATTTAGTGTATATTGTGGAAGACCCGAAACTTGAGTGCACCAACTGCTGAAATCATCTTTCGTTCAATATTAATGTTATCTGTACTATTTATTTACAAAAATGAATAGTTTACA
Organism: Atopsyche davidsoni; assembly: GCA_022113835.1. Classification (NCBI taxonomy): domain Eukaryota; kingdom Metazoa; phylum Arthropoda; class Insecta; order Trichoptera; family Hydrobiosidae; genus Atopsyche; species Atopsyche davidsoni. The sequence goes on from JAILWY010000028.1 coordinate 1,221,158, forward strand.
AACAATAAAACACAATTTATCATTAAATAAAATACTGATAAATAATTAATAATTTACCATTAAATTAAAAATCATTAACCGTTATTTATTAAAAATTTTGTGCAATAATAATTTTTCCCGTTGTTGACAAAAGGCATTTTTCATATGCGTTCGAAGCTATACCGCCTTGTTGATAAGCATTAAACCTTCAAAGACTGCTGTGCGAGATATGTCAGAAGTTTTGACCATGAAAACAGTTTTATTATCAAGCATCCTTAGTTATTCCAGAAATTTTAGTATGAAATTTTATACTAGTAATTTTAGAAAACAGTTTAATCTGTCATCCTGAAACCAATTTAATATTTTTTTTTGTTTCGTGTTCTAATTAGGCTTATATAATAAGGAATTCTTACACAACGTTGTCAACACAATTGTGTCCTGCTATTTTATTTGTTGATACGATTTTTCAAGAATCATATTGACATTGGCACTGAATGTGATGCGCAGGTTTGATCTTGCTCATAAGCCGCCACTTGTTTAATTGGCTACACTTTTTCAAAGGGTGTGTATTTTCACTTAGACGATTCATTCAACAAATAAAATATTCCCGTTGAGGTGATTTGAAAAAAAATGATACGGTAGTTGATTTACACATTTAAAAAATATTTTTTTTTTCTCATTACAAATAAATGTGGGAAAATATTCCTTATTATGATTGTGTTGGACCTGACCTTTGACCCCATGCGTGTCATCTGACGCCTTGTCGGGGTAGCTTCTTTCAATAGTGACGCATACGTTCATTGCGATCGCAACTGATCCGTATAAATATATATTATTACATTACTTCTCATAAATTTAGATTTTCTGGTCATATTTTTAATATTTTCAATGACCCATTTGATGGCAAATTTTCAGACCTCATTCATTATTTAATAAATATAAGTGATATAAATGTTTGCCTCATATACACTGCGAGCGTAAAGCCAAGTAATAAATGCACCTAAATTGTAATGTTTCCATATGTTTAATTTTATTGGTGACAGGTTTTGCCAACCTTTTACGTAGCATTATCAAATTAAATTTTAGTCACGTCTAGTCATGACGGTAAAACTTACACGTATTTGATTGGGTTAGGTAAGTTAGGTTGATTTTTTAAACAAAAGCCACATCCTTACCCTAGACATACTCGGATAAAAGTCCAAGTAATCCACCCTAGAAAAGCAAGGGGCTGCAATTGTATGTTTAGTTAGAAAATTCATAATACATAAGTGGAAGGAAGTGCACTTCAAGAAAAGCTGTCCCAGGTTGGAATGACTCTCAAAAATTATATTTTAAGAATCGGCCGATGTTTAATGTGTGTGGAGCGTGTCTCTACTGCGAGCAAAAAGCGGTGAAACCACAGACCACATCTCTTCTAAACAGAATCCGTTTTAGAAGCTTTTTATCTTAATTTTTTATATAATCCTTTTTAACCTAGGATAATTCAAATACATATCAAAAAGCACAAATCAATATATTTATATATATACGAGGGCGGTCCGATAAGTACATAGCCTACAAAAGAAAAACGAAAATTTTGGAAAAGTGGCGATTTATTTCTCAAAATAGTCTCCTTTTAGCTCGATACACTTGACCCAGCGATGCTCCAACTTCTTTAACCCATCTGAAAAATACGTTTTCTCGAGGTCTGCAAAGTAGGCCTCCGTGGCGGCGATGACCTCCTCATTCGACTTAAATTTCTGCCCGGCGAGTGACTTTTTCAAGTTTGGAAACAAAAAAAAAAATCGCACGGGGCCAAATCTGGAGAATACGGTGAATGGGGGAGCAGTTCGTAGTGCAAGTCGACCAATTCGGCCGTGGCGACGGCGGAGGTGTGAGCACAGGTGTGAAGAGCACTTTTTTCTTCGCCAAATGGGGCCGTTTTTTCTGCAATTCGGCGTCGAATCGGCCCAATAATTCGGCATAGTAGAGCCCTGTGACCGTTTTGCTCTTCTCCAGGTAGTCAATGTTGATCACACCTTGTGAATCCCAGAAAACGGTGGCCATCACCTTTCCGGCCGATAGGACAGTCTTCGCCTTCTTCGGAGCACGTTCGCCGGGTGAAATCCACTGTTTCGACTGTTCCTTGGTCTCTGGTGTGTACCAGTGGATCCTCTGGTGTGTATCGTCAAACACTGCTCCGAAGTGGTCTCACGGTTGCGGCACCCATCGCGCCGACAGCTTTCTCATGTCCAAAATTTCATGCAGGATGACCCACGCGGTCTTTTGAGATGCCTACTGTTTCAGCTATCTCGCGCACCTTTAATCGGCGGTCTGCCAATACGAGATCGTGGATTTTTGTCACGTTATCCTCCGTGGTAGCCATTTTCGGGGCACCTGGGCGTGGCTCATCACAACCGACGTCCGACCTCGTTGAAACTCGTTAAACCAATTTTTGACGGTCACCATCGAATGAGAAGAGTCACCGTACACAGCATCCAAGCGCTCTTTGATTTCGCTGCGCGATTTCCCTTCCAAAAACAAGAATCGAATCACCGACCGATATTGCTCTTTTTCCATTTTACTACAATACGCGTACACGTCCGCTTCCACACGCGGTCAAAACAAAACTACGAGTCTGTACTACACGATAGTAATCTCTCTTGCGATACTAGCACCATCGGGCGGTGAGGCTAAGTACTTATCGGACCGCCCTCGTATATTATATAAATTTTGCTCGTGACTGATTCGGCACTGGAATCTCTACATACTTCCGAGCTCTAGTTTTGAACGTTCAAGGTAAATAATTCGGTAATGTAATGAAATCAAACAAGTCTTTTTCGAATAAATAATCAATTATCCAATGCGCCATCAATTTCTCTTTTTTTTACATCAGAGCGAAATTCGTGTCACGGCGTTGGGTAATGCGTGCAAGGAAAGTTGGTTTTTTAATTTTTTAATTTGTAATATTCACGTCGCTTGCTGGGTCGAAGTGATCCATCGTCCGACGGCAACTCCACCGCAGAGCATGGGTCGATCATCCCTTAAATTTAAAAAATCCCCTTGTTTAATAAGTGCGTTTTTTACGCCAACATTTCTCGACAACTCGCTCTTCGAAAAGATCCTGCGATGACGTGTCAGAGCTGTGGCGGGCCTCAGCGGGCTCTCCTCCTAGGAGAGTCTAGATTTTCGGGAATTTTCCACACACCATGATTGTGTTATACGGTTGACTTTTACCAATTTTTTTCATCACAAACGAGATACGCCAAGGCCTCCCTAGACGGTCTCCAGCCGGTAAACTGCACCACACTCGGGAGTGAGCGTCATTCACGGGACAGCCGCGTCGAAATTGTTAATTTTATTAATTTCACGTTATGTACACGTCATACCTAGGCTATCGATTTGCACCCGAAACGACGTTAAAACCTTCTCAACTCGTCGAGACACTCTTAAAGTTAGGTCTCCTAGCTCCGGAAAACTTTTCATTTGCGCCACCGTCGCTCCATAGCTGAATGAGAATTTTAATCGGTGGACGCAAGCGTGAAACCGACGGACCTATTCGCTTGTCGAATGTCTAAATATTGTCCCAATGGGATCAAAATGCGAATTTAATTGGGAATTTAACAATTTATTGTAGTGTCGAGCTCTACTCGGTACGCCTATGGAGCTTATTTTCATTTTGCCCTACACGCGGTGCCCCCGGTTTAATTTATGGGCATTTTTCAATCGATCGAAGACTTCAGACCTCGGAGTTAATGCATACGTCATTTAATATACGACTATTACTAGTGATGGTCATACTCGATCTTCTTCGGTTATCCTGAATAAACATTTTATTTTCCGTAAACCTTTTTTTTGGCATTTCTAGATCCAACATAGAACTCCAAACTCCAGTCAACTTTCATTTCCCAAAAATAAAATTAATTCAATCCGAATCCAGGATGTACTGGTTTCATGTGTAACACTCCCCCTGCGTTATGAGATTACAAGCCTTGTTATCTCAATTAAAAATACTGCAACCCTCCAGCCTTTTTAAAAATATATATTTATCCCTTGCCATCAAGGGGTCTTTTTAACTTTGACCGGGCCGAGTGCTGAAAATTTTAACCTCCGCAATCTAACGGCGTCTTGTTTTTTTTTTTTTTTTTTAATTTTTTATTATTTACTATTGTAATATATATTCGAGAATCGTCGCTCTCACTATTCGCCAGTTAGAATCGATCGATCGTTTATCGTTTTTCGTTTGTCGGCGAGCGAATCGAACGGATCAATCGGTCGTCAGTCGTCGCTCGTCCCGCGCCGCCGGAGCACTGCCAGGCCAGCCTAGCCCGTGGAATAATACAAATTAAACACATACACATTAAATTATATCACATCATATCATAATAAATATGTAAGAGTAGTAAATTTGGGGAATACAGTATAACCGTGCAAGACAAGCAGTATAACTGGATGCAGTGCCGACTCGAGCTGTGCCTTTTATTATAGTGTTTTCTTTTTGTTTTGATTTTTACAGGTATGTAAAAATGCGTTGTTTTTTATTATTATTATTATTGGATCATTAAATTAGTGTTTTTTTATGTGCGTTTTCAATGGCATTTATAAGTTACCTAGTTTTAAAAGTATACTTTTGATATACATCAACACATTGTGTAGATATATTATAACTATGATTGTTCCTTGGTTTAGTTATTGTTCTAGCCACAGTATTACTATATATTTAATGAGATAAATATTAAATATTTTGATTTAACTACGATCATAATTATTTCTTGCAGTGGTATTTTTCTATATAATATTTAATTAAGTATAATCACTCCGGGGGTTTAATTATATAAATAGAAAAAAATTGGTACGGCATTTTATTTCGGCAGGTCTTGCCTATAAAGGCACAATAGTTTTTAAATTATTTTGATATGTATTACAAATGTAAAAATCCGTATAGGCTCTTCATCTATTTATTTTTTATATATATTTTTATACAAAGTATAAAAATTCACTGCGGGTGATTGTGTTCGTGTGTTTTTTTAGGTCTACGTTTCGGTCGTGTGCTGGAATCGTTTTCAGGGACTCAAAAGAATGAAATTGAGTTTCTCGAAGGTGGCCCCGGTACCGGGACCGAAACGCGGGAGAGACGCAGCATGACACCCGAGAACGCAGTTTTTCTTGACAGTCGTACATACCTGCCTTTGACTACCTGTGCATACCCGCCTTTAACAAGCAATTAAATATTTTTTTCACACGTTGTTTACGAAAGTCTTTTCCCCGTATATCTGCAAATCGAACAAAGTAAACACTTTGTTTTTTCCTCGAAATTTTGACACATTCATTTTAAAACAGCCCGTCATATTTGTCAACCGTCGAAACCCGTTCTCGGCAGCGCAATCACTCGACCACAGCAGGACGTATTTTTATCGGTCAGGAGTCCACCTCTTGTTAAAGCACTTCGGACGCCTCCAAGAATTAAAGCTGATATTTATTTTGATAGAAATCCACCGAGTAAAAAAAATGGTAATAATTCTAAAAAAAAAAAAAAAAATTACTTTATTTTGTATGTTAAAAATTATCTGTTTGATTTTCATTGGCTGTTAAAATATTATTTATAAAAAGCATCATATTTGGATTTTATAAAAAATTACATTAAAGTGATATGTACTTAGTAATAAGTGATTTACGTTATCTTATAGGTTTATTTATATTCAGTGGGCTCATCTGATTTCCTTGTTTTTAGAAATCTATTCGCCACTATTATTATTTTTGTAGCCCTTTAATTAACATAATCTCACATTTTATCAGATTATCGTTTCATAAAAATGTACGAATTATAATCTAAAGCTTTACATATAAAAAAAAATACAGTTTGGCTATCTTAGCGATAAGGATAGGACGTATCTGTGTTATTCGATAATGCGTTCAATATTACAATTTATCTATTCATTTGTCGCATATTTTACAAATTTATTTTTTCTGCATTACCAATTGATTGCAAATATCTTCAAGGGGCCTTCTCTGTCGACCACGCCGTCGAGGCCGGGAGTGTATTGACGACGCATTGATACATTTTTGCCCGCATAAGGTACGCTACTCTGTACGAATACGAGACCGCAAGTGAGCAAGCGTTTGGAAGGATCGCAGGCTACGGCCGTGTCCGGCTCGGTTCGCAGAATTTGGGTTAGGTTAGGTTAGGACTACTTCCCCTTGGAGATTTTATGAAAGGTTTAGTTAAATCCTATTTGGGATAAACGAATAATATATATAACCCTTCTTTCGTAGGAGCCGAGCCCGAAATAATAATTGGGGCTGTATCGGGATCGATGCGTCTCCAACGACCTGGATCCCAACCAGTAGTCATGGGCTGGTTTTTCATATCTTAGACGCGAGGGTTGTCGCAATACTGGATATTCCGACATCGTCGTGTAGACGTATGATTTGCGTAGCTGTGTCTGACTTGATCGCACTGAGAAAACCTAGCGCACGGCCCTGCACGGCTTTGACCTCTTCAATAGTATTTTTATGGGGTTAAACAGCAAGAAGCGGTATAGATCGGTATTTAACGGCCGTATGAAGGTCGAGTGGGACTCCCGGGAAACTCAAGGCGACAAGGTGCAACCGGCGCTAGGTCAAGGGACCAAAGCCAGTTATAAATATATATATATATATATATAGTTATATTTTTCAAAATAATACCCGCTTTTCCCCAAGTCCACGTGCTCATCAGCGATTTGGGAGCCCGCGCCCCATGAGAGCCGCTTTGTGCTCCAGTGGTTAGCACTCATCCGTATATATTTTTATAACATTTGAATATATATATATCTACGCGTCTTCTACCAAAAACAGAAACCGAATAGGAAAAAGATGCTATAAAACAAGAATGTTGTTGATAGCAATATATCTAAAAGAAATATGGTTTTAACGCATTTTCTGTTTAGACATGACATGGCAATGGGGTGGCAATATACGCAAGGGCAGAAAATATCACGTGGGAATATGTAGTACATTTTTTTTACGATAGTCTCGTATAAATTCTACGAATGTTTTTACGATGAGACGATGGAGCTGCCGCCGGACGTCAGCCCGCAGAGGGAGAGGGACCCCGGGCCGTCTCCGTCACGTGCCGGTCACCCCTCAAGGTCAGCGCGCCGCCGTGACCTTGAGCCCGGGTGGTCAAGGTCACGCGATCGAAAATCACGCCGCAGATTCTTGATGCAGCGTTTTTTTTTTGCTGCCAATGACCTTCCATTAGATTTTACATAATCGATACGCGTTTAACGCTCGATGCAATACGATCGATTGATTATTGCTCCGGCTCCGAAGCCGAGACCCCGCGGTCGGCAAGGAGGCCTGGGCGACTTCCACCGGACCATCGGACAGCCCGGGAGCTCCTTGAAGGTGGCCCCGAGTGCGCTAGTGCGTTTGCAGCTTCAAGTGACACGTTATTTTTGCAGCGACCAGGCAAAGTCGAAGGTCGATCCCCTCGTCGGTGGACTTGAGTCGAGGACTGGCCCGTTTTGAATTAAATACCCGGGCAAAACTTAAAATACAAATTTGTTTTCGGTTGTGCTGTTAAAACTTCAATGACGATTTATCAATCTAAGTGCACTGCACCATGGGTCGAATCTACACACTAGCCGATCATAAATTTTGTTCATATGGTTCATCGGTCAAAAAAGGTCGTTTGACATTTTTTTTAAGACGATAACTTGACTGGCTCACGAACATCGTGACTTGGGCAAAGGTTGGACTGAGACACGGACATCGTGGCTTTGTTGAGCGCTGGCGACTAAGGATCCCTCAAAAAATATTAGAGGGTATGTTTTTTTTTGTAACAACCGATGATTATTTTAATAACCTACGACATCTTTAAAAGATTGCACCGTCCCAGCGTGGTGCGGTCGAAAGATCAAATAATATTATTGAAAAAACGAGCGGATGTCGTCTTATTTATTTATTTTATGAATTAGCATAACCGACAAACACGGTCAGGCCGTCGAGTGGCTCGTGCAGATGTGACGTTAGTAGAAAAAACACCAAGAAATAAAAAATACATGGGAATGATTCACACATGAAAATTCAAGAAAAAGGTGGGATTGAAACCATCACCTCTCGGCTCGATGTTCGTGACCTACCTGCGAAAATTTGAATCTTAATATGCAAGTGTGAAATCTTTACACCGAGAACTCTTGCAGAATAATGCAGATCTCGATCTTGACAGAACATATGCATATTTTAACTCTTGCTTATTATAAAATACTTAACACACATATTATTTGTTTATTAAGAAAAATTATTGTAATTTTATTTGTTAATCTATTACGTAAATATTGTATAAAATATGTACTTAAGACTTCCGTTGTATTATTTTGATTCTGGGAAAACCATATGGTGTTTATAAAACAACAATAACCTGCGACGAAGGCATTTCTTTTGAGTGATTTTTTTCAATCGTTTTAATAGCACATTACGTAACTTGTTTGTTTTAAAATGCTTTTCAACTTTTCATAATTGGTTTTCTTCCTTTCTGGCGTGAAAAAAATAAATATATTAAACCGATTCGCGAACGCTCGAAATATTTAACACCAGTCGGCAACAGAGAGGCGGCCAGAACGCACGGGTGTTTGAGTAGTTCATTTCCCGGACGGCATATTTTTGTCAATAAGTATGAATCTTGAGCGCTCTTAATTTTGATTGTCCCGCAAAGGGCGGCACGTGCGAACCAGCCCGGGCTGCTGAGGGTCTGGACCCTCAACAGCCACTGGTCGGCCACTGCTGTCTCCCATGACCGACACATACTTTTTTTTATGGAATTTAATTCACAAGTGCAGACCCGTTTGTCTTGACCAGGTTATTTTTTTGATCCTTCATATTTGATAATTGCTTGCCATTTACAATAATTCAAACATACAAATAAATTTTCGGCTAGAAGGATACATAATTTTTCTGCAATTTATGTATTTTATTTAAATTATTAGTTCAATTAATAAAACCGTCGATTTGGCAGATTATATTGCGTTCTTGCTGTTCATGCATATTCAAGTCGATGAGCGTTATGGCGCGCGCCGAGCACGCTGACAGCTAATGCGGGACGGACCTCGTGTGTCGGCTTCTAAAAGACTGCGGGAAAGTATTATAATTAGTTATTTTTTTTTACGTAAGCAGTAAGGTCCAATGAATAACCCGGCGGACGCGCGGAGAGACTCGGCCTTCGCGTTAAATTGCGGTGCCATAGTTCAATTTGCGGAGTTATTTGCATACCCAGCTAGCGATGTGCACAATCGAATATATATATATACATATATTATATGTGAGAACCAAAAGTCGACGCGGCCTAACACCCAAAAAAATAATACAACAACTGAAACTGATAAGATGGTCAATGTCAAACATTAAAGATTATTTGTATAGTATTATTTATATAATGCATACTGATAACGTAGGCAAGGTCAAAATATATCTTCACGAAGGCGATGCTAGAATAACACTTATTCGCAAAATTGATATCATATTCGCGTTAATATTTTAATTGATACTTAATCCTTGTTTAACTATGTACTATAATTGCAGTTCCCATTGCGTCCTTAGACAATACGAGGAGACCTTCTCGCGTGCTCGCCGCCGTGTATATCGTATTATAATCTTTTGAAAACTACATTTATTATGTTGTACTAATTGTGATACACCCAAAAGCTACAGGGTAAAATAAAAATTCAAGTTTGTAACCAAAAGCCCAATAAAATGAAACGCGCCCATCAAACAGTCATATCTCACGCGTTGCCCGTAAAAATAATTTCGAAATATTTTTCGACGACCCCGTTGGGTTTTCTCAGTGTTAACGGTATCTTTAAAATTGAAGTGTTATCGTTGTCGTGATCCCTGGCGACGGTGCCGGTACCGAGACCGAAGCGTCGTTTACAACACCCGAGAACGAAGCAGGCCAAAATTATGAAACATTCCCGTAGATGTTGTTTCCAAAGTCGAGGTTAGAGTCGGCGATGCCTTCATCCCTGATATGAAATCTGAAGAGTGCATGGAAGGCATTAACGCTCTCGATATCCGGCCGGGGAGCCTTGGCTTCTGGTATATTGCATCCGGTGCCTGCAGCGCGGATTCCAGGGATATTTATTTGCAGGAATTTACGAGCCGTTCTTCGAGATAGATGGATTGGGAGAAAATTGACATGTTCGATTACTCTTGTGGCTTTGACAGGTAATTTTGTCACTGCGTTTCGAGCAAGTATGCTACGGATTGAAATCCAGAGTGTATAATAAAACATATCGGGGGGTGTTGTTGATTATTTGTAGCTTTATAAATATATAATACATTCGTTGTGATAATTTATATATATTTTTTTATAATAAGTCAATTACGACTCACCGCACGCCACTGATATATTCATTTATTCTAGTTGAGCATTCATCGCATTGAGTACTCGGTGGAATTCGATTTTAATATCTACTATAATAATAGCCATTGTGTGTGTGTATGTTTCGTTTTTTCGTTCTCTATAGAATATTTTAAAAGATACAACGCTGATTTTTTGCACGTAAGTTTAGTAAATTTTTCCGCAGCTATGTGCCGAATTTCAAGACGATAGGATAATATTTTCATTCATAAACTATGAAATATGCTTTAGCGAGTTTTAATATGTACGAATTATAGGATTTTATTGTTCACCGCGAGAATTTCAAATTTAGAACTTTTACAAAAACAACAAATTTGATGCTTAGAAATTTTCAGTTTATGTCAGCTTGACACAAGTGCCAATTTTTTTTTTTTTTTTTTTATCGAAATTGCGTTAGAAATTATTGATCACAGCAATAGTAACTCAAAATGCCTCCGAAAACGTCATTCTGTGACGGGCAACATTTCTAGTTTTAAATAAAATACTTGAGTGATTTTTCCACGTGTTAATTTTTATTGGTGACCGGTTTCACCGACCTTTCACGAAACCGGTCACCGATAATATTTTATTTAAAATATTTTCAATGGGCCGCGGTAGTCTGGTAGCTGAGTAAGAGTTGGGTTTTTTTTTTCATCTTTTTCGCTCCCTCGGGTGCAAAGGCTTGATTGTTCGCTGTTGTTGCAGGGGGGGGGCGGCATGCGGCTGGCGCGCCGGCGTGAGGGCGGGCTGTGGCCCCGCGCCCCTCGCGCCCCCCGCGCCCCCCGAGCCACCCGCGCCCGCAGGAGCGCCCGCGTCAGGTGAGTTACTGCTTGCCCCATCGTAGTGTGTAGGTGAGTGAATGGTCGTCAGCAAAGCATCGACAACAAAGTAGTGGAGAGAGTTGAACGATTTAGGCATTTGGGTTGAAAACTGGGATCCAGCACGCAGTAAGTTTAATAATAGGCATGACGAAAGATTTTCAAATCCTCTTCCATAATGGGGGTACA